>JAWZSL010000020.1:8977500-9577500 GCA_034769285.1 Lutjanus argentimaculatus
AAATGAGTGAGTAAAGTTATATAGTAAAGAAACACTCTGCTCCAGAGGTTCCACTTGCGCATGCACTTGCAGATGCCTGCGTGTCTGCAGCTATGTACTCTTGCTTCATTCTGAGGGCCTTTTCATACCACCATGTGGTAACTTGCCACCTCCAATCATTTCATTAAAGGTAAAGTGGCAGACGGGAAGCAGTTTTGATCACAGCAGGAGGAGTAATAGCTGCTTGCCACCCGTGTGAATGTCCTCTGTCACAAAGAGTTCACTGTGCTGAACTTCTGGCAGTTGCCGAAAGTCTTTGGTTAATCAAATAGAAGGGGACATCCCAGAAATAGCAGGTGTTGTGGGTCAGAATGAAGCGATCACGCAGGAGCTGATAATCCTGGTGTCTGACAACATTTCCACCAAACTAGAAAATATTTTATGGACTTTATGGTAGGTTATACTAACGCTATGATTTCCACCTAATAAAAACAGGGGTAGGCAGTTGTCAGGGTGGTTGTGGCGTGGCCAGAGTTTTTTCACTTTCAAACATTTAGTTTTTAGCCACTGACTCAGTCTATCACTTGAGGTACTTCATCAAAGAGCCTCAAAATGTTTCATACAACTCAAATATGTTGCAGTGCTCCTTAATAAGACCTGTAAACAGTTTTTAATGAGAAAAATCGGTGGAGATCCCCTTTAAGAAAGCCCCTTCAAGTCATTTTATTTTCACCTTGGAGCAGGGGCGGGGTTGCACCAAAAATAAGTTCCCGACACTTTAAGTGCCGACCGCTGCTCCGGTTTGAAAAACTGGGTTAGATTGTGATGCAGCGTGAGGCAGGAGGGTCACAGACGGTTGAGTCACAGGCAGAGTCTTTCTCTGAGCAGACGTCAGAGCTGTAATAGAATTATAAGCATTGTTCAGCTTCAGATGGCATGCGGCAGTGCTAAAATAAACTGCTTTTAAATGAATTACTTTTCTATTCAAAGTCAGCCTTTTTCTGCTCTAGAAAAATGTCAGTCCAAGGTAACTAAATAAGGATTGACCTGCGGATACGTGTGAATGTGTGCTGCTTTATGCATGTGTGCGTGTGTGGGTGTGTATGTGTGACCTGAATTGCGTCAAGACTCAGCCAGAAAGTCCTCCAGCTGTCAGTGGTTCCTCTCCTTGACACGCTGCCATTAATCTCCCGCTCAACTCTCTTTTCTTTCGCCTTCATTCACCCAGCTGTGTGGGCGTATGTGTGTGTGGCATGAAAGTCTATGTGCATTATAATTACTCTTTTAAACACTATAGACTCCCCCCTCATACTGATTTTAACCTGGGGAATTGGTGAGAGTTGTGGGAGAAAGGAAAATGTAGTTTGTTCTGGTTAACTGAATTTATTCTGCCTTGGATTTTCCCTGCACATCCAAGAAGGTGAACCAGCAATTTTTCTAGCAGTTAACTCACTTTTATGACTTTTTCCTTCAACCTACAAATGCATAAATGTATGTAATCTGCCTATTATTTTGTCAATTAGTGATTTTTGTCTATAAACTGTCCTATTCTTGCTTATTTACTCATTCATTTATCTTGATGTTCACTTATTTATTATATCTTGCTTTTATTGATGCTTCTGCTATTGTGCTATCCCATTTTGCTGCAATGTTTCCTGTGGGATTTATGAAGTTTTATCTCATCTTATTTTATATACTCCACAAAAATATAAACACAGCACTTGCTCTTCTCCCATTTTTCATGAGTTGAAGGAGAAAAACTATTTCTCTCAACTTTTGTTCACAAATTTGTTAAAAAAAAATTGTGTTGGTGAGTTAGAGATGCTTTTTAAACAGCATGATTATTGCACATTTGTGCCTTGGACTGGTCATGATAAAAGATCACCCTAAAATCTGCAGTTTTGTCTTGAAAAAGGACATTTACTGAACACTGAACTGTGGCTATTTCACATAGGGCTACACCTGTTCAATAATCAGCATTTCTCTGTGCCACACCTGTCAGGTGGATGGATTATCTTGTCAAAGGAGAAGTGCTCACTAACACAGATTTGACCAAATTGATGAACAAAATTTGACAGACATTTTGTGTCCATAGAAGAAGTCTCAGATTCTTTACTTCAACTCATGAAAAATGGGGGTAAAAACAGAGGCGTATTAGTTATTTCCCTCAGCCTGAGGTGATGCGATTAAATATCTGACCAACAATCCAACACTCAAAAAGTTTTAGTTTAGTTTACTGTCAGACATGTCACGACAAAGAAAAGCATCAAAACTCTGATCTGTGGTGTTTCCTCTCTGATTCTAGCAGAGTATCAGACATGTAGCTGTGTTTGAAGGGTTCAGTGTGTAAGATTTCAGGATCTAAGGGCAGAATATGGCAGAAATAAGTCATTCATTAGTGTTTAATCACCTGAAAATAAGAATCTTTGTGTTTTTGCTACCTTAAAATGAGGTGTTTGTATCTATAGAGGGGGTAGGTCCTCCTCTGCGGAGGCTGCCGTTTTGCTCCGCACCATAGGTTCTCTGTGCTTGGAGGGGGAGAGTGAGGTGAGGTGTTTGCAAACTGCAAGCTCACCACCACCAAATCTTAAACTGTGGTCCTTTAAAGGTGCAGGAAGCAATTATTGAGAGAGATAGTTGAGTTTCTAAAGCCTGAAAACAAAACCAAGAGAAGGAGAGAGAGTCTCAGATCACTTGAATTACATTATGCTTAAAGATTATTATGGAATTTTTGTTCAGTGAGACCAAAAATAAAGTGCCTACCCCAGCTAAAAGCTTGCAGATTAAATGTGCCGGGAGTACAGTACAGTACAGTAGATGAGTGGAGGAGAGGGGAAATGATTCAGCGAGGAGAAAACGATGTGATGTACTCTTTAAAAAACATGGGTTTTTCAGCCTACAGTGGAATATGGGAAGTGACTCAGCTGTTCTGACTGCAGCTTTAATGAAAAGCGACGCACACCTACACAAAAATTTGCCTCAATGTTAAAAAAAACATATCGGATATGATGAACCTCAAATGGAGGACTAACTCTACCTGACATTATATCAGCAAATTAAAGCCTATAATAAGAAAATATAAGAGTAAAAAATGATGTATTAGGGATCTGCAAAGCGCTGTAGTGATATATAAAATTGCTGTAGTGTATCTGTGTGTGTATGTGCATGAAACTGTACACTAGCCAGAGATAATAATACGCCTAAGCAGGCCAAGAGTATTCAGGGTTTTATTCTGACACCTTCTCTCTTGGCACTCGGATGCACATAGTTGTCAATCCTTGTTATATGTGCTGTCATCCTATAGTGATTATAGCTCTGTTAAATATCTACAAACTGCAATTTTGCATTTTCACACAACATTAAGGGCAATTCCAGAAAAGATAAAACCTACTCGGTCGGTATTTTCACTCTTAGTGGAGCTCCTAGGATGAAAAAGTGGTGCAATCATGGGGGAGGACTGTTATGGAGCTGAAGAGTTTCTTTATCAGAAGAGGAAGCAGAAAAACAGAGGATATGTTCTCGAAATCCTGAATAACAAGGATTTAGTAAAGTGTTACAGATCACACTGAGCATGAGTGGTGTTTATGGCTGGTCTTAACCTCAGTAGAGCTGTGATTTTTTATTTCCCACTCAATGAATCAACGCAGCCAATTATTTCATTTCCCTTGTGACCCTGCAAGCAGACAAAACGGTAATTACAGATATATGAGTGTTTACTTTCTCAAAAATGACACATATTTCTACATTATGGGGAGTCTAGTCTTAATGCACAACCATATTTATGTTGTTTTGATAACACACACTGCCTTATAACCTACATTGATTATGGATTATGTGTCACTGATATAAACCAAACAGGATGTACAACATTAAAACCACTGACAGGTGAAGTGGATATCGTTAATAATCTCTTCACAGTGGCACCAGTCAAGTGGTGGGATATATTAGCCAGCGAGTGAACAGTTAGTTCTTGAAGCTGATTTGTTGGAAGCAGGAAATTTTGGCAAGTGAAAGCGACTTTGCCAAGGGGTGTTGCTGGTATCCAGTGGTTAGCACCTACCAAAAGTGGCCCAAGGAGGGACAACTAATGAACTGACGACAGGGTCACGGGTGCCCAAAGCTCGCAGATGGACATGGGGAGCAAAGGCTTTGGTCCGCCCCCACAGAAAAGTTTGTGTTGCACAAATTGCTTAAAAGTTGATGCTGGCTATGATAGAGAGGTGTCATATGGGGCTGTGCCACCTGTCAAGCAGTGGGATGTATTAAGTAACAAGTGAACAGTCAGTTGTTGAAGATGATGTGTTGGAAGCAGGAAAAATGGGCAAGCATAAGGATTTGAGTGATTTTGACAAGGGATTGTCTAAACTGGCAGGTCTTGTGGGGTGTTCCCACGATGCAGTGGTTAGTACCAAAAGCACCAAAAGTGGTCCAAAGAGGAACATTTGATGAGCCAATAACAGGGTCATGGGCGCTCAAGGCTCACTGACTGATACCTGTTGGGAGAGAAGGCTTGGGATTAGAACTGGCGCTGGTGGCTCAAACCTGTCTTGACAGTGGTGTTTGACACTGAGACAGCAAAGCAGACATGCCCCCAGCATTTCAGAGGAGAGAAAACTGCAATTTTTTTCATAATTTTGAGATCTAAATTTATATACTTAGCGATGCTTTTAATCATTCAAATTTGGCTGGGTGGTTAATAACATGTTTCAATAGTGTGACAAACCGCAAACCACCTTCAGAGGTCTTGTGAGCCCATGGCTCGGCAGGTCGGAGCTGCTTTGGCAGCACAGAGGGGACTACTCGACATTAGGTAGGTGGTTTCAGTGTTGTGGTTGATCGGTTGATATATTTCTCTCTGTACATCTCAGAGGACAGTCCACTGACAGATAAGGTTTACAGCTTGTGGATAAATGTTGTGCTGATACATTTCATTGGCAGCTCTGTCAAGCATTTTAAAAGCTGTGGAGTAATGTAAGTAGGTACTAATGTGTAATGAAACTGCAGGCATGTGCGGTGAAATTTCATATCTAATGTAGTCGAAAATACATGTAAACCTAAAAGCAGTTAAACAAACCTGTGCTCAGAGACTTTATGTTGGAAAAATTGTGTTGGACCATTTGTTTGGGAAAAGGGAAATTAAATTTGCAGCTCTAAGTGCAATAATTGATCTCTCATAGGGTGGTGGTATGACACAGAAAAAGTCCCTGGATATAAACAACTAGACAGAAACTAGGCCTGAGATTAGACGAATGACTGACGGCACATTAGTGGGAATTTGAGCACATAACACAAATTATTGTCCAGACATTTCTACAGGGCAAGTCCTCGGCTTGTCTGAGGCATGTGGTAACTTTACACTGGTCACTAATCACAAACATCACAAAATTAACCTCACTGACAGCTCAGAGAGCGGCACGACAGAAAGTGCAGGCCTAGAAGTTTCCAACTAGCCGTCTCTCATCACTTGTGAGTGGGTGTGTGTGTGTGTGTGTTTATGATTTAGACGTGTCTATACTGTCGCACGTGTATGTGCACATGTGCTCTGAGTATCCTGTTACTTTACTCTCATTCTGTTCATCAACTACCATATTCAGTCAGCTAGTTTGTTTATTTTGAGACGTTAGGTCGGAAGAGATTAAGTGCAAAGATACGTCAAAGATAGAAACCTATACAATACATTACCCTGGACCATTAAGTAAAAAAGTTGTGTATCTGATTAATTATTTTTGGCCCCCCAAGATGAATCCAGAGATTAATAATATATATATTTTACATCTGGTAAATCACAGCTGATGTTCCCTCAAAACCCAAAATGTTGTCTCGATAAATCGGAAAACAAATATTTTTTAGTTTAGTTTAGTTTTGAGAGCCAACAAGTCTCAGTCTTTTTGAGTCACGACCCCCCAGAATAAGCAGGTTTGTGTTCCAACCCCCACAAAAAAAAAAAAAAAAAATACATGTTGCAGAAAGTCAGGGTGATATTTTCTGAAGCTTGGTGAGCTTGGGGCTCTGTTGGAAACGCCAGCGCCTTGTTTTTCTCAGTTGATGGTGCTGCTGTCGGACTTTCAGGTGATCCACTGTGGGACGCAGTCTCTTTTTCCTGTCAAGTCTCCTCATGTCTTTTTTTTTCTTATGGTAATTGTCATTTTGTGCTGATTTATAGTTTTAACCATTAGTGAGGTACCTGTTACATTTCTTGAGCCCAGCATTTTATTTAATTCTCCACAACCCTACAAAAATATGTCGTCCCTGCAGCAATCTATGACTAGATTTATTTTTACCTCTCCGGATTTCTAAAGGTAAACTAAACTTCAACTGGTAACCACTTGTAGATAAGAAACAAGTGATGAGGGGTCACAGGTAGCTTTGTTTTGAAGGGGAATGAGCCAAAACGGTAGGAAAACACTCATATTTCAATGACTGGTGTGGGGTGTTATGTCATCGTTCAGATGGCCCATTATTCTCAAACCCCAGTAGTCCGAAAGATGTCCCATTGGACTGAAAGACCATTTGTCTGTTTCTTGGAAAACAAACACCTACTGCTCCAAAGGCCCATTGCTCTAAACTTACTCTACATAACTCAACTGATGTAACTGACACACTTAGTTTAATCCAAACCTAATCTTTTCTGAAAGCCAACCAAATATTTTTGGTTAGTATTTCCATTTTTATGCTGATGGTAACTCTCTATTCTGATAAAAGGCTAAAAACTGTCCATCTATCTCACATTCATGACACTTGTTTGCTCTCCATTAGTCTCTCAGTAAGTCCGAACACCTGTCTCCATCCAGTCCTCACTCTGTCTTACATCCACAGCCAGCAGGGAGCTGTTTTATCAGTCCCTTTACGACCTGTCTGCTTCGCCTGCTCAATACGCTACATGTCGAAGCAGCTGTAAATGGCCTTTTTGGGACACTTCTCTCAGCACCAGAGAGCTTTTACAGGACACAATGGCCGGTGTGGATTTGTTACGTGTCACTGCATGTGTGTATGGGCTTTCAGAGAGAGTATGTGATTGTCTGAATGATGTCTGGGAGGCTTTTGATGTCAATTAAAGTGGGGTTTGAGTGGGTTTGTGTATGCGCCTGTGCTGCAAAAGTGATTTGGGGTCACTTGGGGTTTTTATTTTCAAAGCGTGTGATATAACATCCAACACAAGAAGGAAAGAGTCCTTTTGTACCTTGATTTAAACAATCTTTTATATAATAGACCTCAGCAATGTGAATTAGTCAGTTAGTATATTTCTTGATCATTTTTGAAACAGTGGGTCCTCAACAAAAGCATGTTTTTCATTTCTAACTACCAAAAGCAACAAAATGTAGCTGACTGACATTACCATTGCCACCCAGGTTTTTATCAACTTTTGCTGGCTGGCTGATTAAGCTAATGTCTAACTCCATGAGTAAGTTTAAAGATTTTTCTAGGAACTTGATCGCTATTCTATATTGTGTTAAAAGAAGCTAAAGCTATCTCATGGATCCTTAACGAAAGCAGACATCTCACTCCTTCCTACCAAAATCAACAAATTAAACTAATTCAAATTACAATGTCAGCTGCCACTGACAGGTTTTATCAGCTGCAGCTAGCAGTTTTTAAGCTGTAGCTAGCTGTTTTATGTTTTTAAAAGGTACTTGATCACTACACATATTGTGCTAAAAGGCTGAGGCTAAAGCTAATGTTAGCTACATGTCCATGGTAAATAGCCTTCCATCCTGACCAGCTGATTATCTATGTAGAAGACTATGAGATTATAAAAAACTGTATTTTTATAGTATTGCAGTGTAGAGCTAGTTACTTAAGCTCCATGTAGTGTGTATATGGAGCTTAATGCATGATGCTCTAAAAACAGCTGAGCAAGCTTGGTACCTCGGTCAACTTTTTCCTTTTCCTGTAAAAGCGACATATCCTCACACATCTTAAGCCAGCTAATGTTAGCAAAATGCTAACTTACTAGCTAGCTAATGATTGATGTAGATTAATTACCTAATTAGCTAGTGTGGTTTGCTAATATTAGCTAATTTAAGATGTAATGTCACTTTTACAGGTCCCCCATCTAAGTCTAAGAAACATGACAGGAGCAAGTTGACTGAGATATGCTTGCTCAACTGTTATTGGAGCACAGAATGAAAAGGGGCGGGACTTAGGAAAGGTCAGTTGCTGCACAGAATAGCAGTTTAACTTTAGGTTTAACAGTTCATTGGATTGGATTCTGGGAAATAACTGTATTTTTTGAAAGTGGAGTGAAAATGTAGTCTTTTTAAGATATTTTTTTACAGTGTGTCCACAAGTACAAGAACTTGGCATTTTTTAACATATTTTAAAATCTATAAGGACGTTGCTGTTCAAATAGATTTCCAGTGACACAGTGGACCACCTGCTCAACATTTCCTCCCAGTGTAAAAACAGATACATGGTCGAAAGAGACACTTACACCGGAGAGGAATTGTCGGTATGAAGAAGATGAGAAAAGTCATATATGAATTTGATTTTTATTGGAGCAATGATTTGTTAGCTGCAATGCAAAACCATGCAAATGTTTTCCACTTGGCAATGCCAAGTCAGTGTCATAAAGCACCAATTTATCACACACACAAAGATACTCCCTGACCTCTTCCTCCTTCCTCTCTCCCTCGGCATTATGGGAGCGGGCAGTTTAAAAACAGAGGTATTTACGACTCAGCACTCTCCTCTAGTTCCTGGAGCTCCACAAACATGTGGGACTGGCAGTGTGACACCAGCAGCCCAGTTTAAAGATAGACAGGTTGGCTATCTGGCTATTTTGTATCAGGGTCCATCTGTCTGTCTACACACCTGCCTGTATATCTGTCTGTCTGTCTGTCTGTCTGTCTGACTTGTGCTAAATATTTTCCAAGAGAACTATGAAACTCACTCAGCATATGTGAAACCTTGTGACACAGCTGTGAGTGAAAGGAAGAAAATTACACAACATCTACTTATGCAGACTTGGATGGCAGTTACACTGTTTTATACATATTATGTTTTTTGAAAAAAGGTTGAGAAAACATAGATTTTTTAGTTTTAATCAAACTCCAACTATTAAGTTTTGAAATAAACTAAACAAAGTTTTGCAGACCTTAAATCTTTTGTTGAGATAATTTACTTTTCTTCTCTAAATAAACGTGAAAATTAAATGGTTGCAATTGAAACTATTAGATTATGAACCATTATTCACTTTAACTTCAATGATTTTACTCAACAATTTTTAAAATACACATTTTTGGGGGCTTCTAAAACTCAAAGGTTCAAGTTTATCTAAAGGAGAAAATTTAATCATCTCAACAAAACATTATTAGATAGTAAATACTATGCTTGCTATGCTGTACTGTGATAGTATGCTTTCAAAAACCTTTTACTGTGCCTCAACTAAAACTACAAGAATATGTCGCCATCTTGTGGTCAAAAAGAGTAATCAGCCAACTGTGAGCCACAGGTGAATGCAATCATGCGTCAAACACAGAGTGTGAATGAAACAACCAGAAGAGCTCTGCAGAGTTTAACTGCCAAGGCTTGTTTGTAGTATTGGCAGCTTTTTAATTTGTTTTTTTGTTTTTTTTTTTGAAGAGGCAAACTCAAAAGAACCTCAGACATGTCGGACAGATATTTAGACAGTCTGAGGAGAAACAGTCACATCCCATCAGGTCGACAGCTGCACAGAACTCCTCCTCTGACGTTGGTGAAGAAGCACCTGGACTTTTGTGATCAAGAGTCAAGTGATGAGAATATGGAGGCACGTGCAAAAATATGCATCATTTCACTGCTCATCTTCATCAAACTTTATCTTATTGGCATGATATGTAATCGCTTTACTTCCTCAACAGGCAGGTAAAGATCAAGGTGACAACAACCAGAACAGGACGTTTAACTCCAACAGTCCTGTGACAAAAACAGGTACAGTCTGCATGTTTTAGCTGACTGATTGTGTGAGTCTACATGTTTTTTTAAATGTCCTGGGAATAAACATTATTGGAACATACATGTGGATTCAACCAGATCTCAAGTGTTGATTTTTGGTTCTGTGACTTTGAAAGCTGTTTACAGATCTTATTTGGTGTATGGGCTTTTTCCTGCATTTAATGTTTTCCTTGTTTGCTCAGAGCCAGATGACCCTACCTCCATGCTGAAAGGGATGACGGGGTATCAGCTGACCCCAGGTGACTTGGAGTTTATTAAAAAGATGAAAGACGAGAAACTCATCAAAAAACTGCAGGTATTTCTGGCTTTCTCACACAATGTTGATGCTTTTTTCTACAGTAATCTTCTTTAGTTGCACCTTGGATGTACTGATACAATGGGATATTTCTCCTGTCCTCAGGCAGACCTGGAAGAGGGGCAGAAGCTGTTGAAGAATGAGATGAAGGCTGCAGAGCTGGTGTTTGCTTCCAGGGAGAATGCACAGGCTGAACTCAAAAGGGTGAGTGTGTTTGAAGGAAGCTAAGACATGTACTGCTGCAGCTATGTGCAGCAAGTTCATCAGTTTAAGCGTACACTATATTTGGAATACATTCACAGCTTTATCTTGCTGTCAGACAGCCTTTTACAACAGGAAACCACCCTTAAATAAGCCAAATATTGCTTTGTTTTGCTAAACCAAACTCCACAGGCAAAACCAGTAATTTTATCTTGCAGAACACAGGAGTTGCTTGTCTACTGCAGCCTCTTCTGGTTAGTTAGTTTCTATTGTTGTGTGACTTTGGTGTTTTAAAAGTTACATTTGGATTCACCAAAGTCACACAAAAACACACACAAACTAACAGATCGAGGCAGCAGTAGACCAGCAACTCCATTGTTCTGCCAGGTTAAAAGTACTGATTTTGCCCTAAGGAGTTTGGTTAGTCTGAAGAGTGATATTTTCCTTCTATAACGGTGGTTTCCCCATCAGAAAAGGCTGCCTGACAGCAAGGTTAAAGGCAAGGCAAGGCAAGGCAAGGCAATTTTATTTGTATAGCACCATTCATACACAAGGCAATTCAAGGTGCTTTACAAGAACTTAGAAATACATTAAAATAAAACATAAAAATTTCAGATCATTAAAGACATAGGCTAAAAGCAAGACAATAAATACAAAAATGCATTTAGAAAGCAAACATAAAGCAAAAGCAACAGCTGACAAATATAAAAACAATAGCTACAGATTATTCTAACAATAAGTCACATATCTACTTCACTGGTAAGCTGCAGTAAACAGTAGTGTTTTTAGCCCTGATTTAAATGAGCTGACAGTTTCAGCTGACCTCAGATATTCTGGAAGTTTGTTCCACAGATGAGGAGCATAGAAACTAAAGGCTGCTTCACCTTGTTTGGTTTTGATCCTGGGAAAACCAGGAGCAGCGAAACTGTTCTAAATCTAGTGTACACTTAAACTGCAGCAATTTATGTTTAGCTTCTGACACTGAGGCCTGGTTCCAGGAGGACTGACTAGGGTGCAGGTGAAAATAACATTTCAGTCATTTTCCTTACAATGCTGAGCTGGCACCAGGATGTAGCGGTTTGACCACTGACTGATTATTGATAAATACCTCATAGAACTCCACTTCAGAATTATCAGAACTATCTATTTAACTCAAGGTTTCAAAGACTTTCTTACATCAGCAGCCACTTGATGACTCCTTGAAGATGATACCAGGGCACATCTGACCTTTAACCATCATAATAACTCTCCCCGAATGTTCAGGCTGGTGTCTGGTACAGGCATTTTTACGAGCATTTTATATTGCCCCTGAAATAGAATTATTTTCCAAAAAATGTCCTCCCCCTCAAGGTCGATGATGGTAAAAATATGAAGTAAAAGATGATGGATCCTTTGAGATCAATCCTCTGGCATTTACAGCCTGTTAGATAACAGTGGAAATTCACAAAAAACGTGGGAGCTGATGACGTCCAGCAAAGGTTAGGATGCAGACTGGATCCACAACTTCAAACACAAACCCACTGAGCCTGCAGACTGCCCTTGAAAACATACCAGTATATCCACTAATCAGAAACGTGTGTGAAAATCTGCAGGATTCTTGCATATTAAGTGTTGCGTTCTGATGAATCTGTTGTTTTTCTGTCAGCTCCCATTCTGTGAGGAGCTCACTGAGTGGGCAAAGGTGGTCCTCGAAATGACCTCGCCACTGGCCGACCTCACAGACGTGGACGCCAAGACACTTCTCGCCATGGTGACGATAGACAGCAACAAAAAAGTCTTGGATAAAAAGAAGATTGAGCTCAGTCGGATGACGAAGTTGGTGGCAAACAAGTAAGATGTGTGCACACATCTTGAGTGACGATCAGTGGAACTTCTCTCCCTTCCAGTTATCACTTGGTTTCAATTCAAAAACGAACATAAGGGCAGTCAAAACAAGTTTAAAGTACTGGGTCGACATCAAAAAAGCAAAGCCAGGAGTTGGATGAAGAGATCTATACCACTCTCAAGTCTTAACTGAAATATGAAGCTACCATCTGCCGCCAGCAGGAGCTGTATATTTAATGTACAGACATGAAAGTGATATCAATCTTCTCATCTAACTCTTAGACAATAAACATATTTTCACAGATGTCAAACTATTCCATAAAGGGATAGTTTGGATTATTTGAAGTGGGTTTGAGGTACTTATTGATAGTCAGTGTGTTACCTACAGTAGATGGTGGTCAGCACCCCCCTGTTTGGAGAAGCAGCAGGAGTGCTGGTGTAGGAAGCTAAGCAATGAACTGCTGTGGACAGAGATGGCAGCAAAATGTATTTTGACCACCAAAAAAGTAACCACCACTTTAACTTCCATCAGACAGCCTTCTCAGATGAGAAACTGCCATTATATCAGCCAAATATCGCTCCCTCCAAACCAACCAAACTCCACAGGCCAAATCAGTAATTTTACCTCCCAGAACACAGGAGTTGCGGTCGACCGCTGCCTCGATCTGTTAGTTTCTTTATGACATTGTGTACCTTCAGCGAATTTGAGCTTTTTCTTAATCACTGAAGTTGCATAATAACACAAACAAATGGACAGATTGAGGCGAGCAGCAGCTCCTGTCTTCTGCAAAGCAAAATTACTGACTTTGCCAATGAAGTTTGGTTGCTTTGGAGAGAGCAATATTTGGCTTGTAAAACTATGTTTTCCAGTAAAGGCTGTGTGACAGCAGGGTAAAGCGGTGAAAATATTCTAAATATGGCATACACTTCAATAGTTATTGATTTTTAAAATATTTTTTCCTGCTGACCATTTCCACAGCAGTACAATACTGAGCTTCTTGCATCGATAATCCTGCTGCCTCTGCCATCTACTGATGGGTAATACAGTGACTATGAATAAATACCTCATACTTAGAAAAAAGGTCAAACTATCCCTTCAAAGTACCACAATAACCTGGGAAAGGTGAATAGCTGAGTATTTTGGTGCATTTATGTGCTTGAGGAAAGCTCAAACATGCAAAAGTTGACAACTGGCGGCAACATTTTTATGCCGGAACTTGACCTGACAACACTGATTGCTTATTGGTTGTTTTCTTGGGTTAAATTTCATCAGTGTCGCTGATGAATGCTGAGAAAATTGTCCATATATGCTGCACGTGGTGTAACATTTAATATCCAAGGAAAATGTCGGGTAAAATGCTAAAATGGATTCCTCGACTGCGTAGGAGGAAGGAGGAGGCTAAGGCGCGAGAGCGGCTTGAAAAACAAATCGCCAGTGAACAGGTAAGAGAGGCTCCAACTTTTATTACATTTTATGATTGATTATTAATGATTTTTTGACTCTTTTCATCTGCTTTCAGCTGAAGATTCAGGGGTTAATGAGCCAGTTATCCAACCTGAAATCTGAACTTGCACAAGAAGAGGTGAGAATCTGGTTTTGTTACACCCTTTTTCAGAATTGGCTGAGTGGGCAAACACAATATTGTGTGCAGTATCTTGAGCATTTACTGTACCCTAAAGAAAAAGTGTGTTCACAGGAAGCCTGTAAAGCCCTTGAAATGCAGATCAGCACCCAAGAAGCACCAGAAAACAAAGTGGAAGCAGAAAACGTGGATACCTCAGAGGAACAAGCCATTAAAAGCCAAGTGAGACGTCGAGGGAATGCAAGAAAAAAGGCTGTTGAATCCACTGAAAAGTCACAAGACGCAACAAAACAAAGCAGATCAACAAGGAGTAAGCAGACGGAGAGTCAGAGCAGTGAGACTTCGAGGACAAAGCAAGAGTCAGGAGCTGCAGCAGGGAGGCCGACAAAATTGATTAGAGCAGCCAGAGGGCCGCAGAAGAAAGTGGAGGAGAGGCAATCAAATCCACAAGAGTCTGAACAAGCTGTGAGAGGGCGAAGAAAGCCTCCGGGAGCGGCACAGACCACAGCTCCACAACGGAAGAATCAAAGTAAAGTGATAAGTGGGGAAGCTCCCTCCTCGCGCAGCAGACAGAAAACTGCTGTAGCTGCAGATTATGGTGGAGAGGAGGCACAAAACGCTGGTCCGAGGAGATCTAAGAGGATAGCCAGCAAGAAGTAAAAATCACAAAACTCCCAGGCACTCTCTTCCAAAACACTGAACATGCCTTTATTGTCACGGCATGATAATGTTGGATCTTAACATAAACTCCTGAGGCGTTTCGGCAGCAAGCCTTTGTCAGGGAGTCAAGACTTTTGGCTCTTTTGATGAGGGCTTGATGCCGAAATGTTTCAGAAGTTTATTTTAAAAGGACGATTCGCCCATGAATCAAAGATGCATATTTTTCCACTGACCTGTAGTGTTATTTAACTAGCTGCATAGTTTTGGTTTGAGTTGCAGACTTTTGGCGATATCAGCTGGTAAAGACGTCTGCCTTCGCTCCAGTATAATGAGACTAAATGGTGAAGTCCTGCGGTGCTCCAAGAATCATTATGGTTGCTCAGAATAATCACCAGACCTTTTTGTGAGCAGTTTCATGTAGGAACTACTTTCTTTCTGCAATAGAATCTACCAGAACTAGCTTAGAATCTACAGAAACTACTTTCTTCCAATGGAAAGAAAGTAGTTCCTCCATGAAACTGCTCACAACAAGGTGTGTGGATTATCTTCAGTGAGAAGGTCATGATTTTTGAGAAGAGACACTGGCTTTGAATTTTTCAAATGTATTTTTTGTCGTACTAGAGAACCATTTAGTCCCAATATATCGAGAGAGCCGACAACCGTTCCTTGTGTTTAAATCGATAGTTAGCTAACACGCATAACTAAGGTGGTACACATTATATCTACTAAACATTAGCATTGTAATTGTGAGCATTTTAGCATGCTAGCATTAGCATTTAGCCTAAAACACCACTGTCTAGGTACAGGCTGACTGTCACTCGCATGCCTACAGACTGAATCCTGTTGCTTTAATTCCTACAATGTAATATTTGAGGATTGTTTAAATGTAGTCCAGTGTTGAATATAATTAAACGAATCCATATCAACTGTTTATATTTTTTATATAAAAAAATAAAATGGAATTTTGACATTACGAGATCCTGTGTGTTCATGTGACGTGTGTTCGTTGATGAAATCTTTTGGCTGATCTGGTCTATTCTTCTAAGAGTCCCCCAGTTCTGACCATAGACTCTGGAAGAGCAATAAAATCATTTTTTAATCAACCTAGGCATTTTTAATTTAATATTTGGGTCAAATTAATTTTTCTTTGGGAAGTAACCATGGATTAAGTGGGATAATGTGCAGTGAACATTATTTTTTAAATGAAATATTGAATAAAAAAATGATTTTGTTAATTGTTTTTATTGCTCCTCCAGAGTTGATCAGAACTGTGTCCATAGCAACGGTCTATTCTTCATGGCAGCGGATTGTTACAAAAGAAATAGAAGAACAGATCTTATGCTCACTGAACATTATCCTTATATGTTTTTTTTTTTTATTCACACACATTACCCTCATGGTGTCAGGTGGTTTATTTTCACCTATAACATATGTGTGATGAAAGAATTGCCTTTTACCAAGTTCTGATTTGGCTTTTGGAAGGCATAATTTATTTTGTATGTAGTTGGTCTTGTACTGATAAGTGTTTATCTCTCATCAATGCATACACACATTTAACACACCCATAATAATGTCAAAATATGGCAGTTGCTGTGGTGAGAACATTGTTAAATAATGTAAATCTTGACCGTAGAAAAATCTATCAGAGTCTGAGGGGAGGTCAGAGGTCTTGTTCAGCCAAACAACAGCAGCATCAGCAATGACTCAAAATTTTTGCTGCGTTCCAAATCACTTATTTTCTCTGCTGCCGTGACAAAGTCTGTGCTGTGGCGTGCAGTATGCATACAATTATGACATGCTGCTTCATCATAACATGGCGCCTCGAACATTTCCCCTCTTGCTCATACATCTGTCACAATCTGGAGTGCAGAATATGAAGTAAGAAGAAAAAGTATGCGATTTGGAACACTGCACAGCGCAAGATACTTTATGTCACATGCAACAGCTTGATGATGAGGTTTATGGGCCAGAAAAACATGATGGTTTACATACTACAAAATGTGACTGTATGTAGTAGGACATCCTGGTATTTTTGGCACACTGTGTTTGACATACTCTGTATTGGGACATATTAAATCTTTTTTCTGTCATACTAAATAGAATGGTGGGAATATGGGTAGTGGAACGCACTCTCACCCCCTGCCTCAACCACAAGTGAGTCATGACATTTTTCTCTTGCATGTCTCACACAACAGAAGTGCTCTCGCTTTAAAGGGACGGTTCACCTCAAAATCAAAAATACATATTTCCCCCTGGCCTGTAGTGCTGTTTATCCATCTAGATAGTTTTGGTGTGAGTTTTGGAGAAAACAGCCATAGAGATGTCTGCCTTCTCTCCAATTTAATGGCACTAAAAAAGTCTGTGGATTATCTTGAGTAACAGGGTCGTGATCCAATTTTGAATTTTTCAGACCAAGACCCATTCATTCCCATTACGTTGGAGAGAAGGCAGACATTTCTCAGTCGATATCTTCAGAACAGTCTAGATGAATAAATACCACTACAGGCCAGGGAAAAATGTGTATTTTTGATTTTGGGGTGAACTGTCCCTTAATCTACGCATCTGTCTGCACCAGCTCTGTGCATCTTGCGTCCCAGCTGATGGGCGTAAACACGATTTGAAGCATTTCTTTAGACTTGAAGTCTATTTTTTTGGCCATACGCACGCAAACACAAGGTTCATGCCCAGTTAAAAAACACTGAAAACACATTTTACTCACATTTTGAAAGCTGGATGGAGCTGAGTGTGCTCCAGAGCCAGATGGCAGAGACTATCCACTTAATCCAGCTGCTGGGAACCAAGACATGGGAACTTCTTGAACTTTTTCTTCTGTATTTTCATGGGCAAACTGTATATTTACTGCTAATAGACGACTTCACTGCTAAACTTAAATCCCTCAGCTCTAATTGCCAACACCTGCCTACCTACCTTACTTTTGCTCATGCTAATGTTAGCCATCATTAACGTTTGCCTTGAATTTGAGAGAGTAACATGTAACATCGGTAAAATGGTTAAGCATTGGGCCAGCTAACATTAACATCATTCAAGCTAGCCTACTTGTTGATTTAAAATATATTTTTCCCCTAAAGCATACTGAATTAATTTAAGTTGATGGTTAATGCTAGTAGGTTTAACTACGTAGCCAGCTAACTGGATGCCTAACTGACATCTAACTGAACTTAACTTGATAGTAACAAAAATCTAATCAGAAATGGGTACTTGTTAATGCTGTGAATACTCGGATTTCTGTGGGATTATGATTTCTCAAGATGAACCCTGTTTCTGTGTGAGCCAGCAGACATGTTAGCACACCTCATCTCTCTCTTTCACTGTCACAGTTGGAAATGAGTCACGAGCGCTGCTGAATCACTGCAATTTCCCACAAGTAATTCTTGGACGACCGAGCAGCAATTTGGGTGTAACGTTGTTAATCTTGCATTAACTCCCAATCAATCGGTCTGAGCGTGGGGAAGAAGAAGAAAAACACCCCGCACTCGCTGTCCGTGAGGCTGGAGTGGGAAAAAATTGTGCTGACAGTTGGAATGTTTGGAGGCACCTTCTTATGTTACAAATTAAGTTTGAACTGACGGTCAGATTTGTCCGTCACTTGCCAGGATTTGCTTCACAGTCTTGACAACTGGAGTAACATCTATCTTAACAGCTAGACTTCTATTATGTTTTTCCACCTTGGGTCCTGATCCTTGACTTTTTCCTGCAATCTGGGAGGCTCATTTTCAGTCTTGACTGTAATCCCCAGAACCTGACGAGGGATTTCCCTTTTTCCCCTCACAACTATGCGCACACACATCCCTGATTGGTGAGATATTTGTCTGATGGTCAAGCACAACGACCCGGCCAAGACCAAAGTAATACAAGCACATGGGCGGGAGTCATGGATCCATATCCTGCCATTAAGTTTAATAGTCTAATATCTCTCCAGCAAACTCATTGTGAGCGCTGAGTTTATTCTAGAAAAGGGTTCAGTTTTGGCTGCAGAGAGTTCATCACCTCTTTTCCTTTTCCTTGTTATTCCTGCATTATTTCTGTTTTCTTCTTCTGTGGCTCCGAGTTTCTCTGCTCGTGTTTGCCAGACCTGGAACCCTGAGCTGCTTTTCACAATCGAGGCATGGGAACGTTACCTCAAGTACGTCAATTTCGGAAATCAGATCTTGTTTACGGAAGGAGTCCAAGAAGCAGACTGCCGGGATCCCGGCCCAAGGAATTGTGGGTCATGGATTATATACAAATTGCTCATGTCTTTCGCCCTGTGGCTGGATAAACTTCCCTCTGCATTTAGGCACTTATGAAATTACTTCTCAACAGTTTTCCTTTTCATAGAAAAGACATCCATTATATCAGTAGCCTCATTATGTTGTTGTGTAGTTTAGCACATGAAAGGCAATGAATAGAGAAATTAAAAGCTTCTCACAAGTGTAAAATACTAGCTCATAATAGTCTAGAAACTGTAAGACCATAATATTTGCATTTTTATAGCATACCTCACTGTGAATTACCACAATTACTCTTTTTTGCATTGGTGCATTTAGTTTAAAACACCACCAGGGGGCAGTGCTGTGAATGTTAGCCGTCTGCTGTACTCCATTGCCTTGACAGAAAGTCTATTTGGCTCCTTCATGTTGCATTTTAGGGTCATAAGACCCTTTTAGACAGGAAAGTGTAAGTGTACAAAAAAACAGATGCATACAAAAATATATGAGTTGAGGGAAAAAAAATAGTAACTGGTCAGTAAAATAACATAATAAGATAAAATAAAATAATTAAAACCAAATGTTGACCAATAAAATTATACAAGCATTTGATGTAAAAGAAATAAAAATGTAAATAAAATATAATTAAAATCTAGAAGCTTAACTGTTGGTGTGAAGGCTACTTTATTCCAACTCATTTCAGGGAGAACTACTGTACTTTTTACTCCAGTTATTTGACAGCTTTAGTTACTTTACAAATTCAGATTAATTCATACAAAACTTATGCAGTTCTTATGTGCTTTGTACATAAATTAAACTAAACTATGGATAAACAGCAGTAGAGCTGAACTGTTAATCCATTTACAAAATTCTTGATAAACTATTCAGCCAAAACACCAAATATTTAATGATTACAGCCTCTTAAATATAAGGATTTGCTTTAATTTGGTGAATTTATTTTCAGGAATTTTGAGGTTTGGACTATTTGTTGGAAAAAAACAAGCATTTTGAGGGTTTCATTTGGGCTGTGACAGCATTTCTCACTATTTTCTTTGATTCTCTGTGGTTGTGAGATGGTTGTCATCAGTATTTCTTAGCTGTTGCTTCATGTTGCTTGCATGACTATTTGTGCCGAAACTGTGTTTGTTGTTGCTGTGAAATATTGTTGATCTTCTGCTGTTTCCTGTCGCTCTGCATGTGCCCTGTCTTGTAGAACTCTTGTTTTCTTGCTGTTGCTGCTGTCTTGCCGTCTTCGTTCTGTACATTTTATAACTCGATAGGTGTCAAAACAGCTCACCAGAGGACTACAGATTAAAAATAGCCAGCTGGTTAACAGTGGCACATTTACAGAAATGTTGATTCATGTGTGTCACGTGATTCATGAAATGAAATGCAGGACTTAGACTTGTAGCAGAGTATTTTTATACTGCATTATCAGTAGTTTTACATAACTGAAGGATCTGAATACTTCCTCTACTGTTGTTTTTTTTTGGTCTACATTCCTTTTCATTCGTTATGGTTCTTGTTATTTGTCTGGACAGGACCATGCTCAGTATTTGGATGTAAGATAATGACCTAGGCCAGTGTTTTTGTTGCAGTACTCAATGGACGCCAGTACATTTTTTTGGTCTGAAGGGGCAAAAGGAAGCTGATTGAGTCGTTGGGGTGTTTTCCCACTGACTAGGAAAAAAGTGAGGAAGAATGGATCCCACAGTGAGGTCTGAAAGGCAGAGAAAATTAAATCAACTTATTTCTTAAACCACAAATCATCCATTTTTGCTATTTATGATGGTACAAAACAGCATTTTGTGATGTGTGGGGTAGAACCAGGAGAGCAAAACATGTAGCCATACATGTAATGAGAAACCAAGGTTCATAAAAAATATTTGTAAAAGAAAAACTGAATTGTTACCTACTGTGAAGAAAAAAGCGACATAAATGTTTGCAGTATCTGCATGTTCAAACATAACATGTTGCTTGTTTTCACCTAAAACTTGCTCAACAGAAGTTATATTTTTCTTGGTTCTGAGGAAAAACTGCATATCTCTGAGTGGGCTGATTCAATCAGAAGACACAAATCTTCCAAAAGAAAATAAGTATAATTCATGCAATAGAGGACTAACATCTGTTTAAAGCACTAGCAGCAGAACGTCTTTGGTGTGACAAAGTTATTTAGTTTCAGACTCTTTGCGTGCCGTCCTCAACCATCTGTCCTCCCCTGTAACGCTTCTCTGTTTGGCTTGGACACCGTGGCAAGACGGTCCCCAGTCCCCTGCCAAGGAAAACCCTGTAAAAGTATATTAGTGAGAGCGAGGGCTGAGACCAGAGGAGGTGAGGCCTGTGACACATGTACGAGCCGCCGGGCCAAGTCTAGCGGGGCAGGAACACGTCTGCACCGACTGAGCGCGTCCAAATCTCAGTGTGGAGGCAATGTGTGAATCCTGCTGCTCAGTTCTTGCCCAAAAAAACCGAGAAAGAGAGCACTTCACCTCTTTATTGTGGTTTTAGAAAGAGCAGAGATGACCGCAGACACGAAAGAGCTTTGGTTTAATCATTAGAGTGAAGAGTCTGAACCACATGATCTCTAAATAATGTGACTTCCATGGAAGAAGACTGGGAAAAGTAGAGTCTAAATGTTTGATTAATTTGGAAGTGAAAAAAGATAAACTTCAACACTCTCACAGCAGCTTGTGTGTTATGTACAGCAGATGGCCGTAACACGCCCCCTGTTTGGAGAAGGAGCAGAAGTACCAGTCCAATGTACTTCTGTGGACAGAGTCAGCAGCAAGACGTATTTAAGCTCCCTAAAAAAAACCATCCACTTTAAAAAATCACTATCAGTTTAAGTGTGTGCTTTATTAAGAATATTTTCACTGCTTTGCCCTGCCATCAGACAGCCTTTTTCTGACAGGAAACTGCTGGTATATGAGCCAGATATTGCTGTCTCCAAACTAACCAAACTCCATTGGTAAAAACATCATTTTAACCTGCAGAACACAGGTGTGACTTGTTTATCGCCGCATTGATCGGTTATAGTAGTTTGTTACTGTCTGGCTTTGGTGTTTTAAAGGATTAGTTCAGATTCTCCAAAGTCACATAGTAATGCAAACAAACTAACCGATCAAGACAGCGGCAGACCAGCAGCTCCCAAGTTCGGCGAGGTAAAATTACTGATTTTGCCAATGGAGTTTGTTGGTTTGGAGAGAGTGATTTGCCACCAGAAAAGCCAGTCTGACAGCAAGGTAAAGCGGTGAAAATATTCTAAATATAGTCTACACTTCAACTGATATTGATTAAAATAAGTTGTGCTGCTGACCCTATTCACAGTCGTTTATTGCTTAGCTTCCTACACTGCTGCCTCTCCAAATCTGGCACATGCAGATCACCATCTGTAGTTAATGAATCGACTATGTATAAGTATCTCACACAGCTCCACTTAAAAACTCTGAACTATCCCTTTAAATAAGTGCTAGATCTGCTCAGCATTCAGCAAGAGCAGAACAAAAAAAGCAAAACATTTGTTACTGAAATCATTGACTGCTCTGTGGAATCCACCAGGAAAGGCGAAGGCAGGAAGGAAGGGTGTCTTGTAGGTGTTTCGGAAATCAAATTGAACAATAAAATCCCGTAGTAGACTAAACATTTGGACAGTGCCTGCATATTAGTGCATATTGGTGGGAAGAAAAAAAAATCTTGGCCTTGTTCAAGGCCCCAAAACCTTTTTGACAAACAAGCATCCAGCTCTGTCAACAAAAATGAGGGAAATTCAATTCAGTTCCATTTTTATTTGCACTTTTCATAGACAGCAGGTCTAGACTGTATGCATACAATATATTGCATTAGTCTATACATTGTTTTTTTGAAGAAAATGTTGCATATTATTCCTTAAAAGCAGGTGTTTGTTCTTTTAGAGAAAATACACCATCCAGTTCATTTAATACAGACGCAATAGTGGATTTAAGAGAAACTGGTCCTCATCAGCAGCTGCCGTTTTGTTTTTATATGATAGAGTAGAGTAAGATACAAAGACACATGAGAAACTTACATAAAAGTGGCAACAAGAAGTAAAAAAGAAAAAAAATAACAACAGCAACAATCCAACTTTAAGAATAATAAAAAAAAAGCTTAATAATAAATAAAAAACTGTTCAAATTTAAGGTGTATGAATCAGCTAACACAGGAACATCTGGAAGTAAGATGTGATACAGTTAAAGCACTGGAGTAATGTAAGAAGGAAAAAGTAATAAGAGCCTTATAAATAAATAAAACCCAGTTCCTTTCATGTCTTACAGAGAGAGAGGACCGCTCAACCTTAGCACACAGGTCAAATGCTTCAACAGTCAGTAAGGATATTAGATAAACGGTTGTGATTGGCCCGATGAGATCCGGGGTGGGTGGAAATCTGTCGAAACTGAAGAGCAAATGAAACATGAGCTTGCAGATTCGTCCGGCTCCCAGACTAAAATGTCCCGAGACATCAGGTAGATGAAGGTAAACACTCTTATTAGAGCAGCTTTAGACTCAACTTTAACCTGATGTCTGAAAAATATTGGCATACGGCTGTTGATAACAATAACGTCATGTCTTTAATCTTGACTTTATTTTTTCAAGTTGAAGTGTTGTTTTAGGGTGTTTTTGTAGTTATGGACCATCAAACATCATTTCAGGACAGGAACCTGTGAAACAAACCTTTGACTCTTTGGACTTCGCATCTGTAAACTTGGACAGCCCTCCGTCACGGGTTCTCGGGCGGCGACCTCCTTCTCAGTCAACACAGTCTGTGTGTAATGTCTCCGCATGTGACTCAATCAGGCCAATGAAAACTTGTCCTCCTGGCAGATGAAGAGAGAGCGCGCTCGGCCCGTCGAAGCTGGACAAACAGGGTCCAGAGCCGAGCTGCTGAGGAGGCACAGACCCACTGCGAGGACCAACAGTAGTCTTCTGGCTGCAGTCTTATTATCCTTCTGTCTCTGTTATGACTCGGTCTTTCTCTCACAGTCTCATTTGTTGAAATGACACTGAAATGACATCAACATGGTGCGAGGCAGGGTGAGATTAATACATCAACACTGTGGCACTGAGCTGGGAGACCTGATGGAGTTGATAAAGTCTCCCACAGATGGCTGACTTCAGCTGTTTCCAGTTCTGGAAGTCATTTCACTGGATGATAAAGAGCAGAGAAATGTCAGTGTAACCTTTATACATGTATTCCTTTGTATTCAAGGAACATTGGGTATCCAGTGGGAATTTAATGCCCCTTAAATATCAACAGCTCTTACTAAATTGAGCACAGTGGCCTGTTACTGACATAAGGCACATTATCACTGTAAAAATTGCAAAGTTTGTCACTTAAGACCACACAGATTCAAATAGTGACAAAGACCTTAGTGGCCATAGTGCTAATGACTTTCCTGTATCCGGGACCAAAGCAGAAAGTAGTGTGACGATGTCTAAGTCTAAAGATGGATTAGTTGAAGAGGGCAGGTCAACAGAATCACTTTTGATTTCCTGTCCTACCGTCATTCAACATTTATTTTAACCCAAGCCATGCTTTTTCCCCAACCAAAGTTGTTTTTTGTGTGCAAACCTCAGAAAACTGTTTTATTTTTGTCACTGCGATCTGTAAGACACAAATTACCATCCAGCCGATAGGAATGTCAGATCAGAAAATGCCTCTATTTGTCATTCTATATGGCAGATACAAAGAAAGTAATCTGATGTTTAATTGGGATGATTTATGCCAGATATCCATGTGTGACCAATTTTACTACAAGGACGGAAACTCTTACTGATTGCCCTTTGAAGTGATTGTCAGTACAAAAAGCAAAGTTTTAATATCCATATAATGAGGAGTGTACTGTACTTTCATATGTACAGAGCGTAGGGATACATGATATGGATTTTTTCAGCTGATACTGATAAACGACAACCTGTAATTTATGCACACCTTAGGGTGAGAAAGGCTCAGATGCAGTGAGCAAAGATGGATGAATTAATATTCCGTAGCTCTGACCGAACCAAATCTGACATCACCATTATAACAATCCGTTCATTCATTCTTGTTTGGGAAGAATGAATTATATGCACTATAATATATCATCATACTAAATATGCAATAGTAGTAAATGTGTCCTTTTTCAATAGTAATTCAAAGGGATTTGTGTAGAATTGAAAAGAAATTCAATAGTGATCACAACACTACAATACAGAGGGAAGTAAAGGCATTGTGAAGGCATACTGCAGTAATGTGTAGACATTGTGTAGTAATTCAATAAGAAATGTGAAGGAATGAATAGTTTT
The DNA here is from genome assembly GCA_034769285.1 of Lutjanus argentimaculatus. Lineage (NCBI taxonomy): Eukaryota > Metazoa > Chordata > Actinopteri > Lutjaniformes > Lutjanidae > Lutjanus > Lutjanus argentimaculatus. The sequence continues at coordinate 9,002,484 of JAWZSL010000020.1, forward strand.
TATGAAGTCGTTTCCCAAAAGCTCATAGAGAGACAGAAGTAATAAAGTAATAATCATGCAGTGATTTAAATAGTGATTATGTTGTAATCATGAGCAGGCAAACGTCCCTAAACTCTACTCATGACTATTGAAACTGCAACACAAATCACTACCAGTTTGCTTCACATCTCGATAGCAATCCAGTAGTGGAACCAGTAGGTTTTGTATAAATATTGTACATTAGTGATGAGTAGAGATTCAGTAGTTTTTTACACGAGGGGGCTCTCTAGTCTAAACTGCATGGCTGTACCCAGGTGCCGCTGTTTGATTAGTGCAGCAACATGATGCTTCTTCTTCTTCTTCCTTTGTTTCTTCGCAAACCGGCCTCCTGCCACTGACTGTATTGGAGCGTATAGATGCTGCGGTTGTTAACTCAGTGAATGCAGTTTGTCTTTGTATTATCAGCTCTATTTGCTGGCCATAATTCCATTATATACATAGTATAAATTTCCCTTTATTGGGCCTGTAAGTAATTGTTTCAGTATATCTTGTGCATCCCTAGTAGAGTAAATATAAAACAGACTAGAACTTGCCATTGTGTAGCCCTCACACTCGAGGAAAGCTGTTAAATAAGACAATATTACAATTGAATAGATAGCCGGAGCACTTTAGAGTAACGATCTTTATTTAATAAGCCGACATTTCAACGTGGCCTCCAAATGTGCAAAATTATGCAGTTTATTTAAACTGCTTTGTCAAGTAAAAATAGAAGGAAAATATGTCTTTGTACAAAATATTCAGTGAGACCCAAACTTCAATAATCTCCTCTACAACTAGAGGCAGGCTTGGCATTAGAAATTCACAAGGTCAGCAGGAAAAATAACAGCTTGTTCTGGGCTAAAAGCAATTTCAAGGTTGTAAAACAAAAAGCCTAAACAGTCTAAAACTAATTTAGATTCATCTCCATGCACAACACAACGCTAATCCAAACTTAAAGCATCAGTGTCTCAGCCTGTGTGGCAGAAGAAGGCCGGGGTCAGTTTACTCTTCTCTTCAGAGGAATGCTGGGAATTGTTTGCACTGTCTGCTTCAGCTTCTGCTGCTTCTGGCCTGCTCAGTTTTGCTGTTTCTGGATGCACAAACACAAACACATGCATCAAGACCTCTTTTTTTGTTGTTCAGCATCTGTGTTTCATGTTGCACCCTGTAGTGTTTTTTTTTTTTTTTTCGGCTGCAGCCTGTTTCTTTTAATGGTGTCTGAGCAGCTTTGGATGGAAGTCGAACTGGTGGTCTGCGCGTGTGAACGTCTCTGTATCACGTCTGCTTTTTGAACCCGGAACAGACAGAATCTGGGATCACGGCGCCCTGGTCTGGTTGGCGAGGCGTAAAAGTGAGCCTGTTTTGAAGATATTAATGCAAATATTTTGCCAAGTGCAGAAATAAAACAGGGCTTTGTGGCTTCATCTGACACACAAGCAGGAAGGAATTCGACTTTTCTGCCTCAGTCACGTGTGCAAGAAAAGTATTTCTGCTCAGCATCACGCTCCAGCACTTGACAAAGGCTCCTGAAAACACATGACAAGACTCTCTAATGATACTTTCACAACATGGGGCCGAAATACCTGTGGTTTGGTGCTCTTCGTACTTCAAAGTGTGTAATGTGCGCTGCAAATTACCCAGAAAGGAGGTGGCTGTAGATCCTCACCCACCCACCGACTACAGCATGACCTACAGAATAGGTGGAGGAAAAGGAATCCATCATTCATGTGAAAATGATCCTTTAATTAGTCTGGACGGCTGGGAGGGCCGTGTCTCATGGAAAAGAGACAAGATTTTGGCTCATTGTCTCATTTTGCAGGAGGTAATATTTCATACCTTTGCCTCCAGTGGCATGAATGTCAGACAGCTGCCATTCCCGACTCCAGACAGAGAACCAACATGAACTTGTTCACATTAGAAAATAAAAGGAAGTGTGCGCACACCTCTTGTGAAGTAATTACAGTGAAGACACAAATGTCCTGCTGAATACACAGATGCATGTTAGCCTGCTGATCCAGCAGGTTCTACATCATCTATCACTCATTTGGACTCCGTGTCAGTTTGGGGTCGTCTTTGCAAACAGTTTTTCAGACAGACGTGTTGGGGGGCCCATGCTGAGTTCCTCATGTGAATGCTGTTTAACCAGGAGCAGACAAGTGTCCCGAAACACACTCACGTTTCCCACCCAGCAGCCCACACTGTAAATCCAACTCTGTGGAAATTAAATCGAAATGAGCTTCCAGTTTTACAATTTCAGCGCCTGCTTGCCAGGCACTTGAGGACGCTAATTGTTTGAGTTTTGAGAGTGAATTTCTTTCTCATCCTTGCTTGATGTATGAGTTCAAGTGCTCAACAGTTCAGGGTCTCTGTTGTCGTGTTTTGTGTTTCACAATGCACCACACATTTTCAATGGGAGGCAGGTCTGGACTGCAGGCAGGTCAGTCTAGTACCTGAACTCTTTTACTATGAAGCCACACTGTTGGAACACATGCAGAATGTGTCGTGGCATTATTTTGCTGAAATAAGCAGTGATGTCTCTGAAAAAGACATGAGGATGGCAGCATGTTCCAAAACCTGTATGTACCTTTCAGCATTAATGGAGCCTTTACAGATGTGACAGTTACCCATGATGCCATGGGCATTAACACACCCCCATACAATCACAGATTCTGTCTTTTGAAGTTAGCGCTGGTAACAATCTGGATGGTCTTTCTGTTTGCATGGTGGAGTCTTAACTTGCATTTGTAGATGCAGCAACAAACTGTGTTTCCTGACAACGGTTTTCTAAAATGTCCCTGAGCCAGTGTAGTATCCTTTATACAATGATGTGGGTTTTTAATGCAATTTTTAGTGCAGTGCTGCCTGAGGGGTCAAAGGTCACAGGAATTCTGTTGGTTTTCAGCCTCGCCCCTTATGTGCAGAGATTCTCCTAGATTCTCTGAATCTTTTAGGATTGTAGATGGTGAATCATTGTTCTCAAACTGCAGTTTAAACTGCAGTGAACAGCTGAGCCTTTAAAGGATGCCCCTTTAATATCCAGTCATGATACTGTCACCTGTTACCAGTTAACCTGTTTACCTTTCGAATGTTCCAGACCTCCCTCCTTTTTTGGAATGTGTTGCAGGCATCAAATTCAGAATGAGTGTATATTTGCAAAAAATAATGAAGTTAGTCAGTTCGAACTTTAAATATCTATGTTTTCAACTGAACAGAGGTTAAAAAGATTTGCAAATCATTTCCATTTCATTTTTTATTTGCCTTTTTGGAATTGCGGTTTTAGACTAATGTTATAAATTTGCCAGAAAGTATTTAGTATTAAAGCTTTGAAGACAAAGATGTGATTCTTCCACCCTCATACCAGGTTTTCCTCTGAATGCAATTATAAAAGGATCCAGACGGCACGAAACAGAACACAAACACCAGTTTAATAGCAGTTCCTCTGGGAGTATTAGCAGAGCAGCACCGTGTGGATTCAGGAATTAGCCTGCAACAAGAAATCATGTCCAGGGGATCGAATAAATGTTTGCTTTGAGCACCGTACCAGTGTTGAACTCTGCATTCCCACACTCAAATAAACTTAATATGGCTAAAAATAAGATGGATTAATAACATGTTACAAGCTTATAGAGGCTTTGCCTCATTGAACATACATTCTGGGTGAGGGTGTGTGTGTTTCCAAAATAAAAAACTTGAGTGTTCGCCACTCCGGCTCTATTTCCACTGCAATATAGAGCACTTAACAGCAAAACAAAATATTGTTAGACGCAAGTTGAGTCTAATCAAAAAGTGTATCAGCTAATATGATAAGGATTATTTTAATTTGATTATTTAACAACTGTGTAACAACTATGTAAGGTGTGTACACTGTAAAAATCATACAGGAATTTAGTGATTATTTACTGAACATATATATATATATTTTAATCTATTCAAGATTATTGCACTTAAAATTTCTAGTATTAATTTTCAGAACACTTCAGGAGTTCAATTAGTTCATTATATTAAGTTTCTAAATATACAAGATTAGCAGACTTCCCAGCATGTATTGTGTCAGAATAAAAACTCTCCTGAGACCCTTATTTTTTATATTTTGAAGAAAACATATATGACAAAAACTTGCTGTGTTTCTCTCTAATACACATCATGTCTTGGATGCTTTAAAAAAAAAAAAAAGAAAGCAAGTAACAGGGCAAACATATAGTATATGCCACAATGTGATATTTGTGCAGTATACATTAGAGCCATATTGGCAACATGCAGTTTATTTTCTAAAATGAAAATGGATCAGTTTAATTAATTAAAAATGTATATCCATGTCTCTGCACTTTACATGCTGTCATAACTCCTGATAGATGATTAGACCTTCTGTGCACTCACATTTAAAGCAGCAAAAAAATTAGGACTGAAATAAATATATTTCAGTGATGTCACCACGATAAATAAATTACCTTGAAACCTCAATCAGTGGATTTGCTACCAGAGCTGAAGTACAGAATATACAGCACATGCAGTGTTGTTGTGTGGAACTCAACTTTGGTTCATTTTGAACCTTTGCAACTTTGCACAGTTTAAAAAAAAAAACTTTATTGCAATGATTTAAAGTTCATAATTCCAGATAATTCCTAATTATTTCTGGTACGTTGCAAAAGTTAAATTAATAAATAAATAGACAGAAAGGAAATGATACAAACTCAACCGTACTGAAGGAAAAAGGGGAAAAAATAATAATGAATAAATAAATAATCTTGGACTAAATTGATGTGAGTCAGTTCCTTCTGTATGTCATCTCTGATTATAAATTGAATTGCTGAACAACTCAGAACTATTGCAACAGAGCTCACCTGTGAGGGAACAAAGTGAACCAGTGAGTCAAAAATGAGAGAATTTTATATAACCTAATTTTAGAGTAGTTCTATAACTACAGCTTTCTCAGTATTCCTTTTGCTGTCCACTGCGCTGCACCGCCTGCAAGAACTTAACACATCAGCTAATCCTCAGTCACAGCTGTTCAATGAGGGTGTGTGAATACATTTCTCTGATACCAGGAACACAGCGAGCCTTACAGTTTCAAATCAACAAGTTTCCAGATTGCCTCTTTTAAAGAAGAAGAGCATAATGTTGAAACAAGCTTCACTTTGAGATTTAAAGGCAAACTCAAACTTTTGTCCCAAACCAAGTGGGCCCAGACTTTGGCCAGACTTTAGACCAGATGAACAGACAGTGACTCAGCAGCTTTTCAAGCTGTGAGTAAGCTCTTTTTTTATTTGGATCCACCTAAAATTGATTAATTTACTTCCCACCATCAAACTCTGGGGGTTTCCAGTCCACACATATCTGGCCCCCGTTCCAAGGGCAGCAGCAGAGGAACGAAATGCAAACCGAAGCGTTTGGCTCAGACCTGCAGCCAAATAAATAAAACATTGAGCGGGAGTCTCTCCCAAAGCTGTGGTGTTCTCTCTCGTACATGCAGTAATCTTGACGGACGGAGATTACCTTCATGCCCAAGGCCGACGAAGTGTGTGCTCAGAGTCAGATGACAACATAGTTGACATAATGTGGAGGAAAGTGGGGAAAACTACGATAATTCTGTACATATGCTGTGGAAAAGATCGCAGTCACACAGTTTTATCTTCAGTATGGATATTATTAGAGACCATGAATGCCCCATTTTATTCCAAAAGTTAAAGAGAGGAAATCATTAAGTCCAACCTGATTTGAAGGTTCTGACTAAATTAGGAATTTGGGAAAAAAAAAAATACACTGACAAATAGCCCTTATCCTGTGATTACATTCATTGATATACAGTAATATGGATCATTAATTTCACTGTAATTTCATCCTCTTCAGTTAAAAACATTGCTGACAAATGAGTGAAATTATGTAATTTAAATGTTTACTAAATGATGTGTATATAAGACTGGATTGCAACATCAAAGATGAATTTACTTTGAGTTTACTTTAATTATGTTGAAATAAACTTTAAAACTAGCTTAAATTAAAAAAAAGATCAAATTTAAACCTCAGTTTAGTTTTACCTGTTCGTTTTCTCTCTGTAGCGTTAGCATTAAATAACTTTTTAGCTAGCTAGCAAACACTAACTTTTTTTTTTTTTTTACTTTTTGGCTAATTTAAACAATGAAACATTTTAACTTGTTAAGCTAACTGATTATTCAATTTCAGTTTACATAAACTAAAGAGAGATTAGTTTTATTTGTGCGACACAGGTCTTCTTAATTTTAAATCTGGATTAACCCATTTTAGACGTAGTTCTTCCAAACTCTGATTAGAACTAATCTTAAATTAAATTTGTTGGTGCAACCCAGTCTGAGTGCTTCCTTTCATGTAAATATTTACAGGAGTATTACTGAGAGCGACACATTTTTCCGGTACTCTTAATCTAGTTTCCATCCAGTCCAGTTGGATTTATTTATGAAGGGTTTTTGGCAGGCAGGTGTGTTCAGGTGTGTGTGTGAGCATCAGCCAGGCAGTGTGTAGGAGTTGGTGACTGACTGACAGACTGCAGAGAAGCAGAAAAAGTAAACATTTATGGTTCATATTCACCATTTTCATAATGTAATTACTTTCATTTCTGTTGTAGGTAACCAGTTTCACTCCTGCCCAAAAACACAACCGCTCTATTGATGGAGACTTTCTGTGACATCTGAGTGAACTGAGTGAGTTCTTTCTCTTTCTGAAGTCTTTGTGGACAAAGAAGGGAAAGATTTCTATGTTTTATGTCACCAGACAAGTTCAGAAGACTGGAGTTGGCCATGTGAGGGTTGAAAATGATGCATATTGATAACATAGCACTGTGTATATTTCTAAACTTGCCTTGAATAATCCAAGTTTTCCAGTCATAATGGACTGGATATTGGCGATGAGGTGATAATTTTGCTGATGTCTTTATACGAGGCATACAGCAAATGCTATCCAGTTGCATTATGGGAAGTGTAGGATGCTGCATTTTTGCAGCATAGCCTATACTTTGTGTTCAGTGAGGTCACCATCACAGGCACTATTTATATATTTATTTTTTAGCTTATGTTTATAAATGTTTAAATGTCCATATGCCTGCGTTTGATTAAAAGAAAGAAATTCTTTGAGGCTGCATTATGGGTAATGTAGGAAATCAACAGTGAAAGGGGAAGTACTGAGATACCACGCTGCAAAAATACTCTGTTTTAAGTAAAGTTCTTGCAGTGAAAAGGAGAAGTATGTAAGTATAATCAGGAAAAAGTACTTAATTAAAGTATTAAAAGTAACTATTCAATGCAGAAAAATGTCTGTGTGATACAAGCAGGCTGTATACTGATGTAGTTGGTTGAGGTGGAGCTTGTTTTAACCTATTTTTGCAACAAATGATTATTTTCATTCTGTATTAATGTGCTGCTTATTTTCTCCAATTTTCTCCAAAAAGAACTAATTGTTGTTTGGTATTGTATTCATTCTGAAAACAATGAGAAATGACAGCACAATTACCCAAAGTGACACCTTTACAATTTTTGTTTTGTCCAACCAGTAATACAGTTCAAAATTATTAATTAGTTAGTAATTATTATTAGTTTAATTTAGAACAAAACATTGTATTTTAGAAACTTTCATGTGGTTTGTGTCTTCATGTCAGATAAATGTCAGTTAAAAGTACAATATTTCTCTTTGCAATGTGGTGGACTAGAAGTAGAAAGTGGCATGAAAAGAAAAGAAAAGTAAGTACCTCATATTTGTACTTAAGTGAAGTATTTGTGTATATGACCTTAGTTACATTTCACCTCTGGAAATCAGTAATGCCATTGTTAGAGAAGGAATGTTTGGGAAAAGTGTGTGTGCTGGGAAACGTTAATAACGTTTCTGGAAACATTTTACATCCCAAACTGATCATATCTAGTAGTGTAACAGGACGTAAAACTACACTGTGAAACTCCAGGAACCAAAGATAATCCAATTTACTCCAGCCAGTAAAGTGGTGTAAAATAATTCATTATTCCTGGTCTGCTGAGCGTAGACTGTTGCATCATTCTTAGGGAAACATCCACACTGGGACCCACACACGCTCCAGCAGTGACATGTTTCCAGCACAGTGACAGACAAAGCCAGAGACGGGGCTCACAGCTCAGACTGGAGGTGATCTGGCCTCAAACAACCCTGCCGTTTCTGTCTCCACTGCAGACTTAATGACCACAGGAAATGTTGGCGAAGGCGGTTAGCGTCTAATGAGCCTTTTCCTGTGATATCATGTGGAACCGCCATGCTTTTGGTTTGCTCGGTAACTGGCCTGACTTCACCGAAGGAAAACACACGGTGACAAAATGAATAAACAGTATTCTGTTGCCTTTCCAGCACTAAGTGGCACGACGGCCGCTCTTATGTGTTATGTTTTCACAGCGTTGCATGCTACAGTGAATGGTTCACTCACTGTGAGATGCTAATGATAATATTTGACCTATTTGAGCAATTAACGTTCTTTAAAACACAGGTTTGGTGCTTGTAAGGGTTCTTTATTTTCTCCAAAGGCTTCCCATAAACTGTAAATTAAAGCTCCAGTGGCACTAGTTCACATTGTATTCTGTGTGCACAGAACAAATTCAGTTCAAGGTGGACACTTTAGATGTTTGTGTGTACAGTTTAAGAACATTTTAGAATCTACACTGGTTCATTTAATTGAAGATTAGTTCAAATCAGAGTTTAGGTTTAAAATGAGCAAATCCAGATCAAAAATTAGGCAGAGCAATCTAATCTCAGTTAAGTAAATCCAATTAAATTGAGTTTAATCAACGTGGAGATGCTTGCTTATCCAAATTAAAATGAATGAATGAATGAATGAATGAATAAATAGACTGGTGCTGTTGGGACCTAACAAAATAATACATTGTTTGCTAGCTGGCTAAAAACAAACAAACAAACAGTTTTCTAACTAAAAAAGAACAAAAAAAACAAAAAAACAAAACAAAAACAATTACAAAGTAGCCATTGTGTTGTGCAAAAATGTAGTTTGGAGTAAGAAAACTCTAAAATGTGCCTTTCTATGTCTGTAGTTTTTGGATCTAAACACAAAGGCCAAGCAAAATATCATTAAAGTGACATTAATGCTTCAGAATTTCCCTTCTAACTCAGTTCTTTAGCGTCTTACTGTGCCTCCACAGAAAGCACATGTGTAGCATGGTTACCGCTCATCAAATACAGACTTCTTGTCATTAAATTGAATGCATGTTCTTGGAGAGTTTCTCCAAACACTAAAACAGCTGTGACACTGTCTCTGAACTCTGGTTTTTGGATTATTGTTGTTTTTCTGTTAACTCAAAGCACACAGTAAATCCAGTCCAATACAAATGTATTTATAGAGCAGCAAACAGTTGACCAAAGTGCTGTGCAGTCGAAATCTAGCAGAAACATTAAAACCCCATCATATAGAGTGCATTTCTGTATTTCTAGTTCAATAAGGCCTCACCAAAAGATATCTGGAAAATATGTGCGAATAATAAAATTAATACTGGCTGAATTTGAATAAGTGCTTCAGTTTCAGGGTCCTGGTGTTGTGCGTCCTGGCTCACCGTCACGCTGTCCTGCCCTGCAGTGAGCCATCATTAATGTTATTAGTAACACCTGTGCTTTTCCTGCTGTCCAGAAGGCCTGTGAAGCAAACATCAAGATGAACAGTTCATTTTTAAAGTAAAAGGTTTCCGATTAGAGTAAAAGGTTGGAGCTTGAAGCTGTTGCTCGATCAGCCATGGTTTTTTTTTTTTGGACATATTTTTTTAGCCACACTAGTGTCTGGTCGGTCCAGTCAGTCTGTCTGGTCCAGACTTAAATCAGGCATGCAAACTTGTCAGACGTGAAGGACGGATGCACGAGCAGAGAAAAACACGGACCTGCAAGGAGGGTGTAGCCAGGCTAATGCTTCCCAAACATGTTTTGTTGTTGTTGTTCTTAAATGATTAACTAAATGCTCATTTCTGATCACTTTTAGGGTTACTGTGGCGTTGGTCACAAGCTAACTGAATTACAAGTTCCTGTCATACATGCATGAGCTAAATCTTATCTTATGTCCTGTTTACTAGTTAGCTACAAAAAGTGAACAAAACTGTCTGCTGGCTAGCTAAAAACAATAAACACTTCAGCCTCACAGAGCTGCTGGCACGGCTGTGGACTTTGCAGCCAATGAAGTCGTCTCATAATTCCGCTCCACTGCTATCTGTCACTCATTTCTGCCAGTTGCTGTAAGACACAGTCAAGAGCTGAGAGGGAAAGTGAGAGGGCTAAATGATTTTCTTTGAAAAAGTCCTGTGCCAGACCTTGTGCTTTTCACACAGCCTGCTGGCTTTAATGAAAGGATGAAGACAATCTGTCGTCTGCAGAACCTTTTGTATCCGGTTGCTCTGCGCTCGCTGTCCCCCTGCCAAGCTCTCAAACCGTCCACCAAAGATGGAGAGGAACATTAGTCTCAAAGCAGGCTCTGAGACGAGCGGATTAACAGCCAGACAGAAAAATTCAGAGGTGGTCATGAGAGGCAAACAGCTCGTCACCGCATTAAGTAACTGGTTCCAGCAGGAATTGGTGGCTTGTTTCGCTTTGAGGAAGCGCTGCAGACGGTGTTGACTGATGTATAACCTTTACTTTGTGCAGCATATGTATGTTGTGACTGGGAACATATACACAGTTCTGCCTCATCGCATTATGACCATTAGCCTTCCTGCCCCACAGCTGGAACTGGTGTTTAGTTTGCACCGTCTCATGTAATGACATCATGTAACTACAGTCAGGACCCGCATCTAGAAGCTTTTTGAGCCAAAATCCTAAAAGTGCAGTCCATGAAGGACGAAAAACAGATCCAGAACGTAAGACAGAGCTCTGTTAGCCATTTACAAATTAGTGCATGTGCACGTGCAACCTGGGAGACTTATACCTTAACTAGAAAATGGCTCATAGGGAAGTTTATAGATGTCATATTTCCACTTTGGCAAGCTACCAAACAGAGGTGACAAAAGGAAATCCCTCCATATAAGCTTGATGTATGAACTTTTTGAAAAAATCTCATGCTGGCGAGGCAGGAAATCCACCGAGAGCTCATAAATCTCTCCACAAGGCTTTAAGGTTAATCGTAGTTGAGGGCCTGTGTGATGGATGAGGACTCAGAGGTACAGTATAGTATAGATACATTTTTGATGTTTTCACAGGTCTGCCTCTGACTGTGCTGCTGTTTGAGGTTATTTATTGCCTTTAGCATTTATGTAAGCACAGGTTTAACACTTAAAAAGGTGAGTAAATGGTTTCTGTGTGCTGAATCTACTCGTTCAGCGTGTTGTCAGAACTTTCAAACCCTTTTAGATGTCCCATTGAACAAAAAGCCCACTTCTAGACAAAGACAACAAATACCTAGTAGGTAATTTGAGGGGGGATGCTATCCTGCTTGTGCCATGGGGCGAGGATGAAAGAATCGCTCATGGCCAAATGGTAAAAAATTAACAAACGGCCATTGCTCTGAATACACACAGACTTGGAGAGTTATGATGACAAAAATGAGGATTATGTGCAGGGTTACAATTTTAAAATACTTCATAAATAAAGACCGATATACTACCTTTTTTTCAAGATAATAGGCTGTCTATTAGGGAATAATGGCATTATATAAACATCCCCAAATCCAATAAAGAGTTCGCTTAAACTTATCTTAAACTATTACAGCATCCAGGACCAACTCCTACACAGTGAGGACACTGTGTGCAACACTTTCTTAGCCTGAATCGATGCACCATGGCCTTGAAAGTAAGGCTCAGTTATTACTGCAGGCTTTAGCCAAGCATGCTAATATTGACAGCTCATGTTATTGGCAGATAAACAGTCAAATTCTTCTGAAAGTTAAGTCTGAAAAGAAATATTACATTGTGATTCTTTGTCAAGATTGGAAATGAGGCACTGGAAGAAACTGGGACTAGACATTAATGCAAAAAAAGAAAAACCCGTCTTCCTTTTTTTGCCAAGTCAGTGGTCACATTTTACAGAACCCGACTGATTTGAGGATTGTAATGCCTGTGCTTGTGAAATAGGTCGTTGGCTACAGTCTGAATTCTCACACTTTTCCAGTGATCTATAATGAAATGCCTGCAACCAAATTTCAACCACAGCCTATCAGCACAAAACCTTTAAATGACAAGTTTTAACATTTTTCACGGCTGATCCTATTTTCCCCTCCTCACTAGTACGCTCAATTATTTCCTGACTCCTTTCTCTACCAAGTAACCAAGACGTGCACAAGAGGAAGGGGAAGGTCTGCATTTTTCGGAGTCGTTAGGTGACTTTATGAGATGTTCTCACAGACGGGTCCAATCGACGGCCAAGATCGACAGCTGTGGGTCTGCTGAATGGAAAGAAGTCAGGAAGGCTGAACAGAAGCTAAGAGTGGTACTCAAACTTTGTGGTGACAGAGCTGGAGCCAGGGTACACTGTCGAATTTTCTTCCCTCCTCCTGCATCTGGGTCTTGTCTTTCTTTCTTTGAGAAATGCACACTGAGTAAACAAAGTTTGTCTGAAACTTTCTCTGAAGCGCTTCGAGGCAGCCAAAACAGAGCGGAGGATAAATCTGGTGTTTGGATCTGAGTTTTGACAGCTTTATTTCAAAATACACTTTGTGTCAAATGCATGAACACATTGCTGTGGAAACAATGTAGGCATAAATGTCATTTACACAAGGGGCCCTGAGGACATGTCCTCGCCACTATTTGAAATGGTTGATTTTGTCTGCATAGCTTTAATTTGTTAAAAAAATGTTATGCAAAATAGCTTGAAACCAAGAAAAGTCAACTAACAAATTCATGAACTCTTACTCTTGTGAACTCTCTGTGTATCTAATGTTAGAATATGCAGCACTGAAACTACAAGGCAGTTTAACATCTAAAGATAAGGTTAATTAACCATATTTAGCTGGCATTGTTAAGGTTATAACTCCAGTTGTTTCTGTTTTGTCATATTTTGGGGCAATGGTATTGGATATTGTTATCACTGGGCTGTCATGCGCTGGTGTTTTCTACAGAAATATTAGCATTGTTTGATTGGTTGACATGGTGTTGCAGCTGTGGATGTGATGGACGACTTGTACTGTCAATGTTGTTTTGCGTTTAGTACATTTAGCATATTTGTATTTTCCACTCTGTAGGAGTCTAGGCCCTTTTGAATCACATTGTTGAAGACGTTTAAAAAAAACATGTTTTTTCATCTGTGCCCTGATGTCCCCACCACTTTTCAACATAAAAGACACGCTTGATGAATATCAGGAAATTTAGAGGTAACATCTAGGTCTGTTGTACTGTAAGAATTTTGGAATTTGCTTAACCAAATAAGCTCTGGTTCTTAAAGTGGTTCAAAGTCCTTGGAACCTTTGAGTGGAACCAGTTTTGAGTGGAACCACTGTAATCAAGGATGTCATCACCAGAGGGCATTGCAAAATGCACAACAACCAGTAGAATATGTAACGTCCCCTTTGGTTCCCAAGAAAAAAATCTCCTAATTTCTGACTCCAGTTGGGAACCGACTTTTTAGGCTCCAAACTTCTTTTTGTTGGAAATGCTCAGAATGGTTCAAAATAAGGTGCGTGAACCGTAACATCCTTGATTACAATGGTTCTGCTCAAAACTGGTGGAAACATGGGCTGTGAGGCTACCTTGCCACCTTTTAGAATGGGTATAGACTCTTAAGCCGAAATTATGATTTCCGCATATGTGCGGGTTCATCAGAGGGTGTACAGCAAGACCACTATGCTACAATGAGCAACAGAATAGCATCCGTTAATGTGTGGAACAGACAGAAGTATAAACAGAACTACTACGCATCTGTGGTGACCATAGCTGTCTGTCTATGCATCCATTCGGGAGTATATTCAGGTCTTTTTACCCATTTTCCGCTATGTCCTTGCTGGCTTGACTCAGCGTGTCAGTCCAGCACAGCAAGGATTTGCATTTGCATTACAACAGGGCTGCCTGCTCGAAGGTGAGGCTTGTAAGAGTCTCTATTTTTTGGCTATACAAGTCCTCTGTTCTTTTGTTATTTAAATGCTTCTATCATGAGGCAGCAAAATCAGGAACGAAATCACGACTCCTATACATTTGAAAGCAAACATGAAACATTAAAATAAAGCAGATACCTGAATGTGTAAACAGCAACAGAGGAGAGAAACTAAACCTTAAACCACAGAGATTCAGTTAGAAGCTACAAAATCGATTTTAAAATGATCCTTCTCTCTGGTCTCCTGTACACACTTGAGTTGAGTCTTTAAACACAGGCTTACTTGAGGGTTAGAAGGGTTGGCAGCAGTTGGTGAGACGTCACCACAACCCCCTTGGAGGCCTCACTCCAGAGAGGTTCCATCTTGGCACGTTACAAGTGGTCATGGAAATACGAATTAGCGTGGCATGGTTTGACTTGGCTGGTTCCAGATCTGTTTTCTGATTTGCATGCTTTCACATGAGATGCAATTACAACATTTTTGACCTTTTAGATAAAAGACTAAACTGTTTTTCCAAGATAAAACCTTCTGTATCTTTATCAATACATCTGTATCAAAGTCAAGGGGTGATTTCTGGTCTTAGATTTTACATTTTTATTGCTTACTTTTGCATTTTACAGCACTTAAAAATTTGAGCATTCTTGTGACAGAACCAATAGTATAAGCCTTAGGAATCACCATAGAAACAACCCATAGTGAGTTGGATAAAATACAGAATGTATACGATATGACTATAAACCCATTACCCTCGAATAATTATGTCAGAGAGGTGCCAGGAAAAGAAATAAAAAGGGCGCCCACAAAGAGTTTATTATTTTTTTTCCCAGTGTCCACTACACTTCATTTCAGCGTTTTGTTGGTTTTGGAGCACAACATATTATGAAATCTGTGCCCACCAACAAATTATATTTATGATGACTGGATTAATCAAATTTCAGTCAGTCACATGGAAGACATTTCATAGCTGTTGCAACATTAGGAAAAAGCTAGAGCTGTTTGAGAGGGCATGCTTTTAGTTTTCAGAGTGTTCCTAAGAACAAAACTTTAATTAAATTAAAATCATTTGAAATTCCGTACCTTCTAATGATAGAAACATCATGAGGAATCGGGAAACACAAACCAAACTCGTGCTATTGTAGCCGTGCATCCACCTGTTAGCATTACTAATGACTACAAGCTGCCAATCCCAGGATGAAAGCAAGCTGATTGAGGAACAGGAAACAGGGAGTAATGAGAGTCATTGCCAAGGCTGTCCAAGCTTTTCACGATGCTGCGGTAACTTGGCCTTGAGATCTAAGTCGCAGGTTAATAACTACATGAACAGGAAGTCTGCACAGACAGGTATGAGGTCAGTATTTCCACACAGCTGACTGCTTGTTGTTCTGTCTGGTGGGGAAAACAGTTTGCTGGACTTCATATAATAGAAAATGATGACTGCAAGGACAATGAAAAATTAAGAAGTTCTCTTAATCTCATGGACCTTGAACTAAAAAGTAGTCAAGATTGTTGGCAGAGATGGGAAGCAACTAAGCACAGATACTTAGTTACTGTATTTAAGTAGATTTTTCAGGTATCTACTTATTTACGTACACATTTTTCTGACTTTTTAGATTTTAACACAAATATCTGTACTTCTACTTGAGTAGAATGTGTGTACTTTTTTAGGTGAATGAAGGGAAATAAATAAGTAATTTTCTGTCCATGCTAACTGACCAGTAAATGAAATCACGACTATTTGCATTGCAAATTACTTTAACAAGCACGGTGAGTTTCAGCACAAAGAAGCTGTCAGTAAAATCAGTGATGGGAGGGGGGAAACCAAAATGTTTTCTTTATAAGCAATTCCTGCATGGGAAGAACATGGTAAAGAACTGAAATAGCAACACAAACAAAAACACAAAGAATAATTCCTCAAATGTGAACCAGCTGTTCAGAGTGTGAATGTCCTGCCTTCTGTCTCTGCTGGTTCCTTCCACTCACTGAAGAATCTGGGCAAAAAGCGAAATCTTCTCAACATTTTACACACAAAGCTCTGGAGAAGAGTCACAAGAGACGGTAGAGTTGCATGTACGTGCACACCAGTGTTGCCAGATTGGACTATTGTTTATTTACATGGGTGGATAAAAATGTCTTGGACGGGTTGCGATAATTTGGGCTACTTTTCGAAACATTTGGGCAGTTTCCATCACCAAAAACTTGGCCTATATTCCACAAAACCAATAGGGCAGTTTTGTTTTTTTTTTCTTGCTTGAACAAAAAAGAACCTCATCTAAATTAAAATTAAAAAATGTCGGAAACTTTGATGACAATTGATCAGGCTCTGGGCTCTGACTGAGCTACATGGCTTGTTTTGTCAGTCCAATCTGGCAACACTGGTGCAAACCTGAGCAAGCCGAGGCAGCCTTCTTCTTCGCTTTTAGTATTTCTGTCTTGATTTTCTTTGGCCAAGCATGAATTCTAATACTAACCATGGCTTTTTTTACATCTTAGTGGCAGCTTTCTTTATATATGTGAAAATCATCTAGCAAGATTGACTTTAATCCTCATTTTTAGTCAGGCCAGCGTAGACTTTGGTCCAGACTTAAATATCTCAACAAATATTGGATGAGCTGTAGTGCCATGAAATTTGGAAGAAATATTTGTGGTCTCCATTGGACAGTGGTGTAATGCAGGCTATACCGACTTATTTTTCAGTCAGCACTGAGTATACCCACTTCTAAATCCCCCCTGATGTACATAATTTGTGTGATGCATTTTTTTTTGTAGGATGGTGAAGGCATGATTCTTCCTCCTGTGCCTGTGATTGGTTAGCACTCATTGCCTTTGTTGGTTGGGGTGGTTAGGTTTAGGCATGAGGAAGGATGATTCACTAGAGTAAGGATAAAAATATCAGGGTAAGCCAGTCAGAGGCAGAAGAGGGTGGGTCACGCCTTTGCGTCACCATCCTAGAAAATAAAAGCTTGATAAATTAAGTAATTTCAAACTAACCAAACCATGTATGCCTCAGCTTGACCAAATCTTATATTCATGCATTAGACCAGTGTAAGAACAGTAATATTTGCAAACCCTTGATAAATAATGCTAATTTTACAAAGGTGGTACACTCTGATTTACAATATCTGTTGTAAATTAGCTGCTGCAAGAACTGGTTTACAAAAAAACACTACTGGCCCCATGATGAGAAAATAGTTGTCCATTTTTCATGCTTGGATCAACTAAGGAGGAAAGACTAGTTACCTCAAAATGCACAATTATGTAGTTTTCTCATCCTGTAGGCTGGGGGTCAGTGTTGATTGCAAAAAATGCATCTTTCCTTAGTCAGTACAAGGAAAGTGACAATGTGCAAATACTACAGACACTGCAGCCATTGTTGGACGGGCTGCTTAAAAAAAAATGGGGGCATAAATTATAATAAAGAGTAAACCCACTCCTCTAGACACTGCTGCCAGTGTATGAATCCAAATGACCTTGGTGACCCCCTGAATATTCCTCTGTCAAACCACCAGCATGCCAGAGTTTTCAGTTATCAGGTCAAATACTTTAGTTCACCAAAGACCTGTAAAACTACTGACATTCTAATCAGCCTCAGCTGTATGTGTTTAGCGCTAATTTGCATGGTAACATGCTAAAATGGTTAACATTATCCCCGCTAAACATCCGCATGTACGTTAGAATGCAACGTAAGGTTTTAGCACAACGCTTTGCATGGATGTAAAGTCTTTGTCGTGGCGGCCACAATTGCTAGTGCTGACGTTAGCATTTAGCTCAAAATAAAAAAACAGACGTGTCTGCTCACTACTGGCACAATGTGGTTCGATTTCTATTTTACGAACAGTTAGCTTTCACACATCGTTAACCAAATTTCCATTGGTTTTTGATTATTTTGATAATCGCCTCTTTAAAAACCGTTTAGCTAGTGTATCACTTTTACCCTGTACTAAAACTGTGCAGTGTCTCTTTCGTTTTCATCAATCTGTAGCAACAGTGACAAGCTAACATCGCTAATGGTTATCAAATCCACTATATACATGAAGTAAACCCACGTGTAGGTCATAAAACAGATAGATCACATTACACTGTGCAAGTAGAGAGTAGATTCTTGGTTTTGATTTTACTAGCAGATGGATTTGTCTCATTTTTCCCTTTTTAATGCTAAGATAAAGAAAGAAGAGAAAAGTAATACTCTAATACTGAGTGGATGCAATAAATAACAAGGTCCTAAAAGTCCTTTAAGTGCAAATTTAAACATCTACAAATCCATGACATGTCTCAACATCCTCTGTCTCCAGGGGAAAATTGTGTAATACAATCGAAAGCTCCAGAACAGCTTCTAAATGGACCCTGTGGTTAGATTGTTTTGTCAACTACTGTGTGCGCACTGTGGTAGTCGCAGAAAACCTCTCCTCTCAGCTAGATCTTGACCTCTGCCAAAACCAAACTGAGACCCTGCCCTTAAATCTTCCTGCATGCGAAGAATGCACCACGAGGTCCAAGTCAAACGAGAATCTTCCTCCTTGTGATCTACAGTTGTGCAGCTGATTGGGCTCCTTCTTTTTTGCCTCATTCTGTTCTGCCTCTAATAATTTCTACTTCTGCAAGCATGCAGTTCCAGCGGTGGTTTCTCTCTCTAACACAGATCCGTTTTTCTGTTTTCCTCCCTCCTTCTCTCACATACATGCACAGATCCAGCGCTTCTCCTCTCTCGGCTCGTGCGGCTCCACCCACCTGCAGATAAAAGCCAAACCCTCACCAAGAGCTGCTGTTCAGCGTCTGTCCCAAACTCCTCAAAGCTTTGTGATACTTCAGCAGCAGCACACACTAAGGTAAGTGATGCGTCACCACTGGCACAGCAGGATTTGATGATGTTTTGGCTGGCATGGCCGCCATGTTTAGGCATTTTTGTTTTGTTTTTTTTTTTGTTTTTTTTTTTGCTTTGAAGGCCTGATCAAGCTTGTGGTTTGATTTATAATGTGTTGTGTCTGACTGCAATGTAGAATTTTCCATTTTCTCTTGGGAAAAACTGACAAACTATTTCTTGTTTGAATTTTTGGAACAATGCTCGAGTTACTTTTAGGATGGCATGTGATTCAAAGGGCTAGATTTGAGGAAAAGAACATGGAGAGCAAAGGAAAATTGACTTCCAAAATGTTTCATAAGACATCCTACTTCACAGAGCTCACTGCTGTGAAGCCTGTGCTGACAGAAGTCTCTGCAGATAGTGTCTGACAGTTTTCCAAATGCAAAGAACCTCCAAAAGAGACACCTGGGAAGAATAACTCCGGCTTAAGCTTGTTAAAATAAATGCACGGTGCAGCATCTTGACAGGATTTAGCACCAGTTAATGGAATGTCTTGACATTTTAGAAATTTTAGTTGCATGTCTTTCAGCACAGAAGGAAAAATGTAGGCACTTTTTCATCCAAAGGTTGAAGAAGAAAAGGTTTCATTGTTAAGGGTATTGTAGTTTTAACTATTGCACATAAATAAGGATAAAAGTCAGCTTTAGAAAGAGGATTTCTTTCAGCATGCTGGCTCTGAGAAATGAGTCAGAGATGGAAAGTTTGGGCTTCTTGGGCAACTTTTTCTTTTTCTTCTATCTATCTACCTACCTAAAACATGCGGAAGTGAGTGTGATTTTAGATTCAGTTTGTGTCCCCTGCTGAAAATGGATTCTCCACAGACATTGGCAATAAAACTCAAAGGGATAAATTGGATTCTCTGAAGGTATGAGGTACTTATTGATAATCAGTTTATTCCCCGCAGTAGATGGCAGTTGTCCTGCCCCCTGTTTGGAGAAGCAGAGGAGTGCCAGCATGGAAGGTTCAGCAGTAAAACATATTTTAGCTACCTAAAAAAAAGGCATATTTAAACATAGTGTGCACTATATTTAGAATATTTTCACCGCTTTACTTTGCCGTCGGCAAGACTCCTCCGTCACTTAAAACAAATATTGTTCGCTCCAAACCAACCAGACTCCATTGGAAAAATTGTCGATTTTACCTCACAGAACACGGGAGTTGCACGTTTTCTGCTGCCTCAGTCTGTTAGTTTGTTTGTTAATGTGTGACTTCCGTGTTAGTTTAGATTCACTGTAGTCACACAGTAAGATGAACAAACCAACCAATCGAGGCAGTGGTAGAACAGTAGCTCTCTTTTTCTGTGAGCTAAAATTGCTGTTTTTGCCAATAGAGTTTGGTTGAGTGAGAGAGCAGTGTTTGTCTCACATAACAGCAGATTCCTGTCGGAAAAGTCTGTCTGATGGCAAGATAAAGCAGTGAAAATATTCTAGATATAGCATGCACTTAACTAATATTGATTTTGTTTGGTGGGCCTGTTTGTAGGTGTCCCGAAAACTGTTTTGTTACTGAGCCTGTCCACAGCATGACATTTCCTAGACCAGTACTCCTGCTTCTTCTCCAAACTGGGGGTGTGTCAACCCCATCTACTCTAGGTAGCACACTAAATACCTCATGCAAACCCACTTCAAATAATCCGAACTATCCCTTTTAAAATGGCTTGACTAATGCAGTAGCTCAAAATGACAAACTTCTGTCCTGAAGCTGCAGAGCAGCCATATTTTTTTGCCTCTCTATCCTTCAGCATAACTTGATCGCAGTATATCTGAGTGCACCTGCCAAGAAACAGTTGAGAATCCCTGCTTCACACCCGACGTGGATTTATCACGATGTTAAACTTGTCCAGAGCAAAGCTGTTGGACTGTTTTCTCCTGCAAATGGGTGTGAATGTGTTAGAATAGCTGCTGTAGCACATTCTGATGCAACAGAAAGTGGAAATGTGCTTCCAGTTAATGAGCTTCACAGGCCTGTCTGATGAGCTGAGGTGATAAGCTTCTTAATAAAATCTTAGATACCAGAAAGGTTGGTTTTTATGAGAGAAACTGTTAGATTTCTAGCAGCTGTTTCTAACTTTCAGCTCTTAAAGTGATCCTGTTTTTCCTCTCTTTGAGAAAAAAATCTTAATTAGGGGAAAATGTGGTAACCTCACATGGTTGAGGTTGTACAAGTTGTACAATTAACTCACTGATAGGTTTTGATTACCGTAACTCTCGTAGTGTAATCCTCGGTGCACTGAAAGGACTGTTTGCCATCAGCAAAATGTTGTTATGGATTTTTGTAGTTCAGTGCTAAGCAGCAGCACCGTGGAAACACACACAACACCGTTCTGCAGATGTGAGGAGGTCAGGAAAGTTCAAATCAAGAAAATCTTCACGGTTTTGGGTTATGCAGCGGTGCTTTTGGTGTGTGCCTGAGTGTTGTGGAAGAGTTTACGGATGGTTTATCCGTGGTGGTATCATGTCCGCACCATCCAGACTTCCCATGATGCGTTCATGCATTTTTGGGGGCCGTTTGTTTTGTCTGTCGATGACTGCATAATTTTTCCATATTAGAAAGAGGAGATGGATTCCAAACTTCAGCAAACATTTAGCTTATGGTCTGAGTTTACTGGGATATTTAGGTAATGATCTAGATTACACTGAATATAATACTGTACATTTATGTTTTATGAAGCTCAGCCCAATCACTAAATTATCAGGTTAGATTTATAGTTTTTGGTCAGGGAATAGAATACATTTGTGTCATTTTTTGAGTGTACGTGTGTTTTCGTGTCCAAGGGCCCGAGGGTAGCTGGATCGTCTCATGTGAACCCTGAGTTTTGGCCCCAGACAGGCTCCACCACTCCAAGTTCTTGCTGTCCAGTAAAAGAAAAATGTTTCTTCAAAACCAATCAGCCTGTCACGAATTGACTGCACTTGCCATCTCTTTAATAAAACAGCATGTTGATACTGTAAATCCTTCACTTCTCCAAGGCAGAAAGAATAAATTAGTGCAAACAGCAGGGCATCGCTCCTCTTTGTAATGTCAGTCAGGTAATGGACTGTTTTATTGAATATTATAAGACCATTCAGAGTTTGATTATTTCTTCCCTTTTTTTTTTTATTTTTTTTTTTCATTTTGGACAATCTAATGATTAGAATATGTTGTACAGGTTAAAGAAACATGCGCTGGTGCCACCTCTTGTGGTGTGGGCATTGGGTTCATTGTCCACCCTGATCCTGATGTAAAGCAGGAAAGAACGCAGTTGTAAAATTGCCATACACTAATAAATTCCATTGGTATTTGAAAGGGCCAGAAATAAAGCTGTGGCATATGCTACGTTTTCTTTATAGTGAATTTACATGATGAGGCATAGTTGGCGTTTTTGTTTCGTTCTTTTTTTGTTTGTTTTTTTGCTCTGGACCATGTGTTAGTGGCCAAAGCCTTGGAAGGTGGCCTCATGGGTAACCTTCGTAAGTGACGTAGTCTAGCAAGTTTGTTGTGGTTTCTGCAAAATAGTAACTTAGAGATCTTTCGACCTCTGGAGAAGTGACAGGTTAGCCTCAAAGTAAGCCGAGCAGGAAATGCTAACGTTAAGCTAGCGTTGTACCTTTACATTGTCGGCTCCAGTGTTTCAGACTTTGTAATCCAGCCTCGGACTGTTGTGTCTTTTTTTAGAATAAATCCCGGATGTTAAATTCAACACCGAAGGTCTTCTGTGGTCATGTATTGACTTTTCTGTGTTGAAAACTGCTTGCTGTTGTCATTAGCATGTTGTTAGTCGTCCACTGGCATTCCTCAGATACCTTGGGTTGAATCTGATGACCAACCAGAAGCTCTGTTCCTGCCTATGGCGACCAGATGTTCTGAATAATTCAGGACTGTCCCGAATTACAAGCAGTTGTCCCGAATCCTGAACCCTTTCCTGTTTGTCCCGAAACTTAACCACGAACAACACGTGAACTGATGAAAATATTCTGATCAAATCGTAGACTTACGTAGGCTATAATTCCTGCCTTTAGTTGTTAAAAAAATCCTGTTAGTTTTTGTTAAATATTGATGTGTTTTCAAGATTGCATTGTAATGACTGTTGATGTTTTAAACCAGACGATCAGACGGAAAATACAGCCGCCACTGTGGAAGGAATTTGCAATAAAAATTTCTAAAAAATATATATTTGTAAGCCTCTGCAGCTTAATGGCATTCTTATCTGTGCCAGAACACTGTGCTCCATAGCATCCTCACAGTCTGTAACTGATCTTCATAATATTAATAACAACTTAACCCTGGTTTCCCTATGTGGCATATTAGATCCTTCAAAATCAATGTAATGTGATTTAAAGGGGTTAAAATGGCATTTTTCATTTAATTTCTACTTTAATAAGTGCTTTTACGAGCTAAATTATTGTGCTAAAGTTGCAGTTACTTACTTCCACCATAGAGGGAGCTGGAGGCTCTAATATCAGATGTGAATGTCTCTTATAAGGTTTGCTGTGGAAGCTGCAGGAGCAAACCTGTGTCAAAGCTGCGAGTCGTAATCCCCGGGAAGGAAAATATTTTCAGGGACTGAATCAGATGCCTCTGTCAGCAGGCTGTGACTTTAAACATTTGTCACTCCGTTAATGTCTCTTGACAGTATTTTCTGTCTCGGCCTTGTTGCACTCAGACTCCTTCACAGTTCTCACCTACTGAACAGGAAGTGTTTATGTCGCTCAGAGGGAATGTGTCTCTTGAGCCCGCAGCAGCTGCAGCCTCTGCGATCCGAGGGTCCAGACGCTTGCCTGCTACCGTGCAGAGCAGTGCAGCCCGAGAAGTGTCTGAGAATATGAAAAATAAATCGCTTTCAGACTGCAATCGTGGCAATTTGGACCCATTTCTGCAAAGTGATTAATCTCTCAGATGAGCTGCTTCACTCTCTTTGTGTTGCAGTTTAGTTTCTAAACACCACTCTGGAATTACAGCTTTAAATTTAGCAGATTTATTGCAAAGTATCTTATCTAAACTCCTAAGTAGACAGAGTCGTAGTTCTTATTATCCCTCGTAAATACTCCACTGCAAAAACATCTGGACAGTAGGGAAAGGGAGGATCGTATTTTTTCTCTGAGTGGCATATTTTACAGTGTGACTGTATAACACATTAAGCTCCCCGGGACTGTCGTCATATCCCATTACTGTCACCGGTCAGGCGATGCATGCATGTTTCATCGAGCCCCAAGTGATCTCAGGCCATTTTATGATCTCAATAAATCGATATGTGTGTAAAAAAAAAAAAAAAAAAAAAAAAAACAGAAAGTTTGCAAAAACCTCCATGACTGATCACTCATACAAGTCTGTGCATTACGTAGAGTTTACAGTGAGGAAATGCTCTGGGGAAACCATCATCAAAGTGGAATTGTCTGCAATAAACTGTAAGAACCTCCAAATTTCACCAATTACTGCTCCTCTGGAAGTGTTCACTTGCCCACTTGTACTATATTTTTGAAATCCTCTGTGTTGAAAGTGGAAAAGCAATCGTCCAAGAATGCTGTAAATCTTCTGAGGTATTTGTGGTCAGTTTGTGACGGGGCATTTTTGTGCCCTCATCAGATTCATTGGCAGCAGCGGAGGAAGCATTCAGATCCTTTATTCAAGTGGAAGTGCCAGTAAAATGATGTCAAAATACTTAATGACATGTAACAGTTCTGCATCCGAAAGCCTACTGAAGACCAGAATTATTATAAGCAAGGGAACTGTGTAAATATCCAAAGCCTAATTCAGAGTATATGTTCACAAAAAATAACAAAGTTTATCAGTTTGAACATTAAATATCTTGTCTTTGCAGTATATTCAATTGAAGATAGGTCAAAAAGTATTTGCAAATCATTGCATTTTGTTTTTATTTACTTTTTACTAGGGCTGCAACGTAGGATTGTTTTCATAGTTGATTAATCAGTCGATTATTTTCTCGATTCATCGATTAATAGTTTTTTTGGTCTGTAAAATGTCAGAAAATTGTGAAAAATATCAGTCAGTGTTTGCCAAAGTCCAAGATGATGTCCTAAAATGTTGTGTTTTGTTCACAACCCAAAAATATTCAGTTTCCTGTCATAGAGGTGTAAAGGAACAAAACAAATCACATTTAACAAGCTGAAATCAGAGAATTTTCACTTTTTTTCCCTAAAAATCACTCAAAACAATTCATCCTTTATCAGAATAGTTGATGATTCATTTAATAATCAATAATTAATCATCCAGTTTGGAGAAGCAGCAGGAGTACGGGTGTTAGGGCTGTGCAATATATTAATATTGTGACGATATTGTGTTTTGAGACTAGATACAGTTAGCTATAAAGGCTGGATTACGGTAAAGTGGTGTAATTTTCTGACCAGACTGTTGTAGCTGTTCTATTATTTGTCTTTACCCACATTTTATCCACATTGCTGATGATTATCAATATTGTTGTTGTTGTAAATATTTTGTGAAAGCACCAATATTTGGTTTTGTCCATTTCACCAGGTCCTAACAGTATGTTATTTTAGAGAAAATGTGTGTATCGAGATATATATTGTGGATGGCAGAATAGTGTGATATTATTCATAAGCCATGTCGCCCAGCCTTAAGCAGCAAAATATATTTTAGTCACCTAAAAAATCATTATCAGTTTAAATGTACAATATATTTTCACCACTTTTCTACTTTTTTAGTAACTGTAATTATTATTACGATGTCACAGTGAAGTTGACCTTTGACCTTTTATCTTTTGTCAGAATTAGCATGTGAATTCTTGAGTTATGGCCAAAAATACAGTACAAGTACTTCAAAATAGTACTGATGTGCAGTACTTGAGTAAATGTTACTTTCCATCACTGATCACTGAAAAGAGTCAGAAAGAGAAGAAGGGAAACGATATGTGGCCTGTTGCACAGTGTGAGCTGTTCTTTTCAGATTTACACAAAATCTATTTATGCAGCTGCAAACAGCAGAATTCCCCACTGGAGTCTGTGGTTTAAAGTATAGTATAAGCGATCAGATCTGATTATTGGCCAAACGTTGTTATTGCCTATAAAAATAATCATTCACTAGTGGAGTGTCCCTGTGAGAGCCAGTGCAAATATGAGAGGGAGCGAGAAAAAAACATGGCAAAACCGCATGAAGCTCAGGCGAAAACCTGGAAAAATCTGAAAAGCCTCACAAGTGTTTCCTTCCTGCTGTGTGAGATAGCGGAACATGTCATGTAAAATCAGCTCTCTTCAGAGTAAATATGTTCAGATTCAAGAGTGCATTCTTCCCACCTTCGCTTCCCATTGATTTTTTTTTCCTCTAAACTCATGAATAACTGTAAAAACCTGGTGGTCCCGCATCACATACACCTGCAAATCCTATCTCAACTGTTTGGTAATTATGGTTCGGACTTGAAGTTTCTGTGTCAATGTTCCCTAACTTAAGATGGGAAACGTGTATTAGGCCTACACATGCCTCCTAACCTCCCAAAATGTCAAATAAACCATCCTAACTTCCTAAGATTAACTTACTAACTTAACTTTTCCATCTGTTGTATTAGCTAACTTACTAACTAGCAAATGGTAGCTAACAGCAATATTCCCTGACAGTAGCTAACAGCAGTCTTCACTAACAGTAGCTGACTGTTACACAGTAGTGTTTACTAAGAGTAGCTAAAGCTAGTGTTAGCTCACTTGTTTAATCCATAGCTGCTATTGCTTTCAGACAATAGATGCCGGATGGAGGAGACTGGTGGAGACTGTGCCCGCTATCTTAGCCCATTCTTTCTTTATCTCCCAGGTTCTCTAGAGATGCTGCTGAAAACCCATTTTGTTTTTGCTTCAGATTTTTGTAAGTTTCAATGACTGGTTCGGTACATTAAAACATACCATTACAAAGTTGTTTTGCTCTGCAAGATGAGAAAATTCAGTTGCTTGGTAACAGACATAAATGTTGATAAGCAATGTTGGATTGAAAATTCCGGATTTCCTAACCTGAGATAAGATAAGATATCCTAAAGTTAGCTGCTTCTGTAATACTAAATTGGGAAAAAGCCTGTCAGTGTCTTCCAATCTTAACTTAAGACTTCCGATAAAAAGTTTCTGTAATTCAGTCCCTGAAGTGCTTCCTGGTTCTGCATCACTATTAACACTGTCCACTGACACCAGATACTGTGTTCTGACAGAACTCAAAGCTAATAGGAAAATAATTCTCCTCCCGCTCTCGATCTGTTCCTGAAATGAAAATTGTGGCCAGACGCTGGCTGAGCTGTGGTTCCCAGAGCTGTAGGGGAGGGAAAGTCTGTCAATGGGCTGGGTTGGAGGGAGGTGTAGGTGCAATTATGTGCATGTACACATGTGTATGTCAAAGGTTAAAGGAGCAGTAAGCAAACACTGCGGCTGCCAACTTGAAACTCACCCGGATGCTACTTCCCTTTGTGGTCGCCTGGTTATTTGGAGCATCAGTCTGAAATGCGTTACCACCTTAAAAATGAGGCTTTTCAATCCACCTAAAGGTCGGCTGACCCTGCGGCTGTCGACGCCTCCGAAAGGCGACTCCGGCCTTCGCTCTGCAAAGAGATCGAGTAGGTGTGAAGGAATGCTGAAAAAGAGCAAAATAGGCTGGAGAGGAACTGAAGCAGACATGAACTTTATGCTCCATTTTTCAGCTTACTATGAGAAAACTGTGCGATATTCCCTTCCCATCAAGATAGTGAGCCGTGCGGGGAAACGAAAATGTGACTTGATGATTGAGGCGGGATAAATCACCTGCTCGGAGACAGAAAGGGCAGAGAAGAAAAACAGCTTCAGCTCCAGAATATTATCAGAATATGACTTGTGGTTTGAGAGAATAATGCACGGAGGGGCTGTTGTTCCTCTGCGGATTGGACTGTAGATGGAAAAATGGCAGGCGTGATGCACAAAACCAACGTCCTGTATTAATTACACACAAAACAACAATAAATCTAACTGCACAGAAGTGGTTAAACACAGTTTTTGTCAGGATGATTTGCTTCTGTCTTGCACATTTAGCTCTCCACCCAGTCTGTGGAAAACACCAGTAAACAATACTCTCTGATACAAGTATTGATGGATTGAAAACCCAATTCAGAAATGGGGTTTGGCGCCCTCTGTTGACTTACCAGCCTCACTGCTGGCTTCAGAATCTGAATCAGGCTTTAACTGCTAAGTCCGTTTCACATGCAAGGAGTTTGCTGTGGTACATTGGTGCATAACAACTAACAACATAGTATAAGAAAAATATAAATAAGGTGAAAGCAAATCAAGTAGCATAAATAGAAAAAATATTAATAAAACAATAAAAAAAATATTTACAATATGGATGTTATTTAAATGAAAGAGCTGCACAGATTGTGCAAGGATCTGCAGAATATTGACCAGGGGATATGCAAAAATTAATTATAAAAAATACAATTCAATTTATTAGTGTTATTGGCATGACTGCATAAAATGCAATGTTGCCAAAGCATATTAATGCAAACTTTCACATAGTAAACAAAATAGACAATAATGACACAAAGGGCGAAAGTGCATAGAGAACAAGAGAGGCTGTGGAATAGTAAGAGTTATAGGTTCATCATCTCTTAATGAAGCTACAACAAATGAATGATTCTTTAATAAGCAAAATTATTTATTGGCTGGTCAGAAGTCTTTCAGAGTCACTTAGGAGGAGGAAATCAGGGAATCTTTGCATTGCTTACACTGAGCCAGAAAGCTCAGGCCTACCTCCACTGCCAGGTTGGGTTCACTCAGTCAGTATTTAGTCAGGGTTTCTCAGTTTTTTGTCGGACACTGTGGTCCAGTAGGTTACCATTTTGTCAGCTCTGTCCAATAATCTATGTATTTTTCTTTTTCTTTCATCATAATTTGGTTGGGTGTGAGTCTGTGTGTCCTGAGGCTGAGGTGGTTGTGGTGTAAATGATCGGAGAGGTCGACTCTTCACCTTGCTTCAGGACAAGTTGGCCGAGTGGACTCTTTTGTGGGTTCAACTCCTGGCAGCACAGGGCTGTGTAAGAAAATGAGAGTGGGTCACTTGCTTTAATATGATAGTTAATATGATAGTTATTTTCATTATGGATTAATGTGCTAATTATTTTCTCCATCAATTGATTGATTGTTCAGTTTATAAAAATCTGACAGTAGGAGACTCAGAGTCCAAAGTAACACCTTCACAGTGCTTGTTTTGTCCAGCCAGCGGTTCAAACAGTGCTCATTTTCATCTGTTTTCTGTATTTGTAAAGTAACTAGTAACTAAAGCTGTTAGATAAAAGTAGTGGAGTAAAAAGTACAATATTTTCTCTGAGATGTGCTGGAGTAAAGTACAAGTACCTCAACACTGTACTTCAGTGATCTGATCGATTAATTGACTAATTTGTTGCAGAAGCAGGAATTTTGAAGAATGTTTGGTCCATAAAATGTCAGAAAAGGTCGTAAGATATTGATCAGTGTTTCCCAAAGCCTAAGGTGACGGCCTCAAATGTTTTGTTTTGTCCACAAACCAAATATATTCAGTTTACTGTCAGAGGATGAAAAAAAAACCCCAAAATATTCACATGTGAGTAGCTGAAATCGTTTCATTTTTCTACAAATGATTCAAAACGATTAATTAATTACTAAAATAGTTGGCGATTAATTTAACAGTTGCCAATTGATTGATTTATTGCTGAAAGAAAAGCAGTAGATCTTCATATTTGGAGGTGGAAGCAGAAATTTGGGGGCATTTTTTGTCTGTAAAATGTCAGAAAAGGTCGTAAAAGATTGAGCAGTGTTTCCCAAAAACCCAAACTGACATCCTCAAATGTCTTGTTTTGTCCACAGCTCAAAGAAACCACAAAATATTCACATTTGAGAGGCTAAAATGAGAGACATTTTGGACTCTTTTTGTAAAAAATGACTCAAAACTGTTGATCAGTTATCAAAATACTTGTTGATTCATTTAATCGACTAAGCTCAGTTTGAAGAAGAGGCGCCAGTCTTCACATTTGAACCTGGAAGCAGGTATTTTGGGGCATTTTTGCTTGAACAAATTGATCAAAAATGTGCATTAAATGTATTACTTTGACCTCAGGAAACCTCCTGTGACACTCGCCTGCAGAAATCAGACAGATGGTCACCCGAGAGAATCAGTGCAGAGGTGGAGTGTTTTTCTTATAACGGTTAGGTAACAACAACTCGCACACGCATGCAAATAGTCACACACACACACACACACACACACACACAGGTGCATTCCCCAGATGTTGTCTTGGCGCTTGTGCTTCCTCCTGTCAGCTGATCGTTGCATTCCTCTGTGTGTGTATGAGGGTTTTCACACTGCTCTGACACAAGACTTACATGAATTTTGCATTATTTTGAAAGGTCTGCGGTTCAAACTGTCAGGAGGGCTCATTTGTCAAAAAAAGTTAGCAAACACACAAAAAATACAGCTTCAGCAAGAGCTGATAAAAAAAAAAGACGAGTGGAGCTGGTAAAAGAGAACAACATCTGTATTGTTCTTGGGTTTGCTGTACTGCAGATCAGGTGATACGGCAGCAGGTCAGCCAGTAATTGTCGGGTTGGTGGTTCAGTCACGTGGCTGTTTACCCCAAACTGCAGCGTGCATGGGTAGAAATTTTGAACAAAAGCATACAAAAGCAAAGTTTTTTTTTTTTTTTTTAATGTTTCCTTCATCAAAAAGTCACTTCTTACTGAGCAGATTTGCTTTTAACATTTAGATGCTTAGGTGATTGGAACCTAAACTCTTCAATGAGTCAGCGATTTTTGATCATCAATGGTGGAAAGTGACTAAGCACATTTACTCTTCTGCAGTTTTATTCATTATTCATTTTTTGTAGTTTTATTATTTTGAGTGCTTTTACTTCTTGTACTTTTTGTACTTCATGGGATATTTTGATGCAAATACTTTTATTACATGTAATCGGTTACTCCCCAATCCTCCCTACAGCTTTAAGTAAAACTTTGAATGGAGAACTTTCACAAGTGCCAGAGTATTTATACTTTGTAGTATTGCTATTTTTATGAAGTGAAATATCTGAGTGCGTCTTCCACCTCTGTTGGTGTAGAAAATAGTGCAGAAAAGGGTTCATTTGGAATCATAATACGATTTGTTAGCACATGACTGTAAATCATTGCAGCGTGCTCTGAGGTGTCTTCATTTAGGTCTGTTGACAGTTTGTCCTGCGGCGCTGTTCGCTGCCTGCTCTCACTGTAAGAAAGACCCTCTGCAATCTGTTTAAAACACAAAAGCCAGCCCTGACCACAAGCAATTAAGACTGGCACCGTATCTGTAAGCAATGACATGCCTCTGTTCCTCATGGTTTGTTTATCAAGCGGTAGAGTCCCCCATCTGGAATCGGTCAGCGGAGGAACACAGGGGAGAAATGGAAATTTGATTATTTTCAAAGCCAAGCTGGAGGTGATAAAAGACTTGTGGCTCATCACCAAGCGCAGCCGGCTGTGGTTGTTCGAGTTGGCCAGCAGGCTCAGAGGCACCAGCATCCACTCTGGAGCAGGAGATCTTTGTTGCATGGGATTGTCATCAAGCGAGGGGGAGTGGAGGTGTCTGAGGAGTTTTCATCAAAGTGGAGTTCACGCACGAGTCGAAATACTGCATAAATAAGCAAGAATGTTGTCTGAAAAATGTTTGTTCTTTGTTGTTGAGATGTGAAGAGTGTATAGCAGGATTTAAAGGATGTCAAGTCGAGATATTTCTTGTTGAACCATCCAAAACTAAGCACAGAGTGGGATTATGAGATTTTTGTTCCTTTCAGTAACAGTGCAAAAGAAAATTTATTTTTCTCCAGCTGCCAATAATTCAAGATCAATATGTTTTTTGTCATGTGAACAATCTCAACTGTGTAGTCTTCTCAGACTATTAGAGCAGAGGCTTTCAAACTTTTATCACTTTTTTGGAAGTTGAAACAGCAAGGGAAGGAATAGGGTCGGCCGTTTTGATTGATTTTGATTGACTGATGATTGATTGACCGAGAAGACTTTATTATATTCAAACCTAAAAATTTAAATCACTGAGGGAATTCCTTCAGACAAAAGTTTGCAGTCTAATGTGCATCTTTTGTGTGAAAACGTTTGGAAACTCCTGCATTAGAGAATTAATACAGGACATTGTAGTCTACATTAAAACCTTCTCAAGATAAATAAAAATAAATCTTTTTATCTAGTCCATACACACTCTACAGAGCAGTTGTGGCTCGCTGTCTGCAAAGGTCAAACCTGCAGAAACTTCAAGATAAATTAAAGTCTTTCATTTCCTCTGTTGATCTCAAAAAGGTCTTCCATGTACCAGGAAGTGATTGCACCAAGCCAAGACAAGAAACACAGATAAAATCCTCAACTTTTACTTACTGGTTGAAGTCCAGATCAAACGGCATTTTGAGAGTCTGTATCGTGATGTGTTTGAGAGTGAGACAGGAAGGGCAGGTGGGACATAACATAGGGAGGAATTTGATTTGAATGCTCAAAAGTGGGCGTGTCGTGATCCGGCATGCTATGCTGTTGCTTGTTAGCTAAGTCTTGGCTCTGTGCCGCTAAATGTTGGAAGATGATTATGGAGAAATGTAGCTGACTGTTGAGTCTCATTCTCAGGTCGTCAATACGCTTTGGGTTCGGGGAGGTTTTGTTACTTTTGGACAGAGCCAGACTAGCTGTTTCCCCTTGTTTCCAGTCCTAATGCTAAGCTAAGCTAAGAGGCTGGTAGTGCTAGATTCATATTTAGAGTACACATACGAGAGTGGTGTCAATATTCTCATCTAACTCTTGGCAAAACTGTTTCATACATGAGTCCAAAAGTCCAGTTCCCCCTCTAATTTCTGCAGAGCGGTTGTGTTGAATGTTGAACTGAGGTTGCTGGCCAGCACTTGTGCATTTATGTAATTGTCTCTTTTGTTCAGGTCAGTCAGAGCCAGATGAATGAACCAGCGAATGGTTTTATTTCATATTGTTGGCCAATGACTATGGTTTAAGTGGCTACTCGCTGATTATCCCATACTTAGTCCTTGCCCTGAAAAATTTTCAAACAGGGTCCCAGTTCTTATTGAACACGTCATCACAGACCGTTAGTCTCTCCAGATGTCGTGTGTTTGCCATTTCTCCCATCCACAAATTGTGGGCAACATCTTTGAAATGACCATTCCAAGCAAAACAGCCGTTTGTTCATGCTTATTAGCAGAAGATAAGGAGCTGGTTGGTTGCTCCAAGAAGAGCTACATGTGGATCAGGTTCCCAGTGCTTCCCAAAGGCAAAAAAACAATGAAAGATGCTTTTCCAATATGTGTGAGTTATTTTGTCAGAAATATTGGCTGCAGCATAAAGATCAGAAATCACATGCAATTTCCTCTTCCACTTCAAGTAGCTCAACAAATCTTGACCCATCACTGCGCGTTTTCTGATCAATAAGTTATAATTGGAACCTCATGGTCGTGCTGGAAAAAGCAGTTCCCCTGTTAAATCCCCGAAACAGGGCTGTGATTAAACCACCTGACCCCGAGCAACGACATGAGAGCTTCACTGCAGCCCGTGTGCTGGAAAACAGAAATAAACCAGAACCGGATGATTGAGGAAAAAAACTGTATTTGTTGTGTTGAAACGTTTGCCGAGCTCAAAGCTAAACACACAGACAGTGTAATGTCCTGATAATTCAATACTTTTCCCAGCTTCAGTCTGTGGTCCAGACACCCATTACACTGTCTGGAAACCCAAAGATGACTGATGATATGGACCTTCTGTAATCAAAGCCCCTCTCTTCAAAGTAATTGGTAGCTACGTTGGAGTAAATAGCATATTTGCTTTCACTTGTAAGAAGCGCTCAGGCGTAATGCTCCAATGGAAATATTATAAGTACAAATACCATGAAATTGTTCCAGTTGTTTCAACCGCTGTTATTCAAAAACAAACACCATGTTTGTGTATTTAGCTGAACTGAGATTCTGGCAGCAGGATGCAAAAACACAACAAGATGAATGTTTCTGGTGCTGTTATTATTTTATTATTCCCCCCCTTTTTTAATAATTATTATTATTTTGACTCAGTTCTCACAAAGTTCAATTAAAACCTTTCACCCATAATTCTCTACTCCTAATGTCTACTCTAATTAAGGCTCAAAAATGGGAATTAAATCAGAAAACTTAAAATTTAGGAATTTAATGCGATAAGAGGGTTTTTTTTAAATTACTTGTAGTCAAACATGACCAGGGTCAGTATAAGTTTTCCTCTTCCTTTATATATCTGTTAATCAATAAATGAAATTCAATCAAAAAAACATGCTATATAGTTGTCCAAGAGAAAAATTAAATTGAGTGAAACTGAGCAGAAAGAAAATCTGATAATAAAACGGGGTGGGGCAGCCACCTCAAGTCCATTACAAAACAGTGATTCATAAAGAAAGAATTGGCCTTTTAGAAAGTTTTCACTTCTATTATGCATTTAGTAAATGCATTTAATCAGGAGAGAAGAAGGGAATAAAGTAATAATAATAACACGGGCTCAACATACAGTCAGGTCCATATATATTTGGACACTGACGCAAGTTTTGTTACTTTAGCTGTTTACCAAAACATATTCAAGATACAGTTATATAATCAATATGGACTTAAAGTGCAGACTCTCAGCTTTAATTTGAGGGTATTCACATCCAAATTGGAGGAACGGATTAGGAATTACAGCTCTTAAATATGTAGCCGCCTCTTTTTCAAGGGACCAAAAGTAATTGGACAATTAACTCAAAAGCTATCTCATGGGCTGCATGGGCTATTCCCTTGTTAATCCGTCATCAATTAAGCAGGTAAAAGGTCTGGAGTTGATTCCAGGTGTGGCATTTGCATTTGGACGCTGTTGCTGTGAACCCACAACATGCGGTCAAAGAAGCTCTCAATAGAAGTGAAACAGACCATCCTTAGGCTGAAAACAAAGAAGAAATCCATCAGAGAGATAGCTGAAATGTTAGGAGTGGCCAAATCAACAGTTTGGTACATTCCGAGAAAAAAAGAGCGCACTGGTGAGCTCGGGAACTCAAAAAGGCCTGGACGTCCACGGAAGACAACAGTCTTTCCATAGTGAAGAAAAACCCCTTCACAACACCCACCCAAGTGAAGAACATTCTCCAGGAAGTAGGTGTATCAGTATCAAAGTCTACCATAAAGAGAAGACTTCATGAGAGCAAATACAGAGGGTTCACCACAAGGTGCAAACCATTAATCAGCCTCAAAAATAGAAAGGCCAGATTAGACTTTGCCAAAAAACATCTAAAGAAGCCAGCCCAGTTCTGGAACAGCATTCTTTGGACAGACGAAACTAAGATCAACCCGTACCAGACTGATGGGAAGAAGAAAGTATGGAGAAGGCTTGGAACGGCTCATGATCCAAAGCACACCACATCTTCTGTAAAACATGGTGGAGGCAGTGTGATGGCATGGGCATGCATGGCTTCCAGTGGGCACTGGGTCACTAGTGTTTATTGATGATGTGACAGACGACAGAAGCAGCCGGATGAATTCTGAAGTGTATAGGGATATACTTTCAGCTCAGATTCAGCCAAATGCAACAAAGTTGATTGGACAGCGCTTCACAGTACAGATGGACAATGACCCAAAACATACTACAAAAGCAACCCAAGAGTTTTTTAAGGCAAAGAAGTGGAATATTCTGCAATGGCCGAGTCAATCACCAGATCTCAACCCCATCGAGCTTGCTTTTCACTTGCTTAAGACAAAAATTAAGGCAGAAAGACCCACAAACAAGCAACAACTGAAGACAGGTGCAGTAAATGCCTGGCAAAGCATCACAAAGGAGGAAACCCAGCATTTTTGGTGATGTCCATGGGTTCCAGACTTCAGGCAGTCATTGACTGCAAAGGATTCTCAACAAAGTATTAGAAATGAACATTTTATTATGGTAATGTTAAGTTGTCCAATTACTTTTGAGCCCCTGAAATGAGGAGACTTTGTAGAAAAATGGTTGCAATTCCTAAACGTTTCATAGGATATTTTTGTTCAACCCCTCGAATTAAACCTGAAAGTCTGCACTTCAATTGCATCTCAGTTGTTTCATTTCCAAATCCAATGTGGTGGCATGCAGAGCCCAAATCATGAAAACTGTGTCACTGTCCAAATATTTCTGGGCCTAACTGTATACAATATTACATAAGGCTTGTGAAAACAGTGAAATGTTAGGAAGTGGACCAAGTGTTTTTCAAGTGTTCGAGTTTATTTTTTCATATTTACACGCAGTTTCAAGGGCATCATGTCCACTGAGGGAGACTGAGTTGGCCGTGAACTTTTTGCTCCTGCCGCCAAAATCGAGACGTAAGAAGATCTTGGCTGATAAAAAATGTTAATACATTAATCTTGGATGCCCACCATGCACTAGAAGATATTGATAAGACTTTTTGAAAAGACTTCAACTTCAAATCCTTTTTTTTTTTTTTTTACCATTCCTCAGACTGTTTCACTCTCAGCTTTGCCTCACAGACTCATACAGAATTCCCTCTCATATTAGAGAAGTCTGTCAGGGCTGCATGAAACCTACTCTCTGCAAGACTGCTGAAAGATTCTGCACATCAATGGAGACTAACTGCATTCATAATTGTCAGCAAGGGACAAGATGTTGACATTAGAAGTGTTCTGGTTCCATCTGTAGTCTGAGTAGCATTGACCAATCACACTTGAGGAAGCTTTGGTTCAATGTAGGTGCATTAGAGGCAGAATGCACACGCTGAAATGAACTGTTCAGCTGTTACATGATGCTGATTTAGCTTTTTATTAGCTTACTTTGGTCACAGGCTCAGATTTCTGCTGGCGACATCGGAAGGTTCGCAGTATTGGTTGTTACCCCCAGTGGCTAAATTGTCATCAGATGATAGCTGATGGGTTCCCAGATTGTATGAAAGCTAAAAGGAGCACCTGTGGACATTACTCAGGGCTGAAAAAGACACCAACTCCCTTTAGTTTTGGTATATGGTTTTGTAAAGTTCAGTAACTGCCATAAACTGAAATATAATCTCTGGCCAGATGACACCTTTTAAGTTTAAAGGTATAATCTGCAACAGTTTCTTTAAAAAAAAAAAAGAAAATCCTACTGACTCTACCTTTAACTTTCTGGTCTACAAGAGTGAAAACTGAATCGGTAATCATACAGTGCATTGTATATAGCCAGAAATTACGTATGTGTGGCAATGCATCTTTATGCATTGTGAAAGTGCCTGAACTGTTTCTATCCAATGTGATTGATAACTTGTGTATGAAGCCATAATAAGAAATATTGTCTCACAACACAGCAGAATGTCTGCTGAAGAGAAATAGACCTGTCTTTAGCTCAGGCGCAGTGGTTAATACATCCTTAACCCTTAAACATGTGTCTCAGACAGACGAAGCTCTGCCAAAGGCTGCATCCAACTCCCCAAATGAGCTCCGTTCCTACCGCTGCTCGTCCAGTAAATGGATTGGATGTGTTTTTGTCTGCTGCTGCGTCTCTGTTAGCCATGAAGACTGATGTATCCTCGGAGGTCGGAGGGAACATGTGTTTCAAAGCACCGCTCTGTCCTCCCCTGTTTTGCTGACTTGTTGTTTTATGGAGGTCGTCTCGTTTCCTCGCCAAGCATATGTTCCTTCTTTGTGCGCAGAGAATAGGTTGCATTGTGGGAGCGCGCGGGGTTTAGACTACGGCGGTGATCAGTTTTAACATCGCCATGTGTGAAATCATGTTCAATTTAGAAGATCAATACGTGAGGATCAATCCCTTGCTGCTTTTATATTTGAAAAAGATGTTTAGCAAATTAGCTCCAGCACTGGGGGTTAGGGAACCTAAAAAGCATGTTTAGTCCGACTGTAATAGCTGTATGCGGCATTAAAATACTTAGATGACCAAATTTTGTCTGTTGACAAGCTGTTTTCAATTAAGTTTTTAAATTGGAACGTCTCAGTGTCCCTTCTTCGCAAAACATTCATTATTTTACAAATTTGTGTCTTTTTGCTGAGGCCTCTCACATCTAATGAACTTTTTTTACAGCAGTTAGTACTTTAGATTTGACTGATTACAGTATGATCCTGTTAATGGATAGTTTTTGCTGTTATTTTATGACAGCAGTTTATATTTACTTATTTCAAGATTGTAAACTTACTCCTGCTTTCACTACTATATTATATTTTTGATTCAACAGAAGAAACTCAGGAAAAAGGCATTTTTATATATGACAACAGTGAGCTAAGCTCGGGAAGATGATAAAAGTAGAATATATAGATATATAAAAAACAAAACAAAAAAAACAACTGGAATTAAGTTACAATAATAAAAATTTGAGGAAAAAAAATAACAAGAAATAAATTAAAATAAAACAAAAGCAATATAGCTGTTTTAAATGCAGCTTTAACATATGATGAATAAAAAATAATAAATAATATAATAAACATCAGCATCTTACTCATTTCAAGCACATTTAAAGTATTCTTGTACTGTATACTGTGGACTTTTGCACTTTCAGGTACCTTTAATGTCTCAGAAAATATCACTGTATACGGTTTATTGTTATTGCTAGTATTATTATTATTATAATTAGTTACAATGACCCTTAAAGGAATGAAAACAAGGCTCAACCCTGATTCTTGCACATAACTGTATGGCTCTTTCATTTAAATAACACATTGTTCATATTTTTAATATTTTTGCATGTTTTATTCTCACTTCTGTATATCATATTATGCTCATTGACTTGCAGTACTTGCTTTTCATTTTTCTTCATATTTTTCCATTTAGTATGTTTGTTGTTATGCACCAATCATCACGGCAAATTCCTTGTATTTGTAAACCTGCTTGGCAATAAACCTAAATCTGATTCTGAGTAATGACATACACAACCTGCACGCTGCTGCAGCCTAAGAATACTTTAGGGCATTTTGATTTACGCAAGAATTATAACTCCATCCTGTAATGTTAACATTAATATTGTGGTGCTGCTGTGAAATTGAGGCAGAGGTCAGTGACAGCGGGTACACACTTCATTATGTAGACAGTGTCTGCAGGCTCTGTCCATGGTGCTGGATCTATACATTGTATAATAGCACCTCTGACTTTGAGAGTGCTCTAAATTCAGTCAGATGTGTGATGACAAAAAAAAAGTGGACTAAAAATGATCATTACGTCTTTTATATGAGGTTTTACCTGTTTAAGTCCACTGTACACTGCAGCCTGAGACTCCTCAGGATGTTTCATGCTGATACTTAGCTCCAGACGGGCTGCAAAGATACAGTTTTATGATATTGCTGTTCTGATACATTTATTTTTAATACCCCCGTCCGTCCCTGCATTCCTCAGGGAAAGAGGTGTGTCTCAGCATAACTGTATCAAGGCCAAAATATGTCTACCAGGTGGAGATGGCAGCGTAGTGTTACAAACCCCAGGCTTCTGCGAAAGGTCACCACCTGACATTCATCCAACCTGACATTCATATTTTCACAGGGCCCAGCAGGACTGCAGCGAACACCTGGCTGGATCCCGTGCATGGCCACCGTCCCACTCATGCCTTGGAAAAGACCCAGAAAAGCAGCGTAAAAGCTGAGGGGAAGTAGAGGAGAAACCAGACGAAGGAGGCGCAGCCGGCCAGAGGGAACGACGACCTTCAGCTTGACAGGAGGAAAAATCTGAAAGTAAGACATCTTGTTGTTTCACAACCACCAAAGAAATTTTCAAACAGTGACCAGTCAAACTTCTCAAATCTCTGAGAATTTAACTAATTATTTTTTTGTAACTGAACCTCCCTACAATAGGATCTGAATAATGTTTTAAGCTTTTAAGCAAATTAATTATTTGAACTTTTGTCCAAACCAAGCTCTGTTCAATTTAACAAAATCTTTTTGTATCAAATTGAATTTCTCTATAATATGACCTAAATGTTGTTTAAAAGGCTTTATTTATTCATCTGTCTAAGAACAGAAAAGGGTTGATGGTAAACTAACAGGCAGCATGATCACAAAAGTATTATAATATATTATAATAATTATAACACGTTCAATTCCTCCAATCAGAAACAAGTTAGAGTGATGACCCTTCACAGTCTGCACATGCTCAGTATGATTCTGTCTCTATCTGTGGAACAGGAGCACGATCATTTCACCTCAGCAGAAGTTTTTAAGAAAAAACTGATCTTGAGGTCTGAAAGTTACTTTTTTTGATTTACAGTATTGTACTCCTGCTGCCTAAAGTTCAGACGGATTACATCCATTTTCTCTCTAGGTTACTGGGTAAAAATGAACTTGAACAGACTATGCTAACATAGGTGCTGCTAGCTGGCAGATGAGATTTTATCATGGCTGCAAGATTGTAACACTGTTCCAACTGCCCTCGAGCCACATGGCCCAGTGTAGGCACCTTACTGGTCTGTGTTGAAATACTTTTCTGATAGACAGTGACCATATATCACTAAATTTAAATTTAAATTTAACCTGAAGAAAATGGATGGATGGATGGATGGGCAGATGGAAAATCTACTCACCACTTGAATAGTTGTGCAGTCAAACAGAACTACACTTTCGCTTTGAATGTATACGATGCCTGACCTCTAAAAGAATTTCAACTTTACAGAAAAACAAATGTTAAGTAACTGTATTAATAATTAGTGCACACAAATATGTTTCTAATATCAAAAAATGGCTGCTGTATTTCAAGTAGTCTGTGAGTTATTAAGGGTAGTGTAGCCAAAAAAAAGTTGCACTTGCCCCCAGTCTCCCCTAATGGTTTGATTAAAAACCTGAAAATATCAGACATAAACACTGTTTCTTCAGTGGAAGCTACAGCCCTGTTTACTATGGTCGTTTTGCACTTTTAAGTTCATACATTACAACATTCACCTTCTGATGTCTACTTTTTTGTTGCATTCTTTGATGCCCGTTTGTGCAGATGAATGTGTGCTAAAAATATTCTACAGTTAACATACTCAGCCTGACACTACTTAGTTTAGTTTTTTCTTTTTAAGTTAATTGCTCAGAAAAAAATGTAAGCAAGTCTTATTTCCATTATTCCGGCTCTCCAAAAGCTTTGATCTCTTTTGGACTGTTTCAGGACACACAAATACCTCAGCGGAGGAAAACATACATTCACGCATCGCCGTTTATTTTCACACCGTGCTCTTGGCAGCACTTGGCTGATCTCTTTAGCACAGACATGTTTAAAGGATTAAGGATTATGTTCAAAAGTGACCACGTCCCCCGTGGGGCCTCTTAATTACGATATATGTTTTAGCAGCGTGTGCTCCATGTAATTCACCTCAAGGATATGAGACTCAGAGGCTTTTACACAGCAGGTTTGAATAGATGTGTAAACAAGAGGAAGGAAGGACGAGAGGCAGCGGAGAGTTTTTGTTTCTTTTTTGGTTTGACCGCACTGGGTTTCATAAGACCCGGTGTATTGGCTTTTGAAGTCATTTCTAGACTCAGCTGCAAGAGGGAAGAGCACAGCCTGCTGGTCATGGACTGACATGGCAGCTGACAGTGTGTGAACAGTATATCATAGTGGTGTAAGGAGCACATTACAGACTGCAGGACTTCTGGGCAATAAATGATCAATATGAGAGACTTCAAGCGGTGAGAGAAGGAACATCATGGGAACATCATGACCTTTTAAAGATGCACTCTGTAAATCCGATGGTTCAGCCTTTAAAAACAGTTGTATAATGTCTTTTATGGCTCTGGAGCATGGAAGCCCAAATTTCACCAATGTGATGAAAAAAAAAGATAATTTTAGTGATTAGAATGAAAAACTTTGTCAAAATAATGACTATTTTTAGATACTATCTCATTCTTTGACTTACTTATTCATTATTTTGAGATATTGTGCTTGTTTTGAGAAAGTTTCTCATCATTTTGAGATTATTTTGAGATACTATTTCATTATTTTGTTTTTTAAATTACACTGGCAGAAATGGGCTTCCACACAGGAGGGAGCCTACTAAAGGCTAAGAAAGCAGCCCAGATGATGTTATGAATTGGGCATTCGTCATGTGCATGTGTAGTCAGTGTTGATGGGTCGTGGAGCTGTGCCAGCAGTGCCAAAATATACCAGGATGTATGAAATCTGTTGATAATTTTTAGGGACTTACAAACAAATAATTACATTGGTGGAATGGCATTAGAGAGACTGATTTTGGGTTCAGTGCATTATGTTTGGTCAGTTACCAGAGCAGAGCAGAGGTTTCTGGCACAACTTTACCAACTTCCAAGGTGCGTGGTGGAGAGAAAAAGGGCTAAAAAAAAAGGGAGGTAAAACTCTAGCAACACGTGTGCGTTGGTCTTAGAGTCAAGTTGTTCTATAAGCTACACGTTCCTGGAGTTTTACCTCTTTAGCTCATTTACCAGAGTAAAAGAATCAAATTTAGACTTGGTCATTAAATAAAATGTCTCTCAAAACTTCTTAAAACCAGCATGATGCATCACCTTAGACTTAATAATATATAAATCATAGTATTTTTTATTATTTCAGAGTTGTAAGGCGATCTGTCTACAGACACTGTTACATTTTTACTTATTTTCTTCTCCATTGCAGAAAATGGTGGCTGTACCCCTCCGTTGTTTGTACCTACTTGTCACAGTGTTCCAGCTGTGTTTATTACAACTGGTTCACGGTGGGGCATATTATGGACACAAACAGCCGCCTCAACAGCACCAGCCCTTGCCACAGTACAATGAAGGGTATCCTCAGCAACAATTTATGGGGAACGACATGCCACACCTGCCTTATGGCAAAGAAGTGCCATTACTGCCTCAGTATGGGAAAGAGCTTCCTCAGCTGCCTTTGCAAATGGGCAAAGAGAGGCCACTGACTGATAGCAAAGGTAAGGTCAACTTCTTATTGGGAAATTCCTGTCAAATACTTGTTTGATTAAATAAAAGGGCAATCCTAGAATGCTTATCAAATAAAAACTGCTTTTGACCTTCTAATGGCTACAGGGACAATTTAAAGCATATATATTCTGTTTTGACACATTACTGGTTGTTTTTATTAAATAATTTAAAGGGTAACTTTGGTATTTTTCAACCTGGACCCTATTTTCCCCAATTTCTGTGTCTGTGTGACTAATGGGTATAACAGTTTTTGAGACTAATCCAGTATTGGAGGTGGGTGCTGCAGCCAGCAGAGAGGAAACTGAGTTATTACGTAAACTCTCTGGGCAACTGCGTACCATCAAAGTACATCCACTAAAAGGACTTGTTTTTGCCCCTGACAGCCTCCGATTGTTATTCTAAGCATCTGACAACATTATGGAAAGGATCTCTTCTGAGATTTTATTATTGTTATCTTTAAACTCGTCAGAAACAAAATAAAACTTGCCACAAATGCTCATCCTCTGCTCCAACAGTCCCCAATTCTGGCTGGGTCAAAGTAAACCCGTAATTCACTGAGTGAGATGATAAAATATCGGGAGAGGAGCGAGAGGGAGGCCAAATATCAGAGTGGTTAAGAACAGTGTGTTGGGCCAGGATATTTTCACATCTAGCTGGTGCACAGCTACACAAGGTTTATGTTGTAGCTCAGTTCTGCCAGCTGCAGTGCTCTCCCCCAATACTGGACCAATGTCAAAAATTATTGTCCCCATTAGTCATTTTAGCCATTTTTACACAAAGGTTCTGCGATATCAATTCAATGAAGGCTTGCTTTTAATCCAGTTTTTTATATTAATACTGTACCAGCATCACCATTATTGCAAATATTTTGCATTTTTAGAGTGGGATGGTGTAAGCCACCAACCCAACCAGGGCAGAAATTTCACAGTGGCAACGATGGCCATAGCTGCTGTGCCCCCTCAGTTTGGCCTTATGCCCCTCAAGAAATTCTATGTTCCGCAGCCACAGTGGCCATGATGCTATGCCCGCACTCAGACGATACAGTTTGTCTTTTGCTGCGATTCTGATTGGGCAACATCAAGTGAAACTCTGCATACTACCAGAGGTGGATGAGATTTGGAGCCTGGTATGAGTCGCTGGAAAACCACCACGCTATTAAAGTGTTTTTAAGTGTTGATGTGTGTATAAACTTTCTTTAATCATGAAGCCTAAGGATACTCCACAATGCTCCGATTTACACTGTGGACTGGAGTCACTGTACATCGACAAACAGCTAGTTCTGGGTTATACATGCTCCACTCCTCTATGAGACGTCTTTCATTGTGCTGCTGACCATGCGCTGGCTCTCCCTATGGAAGCTCATTACCACAAATGTAATGAAAAAAGAAGATCTTGTAAAATATTAAGAGAAACTTTTTCAAAATAATTAGTCAGTATATCAAAATAATGTACACATAAATAAAATCATCCTTACCTCTTTAGTTAAATTCGTTGTTCAAATTCAGACTTAAAATCATTGTTTTATTTGGTGGCCTTGCTGCCCTGGCATTTGACATTTGTGCCTTCAAATATTGACAACACCAAAGGCCTTACCCACATTTAGATGTTCACGTAAACTCACCAGTG
The DNA here is from genome assembly GCA_034769285.1 of Lutjanus argentimaculatus. Classification (NCBI taxonomy): domain Eukaryota; kingdom Metazoa; phylum Chordata; class Actinopteri; order Lutjaniformes; family Lutjanidae; genus Lutjanus; species Lutjanus argentimaculatus. The sequence continues at coordinate 9,046,794 of JAWZSL010000020.1, forward strand.
ACCAAAGAAATGGATATCAGATCATATCAGGAGTATTTGCAATGTTTTTCTTTGATCAGTGCTGATTGATTTTGTGAATAACCACCTCTACTGACCAAAGGTTCCCTCTTATTTACAGGACAAACATTCCCCAGAGGGGCTAAAGGTCCACCTCCACCTGGTCCTGGTGTTGAAGGTCTCAGAGAGGGTCCACAAGGAGTTCAGGGCCCCCCAGGACCAACAGGACCGCCAGGACCCCAAGGACCACCTGGGCTACCAGGCCAGGGATTGCCAGGGTTGCCAGGAAAGCCAGGGCCTCCTGGTCCACAAGGGTATCCAGGAATCGGAAAACCTGGCATGCCAGGATTACCAGGAAAACCTGGAACACCTGGAATACCAGGACTAAAAGGTGAACTTGGTCCAGGTGGTGCTGAAGGACCAACTGGACTTCCTGGACCTCCTGGGCTGCCAGGCCCCCCTGGACTCCCTGGGATTTCAAAACCAGGAGCTCAGGGGCTGCCCGGGCAGGCAGGTCATCTAGGGGAGCCTGGCCAGAAAGGTCTACCTGGGCTTCCTGGTCCTCCAGGCCCCAAGGGAGACAAAGGACTTGGTCTGCCTGGCTTGCCAGGTTTGAAAGGACCTAATGGACCACCAGGTCCACCTGGACAAGTGGGCATCCCTGGGGTTGGTAAACCTGGCCTGAATGGTCTCCCTGGACAGCCAGGAATACCAGGGAAACCTGGTCCTTCTGGAGAGCCAGGACTGGCAGGGACCACCTGGTGAACCAGGTCCACCAGGACCACCAGGCTTGCCAGGAATTGGGAAACCAGGAAAAGATGGTTTCAGAGGGCAACCAGGGCTCTCTGGAGGGAAAGGTGAACCAGGCCCTCCTGGTTTACCAGGGGGTCCAGGATTGCCAGGCTATGGTAAACCAGGGTTTCCAGGACTCAAGGGTCACAAGGGACATGCTGGTCTACCTGGACCTCCAGGCCTAAAAGGTGATAAAGGTCATGGAGGGCTTCCTGGGGTCATTGGTCCCACTGGTCCAAGTGGTATGCCTGGCCCACCAGGACCAATAGGGCCTCCCGGTAGTCTTGGCTTCCCAGGTCAAAAAGGAGAGGATGGTGTTGGGGGACCACAAGGATATCCAGGAATGAAGGGTGACATAGGACCTCCAGGCCTTCCAGGACAGTCAGGTTTACCAGGAGCAGGTGGACAACCAGGACCAAGAGGTTTTCAAGGGCCCATTGGCCCCAAAGGAGAACCTGGTATTAGGGGTTTACCTGGTGCCCCTGGGGGTGGAGGACTAACTGGACCAAGAGGCGAGGCAGGACAACCTGGAGACAAAGGCCAACAGGGACCACAGGGTATTCCAGGGCTTACAGGACCAGGGGGACCAATTGGACCTCCTGGGCTGCCAGGACCAAAAGGCGAAACAGGTTTGACTGGCAAACCTGGATATCCTGGTGAGGGAAAGCCAGGACTCCCTGGTCACATTGGTCCTCAAGGTAACCCTGGCCCAAGTGGCCCCGCTGGACTTCCAGGGCAACCAGGACCACCTGGACCCCCTGGTCCCCCAGGATATCCTGCTACATCCCCTGACCTTGGACAGATCCTACCCGTGTCTGGCCCATACAATGGCCAAAAACAAGTTTACAAGAAGAATGGAGGTGACATTGGTGGAAATGCCTTGGAGATGCCTGCCTTCACAGCTAAGCTCACGAATCCATTCCCTCCTGTTGGCTCTCCTATCATTTTTGACAAACTCCTGCACAATGGCAATCAGGACTACAATCCCCAAACTGGTATTTTCACTTGTAGCATACCAGGGATTTACTACTTTGCTTACCATGTCCACTGCAAAGGAGGTAATGTGTGGGTGGCACTGATGAAGAATGATGAGCCAGTAATGTACACATATGATGAATACAAAAAGGGCTTGCTGGATCAGGCATCAGGGAGTGCTGTGCTCCCATTAAGAAAAGGAGACACTGTGCATTTACAGCTGCCATCTGACCAGGCTGCAGGACTTTATGCTGGTCAGTATGTCCACTCCACATTTTCTGGATACTTACTGTACCCAATGTAAGAAATGTGTATAAACCATTGGCTGTATAAAGATGGACCGTACATCTCCACTTCCTCCCACTGTACAAAAATGAAGCCAAAATATCCCAGATACAAGCACTGCCATCTGGTGATGTCATTTGGAGCCAGAGCCAGCGTTGAAGACATGGTAGAGTTCCAGCCCATATACCCACCTCACTCTCATGATGTGAAGCCTCATATTTATGAGAAGAGTCTATCTGTGTCCTCTCAGACTACAAGACACACCTACTTTATTACATGGCACACCCACTTCACTGCACGACACACCCCCTGAGATAACTTCCTGGATTAATGTACAAATTTGAAACCAAACCAAGATCTTTTCCTAAACCGACACATTTATATTTTGTTCCTAAACCCACCCATGCTGTTTTTGTGCCCAAACTTAACTGAGCTGTGTTTTTGCCAAAACTGAAGCATTTACCGTCGTACTTGCCTTCTTTTTATAGTATCAAATACCTAATTAAAACTGAACTTCAGAGAAAGGAACACTAGAACATCAGTGTGATAAGAACTACCTAAAATGACTTTGATCATATTTCTCTGGGAAAAAATTTATTTGAAGTGTACTGTAAGTTTTTAGCTTGCCCCCCTCTGCCACAATGGAGTGGGAGGGATTTATAACCAAAACTGCAGCCAGCCACCAGGGGGCAATTAAGATGCTTTGGCTTCACTTTTGGGGAGCTGTCATTTTGTCTGTCTTTATATATGTCAATGGTATAAAGAAAGGCGACAGTAATGACATGTTAATGGTAAATTTTACCATATTTATGGTAAAACTACTGCAGTCTCAAAGGTACAGTATAGGTCAAGTTAAATGGTTTACAAGTGGCGGGAGAATAATCTTTTCAGTAGCAACATACATCGTTGTATTTATAAACATCAATGGAGCCTCATCATTGACAATGATATGTGGGAAGCAAAGTTTCTTGTAAGGATTCTGGGTAGTGGCTTGCAGAGATGAAAAAGCACTACCAAATATCTCAGTCGTCATAATTCTTGTATGTTTACATTGTGCATTTATTCTTATATCCGTCCACACGCAATATATCATGACATGGCTGGAATAATTACTGGAACAATGAGGCTTTGTGTTGCAGAATTGTATTCAGTTTTCACTATTTTTTTGCTTTACAGTTATATACTGTATACTGGGCACATAAGAACCTATTAGTTTCGATGTACAATGCATTTACTCACAGCTATCATTACATAATGTTGGGCTATGTATTTGGGGTCGTCATACAGTTACTAAGTTATTGTTAGTTTTGTTAGGTTATTTTGAAAATGCAGCTGAATAATACAACAAGATTTTAAGACATTTTTTTTTACATATTCATCAGACAGCAAAATAAGTATTTGGGTGATTGATTTAAATCAAATTTCATACCAATTCTCAGTCCAGAACAGAACCTAAAAATTACTTAGCAGTATTGCTTACAGTTTGGCAGTTGAACTATCTTTTGGGTCTTTTTGTTTGACTATTTGATGTCATGATTTGTCTTGTTTTGTTAGTAATAAATATTAATTCTTTGAAAGGTTTTTGTCAGTTTGTCAGTATTCTCTGTAATTTATTTGTTTGACTACTGATTACTTGGGATTGTGTTCATTTGTGTGTTGACAGTAAATGACGGAATTCTTTCAAAAATGCAGAACACAACATACACAAAAATTCAAAAATATGTTCAGGCTCATACCCTTTCATACCACCATGTGTCAGTTTTTTAATTTTGTACTTTATTTCTTCAAACTGTGGATGTGCGATTTAGTTTTACTTTTCTCTTTCTTTTTTGCTTCACTTTGGACAATGGTGCACAGCATTAAATGAGAAACTGTGCCTAATGTATGTGAATTTTGATCTTTGTTGCTTTGATTGGTTAGATAATGGTTTAATAAAGAAAGAAAAATACTTGCATTGACTTGATTTTCATTATCGTTACACCAGAGCTTTAGATTATATCTGTCTGCTACATACAATGGATCATTATTATAATTATCTTATCATAAATTACTTGATAATTAAATTAATAAATTAAATTAAATTAAATTTTTCACAAATGATTTGATCCAATAGCTCATTGTGTGAAGGACTGCCATCAAGATTTGAATTTTTGAATTTCTTAAGTTCAATTCTCAAGTCATTTGTTGCGTTTTGAAGGCCACTGTCCAAAGCAAAGACTTAAGTTCGAAAAAAGCATGTTCAGGTATCTGGTGAAATGATTCACATTGTTAAGGGATTCTTGGAAGATTTGAGCTTGTCAGTTCAAAACCGTACAAAAAGTGAAAATCTCTAACAAAGTGTTCAGATATCTGTGAGTCAGTGGCCTACGGAAAAAAAGTGAAAACTTGTGACAACCAGAACCAGTCTGTCTGATCTGATAGCTCGTGCTGTAAGAAAAAGACTGATGAGCTGAATGTCGTGTGTTCAATTCTTACCATCCTCAGTGACTTTTGAAGGCCACAGCCTACGGGAAAAAAGTGAAAACTTGTGACAACCAGAGCCAGGCTGTCTGATCTGATAGCTCCTGCTGTAGACCGCCATCTCAGCCCGCCTGCCGGGATGCCGGTGGCCTGACCGCACGCAACGGGCCAGGTGCCAGCTGGAGCTCCTCTCCGACGGCAGCCTCCCGAGGACATCTGCCTGAAAAAGAAGAAAAACAAGTCAACAGCATCGTGACCTTATCAGACATGTGACACAAAATGTCGGCTGGTCAATAGAGGGCGCTAGGGTGCCGCCCCACCTCTCCCCACATCCTAAAACTTCAGTGAAGAAGACTTAATTACTTTAAAATATATACAGAATATTTCTTCAAATGAGCGACATCAATATTGTGTAGTTAGTGAGTAAAATGTATAATCTGCACTTAAATGTGCTGTTAAAAATGTTTTACGATGTCCAAAGTTACGGATAGGTCACGTGTTTCCAGCTTGGGGCGCAATTTTTTTGCCCATTTACTCTCGCTATAAGTTGTACTTGCGCAATTCGATCCTCTCAATACAAGAGATAGGAGCTTGGTGGGGCGCACAGAAGCTGCGCCCTCAGCATTCATTTGGATGGTGCTGGTTTATACATCGTCAACCTCTGGGTGGCAGCAGCGAGAAACTGGCTCGATCTATATCTGACAATTAATACAGCAAAGTGAAATGTGTTGACAGCTGGAAGAGTTTTTGCGCATTAGCGGCTAGAATGGAGTCATAAAATCTGTGAAGTCACTATAAACAACGTGTTTTTAGAGGACATTAGAAGAGAAGCTGAGAGTTAAAGAACCTGATCAGCTGACATCATAAACCAACAACAATCAGAGGAAGATGATAAACTCTCTGTGGAGAACATCTCAGCCTCACGCTGGTACCAGGTGATCATCTTAGAGGTGAGCTGTGCTGGATAAAGTATTCATATCATTTAGTTCAGTAAAAACACTAATACCACACTGTGAAAATATTCCACTACAAGTAAAAGTCCTGCATTTAAAACTTTACTTGAGTAAAAGTATGTAAACATTATCAGCTGTTATCAGTATGAAAAGTAAAAGTAGCCACTGTGCAGTAAAATGTTCCCTGTCGGTAACTAGTAAGTGTACCTGTCAGGTAAATGTAGTGGAGTGAAAAAGTTAAGTAGAACTATAAAGTAATATAATATGGATGTAATTCGAAATTGGACTTAGGTAAAGTACTTGAATGTACTTAGTTACATTCCCCCACTGGAGATGACACAAGCTGAATGTGTGGTGTTGGTCTTTTAAATAGTTGCTGTTTTGTGCAGAAAAGTGGGCGACACACCTTAAAGTAGGTACTTTATATAAACCTGTCAAAGACATCTAACCACAGAGTCACTGAGACATTTACATTTCTCAGGGAGAATTTATGTACAAAAAGTAAATTTGAAGCCACAAAATGGCAATTTTTAATGTATTTAGTGTGTTTATAAGTTTCTTCCACTGTCTGAAGGTTTGTGGTATCAGATTTCTTTCAAACTTATTGGGGTACTTTTTGCTTACTTTAGTCTTTCAGCATAAATTGTAAAATAAAATACAATTATTATAAAGGATTTGCACAAATTTAAGTACCTAATTTACCTTAACTAAACAAGTTCCATGAGGTCCTAAAACATGTTCATTTAGTTCTGCAAGTACAAATAAAGGTTCTTTTCGTATATTAAAATACACTGGTGTGATACCGTACAATGTTTGCCTGATTTTCGCTATAGCCCCCCTGGAGAAAAATTCACCAGCCGCCACTGAAAATGTCCACATGCAGATCTTTTCTTTGACAGCTAATTAACAACTCTTAAAGGGACAATTCCCCCCCAAATCAAAAAGGCACGTTTTTCCTCCCGCCTGAGGTGCTATTTATACATGTAAATATTTGTGAGTGTGAGATATGGGACGTAGAGATGTCTGCCTTCTCCCCAGTGTAGTGGGACTAGATGACACAAGTCCAGTGGTGCTCAAAGTGCCAAAAACATCCATTTGAAAAAATCAACGCCAGTGTCTCTTTGCAGAAAGAATGAGCCAGAATAATCCAATAATCATCATAAAGTCTACTGGAAAAACTTTCAAATCTAGCGGAACTACTTTCTTTGTAATAGGAAGAAAATAGGACCTACATGAATCTGTTAACAACAAGGTGTGTGTGAATTATCTTGAGTAAGCGGGTCCCAATTTTTGTCAAAAGACACTGGTTTTGAATTTCCCAAAGAGATTTTTAGCGCCTTGAGCAGCACAGGGCGAGTGGCATTAAGGCCCGTTATAGTGGAGAGAAGGCACAAATCCTCACGGCCGATATCTTCAAAACTCAGCAACTCACATCAAAAAAAATGTGTCACACCACAGGCCAGGGGGAAAATATGCATTTTTGATTTTGGGGTGAACTGTCCCTGTCAGCAACAGTTTGGTTCCCAAATAGAACCACTGCAGGAGGAGCCTGGATGAGGAGGGAGAAATATAGAGCGAAAAAGAGTTAAATGAATATGATTTATGTAGGGCAAATCAAGAAACAAGAGCTTGTTGCTGATATTTCATCAAAATTGAAGTGAAATCCTTTTTATGTTTAAATCAATCACTTTCCCAATAATTGATGATGATTGCTAATAGTTGTTGGGCGGGGGATGTAAACTTATTTTGGCAGAAAAAGTTTAGGAAACACGGCGCTAACAGATCATTCAGCTTGAGTGCAAATTGTCTAAAACCTTTGACATATTACTTTGTGTGTTAACTACTTTAAAGGAGCAGCATGGAAAATACTGCCACCTGTTGAAGGTAACTCCAAACAGAGGGGGCAGAGAGGTGAAGCAGAGAGGAGTGAGAAGGTGCATCAGACAGTCAGCAGGGGGAGCAGAATATTTTCACATCTAACATGATGGATTGCGATTTATATTTTCAAACAAAGCGGAGCTGATTTTGTTTTGTTTCTGTTAAGTTTGAAGTGTGTTTTATGAACACGTTCATAAGATTTTCAAGATTTTGAAAAGACTTGAAAAAGACTCGAGTCTGACACCCTCTCACATCTGAAGTCAATTTGTCAGAAGTCACAGAGTTTTAAGTCAGAGACTGGGGATCTTGCCTGGTCACTATTTTCAAGATAACAACTAGATTCCCAATATACTGACTCTGAATTTTCACTTTGCTATTATTATGTTTTTTAATATTTAATATTTCCTCTTTCCTCCACTTTAATCCTATTAAATGCAAAATCAAAATCCAATCATAAACCATCCTTTAAATTTAAGTTGTGGCCATATTTTCCATGTTGCTCCTTGAACCAAAAAGCCACTGAATTTAAAATAATTTGTTTGCATTCGATATTAAACATAGCAGCTGGTAACAGCCAGAATAAATATCTTACCACAGAGAAGATGTCAGATCTCAGTTGCTCATGGTCCAAGATGTCCCCAGTGAGGCTGTGTATCTACAAGTGTGAGACAAACAAATCTTAAAGAGACAGTTTGGATTATCTGAAGTGCAGCTGTATGAGATACTTATCAACAGTCAGTGTCCCCAGTTTGGGGAGGCCAAGCGACGCACTGTTGTGGACAGGGTCAGCGGCAAAATGTATTTTAGAGACTTTAAAAGCTTCAGCGTAAAAACAAATCGATATGGAGTAGGGCTGTCAAAGTTAAGGCGTTAACGCGTGAGATTAATCTGGAAACAATAATGCATTAAAAAAAATTAACACAGGATTAATGGCGTCACGTGACTTAGGTAGAGTCTGTCTGTGTATGCAGTCTGTGGTCAGTTGTCACCCGTCCACTGAAAGACGGAATCGTCCCGCATTTGAGGATTAAATAGCGCGTCCCGTTTTGAATCGGCACGGGACGTATTTCTGTCTTGAATGCAGCTTCGTCAAAGTGGTGAAGAGCCGTCCGGCTCTGCCCGTGATGGGGTAAAACTCGCTGCAGTCGGTGGTTTGAACACACACCAGAGTGGAAAACGCTGTTAAACTCTTGGTTTGAACGTGTCAGTGACAATCAGACTAGTTGTAAGTCTGCGAGTGTTTCCTATGACGGACGGTGGCCTGTCAGATGTACGGCAGCTTCAGGGGGACAATATTCTCCATTCACAACAAAGTGACCACAGACCGTATGGATGTGACTTGTTAATGAAAGTTGAGGTGTGCAGACGGATACACAGGCATTTATTTAATACACTAATCAAAATGTAGTGCTGATGTGAAAAAATAAACAACTATGATGTGTTATTATTTTTCACCAATCTGTAAAATTGCACCCTTAAATTGTAATGGATTAACTGTACTGCATCCTTCAATACTATAGAAGAAAGAATAGAAGAAAATACTAGTAATATTAGTATATATAATATGTAGTATTTTAACTGCCATCAATCGCGATTAATCACAGAGTAGTACTGCGATTAATTGAGTTAATTTTTTTAAACGTTTGACAGCCCTAATATCAAGTCTACCTTGCCATCAGGCAGCCGTTATATAAACCAAATATCTCTGTCTCCAGAGCAGCCAGACTCCACTGGAAAAAACACAGTAAAATGAACGTGGGCCCTTTAAAGTCGCATCCCAGATTCTGGTCGACTCGCGTGCATAAAAAGGTTTAGCTTAGACCCTGAGGCCCCCTGTCTCGCTTCCTGGTTTACAATGTACTTAGTTACATTCCCCCACTGGAGATGACACAAGCTGAATGTGTGGTGTTGGTCTTTCAAATAGTTGCTGTTTTGTGCAGAAAAGTGGGTGACACACCTTAAAATAGGTACTTTATATAAACCTGTCAAAGATATCTAACCACAGAGTCACTGAGACATTTACATTTCTCAGGGAGAATTTATGTACAAAAAGTAAATTTGAAACCACAAAATGGCAATTTTTAATGTATTTAGTGTGTTTATAAGTTTCTTCCACTGTCTGAAGGTTTGTGGTATCAGATTTCTTTCAAACTTATTGGGGTACTTTTTGCTTACTTTAGTCTTTCAGCATAAATTGTAAAATAAAATACAATTATTATAAAGGATTTGCACAAATTTAAGTACCTAATTTACCTTAACTAAACAAGTTCCATGAGGTCCTAAAACATGTTCATTTAGTTCTGCAAGTACAAATAAAGGTTCTTTTCGTATATTAAAATACACTGGTGTGATACCGTACAATGTTTGCCTGATTTTCGCTATAGCCCCCCCTGGAGAAAAATTCACCAGCCGCCACTGAAAATGTCCACATGCAGATCTTTTTTTTGACAGCTAATTAACAACTCTTAAAGGGACAATTCACCCCCAAATCAAAAAGGCACGTTTTTCCTCCCGCCTGAGGTGCTATTTATACATGTAAATATTTGTGAGTGTGAGATATGGGACATAGAGATGTCTGCCTTCTCCCCAGTGTAGTGGGACTAGATGACACAAGTCCAGTGGTGCTCAAAGTGCCAAAAACATCCATTTGAAAAAGTCAACACCAGTGTCTCTTTGCAGAAAGAATGAGCCAGAATAATCCAATAATCATCATAAAGTCTCCTGGAAAAACTTTCAAATCTAGCGGAACTACTTTCTTTGTAATAGGAAGAAAATAGGACCTACATGAATCTGTTAACAACAAGGTGTGTGTGAATTATCTTGAGTAAGCGGGTCCCGATTTTTGTCAAAAGACAGTAGTTTTGAATTTCCCAAAGAGATTTTTAGCGCCTTGAGCAGCACAGGGCGAGTGGCATTAAGGTCCGTTATAGTGGAGAGAAGGCACAAATCCTCACGGCCGATTTCTTCAAAACTCAGCAACTCACATCAAAAAAAATGTGTCACACCACAGGCCAGGGGGAAAATATGCATTTTTGATTTTGGGGTGAACTGTCCCTGTAAGCAACAGTTTGGTTCCCAAATAGAACCACTGCAGGAGGAGCCTGGATGAGGAGGGAGAAATATAGAGCGAAAAAGAGTTAAATGAATATGATTTATGTAGGGCAAATCAAGAAACAAGAGCTTGTTGCTGATATTTCAGCAAACTTGAAGTGAAATCCTTTTTTTGTTTTAAATCAATCACTTTCCCAATAACTGATGATGATTGCTAATAGTTGTTGGGCGGGGGATGTAAACTTATTTTGGCAGAAAAAGTTTAGGAAACACGGCGCTAACAGATCATTCAGCTTGAGTGCAAATTGTCTAAAACCTTTGACATATTACTTTGTGTGTTAACTACTTTAAAGGAGCAGCATGAAACATACTGCCACCTGTTGAAGGTAACTCCAAACAGAGGGGGCAGAGAGGTGAAGCAGAGAGGAGTGAGAAGGTGCATCAGACAGTCAGCAGGTGGAGCAGAATATTTTCACATCTAACATGATAGATTGCAATTTATATTTTCAAGCAAAGCGGAGCTGATTTTGTTTTGTTTCTGTTAAGTTTGAAGTGCGTTTTATGAACACGTTCATAAGATTTTCAAGATTTTGAAAAGACTTGAAAAAGACTCGAGTCTGACACCCTCTCACATCTGAAGTCAATTTGTCAGAAGTCACAGAGTTTTAAGTCAATAACAACTAGATAACAACTAGATTCCCAATATATTGACTCTGAATTTTCACTTTCCTATTATTACGCTTTGTTTTTGTCTTTTTTTAAAAAAAAAGATATTTCCTCTTTCCTCCACTTTGATCCTATTAAATGCAAAATCAAAATCCAATCATAAACCATCCTTTAAATTTAAGTTGTGGCCATATTTTCCATGTTGCTCCTTGAACCAAAAAGACATTCAATTTAATAATTTGTTTGCATTCAATATTAAACATAGCAGCTGGTAACAGCCAGAATAAATATCTTACCACAGAGAAGATGTCAGATCTCAGTTGCTCATGATCCAAGATGTCCCCCAGTGAGGCTGTGTATCTACAAGTGTGAGACAAACAAATCTTAAAGAGACAGTTTGGATTATCTGAAGTGCAGCTGTATGAGATACTTATCAACAGTCAGTGTCCCCAGTTTGGGGAGGCCAAGCGACGCACTGTTGTGGACAGGGTCAGCGGCAAAATGTATTTTAGAGACTTTAAAAGCTTCAGCGTAAAAACAAATCGATATCGAGTAGGGCTGTCAAAGTTAAGGCGTTAAAGGATAAGTTCGGTTTTTTGACACCTGGACCTTATTGTTAGGATTAAATATGCTCGTAGACTCACCCAGACAATTTTGGTGGAGCTCGGAGCCGTTTTCGAGCAATTTAGATCCAGCCGACGGCGTTTTTTCTCATACCATAGTAGCGGACGGGGCCAGAAATCGAAGCCCCTAAATTAGACATTATCTGCTGCGAAACTCGTTCATTTCACCTACATTTTATAAATGAATGGCCAGTGTTATCACCATGTCAGCTCAACTTCGTTGTTATGGTCATCCGGGACTTTACAAGGATGGGTAACTTTTGGTGACGTCATAGATGTGCGCCGCAGGAACGCAGCTGAGTAGAGAAGCTGTTGTTGCTAGGCTACACGGCAACACGGCTATTTCTGTGCAGCATGGCGGAATATTTATCTGATGTAGAAGTGTCTGACGACGACTTTGAGTATAATGGATGCCCGTATCGTTTTGAGCCAGAATACACCGACGAGGAGCTATTTGAAAGGAGGATGCAGAGGGAAAGAGCCGAACAGCTGGCCAGAGAACGAGCAACCACTGCACGTCCACGAATGGGGGCTAACTGGTGGTGTTGTTGTGGACATTGCATGAGTTTCGCAGCAGATAATGTCAAATTTAGGGGCTTCGATTTCTGGCCCCGTCCGCTACTATGGCATGAGAAAAAACGCCGTCGGATGGATCTAAATTGCTCAAAAACGGCTCCGAGCTCCACCAAAATTGTCTGGGTGAGTCTACGAGCGTATTTAATCCTAACAATAAGGTCCAGGTGTCAAAAAACCGAACTTATCCTTTAACGCATGAGATTAATCTGGAAACAATAATGCATTAAAAAAACTTGTGTTCATTTGTGTGTTGACAGTAAATGACGGAATTCTTTCAAAAATGCAGAACACAACATACACAAAAATTCAAAAATATGTTCAGGCTCATACCCTTTCATACCACCATGTGTCAGTTTTTTAATTTTGTACTTTATTTCTTCAAACTGTGGATGTGCGATTTAGTTTTACTTTTCTCTTTCTTTTTTGCTTCACTTTGGACAATGGTGCACAGCATTAAATGAGAAACTGTGCCTAATGTATGTGAATTTTGATCTTTGTTGCTTTGATTGGTTAGATAATGGTTTAATAAAGAAAGAAAAATACTTGCATTGACTTGATTTTCATTATCGTTACACCAGAGCTTTAGATTATATCTGTCTGCTACATACAATGGATTATTATTATAATTATCTTATCATAAATTACTTAATAATTAAATTAATAAATTTAATTAATACATAAATTAATAAATTATTAATAAATAATATAAATTAATAAATAAATTAATACAATAATTTTTTTAAATTTTTTTTTCAAAGGGAGAAAATTAAACTTTTTTATTGCGGGCTAACTTGGGTAACCTAAGTAGCAGAAATATCTGGGCTTTAAAAAAAAAAAGCTACTAGGAACTTTGCTATTTTGTAAATCTTAGAGGCCCCTGTGGACAAAAGCAGTAGTGTTTCAAACCCCCAAAATATAACATCAAAAATAAATCTATCTGAATAAAAATCTCCTCTGGTTTCTTTTTAACTGGCCAACATGCTACTCAATGTAACTTGTGGCTGTGAAAATGTACACACAGGTTAGTTTCATCAGATTTCATTCAAATTTCACTGTGCTGTGGCACACAGACGATTGGCTGAATAGGCCAAAAGCAATTTGGTCCTTTGAATATTCAAATTTCACTGTGCTGTGGCACACAGGTGATTGGCTGAATAGGCCAAAAGCAGTTTGAGTATTCAAATTTCACTGTGCTGTTACACAGAGGCGATTGGCCAATTTCATCAATCTGAGTTCTTGGCAGTTTAAACCTCATACAGAGACAATTACACCTGAAGCAGTTTAAGATTTGAAATTATTAAAAGTTTAAAAAGACTCTCTGTCTGTCTGTCTCTGTCTGTGTCTTTCTGTGTCCAACTTGGACATTTTAGACTGCAGTCTTTTTCAACTGTTAATAAATTCAAACTTTGAGCTAGTTCAATGTTAAATTCATTGATCCTTTCTGTCTTTCTTCAGTTTTCTTTCTTTCAGCTTTTTAACAAACATTCAATTTTACATAATTAAAATATGATACATTTCATGGCAGCGATTCAGTGTGGCATCAGCCTTTTAACTAATATTCTACATAATGCAAATATTAATTTATTATCATGGCAGCTATTTCAGTGTGGCTTCAGCTTTTTAACTAATATTAAAATATTCTACATAATTAAATATTATTAAATTTATTATATTATTATATGGCAGCTATTCAGTGTGGCTTCAGCTTTTTAAGAAACTTTCAAACTTTCTTTTTTTCTTTTACAAAAGTATCTGTACCCTCATGTCATGTAGCTAATTCATTGATTTCTCGACATTTTTTCACTAATTGAGAATCTTTATTATCCGCTGCCATCTCTTCCATTCCTCTCGATGACGTTCGAGAGGCTCGTGTCTAGATGGGAACCCTTGATATGCGAGACTCGCGCGAGATTTGCACATGTAATTTCATCACCGGGCACGAATTTACAAACTTAATTGTGTTTTATAATGTGACAACGCCGCGGTAAGAAACGCCTGGCTTCAGGGACACAAACGCTTACAGTTAAAGCTGGAGAAAGATCACGGCTTAGATTAAAATCATCACTCTCGCGGGATCTTGCGTAGGTCTGGGGTTCCCTTCTAGACACCGTTCACGTTTGTCGCTTTGGCCCACTGCTCGTCCACAGGTGGCCTTGATTTCCTCTGACAATAACGCCAGAAAAACTAGAACAAAAGCGATAAAAAACACCACGTTCCCTCTCAAAATAATCCCTAATTTCAGCATCAGGTCTGTCGCTCGACACGACCTCTGGCCGGTTTGTTTATTCGCCTCAAACAGTCAATTTACTGTGCGCACAGGTGTTGTTAGCTTAGCTGTTAGCTACCGAGCACTGCGTGTGTGTTTGTTTTGTTTGTGTGGCCCTTCGGCCTCTGACTCACCTCATAACTTCACTTCTTGTTGCTGTTTTCTTCCAGTAAGGAGCCAAACCCACCACAGTCCACATCAAGAGCTCTTATTTCATTTTCACCTCCTGGTTGATCTCTGGTCCATCAGATGCTCTGTAATGAAGAACTCACTCGTGGGCTGCTTCAGTCTGATGATGAGCTGACTGCTGTGAGCTTCAGTCCTTCTGTTCTCATCTGCAGAGACACAGAGAGAGAGAACAAAGTGTAGAACAGCTCCAGGTCACTCTGTGTGGTTTTAGAGGTTCATAAAAACATAGATTCACATTTATGTGTCCACTAATTGTAAGTTAGACAGAAAAGTTATTTGTCTTATAATAAATTACGGAACTGCATTGTAAATAAATAGTGGTGTGACTTGCATAAAGACAAATTTGTATTATATTTCAAAGACAAATAAATTTGGGGAAAAAAAATGTAATTAGCCTTAGATACCCTTTGATCTTGTTACATCTTTTACAACCGGTTTTTGTCTTGTTACTGTCTTTTTTTTTTTTATGTCTTTTCCATTGCTGTTATACTGTAAAATATTAAAATCTGCCTCTACTCAAGGCTGAAAACACTTGAATTTCCTTATTAGGCAATGGAATCATGAATTTTATTTTAGTGTAAACAATTGACTTTCCTCATTGAGCTGTGTTAGTCAGAACTGCCACATCTATCTGCAGTGACCTCTCTGGACCACACGGGGGAGGCACCGCTCCTCCTGAATCCACTGCACTGTGAAAACACATCGTATGTGACTTAAAGCCCAATACATCAAAGAATAATAGTATAATAATATAAAACTACATCATTAACACACATGATATTTTGTTTGTATCATATTTTTATTTTAGATACAAAAACAAATATTATTTTTTTTAAATTATTATTATTTTTTATTTAACCTTTATTTAACCAGGAAAGTCATTAAGAACAAATTCTTATTTACAATGGCGGCCTGGCAAAAGGCAAGCGCCTCATTCATTGGAAAATTGGGCAAAAAACAATATAATCTGAATCGGTCAGCAAAGCATACAATTTTGATAGCCAAGATTGTGTGTGTTGTGTGTGTGAAAATCAGTCAGATTAAAGGACAATTCTTAGCAAGTGGTCAATGGATAATAGTTATCCTATGACCGCCATCTGCCATTTGCATGTCTCAAAATTGTGTTGAAAGAAAAAAGTAGAAAAAAGTGTTAAATCACAGCATGTTGATATTCAACATGAAGCAGCTCAGACAAAGTCATCTTTAATCATGTTTTATTAAAATGTTTCACTCATTCAGTCCATCACAGTAACAAAAGTGAATTTGTGAAATGTGAAATATGATAACGGTCATTTAAAAACACAAGTCAAATATTACAAACAAAGGGTGCTACATTATGCCGTGTAGAACTGTGAAATCTCCCCAAAACATTTAATTCACTGTTTTTTTCCCCTAAATCCAGAAGATAAAATGTAAAAGAAGTGCAAACATTAGTAAACAGAACATAAAAATATCAGTAGGTTTATACAAAGTGCAACAAGAACAGATCCCTTATAGGTCATTGAACAATTTAAAGTGTTAATATGCACAAAGGTTTGTGATGCCATGTTGAGACAACTTTGTAAACACATTCAGACAGTTTTTCTTTTGGTCAAGATTCACATTTAAAATTCAATAATATTGCATCAATATATATATATGTATGTATGCACACTTAATAGTTAGCTTTGTACACGAATACATACTTTAATGTCTTCCTTGTAAAAATTAGACCAAATGTGCCCAAACGAACAGGGACTGATTAAATTTTAGCAGCATCATTGGCGCTTGTTGCCAGAGGGAAAACACCTGATTAGTCAAAAAATTTTATTCAAAATAAATATATAAATAAATACAGTATTGTGAGACTCATTTCATAAAAACTGGCAGCCCTCTTTAGCAGGTTAGTATTACTGGTATCCTACAGACAGTGGTTTTATTGCACAAGAGCAACAGGGAACAGCTCCCCCTTGGCACGGACCAAACTCAGTCGATGAGTATCAAGTTGTCAGTAAAATGAAACCTGACATGCATTCACTCAAATCCAGAAAAACGCAACCCGCCTTCCCCGAAGAAATTCTGCATAGAATTGGATGGATGACATGAGAGATCGGTTCGTGTTCAGACCCTCGACCGTGGTGACACTGAATTATTCTATGCAGGATCTCAGATTTAACTTTTTGGTCAGACCCATTCAAAATGTCCCCCTTTTTATGTTGAGGCGTAGTGAGTTACCCCAGCCAGCGGGGTGCCACTGCACCACTGCACCAGATCATCAGTAGCAGCCGTCTCTCCAGGTGCTGTCACGAAGGGCACTGAGGGTGGACAAGCTCTTTGGAGGTGTCAGTAAACTGAGGAAAAACAAGACATCAGTCAGTTATTTTAGTAAAACTGAACGTGTCTAAACATTATATGGATTTATTTGATTTATATCAAATAAATCCATCTGCATCAATTTTGTCATCAAACCAACAAGCATTGAAGAATAATCAAACAAAACGTGATTGATACCAACTTCTTATTACATCACCAATAAGCAAACTAAATATTGCTTGAAAGTAAAGAAAATTTAATCTATAATACTATATCACTTAAAAACATGTAAATAGGCCAGTTAAGCAACATTTATATTTGTAAAGCAATGCCATTGATGTTACTGGTGTTACTATTACAATGTTTTATATAATCCATCTCAGTATCACTCATTTTAGGTATGTTATGCTCAAAAACAACCACTAGATGTCGCTGTGGCTTCAAAAAGTATGTCTTTTCAGTTTTCAGATCCTGTATTAAGTTTAAACTTAATCCAGGATCACATTTTAAAGTTTGAGTTTAAAGGTTTGGTGCAACAAAATTAAATTTAATCTTGGTTTAGAGTGAAAACTAAACTGAAGTTCAAAGAGAGGTTTAGATCTAATGTTACTTAAGTTTAAGCTAGTTTTAAAGTTGTGTGCAACATTAAGTCATGACTTAATCAGGTTTAAAAATGAATCCTTGTTGGTGCAAACCAGCCTAACTGTCTGAATGTGTTAGTGACAACTTGGGCAGAATAAATTTTAGCTGAAATTTAACCAGTCAGCAGAGGTAAATCAGGTGGAGTAGTTTGTGTACATTACTTCCATTCTTCCATATTTTGTGCTTTGAACAAGGGAACATCTTAGAATATATATTACATTATAATCAGTACTGAATCATCCCAAATTTAAATAGCAGTGCTGATTTTTCTCCACTCAGTAAATGTGGACTGATGCACTGGCTGCTTAGTGCCAAAAAATTACTGCAAATCCCAAAATAACAAGTCTTAAAATATTTCTTCTAGTGAAATGCCTAATCATACATATGTGAAAAACTGAAAAATAGATTTTCAATTTGGTTTATCTGTTGAATTTTGACAGCCCTTACAAGAATTAATATTAATATTTAATCTAGTAATGACATTATTTTTTAATGAAAAGGGGTTTACCTTCGTGCTGGTTGGGCCACCTTGCTTCGGGGGGTGGAGCTTGTGGTGGCAACAAAGGAGGCGGGGCGGGGCAGGCCGCTGCGAGGGGTGGCTGGGGTGGAAGTGGGCGTCCCCCCTCCGCCAGCTGGTTTACTGAGCAGAGGGATCCCACTGCCCACCCCGCCGTTAGCCCCGCTGCTGCTGCTGCTGTTCAGAGACTGGAGGCTGGTGGAGGTTGGCATCGAGGCCGAGCCCTTGATGGTGGGACTGACGTAGGCGGTGGCTTTGAGCGGTTGCCGTGACAATGAGGTGAAGTTTCCGACGCTCTGGACCCTGTTTTGTAGCTGGCCTGGGGAGGGGACTGGTGGTGGGAAAAAGGAAGCAAAAATTAGAGATTTTTCTGCAAAATAATAAACTTTAATCCAAAATGAAAAAAAAAGCACTGAAACAGGAGAACTGCTGTCTTACTGGAGGACTGCAGTCGAGCCAGACCGCTGGACGAATCAAAACTCTGGCTGTTACGAAGCAAACAAGGGGAAGCACTAGGATTGGTTGGAATGGGCACACTGGGCATGCTGGGAGCTCTGACAAGGTTAGGCATGCTCCTCCGCAGCTTATCTAACAGGGACAGAGAGAAAAACCCACACAAATGAATATAAATGAAGTTAAAAGATGCACTAGGGCTGATTTTTTTGTTGATTTTCTATGAATATATTTATTGGAAATATACAAAGTAAAGTAAGTCCAGAAATGATAAACCTAAATATGCAGATGGGCCAATCAGTAGATCTAACAGTGGTAAGATGTCGAGGAAAAGGGCCGAAATACAGTCAAAGGTTTTTTTCTGCTTTTTTTAAATAGAATTCTGACTTGAGGTGTGCCAAAAAATACAAAAACCACACTGACCTAAATCACAACCAATAAACAAGTCTCAAGATACAAGTAAACACAATATATGTGTGCGCTGTTGGTCATGCCTGTTCTTTTTACGACTCCCTCCCTTAGGACAGCTCATAAAGCTGGCCGTGATCTCCTTTACCGTAACAAGCGTTTCCAGCCCCCTCAGTCAGATATACACTCCAAACTCTTAATCCAATCAAACTCTCTCTCGTCTCAGAACGGAAACACACGCCAATCTGAGAGCTTTAAGAGTGGTTGTACAAGAGGCTTAGACAGGGTTATTATTAAGTGGTGAGAACATCGGTGTGGGTCAGTCCGGGGCGTCAATGAATGATTAAAGAAGGCGGGATACGCCTCAAAATGGGGAAAAATGATGAAAACACATTTATAAGTAATGAATTAATGGCTTTAACGTATGTGTTTTTAATCACAGACAAGTTGGATACATGTTCAATAACAAATGTTTAATGTTCATGAGATTAAAAAGTTTTAAGAAGTTAAATTTCATTTTGAATTTAGTTTAAAACAATGTTGACTTACTCTCAAATTCGGCTGGATGCCATGACGAAGTTTCCCCAAAACAATACGGCCAACAGCATAAACATATATACAAATACACACATAAATATTTCACGCACAAAACATATAAACAGAGATAACTGATTAGTACTGTCGACAGCAATCACAGTGGTACGTTTCAAAGTTAGCAAGGTCAAAGCTAGCATGTTTCTGCCTCATGATTTTAAAACACTAAAACCTAAAGGGAGACTCCAAAGACAGTTCTTTAACAAGTATGCAGTGATGCATTATGGTAAGTGTAGGATCCAGGGTTTTTTTGATCTCTACAGTGATTTCAACCATTGCTTATTTTTATATCTGTCTCTTGCTCATCCAATTTTATAGAAATGTAATACTGAAGTGCCTGAGTATATTAACTGAGTTTTTGGCCAATTTGGGGCAGCAGAACAAGCCGTAAAACACATTATAAATTATCACATGAAGATGGGCAAGGAGTCCTTTCGTATGTTGGTGGACATTTTCAGTGATCAGCTAGACAAACTGGTGTGAAAGACAGGGATCATGTTAATTTTTATTCTGTGAGGTAAAATTACTGATTACTTAAAATTACTGATTGTGAAATTGATGTCTGGTTGGTTTGGAAATAAAATTTTAAAAAAATCTCTCATCTGGAGTTGTGTTTCACTATAATATTTCCTCCTCCATCTCTTAAAGAAAATATCTGGCTCTTATGCCACTAAATGCTGCACAAAACCAGCTAGTCACTAGTCATATTGGTTGTCTGGCATTTGGTGCTGGGCAGGTAGCATACAGTCGGTGAAAACAGTTGAGAACGAGACGAAAACGAGAGTAAAAGAGAGTGAAACTGTGGGCAGCTGTAGAATGTAAAACCAAAACAGTGAGCTGAAAGACACCTGTAGAGCCACGTAACAAGCAACACCTTTTCACATTACAATAGTTCTTTGCAAAAACAGTCTTTGTTTTTTCTAAGTTTGTGCAGATTCTTCTCCAGGAGGAGAGAACGCTTGAAAAAAGAAGCAATGTTAAAAGAGTGTTTATCACCTGAGCAAACAGCCTTTTCTGACGGGAAACCACTGTTATATAAACCAAATATCAAACCAACCAGACTCAATTGGTAAAATCAGTCATTTTACCTTGCAGAACATAGGAGTTGTTGGTCTACAGCTGCCTCGATCTATTAGTTTGTTTGTGTTATTGTGTGACTTTGGTGAATCTGAACTATCCTTTTAAAACACCGAAGTCACACAACAACACATACGAACTGCCAGACAACAAACAGATCGGGGCAACCATAGACCAGCAACTCACATGTTTTTGAGGTAAAATTACTGATTTTGCCCATGGAGTTTGGTTGGTTTGGAGAGAGTGATACAACAGTGGTTTCCCATCGGAAAAGGCTGTCTGACAGCAAAGTAAAGTTGTGATTTTCTATTTTGAACCGGTGGACCCTTTTTAAGTGGCTAAAATACTTTTATCTGCCGACCTGTCCACATCAAGTCATTGCTAGTACTCCTCTCTGCTTCTCCAAACTGTGGACATGCCGACCAGCGTCAACTGTAGCTAGCACACTGACAATGGAGTGGTATCTCATACAACCCTACATCAAATAATCTGAACGATCCCTTTAAAAGAGTGTTGTCTCACCTGATCCTGGTCTGAAACCCTGTGGCTCGGCTGCGCTGAGGTTGCCCAATCCCAGTCCCAGTCCCAGTCCCTGGGGCTGAGGCTGGAAGGCGAACCCAGCGGAAGGGTAAGGAGGGGTGGAGGGGGTGGAAGGAGGGGTGGACAGGGAACTTGTGCTTCTTCGCCAGTCTCGGATGCTGGAGAAGGTGTGGGAGTGCGGAAGGCGGGTGAGGCGTGGCTGCGGTGGGGGCAGGAGGCCGTAGTCTTCGTCGTCCTCCTCGTCTTCCTCCTCCAGGTCGGGGCCGGCGCTGAGCTGGCTGAGCTGGAAGGTGAAGCTCTGGCTGCGGCGGTTGGCCAGGACCGATGATGTGCTGGCGTAGTCCTGTCTTAGACCTGGGGGAGCAGATATGAGGACCAGCGTGCAAAAACACACACACACACAACACACACACATGGACAGGACAAACACACAGACACAATCATCACCTCCTGGGGTTAATGAAGCTGAAGTAACGATGAGCTCTGAGATCTGATGTCACATGTTAAAATATTAGAAAGGAGGGAACAATAGAGACAGAAGCAGCAGAAGTGAGACTCAAAGACAGAAACAACTAGAGAAACATGAAATCCAATTTCCAAATAATGATCTGAAATGATTTTTTGCTTGAAATGCAGATAAACAGATGTTAAAAATCACTATTAAACTAATTCTTGTACTTTTTTTTGTACTTGTAGCATCGGAAACTTTATTTTCTCTTGCTAACAAGAATCCGTCAACACTGAAGCCACTTTTTAAAAACTCGTAATACAGTCTGCATTACCGACATGCATTTTGTCCAAACAGTTGATCTGACCACTGACCACAAACTCAAACTTTTGTATCTTTTAACTGAAACTCTTTGGTTTGAATTTTAGTTTCTCTTCCTGTGTCGCTGTTTGTACTTTCAGTTATCTGCTTTATTTTACTGTTTCATGTAGCTTTCATGAAAGGAGTCCTGTCAAGTTACTGCTGATGAAAACCCAACATTTCCTGATTGTCCTGCTTCATAATAAAGGCTTTTAGATAACAAAATAACTGTGTATGAAGAAGGGCATCTTCTGTTGGTGCTCATGCTGAAAAACTGTCAAAAAATAGATACAAATAAATAATAAAAAGCAAAGGGACCATGCTGGACTGTGCAACAACAGCAGCCTTTGGAATTTTCAAGATACTGTTATCATAGAAACAAAACCCATGCACATCGTTGTCATTTTAACCACAAAGATGCTTTATCCCATCGATTTGAGCGCCCTACAAGCATGTCTCTGCTAGAAAAAAAACGCTCTGTGGACTCTGCAAGTCAAAATGTCTGCTCTGAAAATGGTCTATCCAACCCTAAATTAACGCCATATTTTCATGCCTCCTCTGCAATGTCTCCGGCCCACAGTTTGGGAACCAGTGACCTAAAATAAGGAACAATACAGTCAGCGTGCAGTGAGCCAAATTCCCTACAATTTGTTTTTAATTATACACCATTCCTCAGAGCAGGAGGATAGAAATACTGTCATTAGGCATGTAACATCTCAATAGGCAGAACTACAACACAATAACTTACTCTCTTCCTGCAGTCGGGCCATAACTTGGACGTCAGTGAGGTCTTGCAGTTTGTATCCCAGAGTGATGGAGTCATCCTCCACCTCTGAAGCACCGAGGTCACTGTCCATGGACGACTGGGGACTCAGGGTTGAGCGCCGGAGGCTGCGGCCTTCAAAACGAGAGCAAAACCAGTCTAAGAGAATTGAATTTACCAACAACTTCCCCTTGATCTCATCTTACCTTTCCGGCTCGTCTGTGACACAACCACCAGTGTTAAACAAATCAGACAGGCACAGTTTTGGCAGCTCAGTAATGAGAAAAGCACCCTCGAGTCTTCTGAGTGTCCTCTACATAACGATGAAGGATCCAAACTAATGGAGGCCGATACTTAGCTCTGAGAATTAGAGCCTATTAAGCACCAGTGAGGCAGGAATATTATCACAGAGGTTATAACAACCTTTCCCCAGTTAATGATATTCCTCATATCTGCACGCTATTACCACTCTCTAAAATAATCCTTTCCATCATTTGTGTTATTCTAATTACTTTTGTCACATTTTGCTCTCATGTGCTCACTCAGACCACATTTCTGCACCCTTTATTAGCATTTTTGGGTCATATTTCACCCAAATTTTACATAACAACATGTTTTCTCACTTAACACTAATGGTAGTTCACTTCAACTACTTTCCACTGAGGACACAGTCTCTCCAGTATTCAGATTCTTTGCAGGGAGGTAAACAGGATTATGCTCTAATCTGGACATTGTTTCTAATTGGATCTTTCCATATGATAAGTAGGGGAGACCAGGGATAATTGTAACACACTTCAATTCTTCTCAGTGGGATTCTCTCTGCCTGTGGAATAGGAGCGGGATCATTTCACCTCTGCAGACTTTCAACAAAAAAATGATTCTGGGATAATAAAGTTCATTTTTACTCAAAAGTTTAGATTAATGTGAATTTTACACAATTTTAAACATGAACAAACTTTGTTAACATAGGTGTTGCAAGCTAGGATATGAGATTTTATCATGGCTGCAAGATTGGGGCAACTGACCCTTCCTATGTCCCGCCTTTTTGCTCTATGCTCCAATAACAGTTGAGCAAACCTCATCCAACTTTCTCCTTTTCCTGTTAAAGCGACATAAAGCCACATCTTCAGTTAGCCATTGTTAGCAAATCTTGGCTCCCTACTTTTATAGGTCCTGCTGCAACGTCTTTTAACCATCTTCAAAGTTTGTTTTTCTTTTAAACACAGACCAGCCAAGCACATAACATATCTAAATACAGGAAACAGGAAAGGAGAACGCTGACAGCGGCACCAAGCTTGCTCAACTGTCACTGGAGCACAGGGGAAAAGGAGGCGAGAATTAGGAAGGGACAGTTGTAAACAGTGTTAGCAACATGGTCCAATGTAAGCACCTCATTTAATAACATATTTCACTACATTTAAATGTAAAATTACTTTAAAATCAGTGCAAGTAATTAAAATCTATTTACCGCTAGAACGATTCCTTACATCTAAAGATTTTGTTTAGAGAAAGCTAACTGAGGTTTCAAAAGGAGTGGGACTTATGAGGGGTCAACTGAAGCTACTAGAAGGAGTTTTTAACTGGTTAAAAAAAAGAAAACGCCTCTATATGACTGCATAAGACTCTCCTTGAAATGACATGAAACAAGCCGGTGTTTACTTTTTACAGGCAAAGTTAAAGTAGCATTTTAACCTGTTAAAAGAAGGAGGAGTAGATTTTTATTTTGGTAATTTTATTTTTGAAATATTTTGTGGTTATTATGGTGGAACACTACCACTTTTGCCCAAAGACTCCAAAATGAACAAAACAGGAAAGTTCCTTGTAATAGCTTTAAATGCTCAAAATCCTTGGCTCTGAATAATAGCATCTCAGTGGTGGCACACAAACAGGGCAGATAGATGAAAGTGAGTTTTATATTTGGAACGACACACAGCATATCTAAAAAGTCTTTCTAAAGCTACACTGTTGTTTGAATTAGCACCGTCATGGAATTGAGCCTTGGGCTAAAAAGGCACCAAGGCGCCCCTGTGGCAGTTAGTTTCTGCTGCTACATAAAGGCCCAATAGTTCTCCAATGTGGCCTCTCTTGTTCCCTGCAGCTTTGCCCTATGCTGTGTCTGGAACATTGTTTTTTTTTTCCATCACGAATAATGCACAAAAAGGCTGTGGCACAGTTTTATTTCTGCTGCTGAAATGTAGCTCGAAGCTGCAGTGAAAATATATTCTCTTTACTCCCACGACTTCCAGTTGAAATAATATCTAATAAGCTTGTGGCTGACCCAGTTCTATAGTGAGCTTCTTCACCTGCACATTAATATTCTTATTACGGGGAGCATATTCAGTTTTATGTTCTGCTCCATATGAGGTTGGAGAAGCAGGAGAAGTGCCGAGGCTTACTGCGGCTGTGAGGGAGGAATGTGGGAGTCCTCTCAGCTACAGGGGAGAGCTCCTTCCCTACAGGACTCAGCGTCCGGTGGAGGACCGGGTGGAGCGGGGAGGAGAGGGACGGAGCTGAGGGACGGGAGGGAGGAGAGGAGGGTGGAAAGAGAAATGACTCCATTTTAGCCAAAGTAGAAAGTTGAGTTTAATAATATTTGTCAGAGTTTGCACTAGAGATTAAAGGGATAGTTCAGAATTTTTGAAGTGGGGTTGTTCACTATATTTACCTGGCCATCAGACAGCCTTTCTCAATTTCAGTTCATTTATTTGAAGGGACAGTGCAAGTTGATGAACGTCATATACAAAGTGCAGAGACGTAAACAAGCCAGATTGTAGCCATAGGCTAATTTCCATCTGTTGTCCCCTGGCAGATGTTCCCTAAATTACAAAATATAAAACATATTTGATGGGAAATCACCATTATAAAAGCCAAATATCGCTCTCTCACCCTCAACCAAACTCCATTGACAAAAACGGTAATTTTACCTCCCAGAAAACAGGAGTTGTTCATCTGCTGCTACCTTGAATGGTTAGTTTGTGCATTTTGTTAAGCGACTCTGGTGTTTTAAAATATTAGTTCGGATTCACCAAAGTCGCACACTACCACAAACAAACTGACCGATCAAGGCAGCATTAGAGTAAAAACTCTTGTAAAAATTGCTGATTTTGCAGATGGGGTCTGGTTGAGCATTAAAGAGTGATATTTGGCTGATATAACAGTGATTTACTGTCGTAAAAGGCCATCTGATGGTAAAGTAAAGTGGGTGAAAATATTCTCAATGTAGTGTACTTAAAATCATATATTTTTTAAATCTGGGCCTTTTTTTTTGGTGGCTAAAATACATTTTACTTCTCCAGTCCTTTGCTTAGCTTCCTACACTGATACTCATGCTGATTCTCCAAACTAGGGGGGTGCTGACTACCATCTACTCTAGTTAATACACTGACTGTGAATTGGGAGCTCATTCAACACCACTTAAAAACACCCAAAACTATCCCTTTAAACCTCAAACATCATCTATATTAAACAATGTTGTGTGGTTACCATGTCTTTCAGATGACTGTGGGGTGGAGCAGGGTTTGGCTGAGGGGGAAGCACTGATGGGCGACACTCCGGCCACTCGACTCAGAGGAGGGCCGGGGGAGGAGGAGGGGGAGGGGCTGGACAGGGAGCTACGCCACCTGGAGACTGAGGAGGGGAGTGCAGGAGGAGAGAGGACAAGCAGAGGGGATATTAATAACAAAATGTATCACCATTTAAAAAAACATTTTTATATGATTAGTGTGCATTAAATACCAACGTATCCAATCAATGAGACAGGTATTCAGATCCTTTATTCAAGACAAAGTACTAATACCACACTGGGAAAATACTCAACTACAAGTAAAAGTATTATCAAGTAGTCATTGTGCCGTGAACTCTTTCCCATCATATATCAAACCATAGAAAAACATTAGAGCTCGAATGATACTGGATTTTGGTGCCGATATCTCTGATGTATCCTTTGTTTTCCCGGAAGATATGGCAACTGGCAAGCAACGGCCAGTAGGAAATGCACCGTCATCTTGAAGGAATTACAGATTTCTCTGTGCAAGTACACAACTTGGGGACTTTTATTGACACACACTCTTACAACTGCCGCATTTTCAGTAATGTTTTGCAATTTAATTTTCTTCCATATATATCTTCTACAGATTTTAAGCTACAAAAACCATTCTAATGCTAAACTAGCTCTTTAAGGACATTCATGCTTCTATACAACTATTTTCTGACATTTTACGTTCTAACGTTTTAAAATATTAAGCTTTTTTCAATTAGAAGTGAAGGATGAAAGTGATGAACTTGAACAATATTGCAGTTCATCTTTTCAGCTTTTGCATTTTAGCTCAAAGCTTCTTTAGATAATGAAGTTCAGCTTACAGTTCTAGCCATTTATTTCACATTTCTGCATTGCTTTACTCAGCAATGCTTAGGAACAGAAAAAGCATTGTCTAAAGCAATTCAGTTTGTGTGATATTAATACAAAGTATTTCTTCTTTCAGCCTTTTCTAGGCAATTTATTTCATTATTCTATACTAGTGAAGTTTAGCTTCCAGCTTTTTCTAGCGATATATTAAAACTCTTAGCTTCTTTTCAGATTACTTTTAGCATTTCAGATTCTAATTCTACAAGTTTTACATGTCGGCGTCAGGGTTTTCAGCAGTGCAGTGCATTTGCCTTTAAGACTTTTCATGCATTTAATTTCAGACTTATGCATTATCAGCAGGGTTTTGCAAAGTAATTTCAGCTGTCAGCATCCCTGCTGCATTTTCTGCAGGAACTGCAGTTTTCTAGTTTAAAATTGTATTTTGACACACAGTTTGCCATTAATATTGCACCTCCTGAAAATCTGAAAATTGTGGTAAGCCATATTACTTGTTGAGCCCTAAACGTTACCCATCACTAACTCAACCTTTTATTCAGAATATGTACGCAAGACATAAAATAAACCTCAAAGCAGACCCTTTTCTCATCTCAAGGCTCCCAAACTACAAACTGGCTCCAACAACAATAATGCAAATACAAAAATATTCATACATGACACAGAGACATTGAAAAGAGGGCAGCACTGAGCGGCGGTTACCTCACCAGCAGCACTGTGACTGTCACCAGCTGCTCTATTCAACAGCTCCACAACAACAAAGCTGTGTTCAACACAACAGAGCTGCTCATACACTGCAGCTGTACCTGGTGCTGAGTGTCTCAGACACACACACACACACACACACCTCGGTACTATTCATAGATGTAGAGAAGAAACTTCAACTGGTTTGAAGCACCGTCTGATATGAGTACTGAAGCATTGTGGGAACAAAGATTAATAAAAATGTGCTGCATTGTGCATCTCTTATTAAAGATTCAGGAGGAGGATTTCTCTCTGTTACCTGTCAATGTGAATATAAGCCACTTAGCTATCAAGAGGGGGCTGCGTTCCTTTCATGTAAACGGTTGCCACGGCAACAGCTCTCCATTTGACTGTACTCAACCTCAGGCGGAGAGAGAGACGGCAGGGCCAAGCTGGTGGGAGGCTTTCCTCCGCCGCTCCAGCAGAGGACCATTAGCATCGTACAGGGAAGAGGGCTCACTTCACGCCGCCTCTGATGCAACAAGCTGCACAGCTGGTGCAACTTCACAGGACTGAGCCGAGTCAGAGGTCGACTGCTGTGACCCAGATACCGCTACACACTGCTATACCGGAGACAGACATAAGTATGTGGACGCCAGACAATTAAATAACACGATATAATATCTACATAGGCATGGTTTCCCCAATTTAGTGTGGAGGAATTTTATTTTCCTGCACAGACTCTTGACCTGAGTCACCTTGACGGATGTGTCCACAACTGACATTCATGATTCCAAGCAAACTATGTGTAAAAAAAACCTCCAAAATTAGCCACTTAATTTTATCTGAGTGAAGAGTTTTGTTGTATATTGAACAACAGTAGCACACAGTTCACTGCATTAAATATCTTTCTTTGTAATATTGCATATATTTGCTATTTTATGATATTTGATGTCAGAAAAATTGGCATAAATTGGCAGCAATAGTTCAACACTTAAGTCTTTTTTTCATGAACTTTGTGTGTGGAGAGCCTTCGCCACACTGGAAAATATTCAATTACAGCAAAGGTAGAAACTTTCATGAACTGGCCGGGGACTGAAGCAAAAGAGCAGTCCGGCACAGATGCATTTCTTTGAAAACACTGCAGATAATGACTTAACTGTGGAAGTGTGGGAAGGCTGAGCGGCACACAGACACCGATGCGCCCACGCAGGTGAGGCGAGCGCCATCTCCTCTCATTAAAGGCTTCAGGGTGTTAAGCTGCCTGTTCGGCTGAGGCCGTGGGAGCTGTCGCCTCCATTCACACTTCACACGCAGCCCTCTGCTGCACTGCCTCCACACACACACACACACACTGAGTCTGCAAAGACACTCATCCACAAGATGACGGGTTATTCAGCATCTGGACTGATATCCCTGATCTGATTTTTCCAGGTCGGCTGTTGATAAGCTCAAGATGGGAAATCTATTTTTAAAAAGTCGATTGGTAACCATGACAACGCTGAACTCAAAACATGAGACACAGGTCCATTTTCTTGATTTTTTTCTTCCAGATTCTCTGCTGATTTGTTTTTAAGGAGGCTCAGTAGCTGCTCTTCCTGCTTTACTTCCCCAAATGTGTTACTTGTTGTTCAGTGTTGCTTCTACTTCCTCTTCCTCAGTTGTTGCACGATATAATTAAGCGACACGCAGGTCAGGTGATCGAGGCCTGATCTGCTTAATGCTATGAGGCGGACGCTGGACGGATTATAGTCTGTAAGGTTCACCATCCTGCTGAGTCCCATTAGTCACAGGGAAGTGAGGAAGGTGATCCTGGTTCAAACTGTTTATTGTGGCCACAAAGAAAACAAATCTTTGGACGGTCACTTTTCGTCATTACTTGGCTCTTGTTGGATTGTCTCAAGAAATCTGTCTTCACAAAGCCGATAACAAGGCTGTATTCTTAGCAGAGGTTGCTCGTTGTCCATCATTTTGATGGACAGGGATGCAAAAATTCTGTCATAATCTATTTTAGGGTAGACTGGGGATGGTTACAACAGGGGATGGTTACAACAAGTCTTGCTCAATCAGAAACACGATGAGCTGTATTTTTTGTCATACTGTCCTGGGGCCTCATTACAGAAACTTCCTAAGTCTAAAATCCTGTCTTGTCTCAGTTTCAGATGTCATTTAGGATTTTTGGTATTACAGAAACAGATTTCCCAACTGCATTGAGGAAAACATCCTACCTTATCATAGGATAGGAACTTAGCTATTACAGAACCATCCTAACTGAAAGTTTTCCAAAGTTATGGCATACACCAGGGAACATTAATAACATTTATACCATCTGGGTACACTGGCTGATTGACCGACAGGTGTGCGTTAAAGCTGTTTTGAAATAAACTTGGTTTTGTCGACCTGTAAACTTTTGTTGACTTGAGATAATTTTGTTCTTTTCTAAAGAAAAACTTGAATCTTTTATTTTTTAAAAATATGTTAAAAAAAAAAAAAAGTTTTTCAAAAATAGGTCACAGTCAGCTGTGAACTCATTATTTTGGGTGCCTGAAAAACAATGAAGATCACATGTCAGTCAGTCATTCTGAGTCTTATTTTAGCAGGATCATTCCTATATTGCATATAAAAGAAGGAAATAAAAAACTTTTTGGAGTGAGCTGATACATTTAGCTGTTCCTGCTCGTCATAAGGAAATAATAAAAAATAAAAAAAAAAGGAAAAACATCTTAGGCCACAATTAATAAAGCCTCTGAAAAATGCACACAGCACAAAAATGTGAAATCTGACCCTTTGTGGCTGTTGTAGCACTGCCCCAAAAATCCAGGATCAGTCATGCACTAATAATGAGTAGCTCAAACACTTGATGATTTAATCAAGAAAATATAACTGGTAGACTTACTGTACAATGATAATTGTTTTAGACGCTCTAAAGTATGAAGAAGCATAAAATGGAAATATTTAAGTAACTCAAAACTGTACTTAAAGGGGAACTTGATTGTACACATCAGAGTCTGTTTACAGGTCTTGCTACATTGTCTATTATAGCATAAAGCACCTCAATCTCAGGCTGAATTGTTAGGGTTTAAGTTGCATTATGGGTAATATAATGCAGACTTTGACAGTGAAGAAGAGTATGAGGAATTTAAAAAAATGATTTATCTAATTGTGATGCATCAATTTCATCCTTGTTTCAAGAAAACCGCCCGTTATGAGTCCAACAATGTCATAGGAGTGCGATGCTGAATCAGCAGAGTTCTCTTTAAAGTGCAGCACTCGCACTTAATTACTTTCCTCCACTTTGCTTAACAAAAATGCTAATTAACACCTACAACTGCTGTAGCTTTTACTATTTTTCTATATGCAAATGATGGCCAAAAGCCTCCAAAAGGTTGACTAAACTTTGACAATATAAAGACAAGCTGAAAATGGCCAAACAAACTGTTAAAACAGACATTTTTGTGGCCATGACAGAAAGTTTACCTGTTATTTACTTTGACTCATTTAATTTGCTTTGCAGTTCAGTCTCATTTTAATATGATTTTGAGAACATTCATCATAGTACGGGCCAGTAACATGACCAATACAGACCCTTGAGCTGTCTGAAACTCAAGATAATTACATTCATTTCAGCTGACAGGCTGCTTCCTTCCCAAGACAACGAGAGCATCGAGGAATGAAGTCTAGACGAGAAACAATTTAGCACTTTTTCTTGGCCAGGATTTGTGTTGTGTGAGTCAGTGCGCTCCAGTGTTTCTGGCAAGACACCTAAAAGCTGTGTACATCGGTTTTAAAATAGCCCGGAGGAGAACAGCACTCTGCAAACTAATCTTCTGCCTCAGCGTTTGGTTTAGTCTGTAGTGTTTGACCAAAGAAATAAAAACTGAGGGTGAATAAAAGACATCTTATGAAAATAAAAGGAGGACTAACATAACATCCCCTAAAGAGCCATTTAGTGATCCCAATAAGGCCTAGAATGGTTAAGATGAAATGTCTGTCTATAAAATACTCTTGTATTGCATAACATGACAGGAAAAGTGACAAATCTGAAATTAGTAATGTAATTAGTAACACCCCCAGACTGAACTCCAGAGGAACTCCACAGTGACATTTCAGTATCGTTCACTAGACACCAGGAAACTCCCACAAACATCCACACACATGCACGCACACAAAACTTTTTACTTTGCACCAATGTCACGGTTTGGTTAGTAACCCAGATGTACAGCCATTTGGGAGATACTGGGATGTAAACAACAGAATGGATCACACGTTGAATATCCAAGACAGCTTCAGGATGCTGTTCACACCTGGTATTAGAATGTTATCTGTATTGGGATAAGTTGCATGTTAATGCCAGGTGTTAACGCTTCGTGATTGGAATGCCATCAGATCTGCAAGACCACATCTGGAATTAGTCTGGCTTGCACTGTGTTCGGATCTCAGGTAGGTGTAAACACAGTCCGTGCAACAAAATGGATAATGTATCCAGATATAAACCACATTTTAATACCGGGTGTAAATGGGGTGCAAACCACCGACAGGTTCTGGAAAATGTGTGGAAGCTGGTCAAGAACTTAGTCAACAGGAAAGGCTGCATCATCTTGAAAAACTAAAGTTAATAGGTGGTGAAGATCCATATGAGCTGAGTCCTTCATCTTGAAGTCTTGTGCACAACTCAGAAAATTTCCACTTATGAGGTTGTCAATACCGTAAAAAGGAGCCCCATTTGAATGCAGCAAACCATGAGGAAACGTGGTGAGTTCAGATGCGTTGTCTATAGTCAGTACTGCCAGCACAGCTGACCTCCGGATTGATGCAATGCAATGCATTTCTGGTCTGTTATCGGCGGTGATATCAGCATGGGCTGAGTCTAGACAGAAACCCCTTCCTCTTTAAGTCTAACGGCTGTTTGTCACTGATGTTACAGTTATTGTTGGCCAAGAATCAGCAGCTAGGGAGACCAACAGCTACAGTAAAATCACCTCAGACAAAGCTTGTCCAACAGAACCAAGCACTCAGAGCTTTGACATGAGGACAGCCATTTTTTTTACATTATTAGCTCCCAACATCTCTAACATAGAGAAAGAAAAGTGGATTTTGTGTGTAGCTGTGTGTTCTAACAGTAGTCTGAACTGTGTCCGTTTGGTAACAAATCCAAGGTGTGATAACACTGACTGAGCTCATTTCTCACGCGGAGCCATGTGATGATGCACAGAGGCATTTAATTTAACACTCTCAGACAACAGTGGGAGTCATGTGGTTCGTCTACACGTCCCTCGTTGTGCACTGTCTGCTCTTCTGCTGTACAACTAAAACCTCCCCGTGGGGCTAATCAAAGTCATTTTCTTTCCGCGCACACAGACAATCTGTCGCCTCGTACCTTGTTCCAGTCGGAGGGACAGCGATCGCCGGGCCTCCTCCACCTCCGATTTGGGGGACTCCAGACCCTGCCGGCACCACTGCAGAGGCGTGATGGAGTCATCTGTGGACTCTTTAGCTTTTGATGACACATACAACCTAGAAACAGACACAGATTGAAATGAAATAGAGTCAAACAATCATCTTAACTGCTGCAGGGCAATGTACCATTTCTGAAAATAAATAAAATAACTTTAGTTGCAGCCCTGGAGAAGACACATTGAAAATGAAACAATCACTAAAGTAAAAGGTGCCATTGTTCTTTTTCACACTATAAATGACAGTTATGAAGGTATTATAACAATACCCTGTTGGGACTATCTCTCCATGCGGTCCCCGACAGATCACGATTCAGACTCCATCTTTCCTTTGTGTCACCAACTCATCTCCTCCCGAGTCGGAAAAAAAATCTCTCCCCCCTGGCTTAAGGTGACGCTAAGCTTTTCAGATGTGAGGAAGAGGAGCGGCTCTGTTCAAATGGAGTGGATCAGATTATTCTGACAGGCCTGAACTACTCCGCCGTGGTTTTGCTCTGCGGGTGAACATGGAGGGAGCTGAATTATAGATTAAAACCTTCACCAGCATCAGGTGAGGGTCTGACCTGAAGCGGACACACAAACACACCTCAGCTACTATTCCTAGACACAGGTAGGAGGGGACATGCTTAAAATATGAAAACACTGAATAAAAGATTACAGGGAGAGTTTTTGTAAGTGGGGGTGTATGAGGTACTTCTCTGCATCACAGTAGATGGTGATGAGCATATCCCCACTTTGTAAAAGCAGCACAAATACAGTTTACATGTTATTGTAGAGCAGATATGTATATTTCTGTGAAAAGAATGGAAATATTTCATTTTTCTGACTAAAAATAGGGTTAAAGGTTAAGTTCGGTTTTTTGACACCTGGACCTTGTTGTTAGGATTAAATATGCTCGTAGACTCACCCAGACAATTTTGGTGGAGCTCGGAGCCGTTTTCGAGCAATTTAGATCCAGCCGACAGCGTTTTTTCTCATGCCATAGTAGCGGACGGGGCCAGAAATCGAAGCCCTAAATTAGACATTATCTGCTGCGAAACTCGCTCATTTCACCTACATGTTATAAATGAATGGCCAGTGTTATCACCATGTCAGCTCAACTTCGTTGTTATGGTCATCCGGGACTTTACAAGGATGGGTAACTTTTGGTGACGTCATAGATGTGCGCCGCAGGACCGCAGCTGAGTAGAGACGCTGTTGTTTGCTAGGCTACACGGCAACACGCTATTTTTGTGCAGCATGGCGGAATATTTATCCGATGTAGAAGTGTCTGACGACGACTTTGAGTATAATGGATGCCCGTATCGTTTTGAGCCAGAATACACCGACGAGGAGCTATTTGAAAGGAGGATGCAGAGGGAAAGAGCCGAACAGCTGGCCAGAGAATGAGCAACCACTGCACGTCCACGAATGGGGGCTAACTGGTGGTGTTGTTGTGGACATTGCACAAGTTTCGCAGCAGATAATGTCAAATTTAGGGGCTTCGATTTCTGGCCCCGTCCGCTACTATGGCATGAGAAAAAACGCCGTCGGATGGATCTAAATTGCTCGAAAACGGCTCCGAGCTCCACCAAAATTGTCTGGGTGAGTCTACGAGCGTATTTAATCCTAACAATAAGGTCCAGGTGTCAAAAAACCGAACTTATCCTTTAAGTTTACATATTGCTGTCACGTGTTTCTTTGTAAAACAAATTGTCAAGTTTACATACTTCTGGGTTTAAAAAAAGGGTAAATTTTACATGATTGTGTGAATAAAGTGCAAAGTTTACACAATTATGTGTAAAAAAAACAAACATTTACATATTTCTGTGTAATAAACATAACGTATATACATTTCTAGCTAGAAAGTGTCAATTGTACATATTTTCTTTGACAACACATGTAAAGTATACATATTTATTTCATGTAAAAATGCAAACTTAACATATTTTTATGTAAAAAAAAAAGCCTAATGTTTCCGCATTTCTGGCAAAAACAATGTGAAGTTTGCAAATTTCTGTGTAAGAAATGCAAACTTTACATATTTCTGGGAAAAAAAATTTAAGTTTACACATTTTTGGCTAAAAAGGGTGAAGTTTACATATTTCTGTATAAAAATGTAAATTTTACACATTTCTGGCTAAACAAGATGAAAAGCTTCCATATTATTGTGTCAAAGAAACTTAAAATTTATACATTTCTGGCTAAAGAAGTTGTAACAGTCACATATTTGCGTAAAAAAATTAATGTTTATATATTTATGTGTAAAAAAAACTCAACATTTTATGTTAATGATAGAGCAACATTTGGTTTAAAAAAACGGTGGTTTCCAGTCACACAAGGCTGTCTGACATTAAGACAGAATGGTAAAAACACTAAATATAGTGTACACTTAAAGTGACATTAATTTTTTTGAGGTGGCTAAAATATGTTTTGCGTAGCTTCCTACACTGATACTCCTGCTGCTTCTGCAAACTGAAGGCGTGGTGACTGTCATGTAGTGTAGGTGACCACTGATAAGCACCTCATACAACCCCACTTAAAAAATATACATATATATATATATATAAAATCAGATGATCCCTTTAATCTGAATGTGCTGCAGTGCAGAGTCAGAAACTCTTTTGATCTCCCTGTGTTTCTACTTTGCGCTCTAATCTCACTGATATTAATAAGGTTGACAAAATGTTACAAACGGACTCCATAATGGTCATAAAGTAGAATCCACACCTCTCGAAAACAACTGGAGCACAAATCAAAGCCCATAAACATTTATGTTATCTCGTGTATTTTTACAGCAATGTGTACAGTTATGGGTTGATTAATCAATTTGTCTATTGATAAAGGATTACAGGATTAATCAGCCCCTATTTTCATAATTAACTACTGGTTTTCATTAGGTTTAAAGAAACTTTTTTTTTTTTTGACTGAAAAATAAGCTATTTGAAGACATCAGTTTGGGTTCTAGTAAGGCCGCTTCTACATTGGACAATGTGGTGAAAAGGCTCAATCAATTGGCCAGTTATGAAAGCACAACTTGTTGCTACCACAGATGGATTTTCAGACAACGGGCCCCTGGGCACAGACACGTAAAAGGTCCCCCCAACCCCTGTCTAGGAGTACACACAGACTGAAAGAGACAGTGTCTTGTCATGACAGTTTTGTGTCTCTATGGTACTTCTGTCCTTTTATTGTCGTTTTATGTCTCATTGTGGTCATTTCTTTTGTCTTTTAGTGATAGTGTTATCTCTCTTTGTGCCACTTCTGTTTATTTTTGTGGTAGTTTTGTATCTCTTTGTAGACATATGATTGATGTTTGCAACAAAAGCTGTCAGTTTCCTGTTGTCAGCTCAGCCTGCACGCTGCAACAAAATCAGCACAATTTCAGTTCCTGATTTTGATTTGGTCCCTTTTAAACAACCTCAAACGTCTTTTTCAGTAGAAGAAGACAATAAATATTAACAAATAAGCTATTTCATCGCTTTGGGTTCTAAGAAAGACCACTTCTAATGAGGCACCTTATTGATTAACTGAAAATGCAAAATCAATTAGTTACTAATGAAAGCAGCCATTAGTTGTAGTGGTTTCCTGTTGACAGTTCATCCTGCAAGTTACAACAAAATCAGCAAAATTTTAGTTCCTGATTTTGAGAAAGTGTCTTTGCAACAACCTCAAACAACAACAGCCTTTTTCAGTAGAAGACAACAAATAACAAGTCATGATGATTCAGATCCACTTTTTCTGCCACTAAAAGAAAAACAATTTTTAATCTTGTACGTATGAATACCTCATAGTTTGAAGTTTTTACTACTTTTTATCTCTAAATTATGGCTCTCTATTTAATCTCCCACTTTAAACTTTTTTTAATCTCGCTTTTGATTTCTTTTAATCTCACAATTTCAACTTTTTATCTCATAACTAACCTTTTTTCTCATAATTTTGATTTTTCATCTCATAAATACAACTTTATATTTCACATTTATGACTTTTCTATCTCAATTTTGACTTATCTGATCATTTTGACTTTGTCACACTTTGCGATTCTCAAAATTTCCACATTTCTTGTTTTATCTCACAATCACATATTTTTAGCTTATTTTTTTTTGAACATCACACCTAATAACACAAAACTGTGGCTTTTTATCTAACAGTTATGACTTACCAAAGGGGTATTTTTTTGCTTTTACTGGCAGAAATGGGCTGCCATAGGATTTGAGTGTTTTTCTGCGAGCCTTCTTTAAGAAATTTAAGCAAAACAGCCACACTACATGAAGGAAATTGTTGTTTTAAAGCATGCCACATACACTGTGTGAGTTTGTGTTTCTGATTGCTTGTGTGGCACTGATGCAAAACCCAGAAAATGGCACTTAGAGATGAATTAGTCTCCTGCACAGAGGAGGAATGGCAGCTTGGTGCAGGCCTCCCCTCTCTGCTGCCTAATTCACTCCCAGCTTTGTCTCGACACTGCAGGAGGATGGACAGGCCGGTTATCCACAACAAACAATGAGAAAATAATCACATGAATCACACGTGTGGCCTTTACATGTCATGACTTAAAGCGAGTTAAAGCAACAAATGGTTGGCGATTGAAAGAAACAGTGATCAGTTACCATGTTTCATCAGACTCATCCGAGCAGGACAGAGAACTCAAGTCCAAAAGTTCCAGCTCGTCCAGAACCGACGGCTCGGCTCCGTCGTCCTCCTCCCCCGCAGCAGCAGCGGCAGCAGCACCGCCCGCGTGCGCGAGGAAATAGTCGAAAGGCTCCTCCGGGGGCGAGAACGACCCCAAGGACGGCTGGCAGAGCAGGGCGGGCAGCGGGCTGGGGAGGCAGTACCCTCCGTACGCCGGGGCCGGAGGCAGCACGGAGGTGCAGCCTCCTGCGCGGGTCCGCAGCTGCTCGTTCTGCCGCTCCAGCTTCCGAACCAGCTCCTGCAGCTTCTTCACCTCCAGCTCGGCGTTCAGGGTGTTGCTGTTGCAGTCCACCTCGGTCATCATCGCGGGGTTCAGTACGGCTGCCTCCATTGGAGCAGAACACACAGGGAGGGGGGGGGGAAAAAAATAACGTTATTTCAGCCGCTACCCCTCCACCTCCACCGTGGAAGAGAAATGGAGGACAGGTAGGGCTCACCCGTCGCCCTCACGCTGATATCTGTATTCTGCGAGCGGTAGTAATCTGTCTAGTACGCCTGTCTGGACCGTCACCCAATGGGAGATAATATATGACTCCACCCCTACACCACGCGCGCCCCAGCCTCCGCCTTCCTCACTCGCCCACAAGCCTGCTGCCAGGCACCTGTGCACCTGTCAGACTAAACTGTGGGCAAAATCCCAAAAAATCCCATGTATTAAACTACACAGTTTCATTTTTAAAACCATAAATGTATGTTTCAACGTATTTCTTTTTGTTTCAAGCGCATGAACTGCACCATATGTTATATTCTTAGGAATTAAAAATCAATTTAATCGATGACCTAATTGTTCTGAGCTGACAAAGCAGTTCATTTTAATTAGCAGCAGACGCACCTGTTCAACATTTGTGCGTATTTTGCGACATCTTGTGGCCGAAGCTGGCAATTACACGAAGTGGAAAATATGAGTTTGAGAGCAGATTTAGGAAAAGTTTGGTGCTGAAACAAACTGAAAAACACTCAGTTGATAAGATGTTAAAGCAACAAAGTAAATCTGCCACCACTTATAACATACAGCTACATAGCACTATTTTCTATCTCAAGTTGTGTATACTTTAGTGATATTATAGGTATTATATTACTATAAATTGACTTTTTTTTTTTGACTTTACTTACTTTTATTATACTTATTTATTACATTTTTTTATTTAATATAAATTCATATTATATCACACATATATGCATTTTTCTTAACCAGTAGTTGAAAATGTTTACAACTTATGCATCATTAATAATTAATAAGATACAAAACACACTTTTCCACTCATTCTTTCTAGTATTTTCTTTTTTCCACAAGAAAAAAAACAATGTCAAATAAGTGCAAGTACTGCCATTGCTAGACTACTGATTAATTATCAATGAATACATTTTCAAGTAGTTAAATTAATTGATGTATATCAATATTTCTATATACACACAGTAATTCCTTTCTCTAATATATCTCTAACATGCAAGTATTCTATGCAATATACTGTATATTTATATTTACACTGTGAAATCATTCCATGCAATAAAAGAATGCAGGGTTTCTACACCTTTTTCAAAGTCAAATGCAGGCACTTTTCGAGCTTTTTCAGCACCTTACAGCTGTGGTAAATTACATATTTATACATATATCATCAAAATGATTTTTTCATTTCTTCATTGTATTAAATCAGATGTTAGTGTGCGACATAAGGAAAACACAACAAAGTTTAATGTTTCAAAATGCATCACAGGTCTGTAAGGAGACCTGGCATCCTATATAACCCAGCTGAGCCA
The DNA here is from genome assembly GCA_034769285.1 of Lutjanus argentimaculatus. Classification (NCBI taxonomy): domain Eukaryota; kingdom Metazoa; phylum Chordata; class Actinopteri; order Lutjaniformes; family Lutjanidae; genus Lutjanus; species Lutjanus argentimaculatus. The sequence continues at coordinate 9,086,525 of JAWZSL010000020.1, forward strand.
ACCTGACTTATTTTATTTTTTTAATCTAACATACAAACTATTCTGTCAGGTTGTGATTTATTATGAAAGTAATGCCATGACAATTTCAAGCCGTTTTAAGTACTTCATGCAAAATCAAAGCACAGTGTTTTCAATGATTTCCAGCACTTGTAAGGACACCAAATATCTATTTATACTGTGAAACCATCCTATGAATTTCCCATGAATCATGTGCAATTACCCATTTTACAAGGAAATATTATTCATATTTTTAATATAATATATAATATAACAGTGTATAATGCTACACACTTTATGTAAAATGATTAGAGCAAAAGAATAAAAACACAAAAAACACCAAGTAAACATGTATTTTTATGTGAAAAACATTATTTATTGTTTGACATACTGATAAATACTATATTCAACTTTTTCATTTATTCCTTGACACACAGCTCCACCTGGTGGTTGAAGAGGCTCACTGCAGCTTGTTGAGTCCAGGCTGCATCTTGAAACATGGCAGCCTGTGAGGATGTATAAGGCTGAGACATATACGTGTGGGCGCTGCAGTGACTGCTTTGGACCGTTGCTGCAATATGTCGCCACCGCCGCCGCCATATTTGACCAGTCAAGACAGGGTTGTTAACAAATACATGTAAATAGGGGAGCTGATGTTACTCTGGACAAAAAGGACTAGAACGTTTGTATTTCACAACAAATAATGAGTCATATTATATTCAAAGATTTATGATCTATATGAAGTACTTCATTTACTCCACACAGATCATGAACCTTTGAATATAAAACCATATCACTGAAATCAGTTGAGAAATAAACGTTACAGTGCTTTTTATTGAAGAAAAAAAAAGCAACACCCCCTTTACATGTCTTTGTTTACAGGCCAGTCTTTTCCAGTATGAAGATGATGTTGACGTAAGATCCAAAGGCCAACATGGCGTCTACAGACGAGTTCAAACGGGTGCACATTAATACCACACGTCAGTCTGAATGTTTCATGTTTCAGTTCAGGGGAGGTGATTCTCCTCCTCCTCCTCTTCATCCTCCTTAACGTTTCTTCCAGGTGAATTTCTTTCGTGCGCCCTCCTGGCCCGGCTTCTTCCTCTCCCTCACTCTCGGGTCGGGGGTAAGCAGACCAGCTGGAAGGAGCATTTTAGAAAAGAGAGGCAAATGAACTCGGATGGAGAGAGGAGGAAATCGTGAGGCAATCTGTCAATATGCACCGCTGGGTTGCTTCTTGGATGAATGTGTTTTGATTTTTTGCGTCAATCCACCTCAGTGTGTTATTTATTTATCTGCATCATCTGCATTTCTTTATGATACAGAAATAAACCTCATCTTAACCTAAACTCTACAGGACTCCCATCTTTGTCCTTTATAATGTGTTCAAATTTAATCTTGCAATATAGTAAATACAATCAATTTGTTGTTTGCTCTATAAAAGTATTGGAAAATGCTGATCAGTGTTTCCAAAAACCCAAGATGACGTCCTCAAATGTCTAGTTTTGCCCATAACCTAAAGATATTCAGTTTACTGTCAGAGAGGAGTAAAAAAAAAAAACAAAAAAACAGAATATCAGAGAATTTAGACCTCTTTTTTTGTAAACAACTAAAAAAATCAGTTGATTATCAAAAAAGAAATTAAAAAAAGAAAAGAAGTACTAAATCTAACAAGTAGAATCAAGAAATGGAATCATAAAAAACAACAGCAACCAAAAAAAAACAGCATAAAATTGCAAAAGCAGAGAGAAAAAACCCAAAAGAAACAAACTAAACGTGCACAATAAATGCAAAAACCACCACTGAAAACAGCGACCACCCACCCTGCCTCATGTTCTCCACCTCCCCCTCCGACAGGAAGCTGAGGAGGGCCCGGGAGATGGCGAGCCGCAGCGCCCCCGCCTGGCTGGACCGCCCGCCGCCGCTCACGGTGCACTCCAGGTCGAAGCGTCCCAGCAGGCCCATGAACTGCAGCGGGAACATCAGCTGCTCTCTGAGAGGCGAGAGGAGAAGACGGAGAGATAATAAAAAAAGAAGCAGAAGAAGAGAGACGAAGAATGAGGCGTTGGCAGAGCAGGACGGTGTGCTATTTAACAGATAGTGGTATCAACGGCGGCGGCTTAGCTAATTTAATGTCTGGTTGGGTGACTTTTCAGACAAGCACAGAGGATCCCAGCGCTGTGAAAAGCTTTCTTTTACAATCTCACCGCCACATATTACAGAGTAACTTCTGACTCAGCAGGAATCGGATAAGTGTGTGTGTGAGTGTGTGTGAGAAAAGAGAGTGTCTGTGTTCTGGATGGCGTCTCAGGCTGAATGGCCTATGGCTGCTGACAAAGTCAATTGTCACCTCTCTGCTCCAATTACAGGCCGTCCTCACACTGCGTGACAACACCAGCTCTGGACATTCACTCACTCACACCACACACACACACACACACACACACACACAATCACTCAACTGTGTAATTAACTTACTACAAGGAGATAAATAAAAAACGAGGCGATGCTGTGAAGAGTGAAAAAGCTGCTTTTTTAATTTTTTTTTTGAGCAGGGGAGTTAACCACATCACGTCTTGCATTTTAAGGGAAAAATGGTATCTATGAATGAAGCGGGCCCCGCCATGTGGAAACGGTTTATTTGTCCCAACGCTCACGACGCGGCTCCCATACCTGTCTTGTAGGACGGAGAAGTAGTGCAGGTAGTCTGCCCGTTGATGGTGATGCGTCCGGAGCCACAGTCTCGAAGAACCACAGAGGAGGTGGACGTTTTCCTCCGACCTGAGAGGAAAAGCATCCGTGATCATCTCATCATATTTTACAATCAACAGAGGGGGCGACAACTCAAAAGGATGTTGTAAATGTGTAATAACTGGACATTTATGGAGACATTTAGGGCACTATTGACAAGCTAATTGCAGGGAATGGGAACCGAAACAACCGCTCATTCTCTGTTCATTTTACCCTTCAATGTGTGTTAAATGAATTAATCAATGCTTCAAAATAAATCTGACAAACAATACGAGGGGTCGTAAAGGTTCAAACTCATTGATGGATTTGATTCGGGCTGTCTGTGACCTGACTTCAAACTTTGACGCTGCGAGTTTTGCCATTTTTAATGTTGCTTAAGTGTTTATTTTGTAGGTGAACCTGTTGAACTCAGCGCTAGAAAGCTGTGCGGCTAATGTGGCTAGTACTACAGGCTGGAGCGATGTTGGACTAATGTTGTAATATTGAGGGACAGTCAAGAGAAAAACGTGTGAATATTAAGCCTCATTTGAGACAAACTAAATCACAAGAGTTGTAGGTCAGATGCTGGTAACTTTTTTGTGCTCCTTTTTATTCAAGTTTATACCGCAGCACAAGCTGCACTAGCTTTGTTGCGATACAAAAGCTAACTAATTCAGCCGTGTGATCCTCTGCACCAGTATGTGTGTTGTTGCTGTAAATAAGTAAATCTAGTTGATAGACATGCCGTGAAGGTAAAGATATAACTATGTTTGAAAAAGAAATGGTAATGGTTGCTCTCGACAAAATTGTGAGAGATGGATTAGATTGTATTCAACAAAAAGGAACTTCAGTTTGTAGATTTCCACTGATCTCAAGATTTTCTCGAAAGAGCGTTTTTAGGCCCGGTTTGTAAAATAAACAGAGAAGCAAGTAAATGCGCTTTTGTTGTGCGTGTCTACCGTCTGAGGTGCTGAAGGCCACGCCCTTGTCGTCTCTCTCCAGCGGCGGCACCATCTGCTTCCTGGACTCGGCCTCCAGTTGCCGACGGTAACGCAGGACAAGCTCCTCCTCTGTGGAGCAGTAGGGCATGGACAGCAGGCGCTCCATCAGCTGGATGAAGCGATCGTACTGAAGAAAAACAACAAATGATGAATGGAGACCACCAAGAACATCCACAGTTTAATTATGTCCACAAAACATATTTTAAGTAGCATTTATCAGTGATTTGAATGTCTGAATCTTTGCGATCTTGGCAACTTTCTTCAGCTGTCTTTAACTGATTTAAAAAGACCTGACTGACGAGGAGAGGAGGAGGAGGATGAGAGAAAAGAAACGGCTCTCACATCATGAGTGGAGATGGTCTCGACCAGCAGCGTTTCCAGTTCGCCCTTTGTGAGCCACCTGCTTGTGCCTAGAGGACTGATGGAGACACACACATGTCCAGAATCGGTCAGTTTACAGTCACTGATTGTTGCCATTTTACTGGTTTCCTTGGTGTCAAACTGCCTCTAACTGTGAAGCAGTTTCAAAGCCTTTGGACGACTATTGCTGGAATACTTACTGACAGTCAGTGTATTAGCCACAGTAGATGCTGGCTGGTTGGTTCCCACTTTGGAAAGTAGAGAGGAGAACCATCAAGGAAGCTAAACAATGTACTGCACGCCTCTCTGCACGCCAAACAAACTCCATAGGCAAAGCAACTAATTTTACCTCGCAGAATGCAGGAGTTGCTGCTCATCCGCTGCCTCGATCTCTTAGTTTGTTTGTGTTATTGTGCGACTTCTGTGTTTTACAAGGTCAGTTCAGAGTCACAGAAGTCGCACAATAACACAAACAAACCGATTCAAACAACAGCAACTGCTGTGTCCTGCAAGGTAAAATTACTTATATTGACAATGGAGTTAGGTTGGGTTGGTTAGAGCGATATTTGGCGTATATGACGGCTGTCTGACAGCAAGGTAAAGCAGTGAAAATATTCTAAATAAACCGTAAAAAATGTAAAACTGGTACTGATTTGATTGATTGATTTTGTGTGGATCCTTTTTAAGTGGCTAAAATACCTTTTGTTGCACAGCAGTTCATTGCTTAGCAACTGCTCCCCCAAACAGAGGACATGTCAACCACCATCTACCATAGGTATAATACACTGACTATGGATAAGTACTTCATACTTCACACTTCAAGAGGTTTTCTCCAACATATCTGAAGTGTAAACACCATGTTCCTCCACTTACATCTGCTTGACGTCCTGGGTGAAGAGTCCCTTGGCTCGCAGACGATCTTGATACTTCTCTATGTTCAGGATTTTGCCGTAAATGTCCTGAAATGCACCAAAAACAACCATGATCACACATTCTGACACGCAGGAAGTCACAAACAGGCAGATTCCCACGTCCCTGGTGAGTTTAGGACAATTTAATTAAGACTCCAACTTTCATTTTTGAATCGAGAGGGAACCCCGCAGCCCCGCTGCTCATCTGAATTTATGGTGTCTTGTACACCTATGACACATGACAACAATAAAAACTTGATTCATTTGTGTTCTACTTCAGTTTCTGTGCTAAACTGACCCACACACCTGTGCTCGTATTTGGCCTGAAGCGAACCTGGGAGGAAACCTGCCGCAGCAACAAACTGAATAAATGACAGGACAGTTTCGGGGCTCACTCGTCATTAGATCACTCTCGTGTTGGGAATAACCCGAGGGGAGGTGTGTCACGGCGATGGGCACAGACGGAGACAGACGGAGGGTGTTGGAGAAGGGGGGGAGAGAGGGGGTGGGCATGCTGGTCACGTCCCCGAGGCAGACACCCCCACCTCAGCCACCCAGCGCCTGGGTGAGAACTCATTTCCCCGTCAATTATTCACCAGATGTTTGTTTAATTCCTTCTTGATAGAGTGTGCCTAATCCGCTGCCACTCCGACCAGCGACAGAGGGGTACAGGCGCAAGAGGAGGAGTGGTGGTGGTGGGTGGGGGGGGTGTACAAAAAAAAAAGCAAACATCAAGCAAAAACCAATTTTCTTTACAAAAAAAAAAAAAAGCGTAATAGAAAATCAGAAAAAAAAAAAGAAAAGCAGGAGGAGAGGAGGAGGAGGGCTTGCGTTACACGTTTGCAAACACTGGGCGCTACAATGGCGAGGAATAATTCGCATGGATTGGCCGGATGAAAGAGGAAGAGGGCCGGTATCTGGATACGTTTAAGTCGAGGTTGTTACAGAGACAGACAGCTAGACCTCCACTCTTTCTATTCAATAAGTGGTCTTTGTATGCACGGCAAGACCTTTGAGTTCAAGGCTTTAAGCTGTGAGAGAATATGGTGAAGCGTTTAAATACGACTAAAAGAGGCTCTTGCGTGTCGAGTATGTTTGGTAACAAGGTTGAGGCGCGGTTAAAGTGCAGGAGGAAAGACGTCTTTGGCAAAAGTCAGTCATTTTACCTCACCTTACCTTAACCACTGCCTCTATGGATTAGTTTGTTTGCGTTATCGTGTGACTTTGGTGAATCCACACGAACCGATTCTAACACAACTTGCACAACAACACAAACAAACTAACAGATCGAGGCAGCAGCAGACCAGCAACTCCTGTGTTCTGTGAGGTAAAATGACTGATTTGCCAACGGAGCGTGGCTGCTTTGGAGAGAGTGATATTTGGCTTAAAAAGATGAAAAGGCTGTCTGATGGCAAAACTGAAATTGAGTTTTTTAATGAGCTTTTGTTGGTGGCTAAAATACATTTACATGCAATAAAACTGACTATGGGTGCCTCATACAACCCCACTTCAAAAAATCCAAACTATCCCTTTAAGGCGAATGCACCACGCTGGCTGAACCCAACGACAGCCAGAGGAGAGCAGCCGAGCAGGACGGCTGATTTACACGCCACTGCCCCCTTCTGGTAACACTCCTGAGGTGTGTGTGCGTGTGAGAGAGAGAGAGACCGATGGTGGTAACGTTAAAAAACATCCTGGAATGGACACAAGATGGGAAAAGCAGAAACAGGAAGAGGGAAAAAGGTGGAAGAGGAGGGAAAATAGGAGGGTAAAAGAGAGCTGCAGTCACGCAGACAGGCAGCACGAGCTCTCAGACATGTCTGACATACCTATTTAAACCAGCAGCAGGGGGTGCAGATTGAGGCTGCAGGGCACAATAGTGTGTGCGCGCGTGTGTGTGTGTGTGTCTAAGAAGTGTGAGCCTGGACCAATATTCAGACATCACACCTCTCTGTGGTGTGTTTTAGATACAGACACACGCCTCTTACACACTGAAACGTCTTTGAACAAGGTCAGCGGCAGACAGGAAGGGAACAGTTGAGCGTGTGAAAGCAACAAAAGATGGAGGAAGAAAAGAGGAGCTCAGAGGTGAGGAGGAGTGTGAATGGTGTAGCAGCTCCCCATCTCCTCCTCCTCCTCCTCCTCCCCCTGCTACGACCCTCGCTCCTGCTCTACCCCGCTTCCCTCCAAATCCCCACGGAGGAGTCGCTCCCCGTGGCGGGACAAAGCCTGACAAGCCAGACGCGCCACACCTCAAACACGATTCTGAACCCGGACACTCTGACAGATGTACACTGTTTATTTATCTCAGCCAACACATGAATGTGTTTGTGTGTGTGTGTGTGTGTGTTTAAACTCACTTATGTTTTTGTCTTATGTTTTTTTAAGATTATAAGTTTAGAATTAATACATTCAAATAGCTAAATTAAACGTCCTTTAATGTTCTCATCACACTAAGTGGTGAATTTTTGCTGCCCCCTGTCGGCTCTTTTTGTTTTAAAGGACTACTGACATTTTTTTTTTTAATCTATAATCTTCAATTAATCCCTTTTTTCAATCAGCTGCCCCATGTTCTCTCTTTCACCCTTTTTTCCTTTTATCTCGCATCACTTTTTATTAAAACCGTCAGCTCTGCAGTTTTCCAGAAATGTTAAAAATGTTGGAGTGTGCCTGAATTGTTTCACACAATCAAGGGGGTTTCCGTTCTCTTTTATTTGATTGCCCTCTAATCCACAAAGGATCTGAACCAATCCATCCAGTGTTGTTATAAAGTAACAGTATGGAAAACTCCTGCTACGTTGAAAAATATACAGTTATACCATTCAAGAACAGGACATACTAGGGGATACACATTGTGTGTCACAAGGTGTGATTAATTTTGTTGTTGAAAGACTGGAAGTAAAACCTCACGGTGTAAAGCATGAAATTAAATAAAGGTAATTATACAAAAAAAGAAAATATACAGTCATACATTACCTTGAATACAGTCAAATTTGAACAAACATAATCAGACAAATATTTCTGACAAGAATCTCATAAATTTGGTGATTTGTAGGGCTGCACAATTAATCGAAATTTTATCGAAGTTGCAATATGGCTGCAGGTTTCAAATGGAGGTGGTGAAATATTTGTTAAAATCAAAATATGTGGCAAAATATTAAAATTGTAAAAACTTTAATGTGGTGCTGCAGAGACGTCCTGGCAGACATATCGTCTTCCACAGACTTAAGACAACATCTTTGAATTCTCAGTTATGGCTGGAGTCATTACAGCTGTTAGATCAATACTCGGGTACTGGAAATCGACGAAATCCCAGAAATTAAAGATGGGTCAAGGACTAGGATGACTGACCTGTCAAGGGACCAATCAGGGGGGATTTTTGGAATTATTTTGCACTCTCTGGGAGCCCTACAGTGTCACTGCTGTTTTGTCTTGCCCTGCCCATTTTTGTACTTAATTTTTCTTTATAATTATCATTATTTCCTCCCATTTTTATTTGTTTATTTGTTCAATTTTAATTTTGTTACTTTGGTTGTTTTTGGGGTGGATTGGGGCTGGTGCTGTGCCCCCTCTTGTACAGACCTCTATTACCCTGTGATCACTGTATTTTTACTTTTGTCTGTCTAGATGAGATGGCTCATTTGATGTGTGGCGCTGTCATGTTCCAACTCGACAAAAATCAATAAAAAGTTGAATCATATAAATAAAAAAAACAGATCCCCAAAACAAAAGAAAAATGTGAAAATTATTAAAAATTATTCTAAGATCGCAAATCAGCAGTTGCAATGTTAGTCAAAATAATCGCAATTTGATTAGTTTTGAAAAATCATTCAACCCTGGTTATTTGCCACTTTAACAAAAAAATGTGTCAGTGCTCTCTGGTGGACAAACTGTTTTATATTACCTCAAACACATCTTTAGCAATATCTTGTTATTCATAAACCAATGTATAGACGTTACGCAGAGAAAATCACACAGTTCAGCACCTCTGGATCACAGGCAGATCCAAGTATTCCTCAGTGAATCACCTTTAACAGCAGACTCCCTCTGACCCTCCATCCTGCTCTCCTCGCTCCTCCCTCCCTCCTCACCTCCCTCTAATCTCCCACCTCTCTTTCACCCCGGCTCTGCTCAGCCGCAGCTCTTTGTGCGGAAAAGAGGATCTGACGTTGTCTGTCCTCAGGGACAGCGCCGCCCTCCCTCTGAATAGGATATGACCCGAGGGTGCGGGAGGGAGAGAGGGAGAGCGGCAGGTGAGGAAGAACTCGGGATTTGAGCTGGATGAAGATTTACCTCCAGCTGCATAAGACGCCGACAGCTGCCTGCAGTACTCACATGCATCAGGGAGTAGTAGGACTGTTTGCCGGTGTAAAACAGGAAGTGGAACGGCCGTCTGTCCTCTCCCCACTGGACAGCTTTAAAGACGGAACAAAGAATCACTTGTGAAACAGTTTTATCAAAATTCACGATTCTGGAAACACTCACAATTAAAAAAAACATACCTCTCTGCTTTGGAAATATTTCATCTGGATGCTGGAAATGAAAACAGAGGAGATTCAGTGTGAAGTCACGACAGACAAGTTTTATTGAAATCTTTCGCTCTCTTTAAGCATGAAAATCAAAGTCATCATGCCCCAGTGAGCAGTAAATGAATGAAGAGTGAAGTTACTGAAGTGACTCATCCAGAGACGGTCACTGCAGGTCAGCAGGTCCACCTGCTGGACCGCAAACAGTGGCTTAGATAGTACGGATATTTATACGATTTGTCTATAATGTGTTGTGTTATGATAATAACTTACTGCAATATCTTGCATTTATGATACACATCACAATACAGGGGTTATAATTCAATGTACTGCAATATCTTTTGTAAGGAAGGTGAATTATTTTTCTTTTCTTTTAATCTAATTTTAGGAAAACTATAATAGTATAAAGAAAACACCACCATACGCATAAAATCTGTGTTAAAAAGTTTACTTTTTTATGCAATCAAAACACCGAGGACAGATGACAACGCTGCTATCTAAAGGTGCAACAGGATCACAAAACTCACGGTTCGGATTGAATAGTATCAGGGGTTTGAGTCACAGATCGGATGTCACATTTGACCCACCTGTGTGCTTTGATTTATCAGTTTTATGGGCATTTATTTGATTCTAATTTCTATATTTGCAGAATTAAAAACTTGAATTGAAGTAACACTTGGCACCTAAAGCAGGAAAAGTGGCTCCTCCTTATTTTACTGCAGCATATAAATGTGTCACGATGACTTAAGTTTGTGTATACAAACGTATTTTATAGCTACTTTTATTTATTTTTGTTTCGTCCCCTTTCCTATTGTTTTTTTCATCTATTAACCAACTGCAGTGTCATGCCACTACTGTCGTTTTGCTCTCAAACCAGAACAGGATCAGGCAGTGATGATTGTTTATTGATTTTCAGTCAGATTGTATTGTGAGGACATGGAGTCACGTTATTGTTCTACAAATTTCTGCTGTCAAAATTAATTATTCTGAGCAAGCTGTCATTGAAAACTAACTTTTTATATGACAGTTGTATCATGTAATTATATGTGACATTATGTTTAGGACTAGGTTTGCTAATTCTGTGCATTTTCCTCAGCCAATAGTTGAAAATGCTCACGATCAATTAACCATTAATAATTAATAATTAATCATTTTTTTTACTCATTTTAAGTTTTAATTCTAAATTTCCCTATTCCTAAAATGTCTCTGTCAGACAAACAATGTCAAATGAGGGGTAAATACTAAATAAAAATAAAAATAAACAGAATTTTGTGTTACATGACTTTTTTAAAATCTGTTTTTAAACCATTATGTGACCCTTCAGATGGATTATTTCAGTGTGGGAACCACTGAGAAAAGGTGAATGTTTCGTGACCGTTCTTGTCTTCTTTAATTATGAAAAACAAACATCACCAAACGTCACACCAACCAGCAGGAATTTATATCATAAAAACAAATAATTTGCAGCCTTTAAACTTTAACATCGGCCAAGTTTACACGAGTTTAAGGTGCACGGACATACCTTCATGAGGGGCCGGGCTTTCTTCTCAAACAGGCCGGAGGGGAAGAGGTACGCAATGCTCCTCTGTGGGTGAGAGAAGAAGAAGAAGAAGAAGAAGAAAAAAAAAATGTAATAAATAACAGGAGAAGAAGATGGCAGTTTGAGAGAAGCGGAGATGGCAGATTATGACAAACGCTGACATGTCCGAACAACAGAGGTCACACCAATGGACGACAGCGAAAGTGACAGAAGAGGAGGCACAAGCTGCTTGCGGGTTCAAGGAAAGGCGAGTGTGATGTGTGTGTGTGTGTTTGTGAGTGTGTGTGTGTGTGCTGTAGAGTTAGAGGAGAAAACAAGCAGAAAAAGGCACAAGTTTTTGGCCGGGCTGACAGTGAGCAGAGGACACTATGGACATCCAACAGTTCACTCCAAGTTCATCCTCTAGTCCGTGTGTGTGTGTGTGCGTGTTATTATGGGGCTACAGATGGCACTGTAAATGTGTGTGTGTGATAGAAGAGAGGGAGACAGGAAGTGTGCTGGCCCCCGCCACACTCATCAAGCCAGTCTGTTCATCTCTCCTCTTCCTCTTTTCGTTTGTTCCTCCTCTCCGTCGGCTCAATTAGCGAGGCAGCAGGTGCTGCGGGGAGGGAGCAGGTTGCTGCCTTTAAGGTTGTCAAAACGACGGAAAGCAGGAAGAAAAGGACTGGTCGAGAGGTGTGTGTGCGTGTGTATGTGTGTAAAGGTGTGAGAGACAGGGAGTGGAAGAAGTTAAAGGGTACAAAGAAAAGAAGAAAAGGGAGAAAGACAGGCAGGGAACAGATGAAGACACACCTGTGTGTCCCCTGAGCCCCGGCACAATATGGCAGAGATCCCCCCGAGGGCCAAAGACGGAGTGACGGAGGAAGCAAAGAGCCTCACAGTCACCAGCGCGGCTGATCAGAGCCACGTCAAAGGAGGGCGTCTGACTAATTTCACTAATCTAATCAATCAGGCTCAATTTTGAACGAGCCTGGAGACAAAAACCTGCCTTTTATCGTCTCTGCGGCGTTTCTGAAAGTTGGCAAAAAGCAGTCTGCTCCTGCGTCACATGACCGAATGAAGAGAGGCAAAAAGTTGCAATTTACATCCACGTCTGTCCAAACTTTATTCCCTGTGACAGTAAACTAAACATCTTTGAATTGAGGACAGAACAAGACATTTGAGGACGTTTCCTTGATCGCTGGGAAACACTGATCGGCATTTTCTGACATTTTATGGACCAAACAGCTCATCGATTAGTGGAGAAAATGACTGACAGATTGATCGATAATGAGAATAATCACAGGAAAGACTTGTAAAATAGCTCCACGTGTCTGGACCCGTTTTTCAGCTGACAGGGTTGTGACAGGATTAATTCATCAAGAAAATAATTGACGAATTAATCGACTTCACCTTCACCACGAAAATGGGAGCGACAGGAGGTCACAGTGTCCTCAAACTCTGACCGTAAGCCCCCGAAGTCTAACCAGTTCATCTTACAGTCCAAGTGGACTTTTGTGCCAATTTTGTGGAAACTTCATCAAGGCGTTCTTACCTCATCAAAACCGTCTTGATTAGTTTCTCCACTGTTCAAAAACCACAAAGTCTGGTTTGGTCAAAATAAATCCTTAAATATTCTATTTTATAATTTTCTTTTCAAATATGTAACAGTATTCTGAGTTATTTGTTGCTCATTGTGGGTCTTTATGGGTCTGTTGCCAGTGTTCATTTCTCCCGCTGGCTGTAAACATCCTTCTGATTTTTCCTGAGTCTTTGTCACCGTCACACCTGAGGAGTCTGGACTCCGAACCGGGACGGAGTGATTTATCGGGTGCGTCCCCTCCGCACCCCTGCAGTCCTCCCAAATTTTCCTCTTTCCCTCCAGTCTGGGCCGCCCGCCGTCGCGTCGGCTTTCACAGCCTGCCGCCGACAGCTCTCTTCATTATTTGTGAGGGACACCGGGGACCGGGCGAGGGGAGGACTGGGAAATCAAGCTAAATGGTTGGAGCGGTGAGGGCTAATGTACTGCCAAAAATCTGAATCAGCTTGTGGGTGTGTGTGTTTGAGGGCGTTGCTAATGTCCCTGAAGCAGTGGATTAGCCAGAGGTGGCCCCACCTGTCTGATGCTGCTGGTGGAGCACCGGTACTAATAATGATGATGTGAAGAAGAAAAATGGAACCTAATCGATGTTTAAAATGCTTTAACTGGTTGTGGCTTTTAAGCTCTGTCTCAGAGATACATGTTGACAAATCTGAGAGGGGGCTGTCTGACTGTCCACAAAATGAGCTGTAAAAATGCTAAATATGTGTTTGTGGCCTGATTGAAGACTGAATATGAACCAAACATGAGCTTTTTTCTGTACAATAAGGCAATAAAATGACTTTGCTGCCTCTAACACAACAACAATAGCAGCAAATCCCACTCAGCAACATAATGCGACCATAAAAACGGAACATTTCTTATTGTCTAAAAAAACTCCTGATTATTTTCACGATTAATCGATTAGTTGTTTGGTCCATAAAACTGTGTAAAATGTCGATCGGTGTTTCCAAAAGCCCAAAGATGACGTCCTCAAATGTCTTGTTTTGTCCACAACCCAAAGATATTCAGTTTGCTGTGATAGAAGTGTAAAGAAACCAGAATATATTCACATCTGAGAAGCTGAAATCTTCTGAAAACTTTTTTCTTTAAAAAAAACAACATTCATACTGATTAATCAATTATCAAAATAGCTGATGATTAATTTAATAATGGATTCATAATCAATTACTTTAGCTCATGTCTCAATACTTTCAAACTTCGCCACAATTCCCGAGCATATTCCCAAGCTCAGGATGCACATTCAATTTCCGGGGGGATAAATTACGAGCTGATGATGGGAAATGTGTATTATTACTTATTATTCTGATGATGACATCACAGCAGATGAATATTGGCTGGAGTACTGTCTGATGTGACAGATTATGTCAAAGCATGAAGTTTGAATTCTTACTCAATATCCTCTATAAAAGCCAACTGTGTTTGTATATGTTTATGTACTTAACTAGTACTTAACATGAGAAGAGTCAGACCTGCTCTTGGTTTATGTTGTAACAGGGATGCCAATCATGTAATTATTGGTTATCCATATTGACTGGAGAAAAAAAAAAAAAAGAATTTTTTTGACAACAACTGAGCTCAATGGCACAGAGGAATAAGATATATCATCTGGATACAAAATTAAAGTTAGCTGGATGAACTCATTGTTGATTTTGACCTTTTCATGGGATAATTTGTTGACAGGGCTAAACAATGCCCGGGGCAAATAAACTCACAAAATTCATGAAAAATGGTGTCAAATGTTATTCCCCGCCTCTCACATATCAGGATTTCCCGCTTTTCTTCATTTATTATCATAATGAAGTGAATTTTGCTGGGTTTTGGACAGACAAAACAAGACATTTAAAGACATCTTCTTGGACTCTGATGTTCTATCAGCGTTGCAGCTCTAGATTAAAGAATGACAATTCACAAATAAATTAACTAATAATTAACTAGCTAATAAATAAAACAATTTGAATACAGGCAAGTAAAAACTGACTTTGGGAAAGGAAGCTTCTGACCCACTTGCTCGGTAAAACATTACATAACAGTGTCTGACACTGACAAAAGTATATAAAATCACCAGCCTTCTACGTTGAATGGAGATGGTGTATTTTAGTGCTTAAAATCAAAATAGACTTTACACTTTGAAGCTGCATTTCAGCTTAAACTAATGATCATTAAATCATGTGAAACTATGTAAATCAATAAAGCTTTATAAATCTGGATTTTTGCTCATACAGCCAAAAAATAGAGGTGAAGAGGAGCAGTATGAATGTAAAATGAATGCTAAATTTTTAGTAATTCAGAGCTCCTTGGTGTCATTACATTTATTTGACATATATGTTAAAAAGCCATGTGTGATCTCCTCTTGCTGTCTTAAACTTCCCCTCAAGTATCCTTCACAAATGAATTATTATCTGTGTGTCCTCACAGTATCTTTTTTTTGCAAAACAGATTTGCACAAGCAAGTGAATACATGAAAGACAACCACAGAGATCAGAGCAGCTGGTGTGTCCAGTAAAGCACAGTTGACTCACATCTATGTCCTCCTGGGTGAAGTTCTCGGGGTCTTCTCCCATCATGTTAGCCAGGTGCCTTTTCCCGATGTCAAACTCCTCCACCTGCTTCTGGATGAACTCCATCGTGAACTTCTCCGGTCCTGCAGCCGCCAGGTTCTTTCTGCGCAGAGCAGAGCTCACGCATATCTGCCTGCTCAGGACCTGAGGAGGAGGACAGGTGTCGTTATTTTGACATGTGTAACATTATCTGAAGCTCGGAACAGCATTCAGTTATAGCCGAACCCAAGTTAAGGGTTAAATGTTTTCCAATCAAGACATCCTAAAGTCAATCACAGCACGAATAAACCACATGCATGTTAGTTAACTGTTATTTCACATATCTGTCAATACAGTTTCGGTTACAGAAGCTGCAGGAGGATGCTAACTCAAGGACGTCGGTGTTTCTACGTTACGGTGAATTTCTACAACTTCACGTTCGTTTTACGTGAAAAAAACGGATTCGTCCAGCAGGTAAAACACAACACTTTACCTGTCGGCTTAAATGCGACGCGACTGTGTTTAAACTCGAGCCGCAATTCCCACATTTTCCGAGAAACGAGCCCACGGTTCGCGCACAGGACGCCGCCATCTTTGCTGACGGCTGTGACGTCGGCGGCGGAAGTGGTTACACGTCAGAAACACGTGCCATCAATTTTGTGTGAATTTAAAAAAAATGTGTGAAGACTCTGCAACAAATTGGCAACAGTATGGTGTCCTCTTTTATGACAAATATTTAAATAAATATTATTTATTTTATTATTCCTTTTGTATTAATTAAGACATTTTAATTTAATACGTTAATGTGTATGTTTTTGCTATTTTAATTGATATTATTTTGGCCTATATTTATTTATTTAAATGCACTGTCCTTTTCTCTGGATAGGGTTATGTTGAGTACAATATTTGTGGATATGAATGTATGTTAATACAGTTACAAAAACTATGTTAATAATAGCTACAATCACTGTTTATAACCTAATTAAAATGTATTTCTTTTTTTATTGTTTAATTAAAGCTGTTAGGCCAATTAATCTTCATGTCACTGATAAATTAAATAAAACTGGACCAAAATAAAATGTTTTCACAGGTTAAGTGATTGTCAGCTTGGTTAAATAATATTGTTTGGCTTAATTTTTCACAACGCTACAAGAAATTTGGTGTATTTTAGGCTTCAAGGATTTTTTTTAAATTTGTATTTTAAAACAAATTGAGCAAATTGCCTTGCAAGGCAACATAAATGTTGCATTTAAGTGCTCCTCGAAAGCTTTGACTTCTGTCTATGACGCTGTATGTCAAGAGTGGGGAAAAAAGACTAATACCAAATCCAGAGCCACCATAAACTACTGCGATTTACACTCCATCTACAACTACTTCCTTATGTCAATATTGAGTTTGAAATTACAGACAACAGACAAGTTTGTTTTGTTTCATTTATTGTGCATTTAAACAGTAAGAAGTCACAGTTTTTATCAGTACCAACTGATCAAAACTGTGGTAAAATATAAGATAAAAACCATCAGAAATGAAAAAGAAGTGCAGGTGAAAATAATACAAAGTTTATAAAACATCTCTTCAAACAAAAAGAAAACAAAATAGATGGCAACACATAAAATAAAAAGAACAATATGAAGCATAATCCAAGCCACATGACAACAGACCACAAAGTTACATAACCTGCCTGAAATGACAAATGGGGATAATAAAAATGTGTAAATTCCAACAAGGACAAAACATTTCAAAACAATTGAGTAAAGTGACTTAAACTGGCTGCTACTTCTGTTTTTTTTATCTCTTGGACGTCAGTCCACATCACATCACAGTGTCCCAGCTCATTGAAAACTTGTGTTGTTCAGTGCGATCATGGAAATTCAAGACATGCTGGCCACATGGTGCAGCTGAGAGCAAAATCTGCAATGATCCAACACTCTAAAACTATTCCTCATGTCCTTTTTTGAGGTTGTAAATTAACACCAGTCATTGCCTAAACCTTAAACGCAAAAACCACTTAAAAACCTGTTTGTCTGAAAGTTAAAAAATGACCAAATTCACCACTTTAGCATCAAAAATATGCAGAAAAAAAGATACTTTAACAACAGTATGTTACTGTTCAATTATTTAGTGACTTGAAATTTAATTTAGAGTTTGTTATAAGTTCAATTATAATTTTGGTTCCTATATTTGCACATATTTGGCCTTTTTTCTCCAAACGTTTCAGACGTTGACACCACATGATCACCATGTTCGCCGCCAGTTTTTTGCAGACAAGCAGCTCCTGCCAACACACACAACTATCTGAAACCACTCAGACCAAACAGCATTGCTTAACTTTTAAGGCTCTGATGCCCTGTCCAGTTTAACACGAGCTGCATGTGAGCACCATCTGTCTTCCATGTAAAGTCACTGACAATAGGAGGGGTGCTGTAAATGTCACGCCACAGGATTTAAAGCAGCGGATCCACATGAGTTATCAGAAATAACACAATAAAAAAAATGCTCAGTCACTGTCTGCCAAACACGTTGGCACGGCTACACATAAAACAGATTGTTTTGCATATGTGGTGCAGTCGGCGCTGGGCAGTGCAGAAATGGATTAACACAACATTTTGTCTGGATTCCTTTGAATAGATGAGCACAAGCTGCCACCTTAGCCAAACTTTGGAGATCAGGATGAAAATAATCTTCGTTCCTGCGGGGAGCGATGAGTGAAGGCTCTTCAGTACATCACAGCAACAACACATGTTCTGCAAAACCACAGTTTGAGCATCAGGAGCTCAACAACATGTGTCCAGTTTATTGTTTGCTTTACCAGCCACTTTGAGATACATTTATAGTGACATCATGACTTAATGCTGCTTAGATGAGGTGGGAAAACGTCGCAGTCTAATACTTCTGTTTGATTTATACCCTCTAAATCAGGGTTTTTAAACTTTAATAGTGAGGTGGACGAATAGGAAAATCACTGCAAATTTGTGGGCCACACAAAATACTTTTATTTTCTGCAAATAACTTTTAAAACAAACTTATTGGATGTATTACTACATTGAATAAACTAGTCCCAGCAATGAAATTGTGAATTTATGTTAATTTTCATATACAATGTCCCACAACTATCTCAATTTTGATATACATAAAATGAGTAAAGAAACTGTTTAAAATGACATTGTTTCATATAAATATTACTTTACACCACATTAAAATTATTATATTTTTACATATGATTTGTAGGATTTTTTTCATCTAATTGCACTGAAGAAATGCCATAAAAGTCAAATGCCATAAAAACATTTTTTCCAGACAAGAAATGTTATCAAATTTGATTTTTAATATGTCACATAAACCCAAGGATGATGTAATAAACAAAATAAAAAATAAACAACAAAATAAGCCACTAAAACCTGACTGGATTAGCTGAAAAATGCAGTGTCAGAAATCTGAAACAGGGCTTAATCTGTTAAAATACTGGGGAGAAGCTCACCTACAGTAATTGTGGCCTCCTTCCCTCGCAGTGTGTGTGTGTCTGTGTGTGTGTTTTTAGTACAGTGATATGCTGTGTTTACAGAGCAATGCTGTGTGTCTTCACTTAGATCACTTTGATAGAGTTGGAACAGGAACACGGGGAGATTAATCAAAGTGAAGGGGCACTGACTCCCGGCCCGTGCCAGTCGATATGGCCGCGTGGTTAATTTGCCCCGAGGAGGGCTGTCGTCAGGCAGATGATAAACAGTGTTTGCCCGTTTTTTAGCCACAAGCGTGCTCCTGCTCACCAAGAAAAATAGTTTCGACCCATGGTCTCTAATTTACAGTGGGGGGTGAGAGGTGGGACATAAATCATCCTTCTGCCGGGGCCCGTCTCTGACAGGCGAGCCACCGTGGGTGGATTGGGTGGAGATATTCGTTTTGGTGAGCTCACTGTGGACTTAGGTAAACCCTGCAACTTACTGTGACACTGTGATGGCTGCAAACTGGAGAATACGCACTTTTTGAGAAGATCGCCTTGTTAAAGGGACAGTTAGGATTTTTTGAAGTGGGGTTTGTTTGAGGTACTTATTGATCATCAATGTATTACCTACAGCAGATGGCAGTCGGCCCAGTTTGGGGAGGCAGAGAGGAGTTCCAGCATGGAAACTTAAGCAATTTACTCCTGTGGACAGGGTCAGCATAAAAAAGTTTTTTAGCGACTTAAAAAAGGCCTACCTATAACAGTGTAATTGTACACAATATTGAGAATATTTTCACTACTTTACCTTGCAATTAGATACCCTTTCCCACGGCAAACTATCGTTACATAAGCCAAATATTGCCGTCTCTTGCTCAACCACGCTCCATTTGCAAAAACAGTCATATTACCTCGCAGAACAGAAGGAGCTGGTCTATTGTTGCCTTGATCAGTTGGTTTCATTATGCTATTGTGCGACTTCCATGATTCAGTGCCAACCTTTGAAAACACAGCAGTCAATCTAACCGATCAAGGCAGTGGTAGACCAACAACTCCTGTATTCTGCAATGTAAAATTACTGTTTTTGTCAATGGACTCGGGTTGTTTTGGAGACAGCAATGTCAACAGTTTCCTGTTCCTGTCTGACTATAGTGTGCACTTAAACTGATATTTATTTTATAAAATGGTTAAAATACATTTTGCTGCTGACCCTGTCCACAGCAGTACATTGCTTAGCTTCCTGGCATCTACTGCAGGTAATACACTGAAAATCTAAAAATACCCCATACAACCCCCTTCAAATAATATGAACTATCCCTTTAATTGTGAAACGATGTAATTTAAACAGCCTTTTTTCAACAGGAAACTGCTTTTATATAAGCAAAATATTGCTCTCTCTCCTCACCAACCAAACTCCATGGGTGAAATCAGTAATTTTACCTTGCAAATAAATTTAACTTAACTTAATTTTACCTTGGTGGGCTACCGCCACCTTAATTTGTTTGTGTTAGTGTGTGAATCCAAAATGTCCTTTTTAAAACACAAAAGTCACACAATACCCACAAACAACTAACAGATCAAGGCAGTGGTAGACCAGCGAAGTCCTGTGTTCTGTGAGGTAAAATGACTGATTTTTCCTTTGGAGTTTGGTTGCTTTGGGGAAAGCAATATTAAGTGCTAAAATCTGTTTGGTTGCTGACCTTGTCCACAGCAGGACACTGCTAAGCTTCCATGCTGGTGGTCCTCTCTGCTTCTCCAGACTGGGGGCCTGCCTATCCCCTTCTATTGTGATACACTGATTATCCTACCTCATCTGAACTAGCCCTTTAATGAGAACCAAACAATGGCAGGTGCAATGAAAATGGTGAATTTGCACTGAAAGCAGCGCTATGACGTGGATTCATTTTGGGAACCTATGGGCGTCTGTTTTCATGCTTGGCATGTGCCATCAATGCTTCATATGAGGCTGCAGCTCAGTGCCAGGCATCAGAGACTTGGCTCACATCCAACTGTTCCAACAGATCTCCATATGGACGACAGGGATTCCAGCACAGCCTTGAAAGGGAAACACCACAATAGGCGACATTGACCTCCTCTCAATTTGCCCCATCCCCAGATTGGGTGACATCCTTCTAATTGTACGGCTAAAACAGAGATGGAGCAAGAAATAATGGAGGATATCACACCGTGGAGCTGTGCCAAGTCCGCTCCTTCCCTCTCTTTCCCGCAGGATGGAGTGCTGGAGAATTGAGGGCTTATAATACCAGCGAGCTGAGGCTTTGCTCCAGTCATCATTTCCATGCTGCTTTACGCTGATTCCCTAATATCCTTAGCGCCTTGCGTAGGGATAAGCCCATCGTGCTGAAACATGGCTGTCATGCCTATAAACTGTTCACGGCTCTAAAGAATCCATTATGGTTGCTCCACAAACATGGGGACTCAAAGGGCCACTTTGCTCAAGCTCATTTACTCTTTTAAAGCGTATTTATTTACCCAAAGTGCTGTGGTGGAAGGGATCTCCAATACATCACAGCAGGTTGTAGAAATGGGGTATTTAAGTATAAGTGGTCACTTATAGCATAAATCACTGTCTTTAACATACTGAGCTGCATATTTTTACGAAGCACGTGTTGATCCTGCAGAATACAACATATACAGAGACCAAAACTGTAAAACTAAACTAATTTTCTACTCAACTGTGTGTGTAAGAAAATCATATTTTTTTGTTAAGAAAGCAAAACATTTTTATTATGTTAAATGATAAATATGTAATATATTTCTGTAATAAATCATAAAATAACCAGGATATGTTATCAGAAATGCTTAAAATTTCTATTCTGGTCCGTAGTTTGTGTTACTGTTTGCCCATTTTGCGTTAATTAGAGTCAAAATTAATGCCGAATGTTCACTGAATGAGTAAGTGTCTATTTTATGAGTTGCAAGAAATCATTCAGAATCTTTCAGAAGGAGTAGGTGTTTATAACGGTTAAATTGAGAAAAATGTTAATGGAGTCTGGCAGGCAGTGAGGCAGGCAGGCATTGTAAATTACAATGTTGTGCTCGTCTTGTGTTCTTGCAGCCTGCCTGAGCTTCCTTGGGCTTTGGGAGAAGGGGGTGAAGGGAAACAACTCACTCTAACTATAGATTGTATTTTTCCACCTACTTAATTTTAGATTAATTTAAGGTTTCAACCTATTTAATATTGCGTGAATCGCTCCAAACTCACTGCTTGAACTGCTGTACTCATTTTTGGATGCACAATTGTTACATATTGCTCCTTTAAGTGAACACAAATGATTAATTTCATTGAAGTACATATTTTTACAACCATATTTTTAGTTCATTCAATCGTCAAAATCTATGCTAAGTGCACAATGCACATGCTGTTGATTGGTCTTAAACTAATTCTTAACCATTTTCAAACTATCATAAAAGTAATCAAGATATCAACAATAAGAACACTCAATCCCATCTATGTTTGAACTCTCATACTATAAAGAAAAAAGATCAATCTTACACAGGGAGTGTATATGTGCTCGGTCTAAAAATACAATAAATATATATCATAGTCATTTTGATATCATAAAAGTCCTGAACATTTTCGTCAAACGACCATTCAGCAGCCGCCTCAAAAAATGAAACACCCCGCGACCACAGAGGCCTGTGCACTGCACTGCTCAGCTGTTTTCACTGTTCTCTCCTCTGTCTCTTTCCTGCCAATACAGTTTGCATCCACCAGTGTTTTTTGCGTAGATTCTGATTAGGCAACATCAAGTTAAACAAGGTGCACATAACCAGTGGTGCGTTCAATTTTGAGCCTTGAATGAACTGATGGAAAACCACCAGGCTGTTTTAGTGTGATGCAGACTCCTGTAGAGACAAAGAGCGAAGTGCAGGAAAGGGAGCGTGCAAATATGGACAGAAGTGTTGACCTGATATAAACTTTCTTTAATCATGTGAAGCCTGATTTACTCTACAATTCTGTGGTTTACACTGCAGACCGGAATCTCCGTTAACACCGACAAACAGCCAGATCCGCTTATCTCCTCTATGAAACGTTGTATTTCAGTAGAAACTTTCTCAAAATATCTTCCCTGCAAAGGTCATCATTTTATTTGGTGGACTTCCTGCCTTTGCATTTGGCCTTTGTGCCCTCAAAAAAAAAAGAAAACGCCAAGTAGTCTTGCCCCTAAAATGATGAAATTCCAGGCCTGGTTTTGACCATTTGTGTGGACTCACACTAAGATTTTGTGTCATACATGAATCAAGGTTTACAGTCTATCAGTACATGTACTCCCGCAGGAAGGAAAGTGACAATCAAAGATTTAATTGCATCTTTTCATCAATAAGTATCTGGAAAACAAAGGCCTCAGGATACATTAAGAAAAGAGGAAGTGGATTTTAATTCATTTATAAAAGCTGTAGTCAGTTGTATGTTGTGTCTCTCTGCTGAATTTCCTTCATAAAAAGTAAAAGTCTTGTTCTTGTGTGGCTCAGCTCAGTCGGTGATTGAGTGCTGATGTATCTCTGTCGGTTTTAGGGGGTCCATTCCCAATGCAGGTCAGTGAAGAGCAAGGGCACAAACAAAGCCAGGGGTTCAATTTTCTTAGGAGTCACAGCTGCTATTCTGCAAACAACAACATATAACCTTGTGCAAAGTGCAAATGTGATTTGAAACCTATTTCATAAAATGTGTGAATGCTGTGCATGGAAAATAAAGGGAAACCAGAAAATACAGAGTTCCTCACACCCACCTGTTGCCATGACGTGTACCACTCCACTCGGTCCTGTTTCTGATTCAGACGACGAACATGCGTCGCAGTATTGATCCACATCACCAGTGCTGACTGACTTCTGCTCATTGGGAAGAGAAGACAGAGATTGAAGACTGTGGTTAGCAGGGTCATAGTGGAGTCCAAGCCTCAGCATGTGAGCAGCAAAAAGGGCCAAAGACACTCAGACTTTCACTCTAGAGGAGGTCCTCTCACTCTGGTAGACCCTGTATACACACACACACATACACACACATCAGTTGCAAACATAAGCTGATAATAAGAAACAATATCTAATCCACCCTGCTTTTATTCTCATTTCCCTTTTCTATTCCCTTTACCATTTGCATCCCCATTGCTATTATTATTCTCGTTCACATTTCTAATTCCATTTTTATTACCAGTTCTATTCCTCTTTCTATTTTGTATTCCTATTTCTTTCCATATTCCTATTCTAGTTTCAATTATTATTCTTTTTTACTTCTATTTCTTTTCCCATTCCTAATCCTATTATCATTTCCATTCCTTTCCCACTAATTATAATTCCATTTCTAATGTAATTCCTATTCCTATTTCTATTTTCATTCCCATTTCTAATTAAATTTTCATTACCTTTCCTATTTCTTTATTAATTCTTTATTCCAGTCTCTGTTCATAGTTCCATTTTTATTGTTAATCCTCTTACCATCTCTACTCCTGCCCCTATTCCTGTCAATTCTTATTTCTCTTTTTACTTCCATTTCTTTTCCCATTGTAATTTCCATTATCATTTCATTTTCTTTCCCAATTCCTATAATCATTTCCTTTCCCTTTCCTCGTTTCTTTCTTATTAGTATTCCCGTTTCTATAATTATTCCTCTTATTTCTCTATCAGCATTTTCATATTTCTTTTCGCATTCTCACCCCTGTATCTATTCTTAGTCATATTTCTATTATTTGTCATTCCGATTCATATTTCTATTCCCATTCCTAGTTTTATTTTTCACTCTACTTCAATTTCTCTTAAATTTTTTACACCCCTTTCCCAGTTCCTATGCATAATATCATCCCATTCTTATCCCATTTATACTTTTATTCTGAATCAATTCTATTTCTATTCCCATTTGCATTACAATTCCTAATTTAATTTTTCTTCCTAATTGTGTTCCCATTTTGACTGATTCCCATTCCCCTTTCAGTTCCTAACCCAGTTTCCCTTCTTATTTCAATTTTGATTCTTATCCATAATTACTTTGCACATCATAGCTCTAAATCAATTTTAATTCCCATTCCTTTCGCTATTCCTCTCAGAATGTTGTTCTTATTTTGTATTACTAATATACTGCTACTGTTTAGTGTAATAATACTACTATTATAATTTCTGCTTCTGCCATTACTATGCCACAGTGTGCTGCCTTTACTAATCTTACTTCACTAAGCAGTATATGTAGATATAAATAGTAGTGAAGCACATGCAGCAGTGTGCTACGGTCCACTGTGTCAACACCCACAGTTATCTTTGTGTGAGGTAAACCAAGTTTATATGCTATGGTTCAGAGCTCTGTCAGAGATTTCTCATCCCCCTTCTCTCTCTCTCCTCGCACACACACACACACAGACTCTCACACACACCGATTCGTAGATTATCAACAAGTATGGTCATTGAGTGGAAATTAATTTGCCACTG
This sequence comes from Lutjanus argentimaculatus, assembly GCA_034769285.1. Lineage (NCBI taxonomy): Eukaryota > Metazoa > Chordata > Actinopteri > Lutjaniformes > Lutjanidae > Lutjanus > Lutjanus argentimaculatus. Next base: position 9,111,586 of record JAWZSL010000020.1, read on the forward strand.
GTAATGGATAGAGACATTTTGCTGAGATGCGTAAAAACAGCTGAACTGCCAGCGATTACCTGCTGGAATCAGCCTTCATCAATATCAGGATAATTACAAAGCACTTCTGGCAGTGCGTGAAATGAATGGAGCGTGCAACAGATTGGGCGGTGGCCATAGATGTCTGCAGATATTAGGCCTCCTCCTCAGAGCGACTCCACAGGGAGAGAGATACCTGAACAGGCTGGAGCTGCTGCCGCCGCCGCTGCTGCTGCTTCTGTGGCAGCAGCAGGTTCAGGAGGCAGTCTGAGAGGCTTTCATTTCAAAACAGTCAGGTGGAGGAGAACAGAGCTGACTGTGACTGAATCTAATAGAATCACACAGTCTTGAACAGAATAAAAAGGTGCACAGAATTAGATAGAACAGCACACCGTGCAAATAAATAGAATATAATGCAGAGAGCAAACAGAATTGACACTGACACAAGTGAATGAGACACAAATAGAGTATGGAGATGAAACAAAATAAATAAAGTGCAGAATAACAGCAAAGGGTGGGAAGAAATAAATCAGTAAAGTGCAGAAAATAAAAAGTAGAGCACAATAGAACTGGGTGGATGGAAATTAAATAAACTAGGAAGGCAAAAAGGGAGTAGAAAATTATATAGAACACCAAAACCATAAGTTAATAAAAAGAATAAATTTAAATGAGATTGAGGGACACGAAAAGACGTCAAGCACAAATTGAAAACAGAAAAGCAATTCAAAGTGAAGGGAATAAAATTTCAGCAATACAGACAAGAATAAGTTCTTCATCATATTAGAGTTAAATTAATGGGTTATTGTCGTTTATAGTTGTAAGAAATCATCAGTCATCTTCAATACTGTATAGCGTGACGACGTTGCTACATAAACGTTTTCCAAAACGTGTAGCTTAGCTCGAGTCAAGTGCTTGTAAAACAGCAAATAAAACACTAGCTTTCGATAAAATCTTCACAATAAAAGTCCTCCCGGTATTTGTTATTTAAAAGCTTTCAGTATATGTTGTGTTTTCATTAGCAGTGACTTAACACGACTCCTATCAGCTGACAGCAAACATGAAACAGTAAAATAAAGCAGATATCTGAGAATATAAGCAGCAAAGCAGGAGAGAAACTAAACTCCAGACTACAGAGATTCAGTTAGGAACTACAAAAGTACTGAGAGCTGAACACTTTTAAAAAGTCTTTACCTCTGCTCGTCAGAGATACGAGCTAACAGGCATAAGTAGAGTTTACAAGTTGCGAGACGTCACCAAAGCCCGGTTGGAGGCAGGTCCGGCATGCTCTGGCCCTGTCTGCAAATCAGCACTCTAACCTATGTCACCAGTGGAAGTTTCCATTTGAAAAAGCTGCAGATGGATGCATCTTTGGGCAGGGTGGTAGCTGAATTAAAGCTTGGTTTTTATTCGAGGCAGTACTATCTGATTGCCTCCTAAAGATCTCAGGGATCTAATAGGTTTATACTGCTCAATTATGTGAACAAAACAGAGTGGAGTGGAAGGAAATGTCTATAAAACAGGGCAGGGGAGCACTATCAGATAAAAAGAGAGCAGACTTGTATCTCTTCAGTGCGATGTTCAGACCAGAGGATGGGACTGTGTAAGGTAGGTATAAGTAGGGAAGGACGAGTACAAAAAGGGGTGTTCAGGGTGTCGATCCCTGTCTTTCCCAGACTTCACTTCCATCTCTCACATGGAACCACTTTGGTTACCCCCCTTTTCCTCTTGCCCTCTCCTTTCTGTCCTCTCAGACAGCGAGCTGCAGGCAGTATTGGGTTTCCTCTCCAGCTGAAGGGTTACTTCAGTCCATCTTTGGGATGAAAAGATGACTATTTCCCTCCCCGTCTTCCATCCGACTCTTTTTTCAGGTGAGAGGCTCGGGGAGGAAGGAAACTATTACACGCGGGGTGAAAAGGGGCCTGAGTGGGGACGCGACTGCCAGCCGTGCCCGGCCTGTCGGGGGAGGAAGAGGATCTGGAAACCCGAGATCTCTGGAAATGGCTGGGAATGACCCAAGAAAAACTTCCGCCGCCCCTCCGCCATCCTCGTCCCGTCCTGTCCTGTCCAAAAGTGTTTCCCATAATGGTCTCAGTCTGCAAGAAAGTGTGCTCCCCAGGCGGCGGGGGAACCCTGAAGGCCTGCAGACTCAGACAAGCATGTGTGAAAGCATGAGTACACAGAAAGCACCCTTGGGAACAGGCACAAAATAGACTTTTCCTGCTGTAATCAAGCATTGAGGTTGCACCACATACAAGATTATAAATTATGGGGTTATATAGTAAAGCAGATATGAAGGTTTGTGTTAATTTGTCTATCTGCATGTGTTCTCCTTGAATTTCTGTTTTGGCTGCGCCGACACCTCCAGGTTCGCAATGAAAGATCGAAACCAGGCACAGCTGTTCGGCTTGCGGTGGGAGATTTACATATCTGGGTGAATTTTTTAAATGCCGGGCTGGATCTAAAAAGTCAGGGGAAATTCCAACCTTCAGGGAATGTTTTCATATTGTTCCCATCTCATCTGGATGGACGCTTGGAGCGAGCTCTTGCATGCAGTCGCACATCAATCACCGCCCTATTACAGAGAGGGATTTGGCGGAAAATAATGCTTTTTATCCAAGGAATGGGATTGTATAATTGCCGCTCGTTTGACCTCTGCGCAGAACTGGAATGTGAGGCAGTTGGACAACATCTACACCCTGTTGATTTGTCTGCACTTTGTTGTTCTCTATGTAGCATACTTAGAGGGGAATCTTCCCTTTCTGCTGTGATAGATGACTCAAGGAAAAAATGAACTTTACTGGTTTTTGCAGAAGGTGGCTGCAATAAAAATTTTAACCACAGAAGTCTTGGCAGCTAGTTGCAAACTATTTTGGTTGAAATGTTATAATTTTAGATGAGGAAAGAATCTAATAATAACAGTAACAGTTGCTGTTTTCTTCCCAAATAAAACATTTAAATCCCCCTTTTTCATGCATTTTAAGTGCAGTGAGTCACCTTAAGTTTCAAAATTAAGTTTGTCTCCTTGCCTAAAACCAACATAATTAATTTATCTAAGGTTAGTTCTAACAAGGGCTCAGCAAAAATCCAGATTTAAAATTAAGCAAAGCTCTGTTGGACATTTAAAACTAACTAATCTCAGTTTAGTAATTCTAAGTGCATCAGTGTAAACCAAATTTAAATAGTTAAATCGATATGAAGATGTTTCTTTGCCCAAATTAAAATACGTACATTAATAAAAAATAAATACATGCATTAACTTTTGGCTGCTTTGTTAACAAAACATTATAATACATTGTTTGCTAGCTAGCAAAAAACAAACAAAAAAACAACATCATATTGTTTGCTAGCTAAATAAAAAAGTTTAAAAAATGCTACATTTTTGGCTAGCTGGCTAAAAAGTAAAATAAAAACTTAATACTGTTTGCTAGTTAGCTAAAAAGTTAACTTATCATAATATGATTGATTAGCTAGATAAAAGTAAAATAAAAAAAAATTATACTGTCTGCTAGCTAGCTAGAAAGTTAACTAAATGTTATATTGCTGCTAGCTAGCTACAAAATAAAAGTAATAAAAATGGTTTCTTGTTTGCTCAAAAGTAAAATAAAAAATGGCATATTGTTTGCTTAGCTTAGCTCATTTAGCCTACTCCTATTTTTCTCAATCCATTTCAAAAATGTTAAAAGTTGAACCTGCAAGTTTAAGGTTATTAGTGGGTCACATTATAAATTGGAGTTTAAACATTTAATCATCATTTAATTGTGTGAAAACATAATCCTTGTTGGTGCAGCCCAGCCTTAGAGATTAAAGGGTTTTCCATTACAGCATCCTAAGGGAATCCTTATGGTGATTTTATGCTGCTCATTTTTAAATTTACAATTTAAGGGGAAAGTTTAGCCTAAGTGTTTTTATGCAAGCGGGCACTGATTCTTTATATGCAGAATGTACTGTTTTCCACACCTCACGTTTGGGGAAAGACCTGTTCAAGTGGATGTGTTGCACCTCACCAGGTGACAAATTGCTGGACTGATTGAGCTGAGGGACTACTTGCTAGGTTAATATCTACCATTGATCTTTTCATTGATCATTTGTCCCCTGCTAATGACTGTGACTGGACTGATTTTAAATAATATGTCTCACTTGTAACCTGACATCAGAGGAGGGGATAAGGATCGGAGTATGACCATTTCTTGGGAAGGAAACTGCTGCGAAAAATCAGCTTGAAAGGCCAGAGGAAATTGAGACAATATTCAAAAGAAAAGGTTCAATCTGTAAGCTTTTTTCCCCGCTGATCAGAAGGGCTGTGGACTACCGCTGCGCTCCTTAACATCTGGTTGGGCAATTTACCCCGCTCTGACGACTGGAAAGGTTAAACCACTAAAATCTAATATTTGCCTAGAGGGGGTCAAGGCACTGCAATTACAAGGTACAATCGGCAGGGCTAATCAGCTAGTAGCGCGTACCAGGGGCTCGGCTGGGCAAATAAGCCCTGATCAGAAGCACTGTTCTCTGCCTCTCCTGTTTACTTATTAAACCCTGTTCTCATGTTCAAGGGCCCCACTGCAGCCTCTGGCCCCACACACCCCAAGGCACAGGGGAGTAAATTTAGCTCCCGACGCTTTTTAAATGGGTCCACGCCACTTGGCTAGAAAGTAGCCCGCGTGTTAATCAGTATCTGCGGCCTTTGTTGCGAAATGATCTCAAATTACTTTCCTCCAATCTGGCAGGCATTAACACCTTGGGAAGGAATGGGATAGGTAGGGATTTTGTACCCTGAGGAGCAAAACAAAGTGCAGAGCAGTCAGACAGATGTGTGTGTGTGTGTGAGTGTGTGTGGGGTGTGTGTGTGTGTGTATGTGTGTGTGAGGACACTGACGAAGGCCCACATAGGCGTCATGTCTCAGAAGGATGTGTGTGTTCCACAATGCTGTTTACATGATTGCTCTTTGACACACATTTCCTAATTGACTGAGTATCAAGTGCAGGATTAGTGTATAATATATCAGAACTGTCTGGCGCGCAACACTTTTGAACAAGGCTCGGGGAACAATTACTGGTAATTAAATATGTGCCAGTTACTGGAAAAGATAATTATGTCCTTGGTGTATAACACCAATTAATTACTTTTATTTCAGCGAGCAAAGCTTTTAAACGGCAGCGGAAGCCATTCGAATGGCGCCCGTGTTTGAGTGCAAGCAACCTCTGTGTTTGCTAATGTGTAAGTCGTGTTCTGTCGGTGCAGAGATGAGCATTTAGGCGCCCGCACGTGACATTGTTTAAGTCAGAATCAGGCGTTGCACTTTGCTGTAAAGCTTGCAGCAAATGCAGATGTCGCTGTAGTTTCAAAACAACCAGGAAAAATTGACAGTACAACACTGCAAACAAGCTCTGCCTGTCATAAAGCTTTAAAAAAAAATGTATAATTGATTCAAAATCAAAGGCAACTTGTTCCACTGATGGTAAAACCACACTCTGTGTTCCCAGTAAACTGACCAAAAAGCCTCAGGATTCTAAAAATTCAAACAGAATATGTTTTATTTATAAATGAAGAAGTGCACCTGGGGGGTATTCCCAAACAAAGATGCAACATCTTTTTGGAGCTCAAACAAAAAAAAAAAAACAAGATAAAATATAAAACTTTTAGTCCCATTAGCTACTTTTCAAGGAACTAAAATGATCCTTCAACCTGCTGATGTCTGCGTTTCCACAGCAGTCCAAAGACCCAATAAGATTAGAGGAACTGGTCCGCTGACTTATGAAAAAGTGATGTCATGCCTGGTTCGGGGTTGCAGAAAGTTCTACCCTCCAAGCAGGAACTTTCTGGGGGTGTCAAATAATCTCCCTGGAACCTAATTTAGAATCTGCTTCCTGTGGTGGAAACACCTCCAAAGGTTCCAGGTCCTTATGGGTAGAAAAATGCCTTTAGATATTCTATGTGCTTGGATCATTTATGCTGAAAAGAAAACCAAAGAACATCCATAGTATCCCCTAATACCACTTCATTTTTAGCTATTCTACAAAATTATTAGCTAGCTAGTTACATCTGATAGCTACTGTTACCAAAATGCAAGCTAACTAGCCAACCGATGTACATCAATTGTTATCTAGCTAGTTAGCTAGTGTTTTGCTAACATTAACTATGCTAAGATGTGACCGTATATACGTCACTTTATCACGTCCAAGCCAAGCACAAAGTACATCATAGTACAGGAAACAAATGTGGAAAGTTGACCAAGACTTTGTGAAAAGGGGCGGGACTTAAGAGGGGTTGATTCCACACTACATACTACACTGTGTATCTATCTAATCTTTGTTGCAGAGTGTGTACTCCAGTCTCACGACCTGGAATTGAGCCAGACTTGAGTCACAATTTGATGACTTTAGACTTGACTTGCATCTCGACTTAGACTTCAACACCAACGACTCGTGACTTCACTTCAGCCTTTTGTCTTTCAATTCAGCAGGCAAAGCTTTTAAAGGCAGCAGAAGCCATTCGAATGCCTTTAGGCGCCGCGCATGAAATTGTTTAAGTCAGAATCGGGCATTTTCCTTCGCTGTAAAGCTCGCAGCAGATGTAGACGTCGCTGTCGTTTCACAACGAGCATGAGAAATTGACAGTAGCAGTTCGGGCGCTGTGGTATTAGTTGCAAACAAGCTCTGCCAAGGCTACAGTCATAATGCTTTTACCTCTCTGCTCTCCCTCCTTAGGCATTAAACATTGACATAATAGGTTGAATGAAAAAGAGACTTCTCTGGGGAGGGCAGAGCTCAACTCTCTCTTGCTAAGAGGATTGGTCAGATTGGATATAGAGCCTACGAGGAATCATGAGCGCTGCGTATATCCTCACACCTTCTCCTTCTGTACTTACAACACCTCGCCACACCAAGATAGCAGCACGAGATTAGCTGTAAACCTTTCCCCTCCTCTATACATCCCAACAGCAACTGCTTTGAATCCAAACATGTATACCTTGCTCTTATTCTCATATCAAAGTGGGGTTCAAGAATCGCAGAGGTGGAAATGTACGGATTAGCAAATGATCTCATTTTGGGCACCCGCCGCTAATGTCTAACTTGGAAATACCTGTGGCCGATCATTAGTAATCTATTAAATCCACGGCCTAGAAATGGTTACACTGCAAGCCCTCCTGAGCCAAATGTGGCTGATGCTGCTTTTCCAACCCCCCCCCCCACCTTCGCTTTGGTTAATGAGATACAGAGTCAGACGGCCCAAGCGTGCTTTCTCTTCCTTCACCTCGCTCTCTTTCTCTCTGGTCCTGCAGCACACAGTACAGTCATTTTTATCTGCCAGCTCGCTCTCGGCTCCTGCACCAACAGCTTAATCCACGCATCCATGCATCCAGTCTCCTCAAACAATCAGCCTGTCAGGAGCGTACGCCTGTGTGTGTGTGTGTGTTCATGCTAATGAGAGAACGTACTTCTCTTTTCTTCTTATGCTCAAATGTCGATGTGTAAACGAGAGCACAACAAAATATTCTTGCATATCCTGCTATGTAGGTGTATGAGCAAGTGTATATGCGCATTCAGTGTCCTAATCGCATGGTGGGAACAAAAACCTGTCAGCACACTGACACTGTGAAGACATATTTTCCTTATGGGGAAACAAATCAGGTCCCCACAAGGTCAACAGGTCCCCGCAAGGTCAGGATTAAGACATGAGCTTTGTCTCAGTTCCATACTGCATACTATAGTATACACTGACAAGTCACATGACTTGGATTTGAGCCACAAATCATATGACAACATCAACTCGACTTGGACTTGATACCTTCCTCCAAGCCCAAAGATTAAAAAGCATATTACTTAAAACATGCCAATCAATGAATTTTCCTTTATTTCCTGAAACAACTAACATTATTGCCATTCACTCTCAATGGGAATGTAACAATTTATTGAATATCGCATAAAAAATGTTGATATCTACTGTGATATTACATGGTTAATTATTTTATTTTTATTTACTTTAATTTTTTTAATATATTTTATTTTATATGATGACTGCTCCTGACTGCTGCATTGTTTTTATTTTGTAATTGAACATAAATAATTCAAACATTCTTTGCCAAAGACAATTCCTGCCAATTTTTTGTACATGCTTAGGTCATGTCTGGCTACTTTTATTTTATTTTACTATAGAAGGAAAGTAGAAGCACTTTAAATTAAAAAGAAAAATGTGGCTTGAAAAAATGATACCAAAAATTTTGTTCATGCGCAAAAACTATGAGGTGGTCAACAAGATATGAATTGCACATGCGAAATGTGTAGATTGAAAATTACACACAGAGAAGCAAGAAGTTATAATGTGATTAAACATTTGAAGCTGCACAAAGAACAGCAAGTCTGGGCTAAAATTAACATAATTAGGCAGCTAATGTTTAGCTAATGTTAGCTAATGTTAACAGCTAAGTAACTCTGGAAATAAATGAGCCTAGAAACTCACTGCTACATTATGACTTGTTTAAGACTTGAAACTCAAAGTTTAGGACTTTATGACTTGGTCCCACCTCTGCTTTATAGTATTCTGTTTTGGAGTTGGTGTAAAAGAAATCCACACACTTATCTGTTTTATACCAACAGAAAATGATGCAATGTTTGCACCATCTGGCCACAATAAAACTGTGACATCAGAATGACACTGCCCATGAAATTTCACAAGTAAAAGCAAAAACTTTTTTTTTTTTTCAAATATTCAATATGTTACGTTTAGTTAGTCTCTGACTCACCAGCATTTGCAAGTCATTTAAATCTCTTGCAGCTGTGAGTAAAACCTCTATTTCCTTCTAGTGCATTGCTTGGAGGGACAATAGTTTACATCAACAGTTCCCTTTTTTTGGGAGTAAGTGTCCGTATTTTGTCAGATTTACAGTGTGAACATACTGCATACTTGGAATGAGTACGTTGTATGGAACTGAGGCTCATCTTTGGTTTATGGTTAAGGTTCGGGTTCGATTGATTCTAGGGTTAGGGTGGAGTTAGGCATGTAGTGGTTTTGGTTTGTTTGGGAAAGTCCTCAGAGAGTGAAGATGCAATGTGCTTATATCTGTTTGTTCTTGAATTTGAGTGAATGAATGCAATTTTTTTTGTATTTTTTAGCTTCAGTGTAAATCTGCTGATGCCATATAAGACCGCATCACTATACTCTGTGTGTGCATTCTGGTTTTGTGTGTATGTGTTAAACGTATGATGTGAGTTTCTAAGCCAAAATACACAGGCTGCACATGCAGGATACTTGTTTCACAAATGAAACCATTAAATGTTTTTTGTTAAGGCTTGGTTTTGGTTATAAGGTTAGGGTTAGGCATGTAGTGGCATGTAGTAGAATTCATTTAATTTCACACAACGTCCCCTCCAAAATGACAAAAGCTGCTTGTTCGTGAATGCGAACAAATGCATGTTTTTTCATGTTTTTCTTAAATTCTTGAGCTAAAATGTAAAGACTGGGGCCAGTTGTTTTGTCAGAGGTGTGAACGTGGTTGTTTGTCTCTATGTGTCAGCCCTGAGATGAACTGGCGACTTGTCCAGGGTGTACCCGCCTCTCACCGAGAGTCAGCTGGGATAGGCAATAACATGGTGTCAGTGCCTTATCATAGCAAGAAAGTGATAATTTTATTATTATTGTAGACTCTGATAAAGTTTATCAGTTTGAGTATTAAATAAATAATAACAATATTTAATAAACAATTGAATACAGGTTGAAATGATTTGCATATCACTGCATTATGTTTTTATTCATGTTTTGCACAACATTTTTGGGAACTGGGGTACGTGTGTGTTTGCAGGGGTACTTGTATTAAAATAAATACAGACTCATTGCTCATTTGCAGACATGAAGCCAGTCCTCATGATGCAGGCCATTAGGTTTTAGTGCTCAGACTTGTTTTTCGGTCAGGGTTTTGGTTTTCTTGTGGTCGGACATGCGATGGTTATAGTTAAACTGAGGCTAAATCTCAAGGAAATGAATTGAAGTTGCTACAGTGTCCCCATTCATGTGTCTTTTCATGATTATAAGCAGATGCATGTCATTTTTTTGATCTTTCTTCTATATTTGTGCCTGAATGTGTGTATGCTAGTCTGAAAATAAGACCACAATTCAAAGTGTGCAGTGGGTGTATCCTGGTATGTGGTTTTTAATCCAAAATGAACATATAGTATGCACATGTGGGTGCTTATTTTTGTATGTATGTGTGTTTGCAGATAAGTGTGTCTGTGTGCTCCCTGGAGGGGCCCAGTGTGTGTCATGACGGGCCCGGCTCCCTCTGGATCTAAGCAGTATTGACAAACCCATCAGAGCTGGTGATGCATCGGGCTCCCTGCTCGCTCCCCTCCGCCTCACCCTCCCGCCCTCAGCGGCGCTGCGGGGCTGTGCTGACATGCTGTCACCTTGGTAACTGCTGCCAGAGAGAACGGGCCTGCTGGGATGGCTGACCTGAGCTGGCGGCCGGCCGGCGAGCTGCAGCAGGAGATGTCAACGGCGGACCCCTGAGGACCGACCGACCCCTGCCTCTGTCCCCGACCATCGATCCGTCTGCTGCTGAGATCCGTCACCACCCGGGACGCTCACTGGTGTACGACACACACACACATAAAACACACACATATATGCTTTAATGTGACCGAGGAAGGATTTGTCAACTATACCAGATAGTAGTAAATAATACACTTTACTTCACAGTACAGTTCTGTTGTAATATGTCCCTAATTACCCTCTGAGAAAGTCTAATTAGGGTCTAATTAATTGTCTAATACTGTCTAATAAATAACATATTTCTAGTTGTTTCTAGTTTGCCTAATTTGCTAAAAGTATGGCTTGTTACGTGTCATTAATGTAATGTGAAATAAAGTGCGACCTCTGGTCTAATTGTTCTCAGTTAGGTGCTTTAAAAATGAAATGAAACTCAACAGAAAAGTCTTAAATGCCAAAAAAATGTCCTCCAAAGCTCCCTTCAAAGCCCAAACTACAAAAACATCTGCCTCAATCTATCTCTGTTTAAGAGAGGAGAAGTCATCCTCCATGTGATGTGTGTGCTCATAAGCAGAAAGTCCTGGCACGTCTTCGGAGAATTGCTTCTTCTTCTTTTCTACTTTTCGAGGTTAGCAAGTCATTACTTGGCAACTTCTGAATCCCCCCCCTCTCTCTGTACGATGGTTTGCCGGAGCCAACATAAACAGCGATTGTTGGCAGCGGCCCGTCGGCGGCTGTGGGCGTCAGTCTCGGCGAATGTTCAGAGTCCTTTTGAAATGCTGACCGGCTTTTTGACACGAGGCTTTTGGAAGCAGCCTGAGCTCACGCTGCGAGATGTGGGCCCCTGGCTGGATGCGAGGTGGAGCTGGGTTCAATTCTCGGTTGAGAGGGATTACGGGTAGGGACCAAAAAGTTTTTTTACATCACAGGCTGCACTTACCCTCATGAGGCAATTTGTTCAAAGATAACTTTATGGACACATGCCAATCATGCTGCCAGGTCCTGAAAAAGTCCTCTTGGGAATATGATTCTGGAGAAGTAGTTCAGTTTAATGCATCTTTTCTTTCTGTTTGATACCTAAAAATTGCTGCTTTGATTATAAAACGTTTCTAGAAATGTACCATACTGCCAAATTTAAGCAAACACAAGGCACAAATGACTCAACTGCTCAGAATAATGCATAGAAATGCAAATATGTAAAGGGAAGGTTTGGATTTGTTTGAAGTGGGGTTGTGGGAAGTGTATTAGAAGCAGTACGAGCACAGGTGTAGGAAGCAATGTACTGCTGTGGAAAGGAACACTATACAGTACACTATATTTAGAATACTTTCATCTCTTAATTTTGCTTTCAGAGAGTCTTTTTCAACAAGAAACGTGCCATTATATGTGCCAAATATCGCTCTCTCTCCAAACCAACCAAACTACATTGGCAAAATTGCTAATTTTACCTTACAGGAAAAAAAAAGAGTTGTTGGACTTCCGCAGTGTCAATCTGTTAATTTTTCTGTTATTGTGTGACTTCTGTTTTTAAAAAGGTTAGTCCGGCTTCACTGATGTTGCACACAAACACAAACAAACTAACTGATTAAGGCAGCGGTAGACCTGCAACTCCTGTCTTCTATGGGCTAAAATTGTGATTTTGCCTGAGGAGTTTGGTTGGGTTGGAAAGAGTAATATTTGGCTTATATAATGGCAGTTTTCCATCAGAAAAGGTTGTCTGACAGCAAGGTAAAGCTGTGAAAGTATTCTAAATATAGCAGTACGCTTAAACTGATATTGATTGTTTAGGTGGACCTTTCTTTAAAGGGGCTGCTGACCCTGTCTGCAGCAGTACATTGCCTAGCTTCCTACCCCAATACTCCTGCTGCTTCTCCAAATTGGGGGTGTGCTGACCACCATCTACTGTAGGTAATTCACTGCCTTACCTAATACAACCACACTTAAAATAATCCAAACTATTTATTTAATGATTTCACTTTTGATTTATTTATTGCAAACACCTTTATTTAATGTTTTATTGCAAGACTTTGATCAGCATCCTATTTTTTCTACTTTTCCCCATCTAAATTATACAACTTCTTCTTCTGCAACTGAAATATTCTATGTAAGACTTAACAAGATGCTCCCTTACAGCAACAGCACCCATGGGAGTGATTACGAGACCATCAGCATCAACAAAGTAGCCTCACTCGCAATAATTCTCAAAAAGGTATCATGGCTTTTTTTTTTTTGTACAATGCTTTCCAACACACACGCGTGAGCACTGACTGAAAGGCTGTCTCTCATCATGTCACACGAATAAACAACAGGGAAAGATGTGAAAGATCACTAACTAGCTTCCTGGTTTCCACGGCAACCAATAAAGCAGGGCCCGGCTGTCTTTTATGGGGATCATCAGCGCGGGGTGGAGCACGTGATTAACCCGAGCTGAAACAAGATACCGGCTGAATGAAACATGAATTTTAGACAAAAACTGCATATAAAACAGAAAAGTTGCACAACAGAGTTCTGCAGGAAACCAATTAAGGTGGTAATATTGCTTCAATAATAGTGTGTATGAGAATTGTGATTACAGTATGCTGCCGCTGTCCTAAAAAAAAAACATGTCAGCTTCTGATGTACTAAGAGAAAGAGCTTTCACCTTTTTGAAAATAGTTTGTTTAGCTTAAGAAGGAGAAGAATTTTCTCAACTTAAAAAGTAACTATTAGTCCTTTAATTTATCTGGAAAACTGACCAAATTTGAAGATATATGGTTTTTGCTGGAGAACTACAATGTGTAGAATAACCCAAGTTAAATGACATATGGGCTGCAACAAAGATTCATTTAATCTAAGATTAGTTCTCATCAGTGTTTGGCAAAATAAACTTAAAATGAGAAAATCCAGATTTAACATTAAGCAGTTACAATTTCAAACTAATCTCTGTCTAGTAAATCCAGGTTTATTGATGTAAAGTGAAATTAAATAGAGTTCAATTAATATGAAGATGCCTGCTTGCCCAAATCATAATAATTAAATGAATAAAAAATAAATTTGAGTGCTGTCAGGACTGAATAAGTAGAAACAAGAGGGCAGGACTCTACTTTAGGCTGCTCTGTATTCCTTAACAAAACATTACAATGTTTTCTAGCTTGCTAAAAAGCTAACAAAATGTGACATTGTTTGCTAGTTACACCGTTTGTTAGCTAGCAAGCCAAGTGTGGTGAAAGTTAACCATGATTGAATCTGTTAAAAATGAATCCTAACTAAATCTTTTGGGTTGAGATTTTTCACATAAATTGTTAGATTAATCAGAATTAAAACGTTGCATTTGATATCTTTTTCATGTGGTCATGTTTATTTATTTATTTATTATAGGATTTTGGTGTCGACTGTACCGTCCTGACATACTTCTTTTCAATGCTGTTTTGTACTGTATTTGTTAGCAATGCTGTATTGAGATTTTGTAGTGTACTCATGTGGATTGCAGCTGTGTGTGGCCGGTTGCCCGAGCCAGTTTCCCCGTCAGGGACAATAAAGTATGTCTAATAAGAACAAGGACGACAAAGCTAAGCAAATTAAAAAAAAGTAAACTGAGATTTCCTTTGCTCAGATCACCCATAAGTAGAGCTCTAAAAGTCATTTTTACTCAGATTTTATGCTCATGTTACTGTGTTCTTCATCCTATGACACTTTTAATTAGATAAATACAAATATGCTATATAAATATAGCACCTTACTTACAGTATCACAATATACTGAAACTTATCCCTGTATCGTGATACGTATCGTATCGCCTGGTTCTAGTTGATACACAACCCTATTATGTGCACAGGTATGTGAACAAAGGGTATATATAGAAATCTACATGAATTATTTTCATTTTCTTTTATAAAAGGACTGCTACTGACTGGTGCATTGCATTTTGTTTTACATAGCTACATAATGCACACATTAATTGCTCAGGTCATGGCTGACTACATTTATTCTATTTTATTGAAGAAGGAAATCAGAAGAACTTTAAGTTAAAAGTGATTTTATACAAACAAAAAATGCTTTTGTTGCTTTTTAGTATCCAATAAACATCATATCATGTTTTTTTTTTATTGTGGTATTGTGGTATTGTGAGTTTTTGGTATCATTACATCCCTATCTATGTACCATCAGGTGTTCTGTAAGTTGATAACTATACAAATATGCGAGGACATAATATTGAATGATATAGTGAATGATTTCACAGGACAGCAGCAATACGCTTGAAAAGAGATTGAATTAAAAAATATGTAAAAAAAAAACACATAAAACCTGTTAGTCATCCATTGTCTGTAAGCAGAAATGAAGTTGGGGCTCAAACTCTCATACTGTCTGTATTGTTTAGCACAAAACAAAAGTGGTAGCACTTTACAATAAAGTACACATGTCATGCATGACTTATGATGATCTGTTGCATGAATTCATGCAGGATGTATCATGAATTCCTGTTGCTCACTACTAACAAACTAACAAATGATCGAGTCACTACGATTTAGTGACACGGTGACACTTAATAGATCATCATTTAAGGAATGCTGTCGTTTAGTTGCTTCATCATTCATCGTGTTAGCCAAACAAATTTGCTGGATTCCAGTGAGATAAAACTTTATTTGTATTTGCTCAGCCTCTCTGAAATAAACTGCTGTGACTTTAGAAAGTTAATGTCTGAGCTGCTATCAATGTGTAGACTCAAGTTGACTCGATTTGAAAAGACAAGTTGAGCTAATTTTGTGATAAATAAACTTTTACTGTCAGAAAAAAAAATCTTATATTAATTTACATATTGAGTTGAAGCAACAACTCTTCAATCCGACTGATGAACATTACAAACAGATTTGATTTTCCTCAAACTAGAAAGAAGGCTTTCAGGAGAGTTTAATCTCAACAATGCATGCTGGGAAGTCTGCTCATACGCTGATCGTGTTTCTTCAGAAACTTAATTAAATGAGTCGACTGAACTCTTGTACAGTACATTCATTCAACTCATCATTTCTCATCAAGTCAGAAGACTTAAAGTTAGAAGAACTTGTGTTTATAAGTACTTAAGTGCTATGGGAAAAGTACAAATTTAAGTTTAATTCACTTGAATAAATTAAACTTGTATATTTAAGTTAAATTAATTACATTCGGTGATTTTTTTTACTGTGTAAAAATACAGTATGAAGCTATTTTATGATCAAACTAGTCATCAGATGGAAAATTTACAGAATAAATAAAAATAAAGATACATAAATATACTGTTATGTAACTTAAAATCCAGCTAACTGGATGCAAATCAATGAATATATGAAGTAAATGTGAATTATCAGCCACTAACAGGAGGCTGTACTCTTATTGTAAAGTGTTACCATAAAAATGTAGATATGCAGTTTTAAATTATAGTAAATAGACTTAATTACTAAATTAATTCATTTACTATTTTCCACCAAATATTTCTAAAAAACTTGTAAATGTAAAAAATGAACACAGTGTCTTAAAAAAAAAACATGCAAACTGGCTTCAAACTCTCACAAAATCTAAAGCTTCATAATCCAAACTCCATCAAAAATGTCTTCTTCATTAATTACCTTTGATGAAGGCGGCTGATTCTCGTGGAGATAATAATGACAGGTTTTGGAGAGTTTGGGTGTGCCGCCGCGGCCACTGGGTGGCGCTGCAGGGTCAGGGAAGCAGGGGAGGACACACTCACTCCTGTGCATTTCATCAGAAAAGAAAAAGGAGGTTTTTATAGTGAATATGGATTATATTGACACCACAGTGGAGTATCTTATTGTGGGAATGATATTTATAGGAATTATTGATTTAATCATTCTGATGTTAGTGAACATGAAGAGAGAATAAACCGCTTTAAACGCGATTGTTCAAGTGATCCTGCTTTTTTAAATCTTTCTTTTATAAACGCAATAAACACATAAAAGACTAAACTATTTCTTGACAGTAATTTATCAGAAGAAAATAAAGCAAATGTCGACATTCATGTGTTATAAAGATGTATTATTAGTGTATCAGTGAGTGTTTATTGATTACTACTGCAACTTTTCCTCCAAAAAAAAAAAAAAAAAAAAAAAAGACACAAAATTCCCCTGTAAAAAAAAAGATTTTTAACACGACTGGGACAAACGGGAGACCGAGCTGAAGCACAAACAAAAGCTGCTGACGAAATGTCCAGATAATTCAGTTAAATCTGATCTATTTGATTGTGTTTGTTTAATCCGTGCAGGGGCGTGTGTGGGCTGACCTACAGCACAGACACCAAACCAGGATTATTCCTGCGGCCACAAAACTCCCTTTAAAAAAAACCTACAACACCACAGTGTGTGCATGGAAATTAGAAAATTTGCTAAAAAAATATATAAATAAATAAATAAATAAAAAAGTTCCAGTACGTTGATACAAAGCGAGCAGAAATTAAAGAATATACTGTATAAAATTTTAAAAAGTTCTAAAATTGAATATTATAATAACTTTATATGGAATTTCTTACTAAAATACCACGTTTCATCTATTAGAATATAACAGCTAAACTATAAACGTTTCTCCAAACTTAAAAATTTACCACATTTTGGAGGTGAATTAAAACTAAACCAGTGTTATAAAAAAACATTATAAACACCTACTGGAATATTATAAGCTTCATTTTGGAGTAAAATTTGGATTTTTGCAGGTTTATTCTCACTTTCCTGTAAATATCTAAGCAGAAAACGGTCGATGTTTGTAGAATACGAGTGTCAGTTATAAATGTGTGAATTAAATGGACTCATGTTGTTGAGTTAAAGGCGTCAAATCCGCGTTTGGAGACAGAGAGGCAGCAGCAGCAGCAGCAGGCAGGCAGGAGGCTTTATGTGCGTTTGAAATGCAGACAGGCAGATGAGATGCTGAAGTACATTACCTCTGTATGGCTGAGCTGCTGCTGCTGCTGCCTTCATTCACCCCTCCTCTACCTATCCATCCTGCCTGCTCACAAAACCATGACCTTCACAATTTATAGAGAGGAAACCCCCGAGAGTCACGTCATTTTTTTTTTTTTTTTTAAAAAACGTCCTCCTCTTCTTCTTCTCTTCTTCTTCTTCTTCTTCTGCCGCCAATAAAACACTTGATAGGCGACATTTACACGGAGGCCTATTATGATCGTTTGTTTAGATGTTGTCCTCAATTTATTTTATTTTATTTTATTTATTTCGAAGAAAGTGTCCCTAAATGTCACAATATGCACTATTATATAGAAACCGTAATAATAATAATAATAATAATAATAATAATAATAATAAATAATAAATAATAATAATAATAATAACAATGGGCAATTAATGCTAATATGTATGTACTCCGACACGTGGCAACAAAAATAGCAACTCTAAATATTTATATTTTAATTAAATTACAGGAAAAAAACTAAATTAAACCAATAAATAAGGTAATTCCTCAAATGTTTGAAGTAAAACAAAACAAATCAAGACAAGAACAAACTAAATAAAATAAAATAAATGAGATAAAATAAAATAAAACGAAACACAAACCAAAAGAAAGTTATAATAAAATAAAAGAAAGCAACAATAGAATAGAGTAAAATAAAATAAAATACAAAATAACGCAAATAGAGCCGGAGTTACCAGACGATAACAACACAAAAAATGGACGAATCAAAGACAATACGCCGCCATACTTACTGTTAAATAACAGTAATAATAATGATCAAAAAGTCAGCAGTCACAACCAGACAGAAGGATATTTTTCTGAGCTTTTCTCTCCTTTTTTCCCCTCCTGCAGCAGAGATAAATCCATGTGGACGTGGAAGAGGAAGGCTCCCTGTGGAGAACAGCTCAGAATAATCCATATTCATGCGCTCGACACGTGGAGTAAATACAGTATGAGGGGGGGGGGGGGGGGGGGGACCATTGTGTACATGCACTGTTTCACCAGGTTAGACTGAGCCTGACACCTCACATTTACTGCCTTTAGTGACACACACACCTAAAAACTGAGCAGTTACACTTTATATTACATCTTATTAAGAGTGTAAACAGCCTGTATTTAATCTGGTTCTTAAAAACTACACAAACAGCGTGTTTGCGTGTTTATATAATTTAAAAAAGTGTGCTAAAGTGCGTGTTTTATGCGGGAAAATGCAACTTTAATAGCGCAGTTTTATAATAAAACATTACATTATATTTAAAAGCGTAAAACATCTGCAATCAGCATAACGCATATTAGAATTTCCTGTAAACCTGCGTCATTATGGATTATTTCTAATACATTTAAATGTCAGTGTCTGCGCATGATTGAAAGGCGTTTAATTTAGGCGTTAAAAGTTGAGTTTTACAGGACGAATCCCCGCTGAAGAAGTCTTGTTTTAAAGAGCAGAGCGGTGTGACAACGAGGCTGCTTTAATTAGCGCGAATGGGCGCGACTACGAGCCTGTTGGGTCCACCGGCGTCCTAAATCAATAGCAGGGGGAGAGCAGCAAAGTGCTCCTAAGGCCTCCACAAACACACACACACACACACACACAATTTACACGCACACACACACCCATGCTTCTGCTTCTGCTGCCAACATGGTTTTTGAAGACCCATGAAAAAGGCAAAGCTGTTGGAGAATAGGCGCACCAAAACCCATTATGAGATTTGAAACTCTTTTTGTGTCGCCTTTGGTTAAAAAAAAAAAAAAAAAAAAATCTCACTAGATTTGGGATATTTCTGCTTAAAAGATGCCGAGCTTTTTGCTGGTGATGTTGCGGGACGTGAAATGCTGTACAGGTCTGCTTGCTGCTGGAAGTGTTTCCTCTCTGCGCTGCTGAAGGTCTTATCTTAGCACGTCATGTGACTTTGCATTGGATTTTATAGCAGAGGAGCACAGGAACTGCATGCATAATGAGCACATGCATAGGTAGAGCCTCCCTGCACGTTTGTTTTATTTATTTATTTTTTTCCCCCCTTTTTTAATAATCTATTATTAATCTTGTTGCAAATGTTTTAGTTTAAGTGCGATTAAACTGACAAAAATCAAATGTTTTGTTGTGTTGAATAGCCTTCTGCAAACTATGGATCCCCCCCCCCCCCCCCCCCCAAAAAAAAACAGCACACAGACTCACACACAAATAATCCCTCTCAATCATTATTTAAAACACACTAGAAGTGTGTGGCGGCACCTGCATTCGTAACAACCCCGCCCTCCGCCCTGTACCTGCTTATTTTCTCATTATTTAGCGTTTTTTACTGACCCAAAACGTCGGTATCTGACGTCCTGGGAGTGACAACCCTGAAACAACGTGCAACATTTTCGTACAAGAGCAGCAAAGTGTAAACTCATAAACACAATACATTTCATCGTCACTTATGACCCACTAGAAGTGTGTTGCTTGTTGTTGTCTGTGTTTGCTTGCATTTCCTTATTTCCTCATTATTTTTTGCGTTTTACCAGCCCAAAACGTCTATATGTGACGTCCTGAGAATGAGACTTATTCTACCTTTGAATACACAACATTTTTCCTAAAAAAACAAACAAAAAAACCCCAAAAAAAACAGCAACTTATATTATCATAAAAACACAATCCTTATGACTCAACAGAAATGTGTGGTGGTGGCTGTATCTGCTTAACATTCTCATTATTTTGTTGTGTTTGGGATGTTTCCCAACCTCAAAATGTATGTTTTTTACATCCTGGGAAAAAGACTATTTTTGTTTTAACAGAAGGTTTACAAGCAAAGACGGTTTGCTTGGAACACCGTGCTTTTCTACCTTAAAATTCTACTTTTAAAAGCATAATATGCAACATTTTCCTTGAAAAAAAAACACAACATATATTTTCATATAGACACAAACCATTTCAACCATCACTTCTGACCCACTGAAGTGTATGGTGGTGGCTGTACCTGCCTCTGTTTCCTTATGTTCTCATTATTTTGTTGTGCTCTGGATGTTTCATCAACCCAAAACGTCTGTATTTTACGTCCTGAGAAAAAGCAAAGACCAACTGACATAATCCTACTTTTAAAGGCATAATATGCAACATTTTCTAAAAAATAAAAGCAACAGCGTAGATTCTCATATCAACACAATCCCTACACCTGCCTGCATTTTCTTATTTCCTTATTATTTTGCTGTGTTCAGGACATTTTACCAGCCCAAAATGTCGGTATTTGACGTCCTGGGAATAAAATGACAACAGCCAACTCTTTTATAGTGCGTTTACAAATAGACACTGACACAATCCTATGTGTTCTTCCTTTAAAGACATGATATGCAATATTTTCCTTGGAAAGACAATTTGGTCAATTTTAATCACCATTTATGACCCACTACAAGTGTATTATTTTCTCATGTATCAACCCAAAAACGTTGGTATTTGACGTCCTGGCAGTGACACTCAACAATCAACTATCTGTCTGGTGCGTTTATGAACAGCTCGGACAAACCCCACTTCTTATTCTACCCTTTTTTTTAAACATTGTAAAACACCACACACACACTCTAAATAAATAAATAAAACACAAAATATATAAAGTTTTGAGGGGGTGCACATATACAAGCGTGTCCCTGCTGCCACTTTTACTAATGGAGACAAAGAAAAATGATGCCCACTTCTCTCTATATCATTGAATTCAGTTGCTAAGCAACTAGTATGGGAAATCATCCGCGAAATTCAAATCCTGCAGCGAGAGGACACGTTTTGTTGAGTTTTGCTGAATAGGCGAGCGAGAAGACAACTCAAGAAAAGAAAAAAAAAAAAGAAAAAAGTTTGCCTCTTGCAGCCGTGACACAAATACTCCTGTTTTAGCAAAAAAAATAAAATAAAATAATACAAGAGGAATGCTGTTATTTGTTTTTCTTTTTCTTGCGCTTGTCCCGCAAAGATCCCGCAGCAAGCCTGTCAAAAGTCGTGAAGCAGCACTCCTGATATTAATCTGCAGCCCTCCCGACATGTCGAACAGCACTTCACCGTTTCATCCTCAGCAAACTGGAGAGGAGAGGCTGCTGAGCCTCAGACACGATCAATACGCTCTCTGACCCAGTGCCCCGCATCCTAAAACAAACATGTCAGCCTCTCTACCTGCAGAAAACACCTGTGCTGCAGAGCCCCGGGTTGCTTTTCGAGGCGAGAGCAGGAGATTTTCTGTTTTTATTTCATCCCTGATCCTGCAGCAGCCAGCCTCTAAATTAATTTTTTTGCTGTTTCAATGATTGTAAATCAATTATATATATTTTTGCAGATTACAGCGACAAGCGCGCCCATAAGGCAGCCTAATAATGATGTGTTTGTCACTATTATGTGATGCAGTATCCGGGCTGAGAGCTGCAACGTAAATATTACATAACATGCAGGCAGGGACATTATGGACGCTCACAATATGGGCGCATCCATCTAGTATTCTTTTCCATTTTCTTCCTCTAAGAATCCCCTGTTTTTCTTCTTCTTCTTCTTTTATTGCACAAATTATATTTTTCCACCCTGCAGCCTGAGGTTGAGGCTACTTTTTTTTTTTTTTTTTTTTTTTGCCAGAGGCCTCAAGAGGCAGCAGATGTAAACAAACAGACGAGCCCATTGTGCATGCAGGCCTGCAACTGACCGCGATGCTCCATTTAAACGGTGATAAACAGTTAAAGCATGATGATAACAGCGCTGCTAAGCCGCTAAATGCAACGCTTAATTTTTTAAAACATATTTCAGCACATATAGGAATAATCTTTTTTGTTGTTTTGTTAGTTTTAAAGGAGTATTTTCATGTTTCATGCCTACAAAGAGCCTTTGTTCTGCGTTATTCTAATGGAGGTTATTATTAGCTCGCAGCTTCATCTGGGACAAAATACTCCACAAACACCACCATTTTCTTCATTAGCTGCTGCTGCTGTGCATGCACAAAAAAAATAGCACACATGCAAACAAACAAACAAAAAAAAAAAAAAGCCCCAATAATATAAATCTCAGAAGACAATGAGTGCATTTCATTCTAACAAATTTATTGTGTCTCAATCAGCTCGTACGGAACCACTACTGAAATTAAATTACAATCAAATTATCACATCAAAATATACCCTTATTATTACCTAACAACGGTTCAATGTCAGCTATGATGATTTGTGCTCCTTTTTAGAAACGATAATACAAAAAATTAAACAAATAAGGGCAACAACGAAAAAAAAAATATAAGAAAAATATTGAAATAAAACAAGAAAAAAAAAGGGGGGTGGGGTGGGGGAGCATCTTACACAAGTTCCTGGAGGAGGGAGAGAGATAGGGGGGGAAATAAATTACCGTTTGGAATAATTCATATGTATTCCGAATAAAATATTAAAACAAGTAATTCTGATGAAAAATATAAAGTAAATAACTCAGATCAGTATCTGATCTAGTGATCTATATTGCCGGCTTTACAGAGTTTTTGTTTATTAAAACCTACCAAAGAACACTGCTTAGAAAGGGCAGCATTAATAGTATATCCACAGCACCCACTCAGTCACACTTGGCAACAAGATTTTTTTTTTCTTCTCTCAAATAAGTGCAGTTTGAAGTCTTTTTTTTTTTTTGTTCAAATGTCTTTTATGCTCTATTTGTTGGGGGAGGAGAAAAAAAGGAGAAAAATCCACTCACGGTGTCAAAGTCCTTTAAATAATAATATTTAAAAATAATAAAAAACCCCAAAAAAGATGCAGATCTTTGAGATCAAGTCCTGGGCATCATCATGAGAAAAAAAAAAAAAAAGCAAAAAATCCCTAAATCCTCCGCGCGTGTGTGTGTGTCTGTGTGAATGAAACCATGCAGTCCACCTCAGGAGAAAAATAAAATAGCTGGAAATCATGATGGAAGCTTCATGGATGTCACTCTTGTTCATATTGTTGCAGTTTTTTCCCCCCTCTTGTTATTGTTAAGAGGCTTGGAGAAGGGAGGAGAGGAGGGGAAGGCGGTTCAGTCCCATTTCTAAATATACAAAATGCCTGCTCCTTTGTTTCTTCAATCAAAAAAACACAGGATAATGAGGGAGGGATATTTTTTGTTGTTTGGAGAGAGAAAAAATACTTAAAAAAAAAAACAATACTTGGGTTTCCTCTTGGGTGTGTTTTAATGCGCCAAAATTACCTGGTGGAATGAACTTGTGGTTGTCACCCTCTGGTCGCTCGCTTCACTCGCATCTTTTAAGTAATCTACTAAAAAATGCCCCTGAAAGAAAAAAGCAGAAGGAACCTTTTAGGTTAAGACATTTGAGGGCCTGGTTAGAAGAAGGTTAACGGTGCGTTTGGGGGGAGGTTTGGGAGGAAAAAGGAGTAGGGGGGAAAAGGTTTTTTTTTTCTTTTTTCTTTCTGTTTGTTTTTTTTTTCTGGTGAAAAATAGATAACACATTTTGCAGTCTCATTCATATTCCCTCACAATCACAGTATCAAAAAATTTGGCTATCTGGAGCGATAGTCTGTATGTTTTTTTTAAAATCAGTTTTAATTCATATAAAATATGCTGTTCTATGTTTCACTGAACATTCTTTTGCAGTCCATGGAGGGGGGCGGTGTTTCTGCACTCACATTGCCGACCTGAGAGTACACATCCTCCGGCGTCTGTGCCACTCCTGGGGGCGTCATCCGTTTTTCCTTCTGTCTCCTATTGCAAAACCACACTCTAACCACCTCCTTCTCCAGCTGCAAGTTGTCCGCCAGGCTGCTGATCTCCTGCGCCGACGGTTTGGGGCATTTTAGGAAGTGGCTCTCCAAAGCCCCCTTGACGCTCACCTCGATGGACGTGCGCTTCTTTCGCTTCCTCCCCTGCGCCGCGATCTTGTCGATGCTGGTGGGGCTGCCGGTGGACGAGTCGGCCTCCTCCAGCCACTTGTTCAACAAAGGCTTCAGCTTGCACATGTTCTTGAAGCTGAGCTGCAGAGCCTCGAACCTGCAGATGGTCGTCTGAGAGAAAACGTTCCCGTACAGGGTGCCCAACGCCAAGCCGACGTCCGCCTGCGTAAAGCCCAGTTTGATCCTCCGCTGCTTGAACTGCTTGGCGAACTGCTCCAGGTCGTCCGAGGTCGGCGTGTCGTCGTCCGAGTGCGGGTCGTGGCTGTTCACGCCGCCGTGGTGCTGGTGGTGCGGATGCTGGTGGTGGTGGTGGTGATGGTGGCTGCCGTGGTCCAGATCGGGGGTGTCCCCCCTCACCAAGCCCGGGTGCACCAGGCTCTGGCTCCCCGGGCTCAGCATCCCGTTCACAGTGAACCCTCCAGGCTGGGAGTAGATGAGCGACTGCTGCTGCTGCTGTCCCCCCGATATGGAGTTAATGTGCGCGGCCGTCGTGCTCCCCCAAGCCCCGGCGTGAGTCTGGTGGGGAGCTAAGTGCGGCGGCCTGTGGTGCAGCGCGGTGCCCGTGTGCAGATCGTCTCTGGCGGAGTTTTTCACGTCCTGCTGCTGCGGGCTGCCCGTCATCCCGACGGGGCTCGACGACCAGGGCGATCCGGCTTCAGCTGCAGCCACCGCGGCTGCTGCTGCGGCCGCCGCGGCGTGCGGGAGGGACGTCACCCACTGATGGGCATGGCTCAGCATGTGTCCCCCGTTGCTCGCTGCCATCGCGCCTTGCATAAAGTCACTCTGTACCATCTTGACTGAGGGGTCCCCTCTGTAGCCCCCAGACCCCGAGGTAACCGCAGCGCTGCCCGGCTGCATGCCACCACCTCCGGAGTCAGAGTGCACGATGGAGCCGGACGATAAGATGCTATTGCTGGGCAGATAAGGATTGGAAGCCGCGGTGGCCATTCCGTCAACCCTTATGAATATGTTTGTGGATAACCCCCCTCCCTTTTTACAGTCACTTCTTTCGAGCAGGCAAATTGTATCTCATGAATTATTCAAACTTTAAAAAGTATGGGTAGCTTTTTTTTGGCGAATACCATGCGTAAAAAGCTTGAAAAACTGTGGCAGAAAACTGAATAAAATCCGCGTGTATTTACAACATTCTACTTCAGTTGTGGCATGGATATCGGCGATAAAAAAAAAAAAAAATCCAGGTTTTCAAAAGCCCTTTGAAACCATGTGCAGTCCGTTCAGAAAGTTTTGCGCTGGGATGAAATTGTGGACATTAAAATTAAAATATACAAGAGGGAAAAAGCGTCGTCCCAAACAAACTTTTTGGTGGCTCGCAGAAAACAAAAAAAGCCTTTGCAAATTCTCCACAAAGTCCCGGTTTATGTCCCCTTTGGATGTGAAAAACATTAGCAGAGTGTCCTCAGTTCTTTTGTAATTCAGTCGCCGAGATTTCTCCCTCGCTTTATTCTTTTCTCTCTCTTCTTTTATAGCACCGAGTCTATCTCTTTGTTCTGTTTTGATGTATATAAACCTGCCAAACCGCAAACTCCCGTTGAAGTACAATCCAGTGGAACAGTGCACGGCGCTGCTCGCAAACCTCTCCTCTCATTCGCTTGTTCTCTCTCTCCACCTCTCTCTCTATATCTCTCTCCCTGACAGGCAGCGGTGTAGTCCCGCCCCCTCCTCCGCCCCCCCCTTCGGACGACGCACGGATGTTTACCCCCGTGCGTCCCCGCTGATTGGCTGCCCAGCGAGTGAGTGGCAGCTCTCGCCAGCCTTGCTCCGGGCGCCCGAGCCCTCCTTCCGGCTGTTCCGATTGGCTGATTTTTAATTGCAGTCCAAACAAAACGGGGAACACAACTTGGTAGTAAATAGTGCTGAGGTATTAGTACACAAACAGGGTGTGAAGGGGTAAATAAAAATAGTTGATAAACTGTGACCATCATGATAAACTTCAGAAAACCTTCAATACATCATTCCACCTGCATTTATAAAGAAATGCACCTGTTTAACAGAGTGAATCTGAATATAAATGCATGTTAAGATTCAGTCAGCTCATATGGAGGAATAAACTCTATTTAGCAAATTAAAAGAAAGTTTTATTTCCTAAACTAAACTATGGCTTGACCGATATTGGATTTTTAAGGCTGATAAGGATATTAGGGAGGGAAAAAAATCTAGCATTCCTTACACATAATATAATATGTTGAATATATACAGAATAAACACACATTTTTTGCAATGACTAAACACTAATATACAAATGTATGTATTTGAGGCAGGATATTCTGCAATCACTTGTCTTTTTAATATTATAAATAACTACAAATAATAAGAAAAGATCAAATAGGCATAAAATGCAGCCTTTGGAGGAAAGAAAAAAAAAAAAAAAAATAAAATTTGCATTAAAAAGAAAAAAGTTTTCATATCACACAACATATACGCCCACGCTGGTGTATATCAGTCAGGCTCTAATATATGTATTGAACTTAAATTAAGAAAAAATGATTAAATATGCATAAAATGCCTATAAAACAAAAAACTACATAGTGGACAACATATATGCAGATATAGACTGATGTAGCTGTGTTAAGCCAATATGGGGCTGATAATATTGTTCGGCCAGTGTATACAGGCTTTTGACATTTTAAGATCTATTGGTAACTATTATAATTGTCTGCTAGCCTGACCTGATTGTGTAACAGAAGAAAGCATCCATACTGCCATGAATAGTGGTTTAATTCCCTCTGGGACGCCCATAGGGAAACACAGCAGAGACTTAATGAATAAAAACAGAAAAGGAAATAAATAAAAAGGTTCACTAAATAATGGTGCACGCTTTGTCTTGTTATATTGTGGAGAGATGACGTGCACTGTGTGTGCGTGTGTGTGTGTGTGTGTGTGTGTGTTACAATGGTCAAGTTTTAAGGCAGCCCGGACATGAACTTTTTTTTAAAGTTGAACAAAGTTTTATTTTATAGTGAGAAATATGTCACTGAAATGATGACACGTTTCCTCAAGTACAACTGAATTAATACAGAAAAGTGAAAACGTCTAAACTTAAATTAGTTTGCTCATGATCGTGATAGAAAACACGACACTTAACTTACTGAACGTGTTTTCTAAAGTGCATCTGAATTGACATCAAGTTCATTTAACTTTTTTTAAAAATTTTTATTTAGAAAATTACCCAAAGTTGTCTTTTCAAATTCAATCAACTTGACAACAACTTTTTTTGAGCTGAAACAAATATGTTTGCTCGATTGTAAATAAGAAAACATGCCACTGAACTTATTAATTCAGTTGTACTTGTGAAAACTTGTTTAATATCAAGTTTATTTGACTAGAAAAGTTTATTTGTTTTGAATTATTGCAAAATTACTTCAACTTGTCCTTTCATATTCAATCAACATAAATTTTTAAGGAGCCCGGACACTAACTTTTTTTTAGGTTAAAACAAATATTTGTTTGATACGGTGTGTTCCTGGTTGTTCAACAAGTACTACAAGAATAAATTCATATTTTTTTCATGCATAAAGTCATGATAATTCATATAATCTGACTGTAAACCGATTATTTAATTAAAAAATCTGTTAAAATATGAAAATAATCACATTCAAATGTCCAGTAAGAACAAAAATCAGTGAATGTATTCTTTCATGGCTTTGACTCCACTTTCTGCAGCCGCCATGAATTTATGCCACCTGACAAACCCTGAGTCTCAATATGTAAAGCACAACAGAAGGATGGGGTGTATATGTCATGGTTTGGGTGCAGGAAAAGGCGCTGCTGCTGCTTGTGGTGGTGCTGCTGCAGCCCTGCGCCTCGGCTCCTCAGGAGTTAACGCACAAAGGTTGCGGGGATGCTTCCATGCGGAAACGCCGCACGCAGGCAACCTCAGTGAAGCACAGTGGAAGAGAAAGTGGCAACCAAAACAAGGGCAAATTGAGCAGCCCTTGGGGGGGTGGGGGGTGGGGTTGTGCGTGGCGCTGGAGACGCCTGCTTCAGGGGAAAAAAACACACATCCATGGATATCACCCTTAAAATGACCACATAACCCCGGAGATGAATGGGGCCTTTGTTAGTGCGTGGGACCCCTGCGCCTATGCACGCACCCATGGGTGGTAATAAGCGCCAGATATATAGGTCCCACTGCACCCACTGCTTGAGTTGAGGGTGTCTGCAGCCTGTTGAGTCCCACCTGGCTCAAACAAGGCCTGTGGCAGGTGATTTTCTGACAGGATTAACTGCATTTTGTAGGAAGGTTAAAGCATGTCGTGCGTTAACCCCCAAACACCCCCTCATAAGCTCCCCAAATCAAAGATGGCGCAAAGATTTTATTGCAAAAAAGGGATTTAAGGGCAAATATAAGCTAGTGGAGTAGTTGTGTACACCATGCCAGTGTTCCCCCCCTCAACCCTCCTCCTCCTTCTTCTTCTCCTCATCCCAGTAGATTTAATTTGGACTGAGCTCAAAACCGAGGGAGCCTCGTGGATTTGTTTACATTGAATAGGCAGGCTAGGGGCCAGAACCACGGGGCCCTCTATTCATTAATATACAGTGAGGATTTCGCTCTAAATTACTGCTGTTCAATCCGCACTGCACGCTTTGAAAGGGCGTCTCAGGCGGCCAGCAGAAACGTGACACCAAGGGTGGAAGAGGGCTCCATACGCATGATAACCCCTCAAAATGAAAAAAATATATAAAACATATATATAAAAGGAGTGAAAAGCTGTTCTAGAAATGCTCCCCGAAATCACCGCACGCCGATAAAAAACACTCCTCTCTGATATATGATGTGTTTATTATTTATTTGCTTATTATAAAAAGGTCCCCAAGTTCCCTGCTGGGGGAGTTCATTTATTTTGTATGCAAAAAAAAAAAAAAAAAAGAGGAAGAAAAAAAAAGAAAGAAAAGGGGGAGAGGAAAAAAATCATCCCCAAGTATAACAAGAGACGAACAGTTAGTGCTGATTTTCATTTGCATAAATTTTCATATATTTTAGTGAAAATAATAGCGGGAGCCGAGGAGTGCTCCTGCTCAGTTGAGGCAGAGAGGAAAGAAAATCTTAGGGAGCACCGAGGAGTAAGGAGTAGGAAAAAGGGGAGATAACCATTTACAGGCTGCGAGTGTGTGAACAATGTGAAGCTATTTCCCCCCTTTTCTCGGACAGAAAGGTAAGTCAACAATCATCTATGCGGATTTTCTTTTTTACGCTTGAGGAATGTGAGAGTTTATCGCCTTGTCGCGCCTGTGCCTGCCTGTAAAACGCGTCCACGTCGCCCTCTCCGCTGCTTTAAATGATATTTCAGCCCACTTCTGCGCACATATCCTCTGTAACTTATATTTAAAAGCGGATTGCAAACGTCCTTTTTCCTTTACCCCCTCGTATGAATGCGTAAAAATCAAAACGCGCGGCGCTGTTTGCTTTTGCGCCCAAACCTCTCGCCCTTTTTTTTTTCCTTCTTTTTTTTTTATATAAATAGCGCACAGATGGATAAGCTGCTGTTTTTGTAGTGAATGTCCACCGGAGAAAAGTGCAATCAATCACATTTTAAGCAGGAGAGGGAGCGAAAGAGAAGGAGAGGGAGACCTCTCGGTTGAATCCTCAGGAGAGATCGCGTAGGCAAGTGCAATATGAAATCGTTTAATATAAATCGATCTCGCCGCTTGCAAAGTTTGTTTAAAGTTTACGCGCAGGGCAGACAGACAGACTGACAGACAAAGCGGAGAAATAGCCAGTGATAGTAATGAATGCTGATTTATTTCGTTTTGGGAGACGTTCAAGGAGCGAAAATGTCACGAAAACTCAACTAAAACGACACATTTTTAAAAAACAGAAACACAGGCGGTTGCTTACAGACAATAACTTTCTGCTACATTTTCAAAGTCCGTCAGGATTGATCACACATTAAACCGCATGTGTGGATGTGCGCTTTTTCGCGATACTTTAGGGTTATTTTTTCCTCTCTTTCTCACGGGGTTAACTCCCTTTCCTTCATTGATGGGGAGCGCATTGCTGAGCCCAGCGCTCGGTAGCCATGGTGAGCCCCATAAAAGGGGGAAACACTAGTCGCATTAAGCTGTATGTTTGTGCACTGGAGTCGAGATGAAAAGAGGGCTCGGTGTCCCGGGCCAGCAGCAGCAAGCACCGGTGCTGTAACGCGTTACAGTAACGAAAGTAGGTTACTCCAGCTGAAAATGAAGAATTTGCTAATGGTGGTTTTGCGTTTTGCGCATAATTATGATAAAATTCTTATCATACAAGCTTTAATCTGCGAGTTTTCACAATTTAACCAACTAAATTAACAAATTAAACAAAGAAATAGCCATAATTTTGGCATTTTTTTGGTTTAAATGAACCGAAAACAATACTTTCGTGGTGACTTTGCAAGATATCGCGATGTTTGAAATTAGATTCAGAGCGATATTTTCACAGAAATGACGCCTGCTTTGCGTTATCTTCTAATTATTATGATTTTGCACTGACAGCCTACATGTGGTTGCTTGAGTCAGAGGTTGAGGTGAAATTATCATAAATAAAAAAAAAAAAAACATAACTGCCGCCAGGTGTCGCGCTAACTCATGATGCAAACATGCACAGCTTACACTGCAAAAAAAAAAAAAAAAAAAAACCCTGCATCTTATGTCACATTTCTGCATAATTTTCATGTTTTTATATTAATTATTTATCACTTTATTTATTTATTTGATACATTGTGATCTCCCGAGCTGTTCCACTTTGGCTGAATGACTCTCTTTGACGTGGATGTGTATTTTTTAATTTATTTTTTTATTTTTTTGCAGTGTAAAAAGGTGCGTTCTTGTCATTTTTAATTTTTATAGCCACCGACACGAACTGATGCTTGGATGACACGATTGGCAATTAAGATATCAGCGAGAAAATGAGTGGACGGGGACAGATTTCCAGAGGGTCACTGCAGGAAAAACACAATGTCAGGCAGCACATAAGCTGTTTAATAAATAACACGCTAATTCCTCCCCCTGCAAATAAAACGAGGGCTCAGACTATATTCTGGTTCATCCCTCAATCCCAGAGGCAATTAAACCACCTTAATTTAATTATCCAATTTTTAAAGATATCCCACCCAATTTTATTCAGGCCAGCCCTGCACATAAATTATTATTTTCCAGAAAAAAAAAAAAAAAACTGCCTGTATTGATCAGCAGAGGCCCCTATCAATGACAGCCCTGGTTGGTATGCAAATAGTCTGTGATTAGATAGGCCCTGCACGCTGTTTTAAGCCAGTCGCCATCTGCAGTAGCCTATAAGCCATAAGTCTGAGGCAGCAGGTCTTTGTGGGAAAACGTATGACTAACGGGCGACTTTAAGAATTATTAGCAAATGAAGGCTGGCGGGAGTTTGTGCATCGCACTGTCCAGCGTTACATCCCTGACCAGCAGAGCCACTAAAACCAGCAGCAGCAGCGCAGCGACAAAAGCATCAAAGCAGCGTTATTACTCTGCATTATGCGCCCATTCTGTCATGCTGCACAATGACGCTTATTGGTAACAGGAGGCCGTTTATTTATTCCTGCAGGGAGCAGACTGTCTAATTCAGCCAAGATGCTTTCATGAACTTGCATTTCAATCAAAATATGTCACGAGATGCACTCATAAACATCTGAATTAAAAAAAAAAAAATCAGTGAGGGGGATGAGGGAGTGCCCCTTTTTCTTCTGTTTAAACACTTTAACACAGTAAGGGTACATGAATTACGATGACATTCATGCATGAAAAGCATTAATTAATTCATATACTTCCTGAACCATCACTGTAAAAATAAACAATTTGTTTCAACTTAAAAAAAAAAGTTAGTGTTCATCAGAGTGCCTTAAAATTTTAAGTTGCCTGAATCTGAAAAGATACGTTTAGGTATTTCTGCAATGTTTTCTAGTCAAATAAACTTATATTAATCAGTTGTACATGAGGAAAAAAAAGTAGAACGAATTTGAAAAGTCAAGTTGAGTTTTTTCATTCACTGGCTAACTCGAACAATGCATGCTGGGAAGTCTGCTAATATGCTGATCTCTGTTCAGTACATTCATTCAACTCATCATTTCAAGTCTAAAGACTTCAAGTTAGAAGAACTCAGTTTTAAAATGTTCTTAAAATAAATACTAGAAATACTAGTCACTTTAATGTGAAATAAAAACTTAAAAATAAAAATTGTTTATTTTCATGCATTTTTATATTTAAGTTGATTCTACTAAATTCCTGCATGTTTTTTTTTACACTAAGTAAAGAAACAACTGAGTCATTTCATTTTTATGTCTGGGATTAAAGGGACAGCGCAAAAAACCTGAGCAGTCACAGCAGTGCTTATGTGTTCTGCATTACATCTTCATGGCTTCATCTTATTTGTGACCCTTCAAGTAAAGCGTTGACCTGTCAGTGAATGAGAAATGATGAATGGTGGCATAATTGTGAAATCACTGTATTTACCATTTGTTGCTGATGTGAGATGTATGCAATGAGGAAGTGTGGCACTGGTTGGTACACTATAGAAATGATTCCGGACAGAAAATCTTGTTTATTTAACTTGAGCTGAACAGGTGTTTCTTGACTGTATGTGTGGTCTGGAGAATAACAGAAAAGATAAGGAAATATAAATATACAAAACTATAAGTTACAATGTGTATGTAAAGCAATGCAGCATTAGCATCCAGTAATATACACACTCCTCTGGAGAACAGTGATATACAGTTAACAGCATAACTACATCATCCTAAATTAGCATGAACAACACGGATAATAATCAGATAACTGCAGCGGAGTCCAAAATTATGATTTGCACTTGTGTTTTTTCTCCAAATACGTCATTTAGTAAACACACAGCAGGGCTGAAGGGCTGTAAACACCATGAAGTCATGAAGAAGTAATTAGTCATGATTACAACACTTCAGCAGAATACATGGGTCCGGCTGTGACTGGTCAGTTTTTTTTTTTTACCCTTTTTGCTCTGCAGACTTACATTAAGAAGATGTGAAGATAATTAATAACTCAGAAATCATGATGACTGAAATACATTGTTGCATTTTATTCTGGCATTATAATCATACAGGACAAGAGTTCTTCTGCCTTGAGGTCTTTTGATTTAAAATGACTTGAATGAACGTACTGTGCAGAGTTCAGTCAACTAATTAAATTAAGTTTCTACAGAAACGCGATCAGCATATTAGCAGACTTCCCAGCATGCATTGTATGATAGTTAGAACTCTCTTGAGACCCTTTCTTTTTATAGTTTAAGAAAAACAACCGCAAATGCTGAAACAAAACGGCTCCAACAGCAGCAGCTCCAGCTGGAAGTTCTTTGTATGAAAAGATGATCTGACCCCTCAAACTGTAAAACAAAATCTTCTCTTTCTTTGTGGTATTTGTCAGTGTGACTTAAGAGTTGTTAGTTCAACTTAATATCTTGACATTTTTTGAGCATGTTTTCTCAAGAAGAGCTGAATTAATATCAAGTTTATTTGACCAGAAACATGTTTTTTTTCCTGTTTGAATCGATGCAAAATTTCTTCAACTTGTCTTTTCAATTTCAGTCAACTTAAAACTTTAAGGCAGACGGGACTCTAACTTTTTTAAAAGTTAAAACAAAGTTTATTTTTACAGTGAAAAACATGGCGCTGAAATTACTGAACACGTTTTCTAAAGTACAATTGAATTAATATCAAGTTTATTTGATGAGAAAAGTTTCACTGTTTGGAATCATTACAAAATTACCTCAACTTGTCTTTTCAGATTCAGTGAAGTTAAACTTTTAAGGTGGTCTACACACTAACTTTTAAAGTTAAAACAAATAATTGACTCATGAGTGCTAATAGAAAACATTACACTGAACTTATTGAACATGTTTTCTCAGGCACAACTGAATTATCACATTATTATTTGTCTTGATTATTACAGAATTCCATCAATTTTCAAGTCTTTGCAAATTCAGTCAACTTAACATTTTATTGCATTTAGGTCAACTCAATATCTTAAGTTTGTTGAAGCTGTTTTCTCGAGTACAGGTGAATTAATACCAGGTGAATCTGACTAGATTTGCTATAAAATCACCCCAACTTGTCTTTTCAAATTTCAAATTTTAAAGCAGTCGGGACGCAAACTTTTCAAAGTTACAACAGTTTATTTTTTACAGTGTGTCCTGTGTGAATGAATTCATGCTTTTTGATGCATTAAGTCATGTCCGAATTCATGATAATTCACGTACCCTCACAATACAGTGCTACCATTGATTTAATTAAAAAATATGTTGAAATATGAATATAATTACATTCAAAACGTCCAATGTGAACAAAAATCAATTTACCCACAACATTAATCTATTCTTTCTCCCTCATAAAACACCCTCATACGGTCTCATCACTTTGGCTCCACTTTCTGCAGCCGCCATGAATTTATGACACCTGACAAACGGATTTATGTGAGCCTCGAAAGGTGGGTAAACCCGGCGAGCAGGTGCCTGCACCGTGGCTTCCACTGCACCCCTGGTTACAATATTCAGATTAAATTGACGCAATTCCTGCCGTTTTAATTATGGCCTACTTAAGTTGCCTATAGGGCTACATAATTTATTTTCTCCCCCTTGGTCCAGTCACTAATCCGAGACGACATACGTTGAGTGTGTCTCACGTCAGGGCCAAACGTTGATTTAAAGCCGAATCCAACTTGGAGCACTTAATGATAATGTAGCTACTATACCGTTAATTAAATGGGCTACACTGAATATCAGTGTAAGCATTAAACATGCCTTCAATTTCAGACATGAATGGGATTTTTTTCTTAACCCATTGAAACGAGACAGAGGCTGTTTATTAATATTCTATTAATAAAGGCCAGTATAGAGTCATATACACCTCTTATTCCACTACGTGAGGTTGGTAATTGCCCCTGTATTAAGCTGTGCAGCGCTGTGGGCCTACAGCTTGCAAATGGGCTGACATGCAGGTAAAGATTATATGTTTAGTGTTATCACCAGACCCTCCAATGGTGCTAGGCGCTCATTTCGCCAAGAGTCACGGCTCAGACATGTATCAGCACAGCTGGTATTGATTCGGGATTGGAAATCAATAGGGATGTCATAATTTGGTCTGTGGTGTGAAAAAACAGACGACTTGTGTGCTTTTTTATTAGCAATTTCTTCCATGTGTGTGTTTTGGCATTGAATTAAATGACTAAAATTGATTTTTTTTTTTTTTTAGCAATGAAGTAAAACATTTCAGGGTTTCAATTAGATAAAATTAATTAAGTTTTTATTTTGGAGGGGGGTTGCAGAAAGAAAACGAGCAACAGATTTAAAAAATTGTCGCTTTGTTTTAACGTCACGGTTGTTGGAAATAAATGAATCCATTTGAGATAAAAAGGTCCAAAGTTGCAGCGAGGTTAGTTTTTCCTGGCCTGATCTGAATGCAGGTGCACATGCGCATGGAAATGCACACACACACACACACCACACACACACACACAAGCAGTACAAAAAAAAAAAAAAAAAAAAAAAAGCTACTAGTGCCGGCTGGTGGAGGAGGTGAGTGACGGGGGACAGATCGGCAAAGATAAGATGAAGTGCAGCTTTCTGAGTCAGAGGGGCGGAGGAGAAGAGAGAGAGAGGAGAGGTGTGTGTGCATTCAACTGTGTGTGTGTGTGTGTGTGCCTTTGGGTGCTTTGTCTGTCAGTCTTTAGCTTCACCCCACCTCCCCCAGTCCTCGTCCCTCCACCCCATTGCTCATTGGGTGCTGGTTGCCTCCCATTCTCAGCCACATCCCTCCCTCTCTTTCTGTAACTCACACACACACACACACATACAGATGTAAAACACATCAGCATGGACACACATGCCTTAACACCCCCACCTCCAGCAGCAGCAGCAGCAGCAGCAGCAGCATCAAAACAAACCGTTATTGTGTATGCAAATCAGTCGACGGACACGCTGCTATTTTTCTATTCTATTAGACTGTATTACACATGCTAATCAAGAGTGATATTGTGTTATTAAGCAGAGTAATTAATAAATAAACTAAATCCGCTGGAAATCAAATCTATAGAAGTCTGGCTGCTGCAGCCGCCTGGTTTGTAGCCACTGTGCATGTCTCTCCATAGTCCCTGCTTTTTGTTTTTGTTTGTTAAACAGTGGCGTTCCCTGAGGATAGAGGAGGGGGTGGAGGGGGTTTGTGGCACCTCCCTGCCCAGGATTACATTAATCAAAGTATTTATTTCCCTCGGGGAGCCAGGCGCAAATCACTCCAAATCCCAGTAAAATTGGATAACAGAAGAACGGGCGCATCTAGGTAACCCTTTTTTTTTTGCTCATTTCACCAACTTAATGGATCTAGTTCTATCTAACTTTGTGGAACAGTGTGTGCGGAGGAGCAGGGAGGGTGGAGAGGGGTGCAAAGCTAGAGGTATTGAGGCCTTTGAGAAGACAAACAACATAATTGGATGGAAGCGGGCGCTCAGGTAGAGAAAAAACAACACTAACCACATCCCCGATAGGAGTGACTCTGGATATAGAGCTGTACAAATAACAGCAGCTCTCTGATTCCCCGTCGAGGCTATAGGCATGCCTGGGTCCGAGCCAGCAAAAGGAAAAAAAAAAAAACTAGCCTCTAAGATCCCCCCATCTGTAATAGACGCGTCAACCTTCCTACACCAGAGCTGCTGCTTTTCTCTCCACTAAGTCTGGTCAATCCATCGCAAAACCCCACAAAGTATAAAAACAACAAAAAAATGCCTGATACCGTCTTTGCACTATTTGCTAAGTAATTACGTGTGATGTTTGGGCTAAAGCCTGCATGGCTAATAAATCAGCAAATGTTTACAGCCAAGCCGGTGCTGATAAGGCAATAAATACACCACCCAATATGCTGCCTATTACAGGTAATGCAAATAAAATAATAGGGCTGTAATTTTTCCTTATGTGTTGTGGTGGTGGCGCTGGCGCTGCCTCCGTCTTTGATATTCATGAGGGAAATGGGGAGGAAATGTCGTCTCTCGGTCTTTATGGGCACCGCATTGTAGCGCAAATCCAACGCCGCTGCCTATGTCCCAATCAGGGATAAATGATGGCCTCGTTGCATGGCGTTTGGAGGCAACCCTGAAGCGCGCACTGGCTCTCAAATGCATGCAAACACAGTAGAAACATGCATGCACACACATACTGTTGCTGCCATGTATGCTTGGGGGGGTAGCTGGAGTTGCTGGCGGGGCCCTGACTCAGAGCCAGGCCTCTCGGGATAAAGGCAGCCTGCCTGCATGGTTCCATGGACGAACTCTGTGTAGGAATATTCCACAGAAAGCTGCACATTTGGCTTCTATAGCATCTAGTGTATCTGCGAGTGTGTACACAGTATCCATACTTCTGTATACAAAGCTGCCAAGTTTATCTAGCCATGTGTGTGTGTGTGAGTGTGTTTGTACAGCATATACATGTGTCGGGGTGCAGGTGTGATGCACACGCAGAGACAGACAGTGAAAACTGTTCGCCATCACGTATCGACATTCGTCTGATGATGCATGATGCTTCGCAAATGAGCAGAAAATCTACAGCTCTAAAGGGACCAGTGCTGGTTGGATGGAGGGGAAAGTAAAGGATGTGAATATAAAGGGCCTTAGCTTGTATGCACATTGTTGCTATACTCTTAAAGATCATTATGTTATTATAATTTTGGATCATTTTTGCTTGTTTTTGCCTGTGCACTACAAATTAGTTACACTTTATATCATAGCAAATGATGTTGCTGTGTTTTCAACTTATTTCTCTCACTACTCCGGGCATCCATTGACTTCCAGTCATTTCTGTATGTTAAGTGCTACTTTTTACATCATGCATACTTTTCATTTTTGCTGACAATTTTTAAAAAGTATACAGCAAATTTTCACAAATTTGAATATGTATATATTTTTCCAGGTGTCCCAGGCAGCCATTGATTTAATTTAATTTTCCAACCTATTAGCAGACTTTTATAACTGGCATGTCTGCATTCAAATTTTCTGCACTATCTGCAAGATAATGCAACACTGACAAAAAACAAATGCAGACCTAATGTCCACTGTGACGAATTGCAAACAAAAGCAAGTTTTAAGGGTCTGCTTATCAATTTCCAGACTGCAAAATGAATGGAAAACAATGGCTTCCTGGAGCAGTAGGGGAAATGCATTCAGAATGCTAAAACATGCTAATATGATTTGCAACATTATTTGTTTCAAAAGTGTGCTAATTGGCTGTGTTTTGAATATATTTCTTCTACCATTCCAGGTATCCATTTACTTCCAGTCATTTATGTGTGATATGAAGTGCAATGTTTTACATTATTGATGCATATCATGTATAGGTTTGATTTTAAAAAGCATGACACGCATTTTTACAAATTAAAAAAAAAAAAAAAACTTTTTCAAGACATGGACTTTAATTTCACAACCTATTTGCTGACTCATAAAACTTGCTCATCTGCATTCATTTTTTCAGCACTTAAACTTAGTTACCATGAGAAGATAATGCAACACTGACAGAGAATGAATGCAGACTTAATGTTTACAGTGAGTTTTCAGAGTCTGCTCATCGAATTTATACCACAAAAAAATGAATGAAAGCCATTGCTTGCCTGGAACAGAAGGGGAAATGCATAATCAATTGTTTATTGACTTTCCTATTGCATAGAAATGAATGGAAATCAACACATACGCAAACCATGTTGCTGTGTTTTCTCCCACCATTCCAGACATCCATTGACTTCCAGTCATTATCAAAATAGTTGACAATTTATTTTTATTTGATTGGATAATTGATTAATTGGTGTAGCTCTATAATGCAGCATTGACAGGAAATGAATGTCCACTGTGACAAATTACAAACTAAAGCAAGCTTTACGAGTTTGCTAATTGACTGTCATATCATACAGAAGTTAATGGAAGCCAATGGCTGCCTGTAGAGGAAATGTGTTCAGAATACTAAAACATAGTAATGTGATTTGCAACATTGTTTCTGAAGTGTGCTAACTGGCTTTCATATTGTGTAGAAATGAACTGAAATCAATGGCTGCTTGCAAGAGTTGGACAAGTAAGTCTAAAACTCAAAGGAAACAGCATGCATTTGAAAAAAAAGTCTGCAAAATGCTAAAGTATAAATGAATTTGTAAAGGAGCTAAAACTTGCAACACATTTGTATTGTCTTTGAACAGCCTCCTCAGAGCCCCTGTTTGTTCTTGGGCACCACTTTAAGGCCCCTGCATTTGGCAATGCAGGTTTTGCATGTATTATTGTGCTGCGTCTCCATCACACACTCACAGAGTAAACATGTATGACTGGCTGAGCGTGGCTAGCTAGCTGCAGCTTCAAGGCGTCTATAATAATGATCAGTGACTCTCAACTTTCAGAATGGGGGCCTTGCTGTTGGGGTCGCCGACTGTTGTTGATGATATGCGGCCGCGGGTGACATGTGCTATTCATACGCGAGCTTGTGTGGTCACGTTCAGCAGCCGGGAAGTCTTGATTCATGTGGGCATTATGCACGCTGGACGCTTATGGCACCTCTCCCTGTTGCCGTGCAGTCAGGCCCATTTGTTTGGAAATGGGTTTACATACATCTTCTTCCAAATGACTCTCCCTCTTCCCCTCCCTGGGCTTACAGCTCTTACACACACACACACACACACACTCACACACACACACACACATACAGTACAGATTGGGTAAACTGGAAGCTACAAACATGCAGCTTTATCAACTGCAACAGAGGGCATTTAGGTGATGCAATTCACCCTCTGTCGGCCATGTTGGAGGTATTTAGCATGGGCAGCTGTGCTCATGAACAGCCCATTATGCTTCTTCATGCTGAACTTTAGTTTCCTCAGTAAGATTGAATGATCTTGGGTCAATTTTGGATTTTGTTTTCATCTTGAATTTGCTTTTTGGGCTACGTAACCATCGCTGTGCCATCTGTAACCATCTTTGCATTAGCTCTCTCGTCTCTCTCAAGGTTTTATCTATTTTATAGTACCCAGTGCTCTTTCTCAAGCGAGCTTTTGTGACCATATGTACCCTCGTAGTCCCCTGGCCCAGCCTTAAAGGCCGTGAAAACCCTTTTTTTTTCAATCAGCCTCTTACTACTAGCAACTGGATTCTATGTGAAGACAATTAAGGGCTTAACTTGAAACAATTTTGGTCATTAAGCAAGACAGATTTCTGTATTCTAGTATTTTTGGCGTTCTTCTCACTGATTTGAAGTCGGCGGGGCTCGGTTGGAAAAAGGTGATGTCATATATTTCTCAGGATATTTCTCATAAATACCATGTAAGGGCGACTTTTTTCAGACTTTGTTTAGTCATGAATATTTAAGAGGCACACTTAAGTTTTGAGACTACATTTCTAGTGCCTTTAAGGTTTGCTTTAGAAGAACTCCATGTTCTAACCCTAGCATATATTTGTGAGTTTTTGTATCCATAATTTTAACCTCGAGGTCCCTAGTATGCCCCTGCTCCAGATTTAAAGGCCCTGAAAACCTATTTTATCAATCAGCTTCTTACTATTAGCAGTTTGAGCCTACATGAACACACAATTATGGGCTACTAACTTGAAAAAGTTTTTTATTTAGCCAAACTATAGACTATAAATGGTGCAAAAGTTTCCTTATAGAAATCATAGCATCTTGCTACCCTGGTGATTTTGGAATATCTGTTTAAAATTTTTTTTTTTTTTAAATAAGCTTCCATCTCTGCACTACCTAACTTTTTTTAAAAAAAGATGTTTTTTTAGCCCTGTTGCTTTTGAGCTCCTTTTGAATTTATTTGGGCCGTCTTGTCTCTGTGTTGTCCCAATCACGATTGTTATTTTAGTGTTATGGTGAAGGTTTTTGTCTCCTCTTCTGTTGAGCAATTTGGAATTTTAGTTTTTGAAAACTACTGTATAAATAAGAGTAGTTATTATTATTAATTTATGGGAGGAAATTATCATGATATGACTAACCTTGCTCTGCTAAATTAGCATAGTTAGCTATAAAGGTATGAGGTGTTTGTTGACTAGTGTCAAAGACTCAACTGTTTTCTTTTGACATTTGTATTTTTTGCAGTAAATCTTTAAGTAAATTTCAGTGTTGACTGAATTTGAAAAGACAAGTTGAGGTAATTCTGTAATGATTCAAAACAAATTAACTTTGAGTTAAATAAAAAGTTACATTAAAATGTAATAAAATTTGAAGTCGACTGAATCAAAGTTGAGGTAATTTTGCAATGATTAAAAAAAACTTTTCTAGTCAAATACACTTGATAAAAAGGGTCTCACACAATGCATGCTGGGAATCCTAATGGCTAATGGCTAATATGCAGATTGT
This sequence comes from Lutjanus argentimaculatus, assembly GCA_034769285.1. Classification (NCBI taxonomy): domain Eukaryota; kingdom Metazoa; phylum Chordata; class Actinopteri; order Lutjaniformes; family Lutjanidae; genus Lutjanus; species Lutjanus argentimaculatus. Next base: position 9,153,216 of record JAWZSL010000020.1, read on the forward strand.
GTTTCTGTAGAAAGTGAATTTCTGCCTAATGTGTTGAACTTTGTACAAAACATTTGTTAATCTCATCATTTCAAGTCAAAAGAGTTGAACTCAAGTTTTCAAGTTCTTAAGTGTTATGAATATAAATACTAGATTTTTTTTAGTTTTATTAACTTGAATAAATAAAATATTTATATTTACTTAATGACAAAAGATTAGTTGATTCTACTAAATTCCTGTATGTTTTTTTTTACAGTGCATAAAAAAATAATCTCAGATGGATTGATTGAAAGCTGTATAGTATATTTATTCTACACATCGTTTCAAGTAAAAAGACTTCAAGTTAGAAGAACTCATGTTTATAAGTTCTGAAGTGTTCTAAAAAAAAGACATTTCGAGGTTAATTAACTTGAGTGAGTAAAACTTGTATATTTACATGATGTTACTGAGAAAAGGTTAGCTGATTGCACTAAATTCCTGTATGAATGAATTAATTTATTACATTTTTTAAAGTTTAAAGTATGCTGTTACAACTCTTTCGCGCTCACCAAGTTAGTGACCTTTTCACTCACTAACTTTACAGTCTTGTAGAGACACCAGATGTGATTTCTGGATGTGTGACAACTGCGAAGCCTCTACAGTAGTCTGACTGGCCACACTTATAGGCACAGTCTCTCTTCCCTGCTTCACAGAGCTGCTGCTGCTGCTAGCCCCTTTCCCTCTCCCCACCCCCCTCCTCACCCCCCTAACATCTCCTCCTCCCTCCTTCTCCTTCGTCCAGGCCTGGCAGCGAGCGTTCAAGCCAGCAGCATCACAAAAGCGGCTTTGAGGGGATTGCACGCTGGCCGCCGACCCCTCTGAGCTCACACCCACCACACATTACTCACCAGCAGGCCTCACAGTGCGGACTGCAAACCAGGCTAGGAAACAGTGTATGTCAGAGGGCTGGAGGGGGGGCTCTTATTCTACTAACCTCTCTCCTCTGTTTTTGCTTTTTGTTTTACTTTGAAGGAGAATCTCAGTTAGAGGAGAGTTAAACAATGCTGCACAGAATCGAGCACAATAGAACTTTGTTGTTTCACCATGTTGGAAAATTGCCTCAGCACGGACTGTCAAGTCAAATATCCCTCTCAGCTTTTTGGCTTTTGGTCGAGCACCGTCAGTTCCAGGATGTGATGTTGACTGTGTGTGAACATGTGAGCTGGATGAGTTTGTCTCTCTTCCTAGTCTGGAGAAGCAGAGAGGATCGTGGAAGCTAAGCAACACGCTGCTGTGGACAGGGTCAGCAGCAACACGGATTTTAACCACCTAAAAAAATCAATATCAGTTAAAGTGTTCGCTTTATTTAAAGTATAAGTGCAGTGGCTTAAAACTTAAAATAGTCATGACATGGACTTATTTCATCACTGCTGTTATGTGCAGTTAATATAATCACTAGCAAATGTGCGGGGCGAGGAAAATAAACAACTTATAGACTGTAACAACAATCTGTAACGTAAGTTTGAGCCATTTTCTCACACATGCATGACTGTTGAAGCAAACTGAAATATAAAACAGAAGCTACTTTCAAATAAAGACACGAAATATGCGCTACCAGAGATTATTTTTACGAGCGCGCTCCACATGTTGTCAGATATTCAGATATTCAAGCTTTATATGTTTCATAGATTATGTAATGCTGTCAGAGGATATGCAATATGTTGCTGTGATAATAAAGCTTTGATTGATGGGGAAAATAACAATTAATCGATTAATTGATTGTTAATGTTGTGAATGATTGATGAAGGAAAATGCTTACAGTCTGCAAACCTAGAAGAAACAGAAAATTGATTTTAAGTGACAACTATGAACAGAAATACGTTCCATGTGTTGATGATCCTAATATTGTCATGCTTGTGTGAGGACAAAAAGTCTATAAGACAGTTCTGTCTTGCTTTTGACAAAACACTCCAGTGTTTTTGCTTCAAGTGTCTGTGCGGAGCAGTTATACATCGTTGGTCTCTCTAAATGCTCAACACTTGAGGTGATGGAGGGCGAGGTCTGCCAACTGCGGCGATCTTTGTGATGCGCTGTTGTCGTGATAGATGACGTCAGTTCCGTTGATAAGTTCCACCTGACATTGCTGCATAGAGTGTTGTTCGCCTGTTTCTTTAAAATGTTGCATGTTCAAATCGCACCTCGCTTTATAGTTTTTCACATCAGACAGTCTTTCCGAACAGGAAACAGCTGTTATATAAGCCAGATATCGCTCTCTCTCTAACGCAACCAAACTCCTTCGGCAAAAGCAGTAGTTTTACTTTGCAGAACACTGGAGTTGCTGGTCTATCAGTGACTTGATCTATTAGCTTGTTTGTGATATTGTGTGACTTCTGTGTTTTAAAAGACTAGTTTGGATTCACTGATGTTATATGATAAAACAAACAAACTAAGTGATGGAGGCAGCGGCAGACCAGCAACTTCTGTGTTCTGCAAGGTAAAATGACTAATTTCACCAATGGAGTTTGGTTGCATTGTGAGAGGGCAATACTTGGCTTATGTAACCGTGGTTTCCTGAAAGAAAAGTCTGTCTGATGGTAAAGTGGTGAAAATATTAAGTAAATATAATGTACACTTAAACAGATTTTGCTGGGTGGATCTTTCTTGGCGAGCGTTTTCTGCAACACTCAGCCAAGCAGGATCACGTTAAATCCATCCCTCTGAGGATCCGAGCAGGTCTTTCCGTCTCGATATAAATAGTTTGGAATATTTCTCACACTGCCTGAAAGGTGGTGTCACATTCAACACGTCATGTGTCGTCAGTTTGGGACAAGACACATTTTTGCTACTTTTCAAAAGCGGCATATGGCAGCACACATGCTGGTATTAATATATGTTGCCTCAAACAGTATCACTGCTCATGTGGATGTCTTCATTGTCACAAAAGGGGGAGAAAAAAAAAAGACTGAAAGCTTGTATTATGTTCCTACAACCTCCAAATCAAGGTCTTCCACAGGGACGCCTCCTTTGTATGACTGAACTTGAGATAATGCAGGGTGTCATGTAAAATGAAATTACATGCAGCACGCCGTTCTCTCCCCCCCGCACAGAGCTGCGTGGCTTGTTCTTAGACTGTAACCTTCATATTGTAGGTGTGAGACGAAAGCTTAGCAAAGCATGGCCAATTCTCAGCGGTTACGCCTGTGGTTGGTGACTGCGCGAGCGAGGGTGTTTTTAAATTCGGTCCTCCCTGGCGTGCGTGGCTGTGTTTGTCGTAGACCTTTCAGGATTAGCGGTCCACAAACACAAATCCTCCCAACAATGACTAACGCACGTCTCAATACGTCGTCAGGATGTGCCACAGAAACTCGGTTTAGCCTACTTTTTTTTTTTTTTACCCAACCTGTCTGTTCTGCAGCTAAAACTCTGAATGACACTGTTACGTAACGCCGCTCTGCTCTCCCAGTAATCTGACTGTGAGTCTTCTTCTAGCAAAAAAACTGCACCCGCAGGAGTCTATGTCAGTGCCGTGATCCACATTCGGATGTTTAAATGTCTGTTTAGATGCAAAATGTTTGAAGAAACAGCTGATCTCGAGGTTAGGCAGCAGTCATTCTTGCCAGTGTGCTCAGATTTCTGTTTTTACTCAGTTTTTTTTTTGTCACTAGCAGCTCCAGTAATAACTTTCTTTACTTAAAGGGATAGTTCGGATTATTTGAAGTGAGACTGTTTGAGGTTGTTATCCACAGTCAGTATATTACCTACCCCAAAGTCCTTTTTACATGTATAAAAATCCAGAGTGCTGTGAGGCCTGCCAGAAACGTGATACTTTAACAGTGTTTGTTTACAATATTATAAACAAAATTACATCTTGACAGCCATTTTTACATGCAATAAGAAAAGTAAGAATATACTTACAACCTAATTACGCATCAGAAATATTATATCACAAAAATATTAGCTGCCATCTACAAAACCATCCTGTATCCAGGGGCATTTCCAGACTTTTTTGACTGGGGTGGCACAACTGGGGCATTTACCTCTGCAGGGGTGGCATGGAATATGTGTCAGACCAGCATTTGTCATATCTACTTCATTTACTAACATTAAAGTGTCTTACAGTCTCTTACATTCCTGTGATTAATAATTTTTTATTTAAAAGATAAATAGTCATAATGAATAGTATTTACAGAATAAAGAAAAATAAATTGTACCTAAGGTTTATTTGTATTATATTCATTTATTCACCCATTTTGTGTGTGTTTTTTTTTGTTTTTCTGAGTTGTATAACACAACTAACATCTCATTATCCAACCTTGTGTTGTAGAATGACACATAAAGTAAGTAACTTCACAGACAGCCAATCATATTTGCAGATAATGGGGTGGCCAATCAGATTTCAGGTGTGGCCGGCGCCCCTCCAGGCCCTCCCTTCTAGAAACAGCCCTGCCTGTATCATAAATTCACGTCTGACATTTGTAACGAAGCAAGCCGCTTGAAAATCGCTCAAAAATTGAGCAAGTTATGATGATTTTAAGTAAGGACAGACCTCCTGCCTCCATAGGCAGACATGCGTTAGGAGACACAGCTGCCCCTTACCAGTATGGCCAACCGCGTTGACGAACAAGATGTAGCTGCTGGATAATGGAGCAAATAAAATGCAGTCTGTGAATGTGTCTATTGAGTTGTGAGAGTAAAGAAAAATGTCTTCCTTTGTTTCAAGTTAATCTTTGCAAAGTAGCCTGTTACTGGAGGGTCATCTATTATTAGCACAAGAGCATCCAGAGCATATTATCATATTATGTAAAATGATATAGCTATATTTACAATGATATATTAAGGAGGACAGAAAGGACAAAACAGACAGTTCCCCCCTGTTATTTCTGCCGTTGACTCTCTCTTCACCAAACTCCATAGGCAAAATTAGCAATTTAACCTCGTAGAACATGGGAGTTGCTGGTCTACCGCTGCCTTGATTGGCAAGTTAGTTTGTAGTATTGTGTGACTTGGGTGTTGTAAAAGGTTAGTCCGGACTCACCAAAGTCACAAAAAACTAACCGATTGAGGCAGTGATAGAACAGCAACTCCTAAGTTCTAGGAAGTTAAATTACTGATTTCGTCTATGGAGCTTGGTTAAGCAAGAGAGAATGATATTTGGCATCTATAACAGTGGTTTCCCATCAAAAGAAGCTGTCTGGCAGCAAATAAAGGGTTAAAAATATTCTCAATATAGTATACACTTAAAGTGATGCTGTTTTTTTTTTAATGGTGGGATTTTTTTAGGTGCCTAAAATCCATTTTCTTGCTGACCCTGTCCAAAGTAGTTCATTTCTTGGCTTCCTACACCTGTTCTGCTGCTTCTCCAAACTGACTATTGATGAGTATCTCATACAAACCCACTTAAAAAAAAAAATCAAATAAACCAGTTACTCATGTTTAGGTATTTATTTTCTTAAAAATTCTCACAATAGTTCCACTTCTCTCCGATTACTTTCACATTTTCCATGAAGCCTCTATAAACAAGACTCGAATGAGGAAAACGGCAACTCACAAGCATCTTTTGGTGCGAACCAGAAAAAGATAATCTATTCATTTTAAACATGTGTCACCCTCTGTGGTGGCTCGCTGCTGTGTTATCCTGCGCTGCACTTTCCAGGAATCACCCGTCAATCAAACGGTGTAGGCGGCACTGTTTTGTCCTCTTACATACATTTTCTCTTGTTGACATTTGAGTTTTCTTAGCTGTATTTTTCTCTCAGCTAGCGGGGGCCATCACTGCTTATGCTAAGTACCCTGTTCTTCTTCTTCTGCTTACTCCAAACAAACTGAAAACACATCATGTTCCCGGGAAAGACTTGCCAGACACAGAGTGTTTGGACCGGCGAGTGGAAAAGCTTTCATGAACTTGCTATAGGCCGAGCTGCAGGCGGCGGACGGCAACAAATATTTGCACAAATCTGTTTCTGGGACAAACCGAGCCTCATACAAAGAAACCATGTGAAAATGTCACAGAGTAGGATTTCAAGTCGCAAAAGTGATTCTGCTTGGAAATGTTCTGCAGTTTCTTTTTTTTTTTTTTGTCTAGTGGTAGAGAGATAGCAATATTACTCATATGCAAGTAAAAGTCCTGCATTAACATTTTATTTGATGAAGGTAGAGAAGTATTACCAACAAAAAAGAAAGAATTATAGTAAATATACTCATGACTTTCAGAGTTATATGATCATATATATATATGTTTTCAGCTTTGTAATACCTAAAAAGTAATTTTCTTAACCCAAAAAATTGGGATTATTACACCAATGCATGGTCAAATACATCTTATTTTGGTAGCTGTACATGTGTTGGGTAATTGAGTGTAAAAACTTGTACAAGAGCTAGATCAGAACTAAACACAGAGGGCAAAAACAGCTACATACTATACTCTAAGGGCCCTGATGAATGAAAATTTGAAAGAGCAATATGATCTTCATCAGGCTCTGTCAAGTCTAAGCGCCACAGACGAGACACAAACACACTCAGGTGTTTGCAATCGGCTTGATTAAGAATCAATCTGCTCTCTGAATGGAACAATCAGAGCAGAAGCGGTCCGACGCCGTCTTAAGGTCAATGTGTGCTCCTGCAAAAAGGGCTATAATAGAGAAACAGAAGAAGAAAAACCCTTGAATGCACTAAATAACAAAAATGTATGCTGGGTCATGTGAATAGTCTGAAAGAAAACAATTACCACACATTCAATCTATAATAATGTAGAACTTTCTATGTTTGTGTGTAAAACCCTAATGTGCACAGAAATCAGGGACTAAAGCCGGCAGATAAAGAGTAAAAATTACAATCGTAACCAGTGGAGGAAGAAGAGGAGCAGCAACACTGCACTGTAAAATTAGCAGGGGCGTAAATACAGACAGTGCAGGCAGTGTGGTTGCTCTGGGGTGGGGGGTGACCTGTAGAGCGAGTGGGCCCTCAAAATGATCAGTTTGATATGCAGTGATGATCGCTGTTGTCCAGTGTCAAGTCTCTATTTGATCATGTGAAGACTTTGATTGTCAGAGCGTTAACCGTGGTTCTGATAACTTTCTCTTTGACCTCTCTATTTTCTGGCCCCTCCAGGAAGTTTTTGGGATTGTTGTGGCCTAAAATGCCTGATTTTCTAGCAGCTTTTCAAAAAAAAAAAAAAAAAAAAAAAAAAGCAATGCATGCTGCAGTACAGAAAGTGGAAATTGTAAAAAAAAAAAAAAAAAAAAAGTTTAAAAATGTATTTTTGAATAATTCATTAAAAATCAAAGGGCACTTTGACATTTCAGGGGAAAATAAAAGCACACTTGATTCTGAGTGCTCTGAGTAACCTGACCAAAAAGCCTCAGGATTTAAAAAAAAAAAAAAAAAAAAAAAAGAACGAAATATTGTTTATTTGTCAGTGAAGCAGTGCACCTGGAGGGTATTCCACAAAGAAGCAAAATCTTTTTGGAGCTCAAACACAAAACAGCAAGCAAAAAAACTGTGAAATAAAAATGTCAAACATTGTGTTGTTTTCAGCACACGTGACAAACTAAAAATGCAAAAAAATACTAAATAAAAAATAAAGTGCTAAAGAGTCGGCTCCTGGAGACGTACATGTATGATGTTTGCGTTGAGGACAGCTATGATTGGTAGAACTCGTGGAAAGCTACAATGATTGGTCAGATTTGTTGAAAAGTTGCAGTAATTGGACAAAATTGCATGATCTTGAAGAATTCACAGGGATTGGTTGAATTTGCGTTAATTGTTGCAAACTTCCTGGAAAGACTTACCTTCTAAATACAACAGCCTAAGTAACTCATTTAACTAGGGTCCATCATAACTACCTTCCATCACTGAAAATTACCCCAATACAAGGAAAAAGTCCCAAGAACTAACGCAAAAGTAAATGAACTTAATGCAGACAAATGATTATTTCTACTGAAGCAACACTATGTAAGCAACATTTTACTGTTTTAGTTGGTTGAAGTGGATCTGTAGGGTGGTAATCTGTGACGATGCATCATATTTTATAAGCTCATCATGTAATGTGTATGTAAAATAGTTCTCTTGTACCTTAGCCGTCTAATAAATGTACTGTAGTAGATATATACAGTAGCATCAAATGGAAATACTCGCTGCAAGTACAAGTACCTCAAACTCAGTGACCTTCCTCTGCTGCTTTTTGCATCTTGTTATTGTAATAATTTAATAAAGTTTGACTCTTTTGTTTTGAAGAGAGCACCCATCTGATTCTAATGTCTGTTTCTCTCTTTGTCTCTTCCTCTTTCAGGAGAGCCACAGTCCCCTGGCAACACACACACACACACACACATACAAACACACACACACACCAAACTTTGGTCCTCCTATGACACCCCTCCTTGTCCCCCATCCTCCCCCTGATGCACAACCTCTGGAGGTAAGGGCCTTAGCTTGTGCATTTGTGCATGTGTGCGCGTGTGCGTGTGTGTGTGAGTGTGCATGTACGGTCTCTCTCCCCCAGCAAAAGCGGACACGCCGTCTCCCCAGCTTCCGTTTTCCTCTGCACGCCCGCTGCTGGAGTATTCACGCTCCAGGCTGTTTTCTTTGAGAGAGAGACGGAGTATAAAAATATGCAAATGCTATTGTTGAAGCGCAGAACGAAAGGAGGGGAGTGGGGTGGGGTGGAGGGGGGGGGCGCTCCTTTTACACCCCCTCACCTCCCTGCTGCCGCCGCTGCCACCCTTCCACCTCCATCCATCCATCCTCTACGTGGAGAGAGGTCTGACCACGGAGAGAGGAAGAGACAACAGGGGCAGGATATTAAAAATATGCTGAAAGGCCACCATTGTCTGTTTCAGCTGAGGCCTTTTCTCTGGACCCAATGTTAGAATGTACACACACACACACACACACACACACACACACACACACACACACGGCGACAGAGACATGCAGCTATTGAAATAATGAAATCCATCACACAAACCGCAAGGCCAGACCTACAAATGTCCCTAAGAGAGGCAGAGAGAGCAAGGCACAGGCCTTTATTATGGACTGTATCCTTTATATAAATGAGTGTTTACATCTCTGCTGACATATCTTAAAGGGATATTTCAGATTATCTTAAGTGGAGTTCTATGAGGTACTTATCCATAGTCATAGTATTACCTAATGTAGATGGTGGTTTGCATACCCCCAGGGTCTAGAAGCAACAGGAGTACCTTAAAACATATTTTAGCCACTTAAAAAAACACCAATCTTAACAATTAATATCAATTTACATCCTATCTATCTTAAGCCACTTTACCTTGCTGTCAGACAGCCTTTCAGACGGGAAACAGACGTAATTTTACCACACAGAACACAGGAGTTGCTGGTCTACTGCTGCCTTGATTGGTTAGTTAGTTTGTGTTACTGTGTGACTTTGGTGAATCCGAACTAACCTTTTAGAACGCCAAAGTCACACAACAACACAAACAAACTAACAAACCAAGACAGCAGTAGGCCAGCAACTCCCATATTCTGTGAGGTAAAATTACAGTTTTTGCCAATGGAGTCTGGTTGAATGAGAGGAGGGTCTTTTTTAGGTCGCTAAAACATGCTTGACGGTACTCCGTTGCTTCTACAAACTCTGGTGCGTCGATCTCCAGCTACACTGGCTATGATAAGTACAACCCCACTTCAAATAATCCGAACTGTCCCTTCAATAGTATAGTAATACTCAGTTGAAGTGATAGAGACAAGAGAAAGAGAAACAGATTACAAATTGTATAAGTTGTGTCCCAGTAAACTGCTTCTAAAGGAAGGTGCTCTCACTTCATGCTGATCAGTCCTGTGCTCAGATCAAAGGTGTACTAACAAAGACACAATTGGTGTAATTGGGAGAGATGTCGATCAATCGCAGTCTATAACAGTTGCAATACCACTGTGTGAAAAAGCACAGGAAAATAACAACATAACTCATGGCTGGGTTCCATTACTGCACCACTTTTATGGACCTGGTATTGTGCATGTTTACTTTAAAGTGCATCAGAATAGATATTTTTCACGGCAGCCACGCTGAAATGAAACGGCGGTGTAAACACAGGTGTCACTAATTATATAATTAAGGTCCCGTTCCATTTAGTGCAGCAGAGCCTTTCCAGTGAGCCAACATGCACAAAAGCGGCATCCTGACTGTTTGACCTGAATCCAGTGGAATCTTAATTAGCATCATTGGTCACACCTGTGTTTACACGACTGTTTCATGTAGAAACAGCTGCTGTGAAGAAGGTCTATAATTAGCTAAATATAATGTAAGTATCAAAAAGAAAAAGTAGAGCCTTCAGTTACATTATTGCTATTACTACTATGCTACTTCATATGCTGCTGGGTATTTTAATCTGTTACAATTCACTGAGTATGTTACATGGAATTGGAACGCAGCCACAAGCAGAGACGTAAACAAAAAGCCATACAGAGATTAGTCAGCTGATAACTGTGTAATCTAATGAACATATATTTTAATATGACTGTATTTGTATAATCAAACTAGATGCACAGCTTTAACACAACTAAAGATGACAGGGTACACAAATGTATCACTGTAAACATGTTGTGAGACCATTTTTTCCTTCCTGACACTGATACCAGTGCATTAGAAAACCAAAGAGCCCCAGCTCTGTGATTCCCAAAGTGCGGCGCCCACCGGGGGCCTTGAGAGGCCATGAAAGTTTTTATAAGACTGAAATTACCATAAAATATTTACAATTAATTTAAAAAAAAAAGTGGTCAGATCTAATAAATCAAAGCCATGGGATTCAAATTAAGTGTCATTTTTTCATTTATCTTATAAATTACATGATATCAGATCGATGCATAGACTTGTGCACTCGCCAAAACCCAATCCAGCATTTTGGGCTGCATCCAATACTGGTATCAGTCCTTACATGAACAGTTTGTATAATATGAATCAGTATGTGATCTATTTTTCTTACTTCCAGAAAACAAAAAAACAGAAAAAGAGGAGGAAATAGAGGAGACAATGAGACACATATACAAAAGTAGAAACTTACATAGAGACAGACACACACGCTCACTCAGAGAATAAGAGTGCAGCCCTGTGATAGTGGGAAGCCCATTTGTAAAGCCCTCACGCTCTCAGGAAGACTTTTTGAAGTGATTATGAAGACAGTTCAGATCAAAGGATTTGACAAGTCTGAGTGCGCGCCAAATATGAGGCCGGGTAATCACACTCAAGCCCCTCCATACAAGATGGCAGTGGTCCCCCCAGCTGCTTTGCAAATGTAATGTGACACTTACGGATAAACAGATTATCAAGGAATGGGAAGGGTGGGGTTTGGGTGGAGGGACCAAAAAAAAAAAAAAAAAAAAAAAAGAAGAAGAATCTCCACAACTTGTAGAAATTAGAGGGAGAGATATAGTTTATTTAATGAACTCTGGGGACGGGCAGCGTCAGAGAAACGATGATTAATTCTCCAGCGCTGATACAGGTCTAAACGATATAATTTGGGAATATTAGTGGGAACATTAGATGATGAGGCAGTATTTCTTGTGGTAGACTCGGGGGCTCGGGAGACTGTTTTTTCCCTTCCTTTCTCTTTTCCTTCACTAGTTATTATAGATTAATCCATAATCCCACCACCTAAAGACATTTTTGTCAGTGAAGCTCAGGGATAGAGCCGGTAGAATTTCTTCTTCTTCTTCTTTTTTTTTTTTTGAATATATCTCTGCTCGTGCTCATTTCCCCTCAGCATGATGTCACATTGTCACGTCTCCTACTGAAAATACTCCATCGCCAGCTCCTCTCAGATATACTGTTTCATAAGGTATTTTGGCAGCGCTGAGGTGGGACTTATGAGTTTATGTAACTGGAAATTTTTCACATCATGTACACCTTTTTTTTTTTTTTTTAACCTTTATGCCATGTAAAATATGATGCTCAGTGCTCATAAAAGGACAAAAACGTGTTGATATGAATTATTTTTAGTGTTTTTATGAATGGTTTCAAGTAGAAGAGAGTTGTACATTGCTATCAAGGTAAATGTCAAGTTTTGCCCATAATGTGTTGATATGAATGACTTTTAGTGTCTTTATTAATGGATGCAAGTAGAAGACTGTCTTTCTTTTTGCGACTGTATCATCATGCATTTAAAGGAATTTCTTGTGCCTGAAATGTGTACAGGTATTTAATTCAAAACTCCGCCTCGTGCAGCAGATGTTGCAAGACAATTTGATGTATTATACTGTATGTTGTCGGTCTCAAAGTTAAAACGACGCATCTCCAAATTTGGTGATTCCGGACGGAGCGGTTACCTGTTTAAACTTTATACTATGTAAAATGTGATGTTCGGTGCTGATATGAATGTTTTTTCAAGACTTTATGAATGGATTCAAGTAGAGGAGTGTTGTATGGGGCATGAATACATCGTTTTGCGACTGTGTCATCATGTATTTGAGGAGGCAGAGGTTTTTAATTCAAAACTCCATTGAGAAAAGCATCGTTTTTACTGCTGTTTTGTTCTGTTTGTCTGTGCAGCATTAGAACACCAAACTCCAGATGTTGCAAGACAATTTGATGTTCTATAAGTCAATTTTGGACTTTTTCTATGTCATGAACAACATCTTTATAACCTCAAGCCATATAAATGTGATGTCCAAGCGCATAAGAGGATAAAAATGCCTATGATGTGTTGGTATAAGTTTTGCAGCTGTGTCATAATGTAATATAACACTTGTACTGCATTTGAAGGAGTTTCTTGTGCCTGACATATATAAAGGTTTCTAATTCAAAACTCCATTGAGAAAAGTATGATTTTTATTGCTGTTGGGTTTTGTATGTATTGTGTGTTTTATGACTATAGCTATACACCAACCTCTGAGTAAAGTAAAAGTGGACAATTTGACGTATTACATGTTGTTGCTGTCCAGAGAAAACCACGTATCTACAGATTTTTCTGATAAATTTAAGAAGGTTCCTTTATGGATCGAGAAAATTCATCTCCTTCTTCGCTCATGGAAGTATTTAAAAACCCTTTTCGGCCGTCAGAAAAATGCTTCATCACCAAGGGCACAGCCCCCCCATCCCCAGCCCTCTTGGAAACATTACCATAAGACTAGTTAGCGAACTAGCAAACAACACTTCAAAAAAATAAACTCAAAAAACAAAACACTTAATGACAGACCGTAACTATTGCTTTTGAGGTTGCATACTGTCACCACTTTACTTCACCAGAGGCATTGTTGTGTCTACGAGTCATATCCGAGCAGGTCGTCAAAAGAAAATTTCCCCACGACTTTCATGTTTTTATTTGGGGGGGGGGGGGATACACGTGTTCTAAATATTGAAGGGGGACGTGTTTTTCTTAGCTCAGGAAAAGATCACATTTTGGAAATGCGTGGTTTTCACAGGACGAATGCAGGAATGCATTTCCTTGACATTCTCCGAAAAATAATGGACTCTTGAAAGACACGTCTCTGATCTGACTGCAAAACACCAAATACTGCATGTCAATGGTTGTTTCATTCATCTGTATATAATCTTAATAAAAGAGGAACAACAGAAGCTTTGCTCTACGTCTGATTTGTCCTCTAAGTGTCTCTACATCACACAGCTACGTCTTAAAAACAAAGTCCTCTACTTCCATTGTCCGAGGCGATTAAAGTGGTCCTGAAGTGCCTCTCTCAGAGTCACCGAGTGTCCATTTGTCCAGTCAGAAAAGGGTGTGCTTCGTTCTGTCTTCATCTGTATGTGTGTGTGTGTGTTCTGAATGACCCTTGTGGCGGGACAAACGTCCCTTTGAGGTCGCACGGACAGATGGACGGACGGGGCGACTCAGCGACAGACACAGAGGACTGAGGCTCCAGTGTGGCCGCCGCCACGTGGCTTGAATCCCCTTTCATCTCTGCAACTTCCTGTCCCTCGCACAAACACACTGACCAAACCATGACACAGCGAGGGATGGATGGAGGGGGTTTATGGGAAGAACTGGCATCAAGAGGTGTCACTACACTAAAAATAAGGGTTCTAAAAAGGCTCTGAGATTCTACCCAGAAGCACTTGCTTCTGAAGAACCCTTTTTTGGAGAGAGAGTTTGTCAAGGTTTCTTTACAAGGATATGGGTTCCATTAAGAACCCTCTTTTGAAGAAAGAGTTCTTCAAGTATTGTTGAAAGCATCAATGTTTCAAATGGTATTATTAAATGTAGATGAATCTGGGCAGCCTACATTTCCCATCATGCCTCTGCTTGACTGAGTACTTTGTTTAGTTTGCTGTTTTATGTTCCAAAAAAGGAAAAGTCACACTATGCTAGTGTTTGTAATGTCATATTCAGAACGTAGAACCCTAAAAAGACAAAAGAGTTATAGGCAAAACCCTTGTAATATGAAATGGATCTGGGTAGAACCCCCAGGATGGGTTCTAGATTAAATTCTTGGAATATAAAAGGGTTCTTGGTAGAATCCAGAGAGTGGGTTCTTTTTTAGTACCTTTAGAATGTGGAAAGATTCTGGACAGAATACCCACAGGGGTTTCTGGGTGGAACAATTACACCATAGAAGGGTTCTCTGTAGAATTTCTAAAGTGGATTCGGGGTGGAACTTTTCATAGATGGTTTGAGGTACAACCCTTTATGTTGGGTTCTTGGAAGAACCGCCAGGTCGGGTTCTAGATGATGAAAGCCGTGGAATATTAAAGGGTTCGTGGTAGAGACCCAAGGTCTTGTTAACACCATTAGAAGGTGGAAGGGTTCTAGATAGGAACCCCAGGGAGGGTTCTGGGTGGAACCATTACACCATATAAGGATTCTCTGTGGAACCTTTAATAGTGGGTTCTGGGTGGAACCTTTCACAGATAGTTTTTGGAGCACTTTTGTTAGGTTTTGGATGAAACCCTTGGAATAGAAAAGGGTTCTCTTTAGATCCCCCAAGGTGGGGTCTGGATGAAAGCCTTGTAATATAAAAGGCTTCTCAGTAGAACCCTCTGGGTGGGCTCCCAGGTTCCCACCTGTCAGCTAAGTATAGAAACCCCAGAGAAGATTCTTGGTGGAACCATTACACCACTGAAGGAATCTTTGTAGAAAATCCCATCGGGGGTTCTGGGTGGAACCCTTTACAGATGGGTATAGGTACAACCCTTTATGTTAGGATCCAGCTAGAACCCTCTGATAGACTTTTCCACCAATATGGAAATGACCTAGTTTCACTGAACCATTGTGAGCAATAAACTAGTTTGGAATCTGAAAAGTTGGTTCCCTGCTGGAACCAAAAAAGGTTCTCCTTGAAACCAAAGTGTGTGTGTCATATTCTACAGGTTGTTGTGCATTGTGCAACGTCCTGTTGTTGATGACATCCTTGATAACAATAGTTCCACTCAAATGAGGTGGAAACACTGGCTGGTTCCTCTGATAGCACCAAGGTTCCAAGCATCTCGAACAGAACTGGTTCAAAAATCAGAGCTTATCTGGTAGAAAAGAGACGAAAGTGTATATAAGGGTTCTACCAGGAACCAAAAAGGGGGACAAGTCAAAGAACCCTGCATAGTTCTAGTTAGCAGCTTTATTTCTAAGAGTGTAGTTTGGGCTGTTTCCTCATGATGACTACTTTCAAACAGCTCCTGGCCTCATTTATACACAAATATTTTTGGTTTTGGTTTATTTGCAAAATACAAATGCCAAAAAAGCTGACAAGAGCACAGAGACAGAGAGGCAGAAATACAAACTGTGCAGTTGAGAGAAAGAAACCCCACGGAGCTGATAAAAATATCTCACCCCAAAAGAGAAAAGAGGGAGAAAAAAAACAACAAGTTCACCAGCAGAGACACAGGTGAATTTGTCACAGAGAGAAAATAGTGCCAAAAACTGATGGAGAGTGGCAGCACAGAGTTTGTTTCTGCATCGTAATTATTTAAAAGAAAAAACACCTTTTCTTCAAATTGGACGTCTTGGATTTCTCATTTTAACACAAAAACAACTCTGTATATGCCAACATACTGGATATAATTCTTTTTTTCCCCATTTTATCACTCTTTAACCCCATTGAAGTCCTGCCAATTAATCAATAATATTTTATTATCATCTGTAAATGCATCATAAAACAAGTGCAGCCACCTATTCATAAATGAAATGGACTCACAGCTAAACCTCCCTCTCCCCAACTCTGGTTCGATGTGTCAACAAGAGATGTCAATTTGATTGGTCAGTGCTGAGGGCAGACGGCTATTGATTGGCCGGTCATTAGGAGAGAGCGGCCCGGCGGGAGTATCAGGGCTGACACCGTTAACACCGAGTGCCGCCGTGTCGACTGCTCTTTAACGAACGGCCATCAACCAACCGAGACCCGGCCATTGACCCACCGGCTCCCTGCAATCCCTTACTGCCAGGCTGGAGTGTGAGTAAAGGGCTGTGGTGTGTGGTGGTATTGATCCCTGGACGAGACACACTGGGGACGGAGGGGAAACTGTATCGGAAGACAAGTTTACAATCAGACCAAGAGCGATTTTTTTTTTTAGCTCTGGGAGGAGAACCTGGTGTACGCTTCGAGGAAGACATTCAAACGGGCACGTCTCGAACCACTTGGTATCATTACAAGCCTCTTTTTTTTTCGGTCCTTTGAGTGTATATTTATATTTTACACTTTGTTTCACACCACTCCGATACTCTGGCTCCATTTGTTTGGAATCTGCAAAGATTTAAAGAAATAAAACACTTCCCCAAAATATGCTGCAGCAACTGTTGTGCTATTTGCAACCAAATGGAACGAGCATTGATGGAAATTTGGCCGGCCAAATTCTTCTCGCACAAATAGATCAAGAAGAGGGAACAACTGGAAGAGATTTATGAAAATTGATTCCTGTAATAAACAGAATTTTGAGTCTGACAGATGTCTTTCAGTACAGGTGGGTGTTTTACATGAAGTAACGGAGGTGTGAGCATGAAATTAAAGTGAATAGGGACTTAAATTTGCCTGATGTACACTTAAACGCCACACTGAACTAAAATCTGTACATCAGGGACACTCAAACTTACATTGTACCATTAAAAGCCCCATAACTCATCCTTCTTTGTATTTTTAAATTAAATAACTCATTAATTTAACTTATTAATTAAATTAACTGAATACAAGGATTGGCGCCAGGTCTATATGACAGATATAAATCAGATATTTTACCGCGTTTAGTAGCTGCAACAGTATTTTACTTGTAAATGCTTTGCTTACATTTATAATTTATATTCATTTAGACAAGATTAAACACAGCTGGAACCTCTTCCATCACGCAAACACTTCAATGTGGAATCATTCATTCAAACACAAACCATGAACTGCTCCTTGCAGGGACAGAATGAAAAGCATATTTGAGCTCTTTTGGTGTGTGTAGGCTGATATGCAACTCCCCGAGCAACAGCTAAAGGACGTTATAGAGCATTTAATAATTGGTATTAAAACAACCTAAATTAAACTTATTGAAACCTGTGTGAATTAGTTTGTGATGACGCGGTTACCACGTGAAACTGATATGACTGTAAGCTTTATATGGGTAAAACAATGCACCTTTCTACCTGTTCTCCATTTGCTAACGACAAAGAAATGATTAGCTGGCACTAACCTAAACTGCTTCTTGGTCGCAGCTGCTAGTGCGAACTGATGTTTGCTCTGACGTGATTGGTCACAATGATGAACGTGAGCTGAAGTTATTTTTCTATGGCTGTCTTAATAATGTGAATGACAGTGATGAATCGGAATAAATTAAAGAAAAATGCAACTCTCATTTGAGAAAGTCATTCATACGTCTTTCCATGTTTATAAATGATCGAAGGGATGGATTGAGGGTGTTAAAGGGCTGCACAGGCTGCCAACTGAATAGGTCTGCTTTACAATTTGGAATGTCATATGTAAATCATTGTACATCATTATCAGTATCCAAAGAACACCTGATTCGAACACATTTGTGATCGTTTGAAAGTAGAACTTGAGCTTATTCTGTCTAATACTAGCTCAAAATAACCTTATTTTTTACTTTGGGTAAATAACACAACAGCAATTTAAAAAAAACGACCCATTAATAGCAAGTAAAGTTAGCCTTATATTGTCTCTGTGCTATATTTTTCACCAGTTATTTTTGTGTGCAGAGAATTTCGCCCAAATACAAACGTGCAATTAACTTTCATCACCGTAACCTTAATCACGTGATAGCTGCTGAACAATAAGCATACCTTAACTGCAGATTATTGCCCTAACCACGATCTTCTCCCAACCTTAACTATACTGCAGTTACCACATGGATATATGGCAGAATGTTTAAACACATTAGCACTAAAGTTACAAAAAAAAGATGGTATTATTGAATGACGTTTTGCAGAACTGTGCAATATTAACAATCTTGTCTAGCAATAAAAAAGGAAAGTCTGAAACTAACCTGCAAGCATACCTCCCTCTGTAAGCAGCTGAATATGCTTTATCCGCTCTTTTTTTTTCTTTGTCTCTTGTGTAACTTTAATATTTTGTCTCATCTTTCGTCAAAGTGCTGCAGCTTCTAACAATCCCAGCAGGCATTCTGAGGTTGAACAGGTGTTTTTTTTTTTGATGGCCTGTGAGACATTTTATGAACCTGTAGCTGCTGCATGCACTGCACTGTGAAATCAGGACCTAAATATCTTCATAGCAGAGCACGTTTTTTTTTTTCCAAAGCTCCATATTTTTGGATCCCATGATGTCATATTGTTAAAATTTAGTTCTGCTTGACACCAAACTTGGCCACTTTCTGCCCGTCTGTGCTGTTGCTTCTGATGTAAATGTACTCCACAGTGAATAAACTCATGCTCAGTATAGCGTGCGGCATTAGCCGAATGCTTAGAATGTAAGTAAATGTATTACATGCTGTGTTTCTCAGGTATTTGACCATTTGGCTGATCAGACGTCTTCATAGTGAGAGTTGGCAGAGGTACAAGTCAACAAAAGCGGATTGGTTCAGCACTGCGTGCTCTGGTGCCTGACATAATTCTGGTGTGTGTGCTGGAGAAAGCAGAGAAATTTTGTGTGTGTGTGGTGTGTTTTGTGTGTGTGTGTGGAGAAGGGGAAAAAGATGCAAGCTTGTGTGTGACAGCCCGTTTTGGCACAAGCTACTCTTTGAAATATCATTAGCTGTACTTATCAGATTAGTTTGAGAAAGGGATTAACATGATTGTGATACTTGCTGCCTGTATACTGGGTTTATTCAGCTGCTTTAAATCTGCTCAAAATATATAAAAATAATTTTTCAGTATGTTTTGATCCTATGATACATGATGCACTGACAGCTGAAAAAAAGTTGGTTGCACTTTACTTTGTGGACTAATGAGACGTAACAAGACACACTTCATGTGAAATTAGACAAAAACTAGAAATATGTTCGTTATTAGACAGGGTAATAAAAGACACATGATGACAGAACTGTGCTGTAAACTAAAGTGTATTATTTCCCACTGTTATTAGGCTTTACTAGAGGGTCATTTGTGATACATTACAACAAAACTGTACTGTAAACTAAATTGTAATGTGTCCTTTATCATCCTCTAATAAAGACTAATAATAGTCTGATAAATGGTCTAATACTGTTTAATATAGAACCTATTATTTCTAGTTTTTGTCTCATTTAATACAAAGTACAGCTTGTTACGTCTTATTAGCGCACTGTAAAATAAAGTGCAACCAACAAATGAAATCTGTCTGGTAAGTAATAGCGATTACAAACTGTCAAAGGTGCAGAAATATTTCATAACATCTGGGGATGAAAATATCAAATAATGGTACAATGAAGGCTGCCTTGAACGTCTGTGTGTGGTTGTGTGTGTGTGTGTCAGTTTGAGTGTGTGAGGGAGAGAGTGGCGGGCTGTGATCAGAAAGTGAATGAGCCATTTCACTGGCTGCAGCTCTGTGCTGTGTCTCTGTGTCTCTGCGTCTCTCTCTCTCTCTCTCTCTCTCTCTCTTCTCTCTCTCTGAGGGGAAGCCCGGGCTGTGGACAGCAGTGGAAATGAGCTCGGCCGTGCAGTAAGTGTGGCGACCTCGTGGCTAACCCCGCACTGTTTCCACCGCTCTCCCCACTAAATGATGCCTACTGTATCCTGCCCAGGAGGAGGAGGAGGAGGAGGATGGAGGATGGAGCCTAAACTACCTCAGCTCCCCCCACCTCCCAGTTTGCTGTCATCAGCCAATATGGAGGAGTAAAGGAGCAAAGACGTGTGCTTATTCTCTCTACAAGGGACATTTGTGACAGTAACATTGAACTTAGGAAGCAATCTCATTAAAAAGCATTAAAAATACATTTTGAATTAAAGGAATAGTTCACATTATTTGAAGTGGGGTACAGTGTGCACTATATTTAGTATATTTTCACAGCTTCACTTTTCTGCAAGACACCTTTTTTCTGATGGGAAACCACCATTATATAAGCCTAATATCACCTTTTCTCACTCAACCAAACTCCATTGGCAAAATTAGTAATTTTACCTTGCACAACACAGGAGTTCCTGGGCTAACTCTGCCTCGATCTGTCAGTCTGTTATTGTTATTGTGTGTTTGAAAATGTTAGATCGGATTCACCAAACTCACACAATAACACAAACAAAACAACAGATCGAGGCAGCGGTAGACCAGCAACTCATGTGTTCTGTTTGGTAATATTACTGTTTTTTCCAATGGAGTTTGGTTGAGCAAGACAGTGCAATATTTGACTTGTATAACAGCCTTTCTATTTGAAAGAGCTGTCTGACAGCAAGGTAAAGGGTAAAAATATTCTAAATACAGTGTACACTTCAAATGATATTGCTTAAAATTAAGTGATGGGTTCCTACATGAACACACACATTTCTGCCAAAGTTTAAACTGTTTTGTTTATTCCACATAAGATATTTTTTCTGTTTTTATTTTTCTGTGCTTCTCGCAAATTTGAGTGGGCAGGGCTAAACTGGGACAAGGTGATGTCACACCAATCATGATGCAGCAACATTTGAAGTTTTTGAGCTTTTTTTCTTATTCTCAGTCAGCACTTTTCTGTTGATGAGGCATTTAAAAATACCACTAAGGTCACCGGTGATGACATTCAGTATTGATTAAAAAATGAAAATAAAAAATTTGAGTTTAATTGACTATTTGAAGACATTGATTGAATGTACACAATTAGACCATATTTCACTTGATTTTACAATTTTGAAATGTTTTCGTCCTGAGAACTTCAGTGTTCAAATAATAAGAAATACATTGTTTTTGTGGAAATTCACTCTCTTTTTTCCCATTGGGATGTATGTGTAACAAAATATTCTCAGCTCAAAAGCCCACTTAATGGCTTTTCACAGCTTTCAACTGTACCTCATGATCTTAGTCAGGGAACCTTATTTCCAAAACATCCTTTAACTGAGACGATGAGCTGAAGAGGACCAGTTTAAGGTCCAAAAAAAGTGAGTAAGTGGACCTTTGAGCTCAGATTATTTTGATATCTATATATTTTTAATAGTACTTAAATTGAAATAAATATTTAAACCAAAAACGTTCTATTTTTTAATCATGGTACATTACATTAAATGGAAACTATACTTGTTTTATTCATCATTTTACAAACATCCCAAAATTTGGCCGGGCATACAGTGTTCTGTAAGTTTGAAAACTTTTTTGGGAGATTTTGAATTTAAATAAAGTTGTGTGGGTTTGAATAATGAGTTCATGTATGAGTTTAGAATGATTAATGATGCGGCTCTCAAACTGTACAGCACTTTAGTAAATGCCTGCTGGGGTTTGGATTGCTAACAAATCAAAATGTCAATAATAAAAAATATAACAAAATAGCCTAAATTAAAATCAGTTTCAGCTCAACGTCGGCCCGCCGGAGTTAAATTATCACTTCTGCTTTAAGCATGGGCCAACTTCTTGCTCTTATAAATCTCTTTTTTTCAAGGCCAGCACCCCTCCAAACAGTAGATCCTGTCAAATAAATGTTAATGTTTATCCATATTAGATATATTAAACATGTACAAACTTTGTGTCTGAGAATGTCTGTCTTTCTGCTTGTGCTGCAAACATAATATACATATACATGTATGCAGTATGTGTATATATATTCCCAAAATTAACTAAATAAATGGTAAGTGGTGGATGTTAAAGAATATTTTTTACTTATGTTGTTGTCAACATGGTGGTTGGCTGGGGAGACCACAAGCCAAAAGCGAACACCTATTGTTTTATGTTGTATCACTAAGATGTATAATGGTGCCAGGACCCCAAGTTTCTTTAATTGACTGACTTTTTGCACACAGTGTCACGCTGCCTGCCATATGAAAAACAATGAATAATTAGGGTTCCTATATATTTAAATATCCTATTTACTGAACAACAAAGCTGTAGAAACAGAGATTTATGTTATACTTGTTTTTAATTTATGTTGAATATTTTGGAATGTCTATTTCTACATATAGGCACAGAGCATTTAGGATTTGAATCTGGCCCTGGGAGATCTGACAGGAGTGGGAAGTTAAATGTAAGTGATAGCTGTTATTAACAGGTGTCTTTAATCATCTGTTTCAGTTTCAGAAAACAAAACTACTTGTTTGGATCTAGGAAACACAATTTATTGGTTATTAGGGAACAAAACTACTTGGTAAGGTAGGGAAAGATCATGGTTTGTCTCTGGGTGTAAATAGCCACTGTGGCTATTAGCAACCTTTACTACGGAGACATGGGCGTGTGCCTATGCCATGCTAGGCTATTTACACCTGGGCATAAATAGTCACATTGACTTTTCCACCCTAGGTGCAAATAGCCACATTGTCTATTCTGATCTGGGTGCAAATAGCACTTGCCTAAAACATCTAGCATTCCAAATTTAATCTCATGGTGGGCTAATTAGAGTTCCTTCATTTTTAAAAACTATTTATCAAACAAAAAATCTGCATAAACAGAGATTTATATTATATATTTATATTTTTAAATTAATGTTTAATTGTTTTGGAGTGTCTATTTGTACAAATAGTCACACAGCCACATTGGTTATTTACACCCCAGGTGTAGTATACTTTTTGGCTATGGACGCCTGGGTGCTTGTCTCTGCCATGCTATGGCATGTACACCCAGGTGTAAATAGCCACACTAGGTATTCCACCCCAGGTGCAAATAGCCACATTGTGCATTCCAATCCGGGTGCAAATAGCACTTGCCTTAATTTTTTTGTTATAAACATTTAGTGGGCCAAATCACGTTTGGTCCATGAGCCCCACTCTGGGCAGACCTGGACTAAAGACTATTTTAAATACTGTAAAACTTTGTCAAGGTGAACATAAGCTATTTTTTTTAACCAAATCCAACAATGTTGCATCAATCTTCATCATTACATGCTGTATTCTGATTGGTTTGTAGATTTTCTTTCATTCAGATCCACCACATTTCTTTCACGACTGTTGGCTAGGACAGCTCGAATTTACACCACAGCCTTTAGGAGTACTGGAGAGGGTTTGGAAAAGTGAGATGAGGGGAAACGTGAAAGAGATGGATATATAAAGAGAGAGGGAGGTGGGAAGACGAGGGTGGCAAGATCTGGGAAGATAAAGAGTGAGAGCAGAGAGAGGAAGAGCCACACCTGTAGAGAGAGCGAAGTGAGAAGGAATAAAGAGGATGTAAGTGGGGAAAGATGAGGAGCAGCAAACATCCAGCTCTGCTCTGAGCTCACCCTCCTCACAGGGGAGCCAGCTGGGCAGATTGCATGTGAAACAGAGGCTTTGATGGTTGCAGGTAGCAGCTTTTTTGCCCCCCCCCACCCTTGCCCTCCCCACCCCCCCACCATCCACCCCACCCACCCTCACTCCTCCCCCGGCTCCTCTCTGCGGAGCAACAGCGCGAACCAGAGCGGCCCTTCAGCAGGCACAGGTGGTATTGCTCACTCCAATTTAGCTCAAACCCCGGACTTGAAATAGCGCGGCTGTCATAGGCAATCTGCGGCGCAAGATGGACCGCTGACTCCGGCGGAGGGGAGAGAGCGTTGAAGTAGGGAGCGGGAGGGATGGAGGGAACGGAGAGGGGAAGGAGGAGCCCCCCTGCTGAGCTCTTCACATCCAGCAGCAGCACATGTTCACTGCGAGCTGGGCGCAGGCAGAGGTCAGAGTAGCCAGCAGTTTATTTATCGCAGGATTGGACTGCCCGCCATATGGGGGGTCCAATCTGTTAGCGTCCGTCCTGCTGTCCCCTGGAGGGGAAAAGGTGCTGCTGACACACGGGACAGCTGAGTGGAACAAACTTTTAAACCAGAACGCACTGAATATAATATTTGCCACTAATAATCCGGGTAGAGACCTCTCAGGTTATATAACACCCCCTCTGGCAGCCATGCTGCAAGCTGTGAACAGCTTTATGAACTTACAGCTTCACTGGCATATCGGAGATAGAGTGGTTGTTTTGACAAGGTCTTGGTATAACATCACCTTGACAGTTAACCAAACATAGCAGCTGGCTTCAATGATTGCCCAAGAGTTTACTCCAGACACCGGAAGTCAGACCTGGGAATGATACCACACCCGAGTTGGGGTACAAACAACTGGGGACTATTGCTGCTCCCTTCAAACATCCACCAACCAATCACCAACAACTCCACAAATATAAAGTTATCAGTCTAAACAACAGAACAAAAGTCCTTGTGCGATACTCCCAAAGCACCTAAACTTGTTGGAGCATGTACAAACCACAAGGATCACAAACCAATTCGGTCACCAATACGCCTATCAAAAACTACTGGACAGGTTTGGACCCTGGACGAGTCAAGTAATGTCCCATGCCAGCCAATCCGCCTGCTGAGGTTGGCCAGGGCAGCCTCCAAAACAGAGGACGGGGTGTCACAACCCCAACCTCCGCCCTAAGAGGCTCTGCTGCACTATCGCTAAGTCCCATTAGTTCTTCTAAGAAAGGTCACGTCAAAGGGCGACACTGGATTTGACGCCCAATACATACATCAAACTCACCCTACTGATAGAAATAGTAGTCTCGGCATGTTTGCTTGCATAAGACCAAATCACTGCTTGAAGTATTGGAGGTAGGACAGTTAATGCTGATGCATCAAGATGCTACCAGTTTGTGAGTTTACAGACGAAACAGGAAGTACACGGTTACATTAGACTTCTTGGCATGTGGAGTTTTATTCGTCCTAATGGAACATCAGGTGGCAAGATATCTTGTACATGGCCTAATTAAAGTTAAGATAGTTGTCAAAGCACTAAAATCCAAGCACTGACAGCCATCTAAGCAGCAACGGTGTCTGAACTTTGACCTTCAACATGTCAGCGAACACAACACTTGATTGCTGTGAAGAAGTGGTTAGTATGGTATCCACTCTTTTCTGTACTGTACTTCTTATACAGACCAACTGATCTTCTGTTCTTCGCCACATTATTTGCTTACGTTGCAGACATTATATAATCCCCCCCCTCCAGATCAGGTCAGAAGCCTCTCAGAAGCAGAATTTCTGGACCAGTTCTTTCAAAACCAAGTTCACAGCCACTGCATCGAGGTGGTTTTCCACTTTGGGCTTCTGGAAAGAATCGCTTCGACTGAAGATAGAAGTGTGTACCTGCCTTAAAAGACACAGCAAATTCTTCAAAAATGAGATAGCCAGGAAAGATGTGTGTGTGCTGCTGACTTTGCTGCAAAAGAGGTGCAATTGCAAGGTCCTGAAAATAAACCTCAAACCCAAAAGAGAGGTGAGGAAAACGGATTTTGGTTCAGAGGGGAATGAATCGCAGATCGTATTTTACGCGAAGGCATAGAAAGCTCCTCTTCCCTCTATTTTCCTATCATCCTCTCTCTTTCTGTGTCACTCTTTTCTCTTTGTCTCTCCCTCACACACAGAAACACACAGCTACACACCCATCTGTGGTATAATTGTCTAAAGTGCAGATGCTCTCTTCAGAGGTGCATTAACTGGTAATGCCTGCTTCTGAGGATCCCTGGGTGCCTGATATCCAGCGAGCAGACACAGAGAGCACCCAGCAGTGTCGCACAGCTCGCAAACAGCAAGGGATTTACACACACACACATATGCGCGCACACACACTCACACAGAGCAACAAAAACAGGAAGCACACGATTAGAATGAGCTCTGAGAGACTGAAAGCGTTTCTTCTTCGACAGGGTGCGTTTAAAGCCTTGTTGTTTTCGCCCGCAGCTACAGCCAGCACAGATGATGTTGAGTTCCTTACAGAGGGTGCACTACTAGGCTGCTTTGGCTGCATGTTAATGTCGACTACAAATATCTGGAAAAGAAAAGGAAAACATGCAAGCTCACTCTCGTCGTGCAGAGTGTAATGCCAGCTTTGGTTAAATCAGCTAATTTTGTTGTTTTGCTCGGAAACCAAGGAATGCTTTACGAAACATGCAGAAAAGGAGCATTGTTTTTAATTTGATGATATATATTCACGCTGGGTTGTTACCAAAGCAGCATGATTTTTTTTCCACTATTGTTCCTCAGAGTGTTTTCAAGGGTTTGATAGCACCTGAAACGTGTTGTTGTTCTATTTAGACCCATTTTTAGCAACATGTTCCCCAATTACAACTGAACTGAGGTTTGAAAACATGTCACAAAACCTCATAACTCATGAACTTGTGCTTTAATGGGGAGAATAAAAAGAAAACAAAAATTATCTTAACACGGGGAACAAGTGGCTTTCAGATTAGCGGTCTCCACAGGTCCAAACATTTGAACCTGACACGTCACAGATAACCAACAAGAAGAAACCTGATTGTAAAGGGGGCCGTCAGAATCTGAAAATAATCAGACCAGGCTGAAAAAGTCACACAGACAGCGTTGCTGCTGCGGCGCTGCTACTGCCAGCCATGTCTTTCTACAGTGAGTCTGCAGAAGAGCTGTGAAAGAGAAGAAAAGAGCTGTCACCAGAACACAGTCAGTTATTTTTTTCCCCCTGTTCAGAGAGAGAAAAGGTAGAAGAAGATGTTATCATGTCTAAAGATACAGACACTGAAACTGTAGTTAAAGGCATCATTTTGCTAATATGATGTTGATATGACTATAAACAGATAAATCCCAGTGTCTGTTTTGCTGAGAACCTGCACGCATCACTGAGAAAAAATAGGCGAGACGCCAGATCTCTAGGGGAAGTGTTGCTACAGCTGTGTGCCAACGTTAGCCACATTGCTAATGCAGGCTATGTGGCTGCTCTAACTTGTTAATACGGGCGCCAAAAGGAAAAGCTTTTGCTGCACTATAGCAAAATTTAAAGGGACAGTTCACTCAAAAATCCAAAATACATAACTTTCGTTGACTGATTTTGTTTTGGTGTGAGTTTCTGAGTTTTGGTGACAACTGCCTTCTCTCCAATTTAATGGATTGGAGGGGTTTGAAAAGCTCAACTTCAAGTCATTTCCAAATCATGACCCTGCTATTAAAATAATCAACAGACCTTGCTGCGCTGTTTCATGCAAGAACTACTTTTCTTTTTTTTTTTTTTGCTAGAATCTACTGGAACTACTTTCTCCCTGCAGCAGAATCCTACATGAAACTGCTCACAACAAGCTCTGTGAATTATCTTGAGTAACTGGGTCATCATTTCATATGTATTTTTTGGTGATTTGAGCACCACAAGCTGAGTGCCATCTAGTTCAGTTATATTAAAGAGATCTCTATGGCCGATATCTCCAAAACTCTGCAACTTACATAAAAATATCTAGATGGAAAAAAAGCACCTGTATTGGGGAAAAATATTATTTTTGATTTTGGGGTGAACTATCCTTTTAACTAATTCTTCTTAGACATTATTTGATGAGACTTTTATGAATGAAACACCAGTAAAACTACAACTGTAGTGATTAACTGACATACAGTATTAGCACTGGATCTGCATTAGTGCTGATTCCCCCAGTCTGACAGAGAGCGGGGGAATGTGGCTAAAACACACACGTTTGTACCTACAGTACACACACACACACACTCAACACACTCTGTCTTGGGAGACCAAACTGAGTTCAGTGACACTCACATCTTCCCTCTCGGCCCAGAGCCCCATCAGGTCAATACTCTTTCATCTGAGGAAAAAACGGCAGCCTGTGCCTTTAATTAAAGAAGTGGCTGGCCACTGAGTTGTCCATCAGAGGCGTCAGAAGAGAGACAGTGAGAGAGAGTAAGAGCGATGGAGAGGGAGCAGGGACTTTCATCCTCTGGCTTCAAACACTCTGCTGAAAATGGAGTTTTTAGCCACTCCGGCGCTAACGTAGCGGACGGCCCTCAGCGCGTGACGACTCGCACCCCGCGGCGTCAGCGGGGAGCCGCCTGCTCAAAAAGCGCCGCACACACACACGAGACAAAGACGACGAAAAATCAGTGTGCACAGGGACACACACTATACACATGCGCGCGCACACACACACACACACAAGAGAGAGAGGAGGAACTAAGTAGTGAGTATGGAAGCTCCAGGAGCATAATGACTGCTTCTGAGAGAGAGACAGACACGCAAAAGAGCAGAACATTTCTCTCTGAAAACTGGACGCTTTTATGTAACAGCTCTTTATAGAGCCATAAACTAAAGCAACAAAACGTGTGTGCAAGTGAGAAAGGATGCAGTTAACTTTGGAGGACTCTGAGTCATCTTTCCACATTGATGGCATGCTGTTCCTACCTGTCCCTTAAAAGTATGACGGTATAAAAGCATTTCAGTAGCACTTAATTTTACGTTACACTTATAAGACGTAACAAGCTGTTCTTTGTATAAAAACAGACAAAAAGAAGAAATAATATGTTATTTATTAGACAGTATTAGACCCTTTATTAGACTTTTATTAGAGGTAATTAGAGAAACATACATCTTTCATTAGAAAGTTCTGTTGCAATGTGTTCTAATACGTTTAACACTGCACTGTACTAATAAAGACCATTTTATTTCTGGTTTTTGTCTAAATTGGTGCAAACTGTGGCTTCTTCCACCTTATTGGTGCACTGTAAAATAAACTGCAACCTGCATTTCTGCGTGGGTGTGCGTGTGTCTGGGTGCTTACCCTGAAACAGATATCCTGAGAACACCTACGTAAACTCTCATCTGTACTAAGGTGACAAATGAAATCGCGTCAGAGCGCGAGAGTTGAAGATAAATGGCACAACCCCGGCGTGGAGCAATTAAACCTCTTTCTATGCCCACATTATTCACTTCCTCCTCCTCCCCGCTCCTCCCTGCTCCTCTCTCCAGGGGGTCCCAGCCTCACTTTGTTTGTTTTAATTATTTTTCCGTATGCAAATGTGCCTTTCCTTCATAATTGCTGCATGAGCTCCTCGTCTCTGATTTGGAGAATTTGGGGGGGGGGTAGAAAGTTTTGGGAGGGGGAGAGGGTAGCGAGAGAGAAAGAAAGAAAGAGCACTGGTTATCGATTCCAGGGGAGCCATCTTTGGAGAAGTCATCAGCTAGTAGCGGTAAGGTAATCAATCGTTCATGTACATCACGCTGCCCCCCACCCTCCTCTTCCTCTGTGTACTAGCAGCGTGAGAAGTGTTAATGCTACCTCGCGACATCAATCACACACTGTGAGACGGGGCGGGGAGGTGGTAGGAAGCAGAGACGAGGGCGAGAGGAAGGAGGGCAGGGGAAGCAGAGGAAGAGAAATGCAGGCAGAACAAGGAGGGAGAGGAAGAAAGAAATATGTCAACGGAGTGCGAACAGAAAGGAAGTGGCAGGTTGGGAGACGAGACAAAGAGTTGGGTTTGGGAGAAGCAGACGATCGCTTTCAAAACTTAGGACGTGGCTGTTGACTTCGAGGATATCACTTCTAGCTGATCAGATCATCGCTCAGGCCAAGAAGTGGTTTGGTGCTAAAACTGACAAGAAAAGACCGTTGACATAAACACTGAAGAAACAAGGCAACGAAGACTGTATTTTCTGCAGAGGTTGAACGTTTTTAACATTGACAGGATCCATCATATCAGTCCTGACCTTCTCAATGATTCATTTACTTCTGATGTTAACATGTGATCTCTAAGACCAGCTCACATCTGGCTTTTGTCTTCAATTGGAAATTGACTTTCATCATCTGTGAGTTTTAATGCATGCCATGACTGCAGTGTAGAGTTATATGTGTTTTTAAATTGCCAAACAGGTTCAATCAATCAATGTTGTCGCTCTTCTCAGGACAGAAAGCTGGGCAAAGAAAAAATAAGAAGAGCCTGTATAGCAGCTTTGCTTCCACTGAAACTGATATAAATCCAGAGATTGCATTACAATGCAGGCAGAACAGAAATGATAAGAACACTTAAAACCAGGCGTAAAAGTGGTCTGAATGTACAAAACCTGATTCACTTGAGCAGCAATGTTAAAGGCAGAATCAGCACAGTTTGTCCAAGCTGTACGTAAGGATGCCAGGACATCAAACACCAACATTTTGGGTTGGCAAAGCATCACGAGCACAGCAAAAATAATGACAAAATAAGAAAATACAAACAGAGGCAGAGTTTCTGCAGACACACACACTTCTAGTGGGTCCTAAATGATAACTGAAAGTGATCATGTTTATATCAGTAGGAGCAGTTTGAGTTGAGCGGCAACCATATAGTTTTAAACTTTTCTGTCCGACAATACAATACAATGCTCTCTCAAAGATTCTGTCTTCCTCTGAGGTAAAAGACACAAGTTTCAGAAAATGAAATGTAACCATGTCAAATTAGTATTTTACTCAGAGCACAGCAAGACCTTTATCTCATCTTTACCCTTATTTGATGCAGACTTTCATCACATGCACTGTATTACTTTTTTATGTATAACATCTCTGCAAAATGCCTAAAAATTAAATATTTTGTTGAGTTGTGTATATAGTATTCATAGGTTTTAAGTTCCTCTATCTCTTCTTGGGTTTTATTGTTTTAATGTTGCCTTTTAGCAACAATGTCCTCTTTTGTGACAATCAAGATCTGAATTTAACATGTGAAAGTTGTGTTCATAGTTGGGGTAACATCGTGGCTGTGTGGTGCACTTACATCCCAAAAATGCATCTCCCTGTTCATCAGATTCAAGTTCTGTTTCATGTTTTTGTAACCAAAGTCTGAAAAGTTCACTACACTTTTCTCAGCAAGCCAAAGAAGAGCAAAAGCCTCTGTCGGGGCAGGAATTATGGGAAATGTGGTTTTAAATTAAACAAAGACAAGCACTAACAGTACAATTTGTGCAAGACAGGGGCTACTAATCATCTTGACTGTGGCTTCATCTATTCTGGATAATTATCTGAAGGTATAACCGTTAATTAGACAGTGATATATTGATGTTTGAAAATGCTACACATGGTACCTTTAATAAACACAACACAGACAAAAATATGCCATTCCTCACTGACAAAAACAGAACTGAACAGGCCAAAGAAGAACCTAACTAACTTAAAAATAAAACAATATCATATTTTTGTGTGAAAATGCAAGAATGGAAAAGGAAGATGGGTGTGAAAGTGGCAGAAAATAAATTTGTGAAACAGTATTCCCCCCTTTTTTTTGCATAAATAAATCACTACTTTGCAACCCCAAAGTAGTGGAATAGATGTTTTGGGGCAGGTGTGTGTGCTGGGATGCTGCAGAGCCTTAATGAGGCTTCCTGTAAAAAAAAAAAAAAAGAAGGAGAAGGATGGAGACAAATATTGAGAGGGAGACGTGAAGATTTGGAGGGGAAGACGACGGGGAGGGGGAGAGGAAGAGTGTACAGTGAGTTGGCTGTGTGCTCAAAGACAAGAGAACAAACCCCTCAAAGTCATTCAGCTAATCCATCTCGACAACACTGAAGCCTCATCATATCGACCCCTCCCTCAGCTGTACACACAAACACACACATATACACACATTTCACTCCTTCCCTGACAGCCCCCGCCCTCCCCAACCACCAGCAGCAGCAGCAGCAGCAGCTCCTCTCCGACTGTTGAAAGGAGTGAGGGATGAAACGAGCAGGAGGTGGAGGAAGGTCAGGAGGGATAAAGGAGGGAGGAAGGAACAGCTGAGGTTCACCCCGTGGGCGATGCAGCGGCGGCGTGGACGGTGGGTGCCTGAACGCCTCACCCCCACCACCACCTGACTACTACAATAACTAGTAACCTCCTACGACTGATGGCTTCACTAACTGACCACCCACGTCTCACATTTTCTCACCTCACAAAGAAAAAAAAGCAGAAACCTAACCAACCCCTGCTGCCATTTTTTTTAGCTGAAATTAAAAGATGACAGTTCTTCGGGTGCTCAGCAAGATTCACGACCTAACAGGCGGGAGGTGAAGGCGATTTTCCGATACGATATGCAGCTTTTCGCCCGCAGCCAGTGAGGTGTTTTTACTGGGCCTTACCTTCCGTCCTCCCCCTCATTTGGTCGAGTTCCCGCCCCTGCGCCTGTCACTCAATGTGATGAGCTGTCAGCCTTGAGTCGGTGTCCAGCCTGAGGCCGAGGCAAATGGACGAGGGCGGCCGATCTGCAATTAAATGTAAACAAAAATATGACTGACTTCACCTTTCTTTACAATGGCTCCTTTGTGCTGCATTTTAAATAATTGTACTGATGTTTTTACATTTTTAAGCACCTTTAATTTACATTACTGATGACAATTGTCTAAACAATATGACAGCTTTTTGGGACTTACTGTTTCCATACATTTTGTCATCATACAACAAGAGATTTTTCAAAATAAAGGTCACTGATAGATGATAAAGCTGACTTTTGTAGCTTTACAGGGAGAAGATGCAACCTTTGAAAGAAGAGGTAACACATTCTTCCTGATATAAATGAAAAAACTAAAAAAAAAAGTAAAATACACCTTTTCTCAGTTCAATACACTTAGCCTCACTTGGTCTAGTATGACCAGTAACCAATGGTGGCTAATGTTAGCAAACATAAGCTGGATATTAGTGGGTAACTCCTCAGTTTGCTGACTTGTTTATGCTACTGCTACTTTACATTAGCATACACCATTATTCTATGGATTTTTTTGCTACAGTGGCCAGTGTTTAGTAAAAATTACATACTCTTACTTTAAAGCTACAGGAAGTATTCTAAACACACATTCTTTGAAGAAATATCCTTTTGTGTTGAGGGGGCTAACATGCTATAAATTAATCAGCACTGATAAAGCTATTGATCTTGTATAATTTTAAAGGACAGTATGTAGGATTCAGTGGTATTTAGTCGTAAGATTGCAGATTGAAAACACCTCCTGCAGAACTTTCTGTAATTGGTTTGAAAGGCAGATCCAAAAAAACAGTCCACTTCTTTCAGTCTGGTTTGGTCCGGACCATGGACTAATGGTGGTTAATTGTGGTTCGGGTCAAATTGAAAAGTCTGAATGTCCAGACTAAATGAGGCAGATGTGAAAGGGGCTATAGTCTCACTTTAAAGCAGCAGCAAGGGAAATAATGCTTAATAATCTAATTAGTACCAAAAAAGCTATTAATTATGTATTATATTAAAAATTATATATATTATGGTTCAACATACCTGCCTGTTTGATGATCTTTAGAATGAAATGCTGAGGATGGCACTTGATGCTTCATCATCTTGCAGTAATTCTAGGAAGACAATATGCAGAAAGTTACAAATTACTGTAGAGGCTTTTCACCCAGCCAATAATGTATCAAATATCACAACAAAAGTAACATTAGAAAGACAATCTCCTGAATCGTTTTAGCATCATGTTTTATACACAAGACGAGTGCAAATATGAGTCACAATGAACAGGTTAAATGGTATTGCTGAGCACAAAACTCAGTGTTCATGGGAGCATTATGTAGTGTGCAGACTCTATTTTTCCTTTTTTGACATGTACTACTGTCCAGAATCTAGTATTTATGACATTGGGATCAATCTAAGTTTGTACATGTTAGCAATGAATCCTCTATGCAAGCCAAAGTTAGTCATGGAGTTCCCCAAGGGTCAGTGCTCGGACCACTTCTATTCACCCTATATACGCTTCATGTGGGAAAAAATTATTAGAACACACTCCATAAATGTTCACTGTTATGTATATGATACCCAATTGTATCTATCAATCAAGCCGAACGAAGCCAGTTAGCTAGCTAAACTTCAAGCATGTCTTAGGGACATAAAAATCTGGATGACCAGCAATTTTCTGCAACTGAGCTGCCTTTGTTCACCTCTGTAACATCGCTAAAATCAGACAACCTGTCTCAAACAGGTGCAGAAATAACAGTCCACGCATTTGTTACTTCTAGACTGTATTCCTCTGATTCCACCCCAAGGAGTCTCTAAAGACTCTCCAGTTGGTCCAGGATGCTGCGACACGTGTACTGGCAAGAAACAGGAAAAGAGATCATATTTCTCCTGTATTATCCTCCCCGCATTGTCTCCCTGTCAGAAAGTCTGCTGAAGCTGATGCTCACATGCACATTTTACTCCTCATCCAACCATAAGATTGAGATGACGATACATGAGAGCTTTTCATTGCCGTCGAAGAAAAGCTTCCAGATTGAGGCTTTTTCCCAGGAATCCTTGCTTGGCTTCTCATATTTGTGATATTTTCTTTATTCATGCTAAAGGTGGCCAATTATATATTTTGAAAAGACATGCAGAAAATGAGCAGCCACAGACTTAATGAACAGGTTTACACATTATTAATGGTTGTTGATCAAAATCACCATGGCGACCAGAAAGCAGCAGGCCGCTGCGACATTCAGCCAACCGTTTTTTTTTCTGTCACTCTTCCTCTCCCCCAGCAGCAGCAGCAGCAGCATCCCCTCCTAAGAACTCAAATGGTGAAGCGCCGCCAGAAAAGTGAATTTTTCCTGTCCGACAGTGGATTGGCTGCCCGTGGAGAGGGGGATTGTGGGAAGGCAGGGCGCCGAGGCTCTGATGTTGTGTGGCCGTTGGCATCGTTCAGATGCTCTGCCCCCAGAACCGATGGCATTACTAAAGATTACCGCGCCATGCTTGGCAGCAGTGTGTGTGTTTTTTATTGTGTGTTTTTCCCATGTTGAGTGTGTTTATGCGTCCGTGTGCGTGTCCGTGCGTGTGCGATCATTTATATGTCTGGATGTACATGTGAATAGACCTGGGTGTGTGTGAATTATCCAGCTTGCGTGTGTGTGTGCGTCCCCTCTGGACAGCTGGCGTGCCAAAGCCTGTTGAGCTGTTTGTCACACTTCTCTCACTCAGGAGAGCTCAAACGGCGTGTAGAGGCCTTTCACGGCTGACATGCTGGAGACTGTACTGACACACACGCGCAGACAGATACACTTTCTTACTTTTTTTATTTTAAGCAGCAATTCTCACGCCGGAAAATTAAGGTGGCACTTTGGTATCTGACTCCTTTGGTTCTTAATAATTCTGATGATCCAGGAATCAAAGTTTATTCTGCAGCAGACGATCAGACGGGTTGTAAACAAACAGTCAGTTTAGCCAGATTTTCTACACTGCTTAATCCAAAATGAAACCAAAAGTGAACAGGCTCAGAGCTGTTTTTATGTCTTTCAGAGCCAGTGAGTTCAATTCAAGTCTCAAGACTTTAGGGCAAACTCAAGTCAACTTACAAGTAAAATGCAACTAAATCTGGAACTCTTTCAAGCCTTTGAATGCTGAGCATTAAAATGATAGTATTTTGAATATTTTCCTTAATATTCAAGTCCTTTTTAAAGGTGCTGTAAAGTAAGAACTGGCCACCTGTCGAATTCATAATCCAAACAAATAAGGCAATGCAGTTAGCAGTCCTATAAGGGCTTTTCACACTACATATTCTTAGCCTGGGGCTCAAGATAGCTAGGAGTTAACCCTGGGATAACTTAGCCCCCTTTCATACACACATTGTTAGCCTAGGATTAAGCTAAGCCCAGGGCTATATGATTCACACTGCACTGCTACTAGCTTAAATGTCCATTAGTGCAAAAACGATGATGAACATTCAAGAAGCCCCGTTTCACACTGTTGATTTTCAGGAGATAACCCCACAAATTTAGGGGCCAGCTAAAGTCAGGGTTAGCCCACTTTGTAATCTACCAGGACTGTGTTTACACCGCTAGCACAGGAGCTTTGGACCATCAGGGTTGGGGAGGTCCCCAGCAGGAAATGCTGGCGGGACTGGTCTCAGCAGCCGAACAGTGAACATGGCCAGATCGGGACTGAACACAGCCTCAAAGACTGATAAAGGGAATACAGTACCAAGGTGGTTTACAGCAGCTTTGACCAGGACTCCGAGGACGACAAAGACACAGTAGGTTCAGGTTGAGACGGGGGAGGCGTCAACCAGGAAATGAGCGAGAAGGAGGTCACACCCACCTCCAGAGGCCCGAGTGGGGGTTATGGCAGGGTCAACCAAAACCCAGCAAAACCACCCTGGTGTTGTTGGACTGAGTGCAGACTGGACACTACAGTGACTCACTATCGCCTTGTGAGGTACAAAGTGGCACGATGAGACAGGACTGGCTGAAGCTAGCTGGTTAGCATGCTAACTTCAGTAGATATCTCTGCAAAACAATACATAGGAATCTTCGTCAAAATTGTTATTTCTGCACACTGGGTTGATAAGTTTAATTAATTTCTGAATGTTGTAAAACAAAGGTCTTACATATTGCACCTCAAAGCACAAGCCTGATAAATTATCAATGTGTGTGACAGTGCAAGGTCTGCCTGATGCTGTCTTGCCAAAACTTGAGACTTAAAGGTTTTTACTTTTAAGTCAAGTTTTTCAGGAGTCAAATCTCATTTAAGTCTAATTCAAATCTAGAGTGTAATGAAATATTAATAATTCTTTATTGTATCAAACTGTATGTAATGCTAGGCTCAGTAGTGTCATGTGTTAACTGTCATGTTGGGTGATAAATGATAATTGTTTTCTTTTCTTCAAATATGTTGGGAAAACCTGTCTGATCAGCTTGTGCTCTTAGGATCTATTGCTGTAGTCCCCGATCTCAGCAATTAAGCTGTCTAAATGTTATCAAATTGCTAAAAATACAAAAATAAGACCCAAAAGATTCTTCCTTTACATGTTATTGTCTTTCCTCACTAAGCTGGATGTCAGTGTTGGATTCTCTCCATGCTTCTGCTGCTATTTGCTGTTCAGAGCTACATCCCTGAAATGTGACATACAGTATACTGTACTGGTAGAAAGCAAACACTGTAGGAGTCTGACATTTTACTGAAATCCTGCTCCAGTGTTCAGAAAACTGACACACTGCTCTCTTTTCCACATGTCAGATTGTATGAGAAGCAGTGTGGCAACTAGTAGTTTGGTGTGTCTGCTCAGTTGTAGTCAGGATTGTAATGGAGAGAACACCCAAATCTCAGCGTGAGGGGATACAGCTCGCTTACATTTAGGCTGAAATAGAAATATCTGTAATTAAATAGTGTATATATTTGCATTCTGTGCAGAAATATGCTTAACTGAATGTGTTAGAGTGTGTGTGTTTGTATGTGTGCAACATTTGTGTGAGTGTGTGTGTGTGTGTGTGAATACATTTCTGCATGAACAATTCTCCAAGTATTAATTTGGAACTGCTAATCCTTTTACATTCCCCTCCTACTCCCTGATGCTGAAAGGCTCTCTGGCTGTGGATGGTACAGCAGGGACACACACACACACACATACACACGTAGACGCACACACACACACCAGTTCTTACTGCATGACAGACCAACACTGTCATGGTTTGAGTGGCCTTCCCTTCCCCCCACCCCCAACCATACACGCTGGGTATTGAAATTATTTGTGTTATAGCTCCTTTTGATTGGAATAATTAACAGTTCCACATTAAAATGAGGCTGTTTTTTTTGTATTTGAAATGTAGTTTTCTGCTAGTGTTCACCTTTATACAGGCTTGGGGAATAATGGATTACATGCAACAGGATTACGTAATTGGACTCAGTGAAACCAGCTAATTTACAGTCAATTTGATGAAAATTTCAACATTATTTTGTTTTTAAATGAGAAAAGAGGAGCAACATCACAGTACAGTGACAGTTCTGCCTTCAGCTGTGAAAATACTGTCATCATCCGAGAGCTAAACGTCTAATTTCAAGAAAAATTTGCGGGAAAGACCAACTGCCAACATTAGCTACACAGACCAACTGCAAATGTTAACTACACAGACCAACTGCAAATGTTAGCTACACAGACTAACCGCTAATGTTAGGTACATAGACCAACCACTAACTACACACTTAGCTAAACAGCTACATAGAAATCCAGTTAGCTAGCTAACCCTTTAGTTAGTTACTCAGTTTTTTTGTGTTAATGTGGGACTTCTGAACTAAATCCGAACTAAATTTTTAAAACGCAACGACAAACTAACTGATCAAGGCAGAGGTAGACCAACAACTCTTGTGGTCCGCAAGGTAAAATGACTGTTTTGGCCAAAGGCTAACTGATGGCTTATAATGGCAGTTTCCAGTTAGAAAAGGCTGTCTGACAGCAGGTAAAAATATTCTAAATACACTTAAACAGATATTTTTAAG
This sequence comes from Lutjanus argentimaculatus, assembly GCA_034769285.1. Taxonomy (NCBI): domain Eukaryota; kingdom Metazoa; phylum Chordata; class Actinopteri; order Lutjaniformes; family Lutjanidae; genus Lutjanus; species Lutjanus argentimaculatus. The sequence continues at coordinate 9,191,572 of JAWZSL010000020.1, forward strand.
TGACTACAATACATTTTGCTGCTGACCCTTTCCACAGCAGTACATTGCTCCTGCAGCTTCTCCAAACTGGGGACGTGCTGACCGCCATCTACTGTAGGTAATACACACACCAAGGACCTCGTACAACCTGACCTCAAATAATCCAAACTATCCCTTTAGTATCACGACTGTGATTTAGCTATTGCTTCTGTCATGTTTTTTTCTGTGTTTTTGCATGCAACTGTTATGAAATGTAATGATACATCAGGGCCCTCTACCTCAAAGAAATATATGGCTTTATGTAAATGCCTCAATATTTGCCAAAAGTGTTGGATGGAAAGAAAAAGGAGTGAGGGAAGACTGGAGGAGAGGACAAACTTAATGAAGGAGGAGAAGGGAAGGAGACGGTCAAACCCACAGGGACAGATGGACGAGAGAGACGTATAAATGTAGAAAAATCAGAAGAAGGATGAGAGCGGGAATAAAGTAGGATATCATATAGAGAAGTAAAGTAAAGCAAAGGGAGAAAGAAATAGCGAGGAGACGAACAAAAGGTAGAGCTCTGTGAAGTGGGAGGAACTATTTCAGGCGAGTCCCATTCATATTCTCCATGGACAATTTTTGGTGACTCATACAGAAGTTGAAGCACTTCTACGGCTTGATGTGCATGAAACTCTGCTGCTTGACTTATCAGTACAAAGAACGAACGATTGTGCTGGAAAATATCTGGCTATTTGATAAAGACCGCGTCCACAGAAACAATAGGTGCTAACTACGAGTCCCAAGGTGCATTTTAGGAGGGAAAATCCAATCACAGTGCTTAAAATTAAGCTATGGGAAGCTGGAGATGCTCTTGAGGTAACTAATAATACAATTAATAGTTTTTCCCACTCTTCTCCCTAGCAATGGCAGCCGAGGCTCATGGGTATTGTAGTACAGGAGTTCCCAAACTTTTGAGGATGTCATCTTGAGCTTTGATCACGATTTTTCACCATTTTCTTACATTTCATGGAACAAACTTCTAATTGATTAATTGAGATTAATCACCTTTGGCACCCTAGTTACGGTTGCTAATCTCTGATTGGTCAGTCGCTGTTTGCAGGAGGAGCTTAGCAAATGGTCAATTCAGTGGAGGAAGGAGAAGATAAAGGGCAGGTAGAAAAGGATGAAAGAAAATAAAGGAGGGATTAAAAAGTTGCTATTTTTACACAGAAGTGACAATGAGGGAATAAGAGAAATTTAAGGGGAAGGAAAAGAAAATTGGATAGAACAGGGAGGAATGAAAGAAGGAAGGGAGGAAGGATGGAAACCAAGGGCAGCTGTAAGGGAAGGAGGGATGAGAGGAGTGATGGAGGGAGAAATGGAAAGAAGAAAGGAAAAGAGGGGGGAGAGTGAAAGAGAGAAGATGTCCTCACTCTGCCTTCACATCCATGAGCTCCAGAGCTGTAAATTTCTTGCCATTTCATGGCCGTCAGCCGGGGCCAGTAAAACGCTGCCGCCGCCGCCGAGAAGAAAGACCCCGGGGGGCCGAGGTGAGCCTGAAGGACGAGCTGTCCCTCACACACACACACACATACACACACTTGCTCTTTTTCTCACCAACACACAATTTCTCTCTCTTTTTGTCATTCACACACACATTTCCTTCCTCCTCTCGTCTCACACCCAATTTCTCTCGTCAATTTTTCCCGTTTTGCTCTTTTACTTTCACACACACTCACATGCCATCCTTCCCGATGAGGGGAGACCCCCTGGTGTCCCCGAGTCCGGAGGCGCCTACATATCCCAGGGAGCCTTGCTGTGGGACTGTGAGGGTCGTGGCCTCGGAGCCCAAAGTCCCATCCTTCATTTCCTCTCATTTCGGAAAGGACGAGCAGGAAATTCCCTGGGAAAAAAAAAAAAAAAAAAAATCACAGGATCACGCAAATCAAGGGCAACTGAGTTAACACGTGTGTGTGTGCGTGTGTGTGTGTGTCCACGATGCAGCGAGAGACAGAGCAGAAGGAGGGAGTGTGAGAGATAAAGCGTATTAAGGGTGTTTGGGAAGATGAGTGTATGACCCATAAAGATATAAAGAGGCCGGCGGTGTGGGCTTTCCGCAGGCTTTATCCATTAAAACTGAGTCCCATGGCTCACAAGTGACAGATAATACACACTCGGACTGGTTGTGACAATTCCTCTGTCGGCCTCGACGGCCAGTCGGTCAGCACACATGTAGTGTTAAAACACTGGAGAGAGAAATTTAGAAAAGTGGGACAAAGACAGACAAAGAATGTGACACAAATGTTCGAAAGCAAGAGAGGATTTAGATATATTTGTATATATATTGCATTGTGTTCATCAATTGAAAATATGTTTGCATTTTTTAACGCTAATTTTGCTCATAAATGAGACTTTCGGTTTTAATTTTACAACAAAACATGAGTATTCAAAATAATAGATACATGAGTGCGTTTTCACCCAAAGGACCTGGAACTTCTAGTGCAAGGAACTGCTTTCCTCAGGAACTAAAAGACCCAAGATGATTGGGTAAATGAGTACACTGACGTACAGCAATAAGTCGCATTTCCAACGGCCACACTGGGTCAAACCGTGCTGCGTTAATTTGCACTTACATTACCACTTCTGATGCGCCAAACTGTGCCGAGTCACGGCACAGTCATGGCCCTTCCCACGAGTGGGGCCAAAGCAAGCCTGGCTTGCTTTCAAGTGGGTTGCGATGACACTGTGTTAAGTTACCACAGATGAAAAACCCAACATTTCCTGATTTAACCGCTTGATGATAGAAGTTTTTAAATAACAAAATTAGGTGGGACTTTTTACAGAAGTCGAGGCCGTCTTGCCTTTAGTTTAAGGACCCCCATCTTCAGCAATTATTGTTTACATTGTTGTTTATGTGTACCACTGTTGTATTTATTGTTGCTTACATATTTTTACACATCTCTTTTTTCTATATTGTGCACATAGTAGTATAATGCACTTTTTTTTTTTTTTTACATACTTTTGATTTCTATTCTTATATTTCCTATATGCTTATATTCACTTCTATTCTTCAATGGGACCAATTGTAATGCAATGGAAGGGATCTTTAACTTATTTCTTCTTATTAGCAGTTATGTAATTAATGCCATCTAAAAAAATGCTGCATGTTTCATCTTGTTAACATCTTTCTTCTTTTTTGTCTTGTTACATAATTTTTGGTCTTGTTATATCTTTTGTCATGACTTTTACGTTGTTCTTCATCTTGTTGCGTCTTTTTCATGTTGTTAAATCATTTGTTGTCATGTTGTGTTGTTTTTCGTCTTAGGTCTTTTTCATTTTGTTACGTCTTTTGGGTCATTTTTCATCTCGTCACATATTTTCCATCTGCAACTTTTTATGTCTTTTACATCATTTTCTTATTTAACATCTTTTTCGTCTTGTTCAATCTGTTGTGCTTGAATGCACTGATGGACGCACCAAGGAATCATCTTTTCTATGTCCTATTGTCTCATCCATTTAGGCTGAACTCTGTTTTGATGTGGGGAAGTCACAATGATACAAAATAAAAATAATCAATAATTCACCTCAAATGCATTAAAACTGAAGTAATGAGTCTGTTTCTAAGAAAATCTAAGGAGTATAAAGTACAGATATTTGTGTTAAAACATAGGGAGTAAAAGCACAAAGTTGTCAGAAGAATAAATACTCAAGTAAAGTACAGATACCTGAAAACTCTCACTATAAAGGCTAAATGGACACGACAAAACTTCTCACTTATCAGTGATGAAGAGGAAATGAAGGTGGCTGTTAAGGATAAAAAGGAGGCTTTAATGAATATGAGCTCAGTACATTAAAAAAAATACACTAATGTGTTTCTGCACACTTACCTTCCTCAGGCTGTCTCGACACAAACTGACCCCAAACAGATAAGTAGTCTAATTCCACACACCTGTGTAGGTGAACCCAGCACACGTCTGTACAACAGGTGAAGCCAATTCCAAACACTCTCTTCAGCGGCGACACACGGACGTACGCGTCTAATTACGAATTCAAACTGGGGGACTCTGATTGATTTTTCACAGCAGGCAGTCTGACTTGTCAAACGCAGGTGTAACTAATAACATTAATGGAAGCATTACAATAATTGCTGGACCGGAGTCGCCATTAATGTTGCTGGTTCCACCTGCTACAGGAAGTCGAAATGTCTGCTGTGATGAAGGTCTTGGATTCATTTAGGAGGGATAAACAAACAAGAGTGCTCTGTCGCTATTAAGACTGTCAAGATTCAGGGTGGGGAGATTATTAGTAGGAAGCAAAACGACATGTGAAGTACTGACGGACAAAAAAATTGATGCTGCCTTAACTGGGCAAAGTTTTATGTTAATTTTTAAGTATTTTGCAGAATAGAAACGTACGATAAACATGCATGAAAAGAAACACATCCTTGATGAAAATCCTGCATGTTGTGGCAGGAAGTCCTTTCTGGGTTCAGCAGAAAAATGCTGAGAGGATAAATGTTCCTATTTGATGACTTTCAGGGAGATCTGGAGCTCGAACCACATCCCAAGTACGCATTTTGAACTCCAACACGGAACAGGTGACGCTGTGTGGATCAGAGGCATGGAGAACTACAACAGAAACAATTAGCGGGCCGCAAACTTTCATTAAAACATGTCTCAGGAGGATACTAAACATCTGGTGGAGAGACAAAGCAATGTGCACCAGTGGAAAAGAATAAGCCAAGCGAGCAGCCAGCTCGCCTAGCCTGAAATCTGTTCTGAAACTCAACTTATCCTCTCTTTCTCAATTATGTTTGTATGGTCATTTTTTTCCTCTTTCTTATTTACTAAGTATTTTGACTCCTAGCCACCTAACCGCTAAATTCCACCAGACGTGGCTGCGTCACGTCGCGGATGCGCCACCCAGACGCATCCCAGAAGCGGCTCCCGGCTCTGCTCCGCTTCCAATACGCGCAGAGCGTATTTTTGATGGATGCCACGTCAATTAGCGCAGAGTAGATCGAACTGGCAGGAAGCCAGACACAGAAAAGGCAAGGAGAATTCTGTGGATTTTCAAAATAAAAGACCCCTGTGCAGACTCACGATCATAAAGACAGAAAAGAAACTATTTAACCATGTAGCCTGCTTATCCATGGCAGAAACACAAAGAGCAAGTAAACAAGTAAGTAAGCAAGTAAGCTGCTGAAATGCGGCTTTTCCACTTTGTTTTGGACTGAAAAACACTTGATTCTGCTCAAAAAGGCGACTGGTGTTAAAAATATCTCTTTGTTTCTGCAGGACACCAAAGATATGTCCGATCGTTCAACAAACAGATGCAGCGCAGGGTGAACAGGTGCCCCACAGGAGGTAGAGGTCCTACAAAGAGATGGGTGTGTGTGTCTGTGTGTGTGTGTGCATGTGTGTGCCAGCAGGGCAGCAGAGGGCCAGGCTGTCTGAATCCCCTGACAGCCACTTGTCACTCTCCCCTCAGACCATCTGGGCCCTTTCCTCTGTCTTATCTCCACACACACACGCTTCACACACACACACGCGCGCGCGCGCGCACACACATGGACGCACTGCACCAATGGGAGCTGGTGGTGACAGTGGTGATGGCGGGGGTTGGGAGGGCAACAGATGCCAGTTTCTCCACGTTTGTTTCCCTCCATGCTTTTCACCTTCCCACCTCTCTCCATCTATCTCTGTCTCCTTCTGTCCATCCATCCATCCATCCATCCTTTTCTTCCTCCTTTTTCTCCTCCTTCATCCCTCCCTCCTCCCTCCTCTCTTTTTCATTCACTCCATCTTCGGTCTCTGTCATGTTTGGGCCAGCTGGCATCTCACACTCTTCACCACACTCTTACCCTCACACACACACACTCACACACACGCACTCTGAGCCATATGCTGAAGCTGACCTCCACCACTGCATTAGACCAGGGATGTAGTTTTTTTTAACTCGAGGCACTCGCACTGGGAGCCAAATGATTCTTTGGGGACCAGTAACTCCCTTGATGCAATATGTGGCACAGTTGCCATTCAAAAAAGCTGAATGCACAGTGAGACGAGCCGCACGTGAATCCAGTGCAGCTGATTAACTAAAGCCAACGTTACTTCATAGTGAAGGACGATGTGTAAAACTGAAAGGTACATACAGGTTTTGTAGCGACATTCGCTGCCATCCCTGCTTATTTCACAGGAAAACAGTGTTGCAGAATCTCCCAAACAACAGAAATGAATGGTGACCAGTTTTTAAATGCAAAGAAACAACAGAATAAAAACATAAAATGCCTCCATACTGCTCGTCTGGTGTAATCCAAGTCATGTTCTTTTTTTTCTTCTTTCTAACGTGTGAAGGAAGAGAATTAAAGAGATCTCTGAGCATCTAAAGACAGTCAGCCATGTCAGGAGAGAGAGTCCAATGGTAAACCCAGAAAAAAAGATATTTTATATATTTATATTAATCAGGATATGATGAATGAAAGTGTTGATGGGCGAATGCGTGTGTCTGTGCATCTCTATGCACCTTATATGCACATACAAAGTTGAGATTATACTTTACGACATGAAGCAGCAGTCCCACCATACTTGACATCATTCCTATCAACACTTTATCTCTCGTTCCACCTCGTGACTACTTGGGAGGTTTCTTGGGTCAAAGCAGAGCTAATTAACCTCTTCCTCCTCCTCCTCCTGCTGTCTTTCCTCTCGTCTCCCTCTCCTTTACTTTCCCTTCCCTCCCTCCGCTCTGTCCCCCTCCTCACGCATCTCCCCTGCGTCCACTCCTCTTTGCTGTTTGGAGTACTCGCACACCTCTCCTCCACCTCCTGCGCTCCCCTCTCCTTCTTCCCTTCAGGGAGGACGCCCCATCACCAGTCTAGACACATAACCAGTCCCAGCCACAAGTGACAGCATCACACACACACACACACACAGAAACCCATGATCCATCCGTGCACACACACTCACTACTCTCCATCCGTCACATTTACATTTCAAACTGCCTGCGCTTCCACCAACACATCCATTATTTACCAGCCTCTGGCCAAAGAGGAGAGCACTGTATCCACACTCCCCAGGTAGTATGAGTGTGTGTGTGTATGTGTGTGTGTGTGTGTGTGAAAGGTACAAGTACTCCAGTCTGCTGCACTTCCTCTCTGCTGCTTCCCTCAGCAGCCTGCAATTATATTTTCTAAACTTCATAAACTAAATTTTCCTTCCTTTTCTCATTTCGCTCCCCTTTTTCCGCTTTCTCGCTTCTCAATCTTTTAAAAGTCGATTACAGCCCGTTTGGTAGCGACAGCCATGTCAAAAAGACTGTATGTCACCTGAACTCGACAAAAATGAAAACTCTCTGAAGGTTTTTGTTTTGTAAGAGAGCTAGGAGGTTAGCAGTTTGACTCCTTGCTGGGAAAGAAAAAAATCTAAGAACGTGAAGTTCTGGGTGGGTTTGTGGTCTTTTTTTCAGTGAACATGAATGTTTTTAAAATTCATTTGCAACATTTTGAGCCACTTCTACATCTGATTTTTTTTTGCAGGTCCATTTCCACCAGTAAGAGGAAAAGAAATCTCCAAGGTAAGTCAAAATAATGAGATAAAAAGTCTGAATTATGGTAAAAGTTTTGAAATTTTGAAATAAAATGTCATAACTGTAAGATAAAGAATTGCTATTATGAGATTAAAAAGCAAACTTAAAATACGCAGTTACAAGTCATAATTATGTGATAAAAAGGCAAAATTATGACAAAAAAAGTTAACTCAGGACATGTAAGATCATAATTAGGAAATAAAAAGTCTAATTCTGACACACAATGTCAGAATTATGAGCTAAAAAGTCAATTATGAGATTAAAAATTAAAATTATGAGGTTAAAATTCGACTTATGAATAAAGTCTTAATTATGAGCTAAAAAGTCAATTATGAGATTGAAAATCAAAATCATGAGATAAAAAGTCAAGATGAAATGTCAGAATTATGAAATAAAACATCTTAATTGTGAGGTATAAAGTCAGAATTATGAGCTAAAAGGTCAAAATTATGAGCTAAAACTCAGAATTAGGAGATTAAAAGTCTGAATTATTAGATAAAAAGTGAATTATGAGATTATCTCTGTCTCATAATTGGGGGTTACCATGGGGATATGGGCTTGCATTGATTTTTGTTACTGGTGGTGTGGACTTTTATTTTGGTAAAGTAGTTTTAGGTTGTTTTTCCTGCTGCTGGCTCGGCAGATGTGTCATTAAGAAAAGAAAAATCTCAGCTCCGTCAGTCTCTCCCCGCTTTAACGCACAGATATATGCTCACATGTGTGATTGTCAGCGTGTGGGCCCGCATGTATGTCCTCGCGCATCCACGTGTGATTCATGCTTCTTCACACCCTGACCGCTGCCTTTAAAGCGGCCGCGCACACTTTGTGTTCATACAGATTCACACTCCTCGCCACGTCGGAGCCGCCGAGGCAGGAAGACAGAAGAAGCGGCACATTCTGTCCATCTTGCACACACCTCCTTCTTGCTGTTTTTCTAGCCTCTCTGCACCTCCGGATGCCTCCTCACACCTCCTCCATATGAGGTGAGAGCTCACAACGAGATGTTGACTCTCATTTGTAAATTGTTTGTGTAGGATACTACTGATTTATTGTCTCTAAAAAGCATTCAGTTTTTCAAAAATTACATATTTCCTCATAAGTAACCGAGCAAACAACTGAATGAAGGATTGTGTTGACTTCAGAGTGTAAAAAAGGCCAGAAATCGCCTCACTTTGATCTGTTACATGAAGAGAAGAGAGGAGGAAAGCTACTGTGGGCTAGCGGCTATGTAAAAGGGTGTGAGGGTGGCCTAGTTAAAGCACTCATAATGGATTACATTATGCTATAAACACACTCTCCTCCTGCCAGTCGTCTGACTTCTCCGCCCGAGTCACCTAAACGAGCCAGTAAATGGATGGTTAGGAAGGTCCTTTTTTCTTCTGCTAAACCGCTGAGGTTTGACCTGCGAATGCTGCAAAGCCTTCTGGACCCGCAGTTTGTTTCTTCTGTGAACAAGCGCATATTTCATTTCTTTAAAAGAATTAAAGTAGGACGTCTGAGTTGTTCTTTACATAATAAGGTCCGTGATATGTAACTATAAAGCACTAGTTCCCAACCTTGGGTCCGGGCTCCCTTTAGGGGGTGCCAGAAGTCACAGGGGGTCCCTGAAACTTTGTCTGCTCTGAGGTCCTCAAACTCAGATCTGCATGTCAACTAGAATCACAATTCCAGTGTTTCCTTTCCAAGCATTTTCAAGCTTTTCCAGCACTTTACAGCTGTGGCAAATTACATATTTATATACAAAATGATTATATGACCTCTTAAATGTGATGTCATATAAAACACACATTTACTTCTTATTTTATGTTTTTCTTGTTTTTTTTTCTCTCAAGTTTAATTTTAAGTTTCCTTATCCAATGAATGGCTCCGCCAGACAAAATGATGTCAAATACTATCGATTAATTATCAGTTGATACACTTTAATCAGTTAAATTCTTATTGGCAGTTAATCAATTAGTGATTCATCATTAACTTCCCATACAATCTGGCTAAGCCAATAACCTTGAAAACACAACATTAAAATTCAAGTGTCTTCAAGGATTTCCAGCACCTTTATGAACCTGCAATTCATACAAAAGTCTGCATATGAAACTAAAAGAAAAGATACATACAGCTTATACAAGAACAGAGACCAAAGGTACCAAAGGTGAAGGTTCTAACAATGGAAACAATCTAACTTATGCTTATTTTGGACAGTAAAGCTTTGGTACAAATTTTAAACATGACTCTTTGTCCTGTTTTCTTTTAAATTGTCACCTGTCTGTGGATTTCTATCACAAAACATAATTTTTGTTGATAGTAGCACAATAACATCTGATTTAAGAGGTGAAATAATCATTTTGTACATAAATATCATCTACCGCAGCTGTAAGATGCTAGAAAAGCTTGAAAATGCACCTTGAAAATGCTTGAAAAGTGCAATAGGAACATTGAAATTGTGATTTTAGTTGACGTGCAAATCTAATTTGGAGGACCTCAGAGCAGACAAAGCCCTGGGGACTCCCTGTGACTTCTGGCACCTCCCTAAGGGGGGCCCAGACCCCAGGTTGGGAACCAGTGACTTAAAGTATGGGTGTATTTTAGACAGATACCATCAACCTGGCGCTCTTTAAGTTCTACAAATGGAAATGGCTTATCACAGCAGTACAACTGCTGTAACTTATACCATCCATGTCATATGAAAGCTGTATCAGTTTCAAAATGGTTCAAGTCAAAAATTAAGTCATGAGCACAACTGGAAATTTTCTGAAAAATACAAAAGATCCTAAAAACATAAACATACATATTTTAAAATATATATGTGTGTGGAACTGAAGATGGAACATGAAGAGCAGAGAGTACAGAGAGATGGACTAAAGCTTGGTTTGTAAGTATCTTGTTTTGGAATTTGATGATAATTAAGAGAACTACAGACAAATTTCAGCCTTAAAGATGCAGAAAGACAGGCCTAGATTTTCTAAAGGCTGAAAACAGAGCCAAGAGGAGGAGCAGAAGTCGAGTTTCCTCTCAGACCACTTGAATTACATTATGCTTCAAGGTTATTATAGAGCTTTTGCCAAATAACACCAAAAAATAAGCTGTCTACCCCAGCTTTAACCTTCAAATAATGCAGAAAGGGAGGAAAAGCAACCATAGGCTGGTAAAGACAGTAAAGAAAAGAAGCATCAAGTGATCTCAGCAGGACTCGCTACAAAATGTGTGATGATTCCTCTGATTTATTTGATGTTTTATCAAAACAAACGCCACTCCGCCCTGAATTAATACAGATCCAAGAGCTCTCGCTATGGACTGGAGGCCCCTTCCTTCATCAGTGACACGCACCAAAGGATTGTGGGATTGCTGGCCAAGCGTCTTGGCATGCGCCCCTGGGTTGGCTGCTGCCACGGCGATGAAGCGGTGTGATGTTCTCTCCAGCAGACCCCCGCGATCGCTGCGCCGGTAGACCACAACAACACACCTTGGCCGGCTTTCCTGGCTCCCGTCCTGCCGAGCCTCGAACACCAAAACAGCATGCTCCTCTTCCTCTCCTCCGCTCTCCTCATCCTCCCTCCTTCCTTTTCTCCGGTCTCGTTCCCTACCTTTGCTTTCTCACCTAGCCAGATGAGCGAGCACCGAAATAGCGGGGCGAGTGTATATTTATACGTCTAAAACATCACAGAGATGTCACAACACTGGTGATGCTAAGTGTTAGACATCTCACGTTGCCTTTAAAACCGCCTCGAGCCTTACCACCCGTACTGTGGACAGCAGTCTGTTCGTTCACACCTCTGCAGCTCATATAAGGTGTGAGAATTTCTCAGTGCAAAACACCAACGAGTTGGTCCCGCCGGTCAACTTACCTGTTAACTTAAAAACACAAATTCACCCATACGTCATGGTTAAAGGAACAGGAAAAGTAGTCCTTTGTGGTTCATCTCAACTGTTACAATTACCCTCTTCTACTCCACCTCAGAGATCCATTTTGTCCCCGCCTGTAGGGACAGGGGAACTTCAGTGGGACGACAGCAGGTCAATAGTATGTCCCACATAGAAGTAGCATACATCGTCTGAAAGCTGGGAACCTGTAGATTAATTTGAGATGTGTGTCAAAATTTTCTAGTCATGAATCTGTAATAAACATTTTCTTTTTTTCTGAAGAAGCCAGTTCAATTTGATTGATCAGATTTTCACGACTTTATAAGTAAGTTCTCATGTTTTACGATAAAAGCAGATATTTCTGTTGAATTTGGATGAAGAATATTCAACAAGGCAATGATAATCACATGCAGATTACAGTGCCTGTGCAGCCATAATTAATAACAACACAATACACCCAAACTGGGACAACAACAAGAAGCGCATTTGAACCATCTACATAAACTTGTTAACTTGTAGGTCGATGATGTATGCATCCTGCTGTGCATTGGGTGTAACGTTACAGAATAAATGTCACAACTTTCTAGATTATTAGAGTTTTCCAACTGTCTAATGTCGCTCAAGTTTTTGCACGGACTGTAGACTGTGTCTTTACTTGTCGTTTCAACCATAAACAGCTGGTACACAGTAAACGAAACAATGGGCCTAATGCAAGAACCGCTCGTACGAACAGATTCGTTCTTAACCGGTGCGTACGAGTGATTCACATTCACCAGTTTTCTCGTATTTTGAATTTTCACAACTTACACAGATCCAACTAAGATTACACAAACCTAATAAGCCCACATGACAAACACAGACTACACAGGACTGCTGCAGTTAATGAAAGTTAATGGGTAAAACCACCAACAAGCCGATCATTCAAAACCTGACACGTCACCTGACAGCGTTCATGCTCCACTAAAACACACCTGGCCGCTCTCACCGAGCGAGGTCGGCCATTTTTCAACAGAGACAGCAGTTTAGCCGAGCTACCGCCAAAGTCAAACAGTTTCCAGGAAAGTGGAACCACATGGAGTCAATTCAGATCTACTTTGTCTTCTGTGGAGAGGCCGATCTGCTGCAACATGTGTGGGCCACACACTTGTTCTGTCTCTGTTTGGGACATCCTCTTGGCACGGATACAGTCAGAGGTTTGCGTAGCACCTGTGTGTCCCACTCCTGAGTGTGTGTGTGTGTGTGTGTGTGTTTGATGGCGCGCGCGTGTGTGTCGATTCAAATGAAAAACCTGTGGCACCCGGTCATTTTTAAATGCACACAGCTGTTGTGTGAGAAAAAGAGAGAAAAACAAACCGTTTGCGCGCATACGTTTGAGTTGCGTGTAAATTTGTGCATGTGCATGTGTATATGGAATCACATTACACGCACATCTGCAGGACGGAGGCCCCCCCGAGGACAACAAGGTGGCCCAGTTATCTTCACTTAAGTCTGATTTGCAACAAAGGATGACTCGCGGCGCGGACGTGTTTCAAAGCTGACTGCCAGCGAAATAATACACAACTCAACACCTGTTACCTGTTTGCACACACAACAGATCCAAGGTCAGGGATTCGCCATTAAGTCTGTGTGTGAATTAAGCGTTGTTCTTCACCAAAAACAAAGAACTTAATGGAGCTTTGCACTGAGAAACTGTATTAACCAGGGCACACCAATACAAGCACACTGCTTAACAGACGGGTCTTTTACAGATTACAGGGGACTTTTACAACAATCTTGTACTGATGATGGGAGAGTCGGACCGCTGCGTAAAGTCTTCTCCAGCACATCCCAAAGATTCTCAATAGGGGTTAAGGTCTGGACTCTGTGGTGGACAATCCATGTGTGAAAATGATGTCTCATGCTCTCTGAACCAGTCTTTCACTATTTGAGTCCGATGAATCCTGGCGTGGTCATCTTAGAGAAAAAAATCCACTGATGGAAAAACCTGCTCGTTCAGTATATTCAGGTTGTGAGCTGACCTCATTTTATGGTCACATAACGTTGCTGAACCTCGACCTGAGCAGCTGAAGCAACCCCAGATCATAACACTGTCCCCACAGGCTTGTACAGTAGGCACTAGGCACAATGGGAGCATCACTTCATCCGCCTCTTTTCTTACCCTGATGCCCCCATCACTCTGGAACAGGGTAAATCTGGACTCATCAGACCACATGACATTTTTCCATTGCAATCTTTATGCTCCCTAGCAAACTGAAGACTTTTTTTCTGATTAGCCTCACTGATAAGTGGTTTTCTTAAGGCTACACAGCTGTTTAGTCCCTTGAGTTCTCCTCACATTGTATGTGTGTGGAAATGCTCTTACTTTCACTATCAAACACAGCCGTGAGTTCTACTCTTGAGTTTTTACGTTTTGATTTCACCAAACGTTTAAGTGATCTCCGATCACGATCATTCCAGATTTTCCTCCAACCACATTTCTTCCTTGAAGATGATGGTTCACCACTATCCTTCCAGGTTTTAATAATGTGTTGGACAGTTCTTAACCCAGTTTTAGTAGTCTCATCAATCTCCTTTGTTGTTTTCTTTGCTTGATGCAGGTCAGTAACATCTTTTCCACGACCACAGGATATGTCTTCTGACATGGTTGTTTAAGAAATGAGAAGCTGCTCACTGCATCAGTTAGAGTTAAATAACTTGTTGCCAGCTGAAACATATTCATCACTGCAGTAATTATCCAGTGGAAGGATCTTACCTATATGCTTGGTTTAATCCAGGTGCTGACTTTTTTTTTTGCCCTGGCAGTGTGTGAGATCACTATTTTACTATTTTACACTTGTTTAGTAGTCTGACAACAGAAATGGAAATATATTTAAAACAGAAAAATGTTTCAGATGCATTTGCAGTTTCAGCCTGCTGACATTACATTACTTTATATTAGATTGCATAACTTCATTGTCAGAAGGTTGGCCAGCTAAATTTATCTGAATCATCAAAGTTAAAATGACCTCTGCTGCCACGTTTTTTTTCAAGTGAACAGACTATCAAACCAAACTCTTCTCTAAAAGCAGGAGTTTTATGGTCTGGCCATAGTTTTTATAACTATTAAAAGTAAAGTGAGAGAAACTTTTCAGATCCCAATTTTCCAGCTAATCCAAGGGGTTTAGAATAGTTTTTAAATAGTTTATTTAGCTTAAGAAGTAGGAGAATTCACTCCACCCTTAAAGAAACCCTCCCGTTTATCCCAAACATTCAAAATTAACACACAAAATTCTAATCTTGAACAGATTCTCTGGAAGCGTGAAATGCTCACAGCCTTTCACATGGAGTAAATTAAAATATTATTCTTAAAACAAAAAATAGGTCTTTATATGCACATGAACTCTTCCGTTCCTCAACAGTCGAAAGGTTTTTTTTTTTAGGAAACATGTTCAGCAGAGAAAAGGAGAAAAACTGCGTGGTCGGTGGTGAGTAACTGACTTGACCTTATATCATGATATCTTCTTCACCTAAAATAGTTTCTGCACTCTGAACGGGTCCAAGAACTTCACAGCCTTCACGTATCTCGATAGTTTTCGTCTGACAAAGGTCGCTGCGTGTTTCTCCGCGATCTTTGACCCTTCTGCATGAAAATTAAAAAAAAAAAAAAAAAACAGTAGCTAGAGTTACAATGAAATCAAAGGCATGTGCTCGCAGAGGGAATCCAACTGCTCAGATCTTCTGGAAGTCCAATAAGTAGGGTGAGCGAACCTCACTCAGCATCCAGTGATTATTTGGTTTGTTTCCAGATCTGTCAGAACTATTTTCTTCCAAACTTCACCTGCCAGCCTTGTCACAGTGCAGCAGGAAGCAAGCATCTACTCATGAAGGAGGTTAGATGCCTCAAATAAGGTCTGTGGCTAACACACGCTTCAGAAATACGTCAGTAAATACCCCTCTTGTGAATTTTGAAGTTTGTAAGCGTTGTGAAAAAGGTGGTTCCAAACAAGTGGCTAAATGAGACGACAGAGGTTGTCGCGGACATTGAACGCCACGCAGTGTTGCTGCCAGTAGTCCCTGCTAGGACGCTGATTGGCTGCACCACTTTTGGGTAACTTGAAACCTGGCACGATGGAATCCAACTGCCTGGCTGCGGCATTAATGTCAAGTGAAGCAAGTATTTCACCTTAACATATTTCCTTAATCTCTGATGACACATCGTGGCCATTTTAAGGTTTATTACAGTAAATATATTACAGATTTTCCCTTAAAAAGTCAACCAACTAACAAAAAGTAACCCAGAATCAATTTTTGTGTATTCTGTTAAGTCCATGCTAAAACATGGATCCAGTTAAAAGCTGAGGAGAAGTCAAAATTCCTGTCATATGATATGAGTTATTCATGCTGGATGCAGCTTTTCGTTTCTTTGTTAACTTTGTTAGCAGGTACGAACACCAGAGAGGCTAAATTATACAAGAGAATAAATTATTCAACTCCTCTCACCTGGCAGGACGACACTGTCTAATTCTGCCGTGTTCTTGAGTTCATGTTACTTTTTACAAGTCCTGGTTCACTTGTAAATTGAGAAGTGTGAACTCGAACGAGCCAAATATCAGCGAAGTAAACTTTTTTCCTCAGCGGTTCAGACCAAAGTCTGCAGGTGTGATTGCACCTTTCACTTCATTCAAATTTAATCCCATTTCCTAAAATCTGCAGCCCCGTGATGAAAATCCACCGCGCGTCTCCAATTCACAGAGCTTTTGTCACATTAGTCAACAAGGCCCCCGCGACTACAGGCTGTTTACAAAGCGAAGCCTCTCTCCTCTCTGTCACGTCGCGCTACGACTGGAGGGGGAGCGCGCAAATCAAAGCTCGCCGAACACACGTCATCCTTTGAGGGGGTCTTTGAAATCTGGCCCTCATCCGCACACGGGAGCGCATCACGCCGCATTAGACAGTTTGTGGAATAAATATTTGACGGCCGGCAATATCACAAGACGCAGAGAAACCTCCTAGCATGCAGCTGTTCACCACCCACCCCCCCGCCCCGCTCCCAATCATGCCCCCCCCCCCCCCCCCCCTTTCTCTGCGCTCCCCTCCCATCCTTTATCCTCCCCTCCTCGCAGCCCTCCGCCCTGCCTGCCTGGCTCCTGCAGACAGAGAGCTGGTTTAAAGCTCAATTGTGCATTTTGCAGATAAAGTAGCAAAACTACTAGAGGCGGTGTTGTGAGCGCTCGTTGCCAGGGCAACACTGGTAGGGAGACCTGGTTCTCCATTACTACTTAATTTAGGCGCTCTAATTGCATTCCACACAATCTGTGGCCACAATGTTATGCAGAGGAAGAGGAGGGAAAAGTTGGGCGGGGGCGGAGGCGGGGGGATAGGTCTTCAGTAAACCCCTGCCTAGGAGCAAAAATAAAATGCCTCACAAACCCAACGCGGGGCAAATGGCTTTGAAATTCTCTTTATTGCTGTTTGTGGTGATAAAATGTTTCGCTTAAAGATGAACCAAAACATTAAATTTCAATTTCGCACAATTCTCAAGAGCGCATTATCACGTTGTCTTTAATTTCAGGACAGAGACGGAGTCGCTGGAATGTTGAATGTCATCAACTGCTCAGAAGTTAAATATATTGTCTGCTGAATGAAAGAAGAGGAGGGAGACTATACAGCATGAATCTTTGTTTGGTAAAGATTGTGTGTGTGTGAGAGAAAAGAGATAGCGGGAGGGAGTGAGAGTGGAGTAAAATTGCTCTAATTGTTCAAGCTTCTAGCCTCTGAGCTCTTCTTTCCCTTCAAAAGACTGCACACACACACACACACAAACACACAGACACACACACAGGCCTCGCTGAGCCTCGCTGAGCCTCGCTGTCCCTTTGAACCTCCACAGGCCGTGGCCCTGAGAGAAAGCTGGCCCACGATGCTTTTCTTCAGCCGGGGGTTTGAAATGATTGGTAACTGTTGAGCCAGTGTTTTCAGGTCCCTGACCCCCAGCACTGAAGTGCCACAGACACTAGATACAACATAGCCCCAATTATCCTGCACTCTCCCCAGCCACTTCACCAACCCAGCGGACACCCCGCCTCAACTACACTGCAAAAAAATACACTCCTCTAACAGTTGAGAGTGTTTGCGAGTTCAAAGTATTGATTTCGTTAAGAAAAAACGAGTGAAACTAAAACGTTTTCCTGTAAAATAAACATTTTTATGTTGCTAACGAATGCAACACAGTGGTACTTTAATCCACAGCCCTGTTTCTATACTCCAAAGAAGACATATTTTATATTGCTAGCACCCAAAAAAAATATGTTTATTTGTAATAAATAGAGGAAAAATTGGTCGACTGCTCACACTACAAGACATGACAGGCCCTCAGATGAGTGAGTAAGAGATAATTAAGTTTTTTCGAGAGATTAAAAACGGGTGTCAATGCTATGATATTCCACAAAAACATTCAAGAGGCCACTGTGATCATGCGTCTGCTGACTTCCTTCTTCCCCATCCCCTGATTTCCTGGTTCCTCTTCGGCACTGACCACGCCCGATCTAATTCTGGGTCCAGGCGACACGATATCAGCCTGGAAATAGCCCAACCTAACGTGAACCAATCATCTCTCCTCGTACCTAAACCTAACGTCCTCATGCCTAAACCTAACCAATCCAACCAACTAAGGCAGTAGGTACAAACCAGACAGAGGCAAGGTATGGCAGGTCATGCCCGACAGACTTAGGACGTCAAGAGCGAAATTGGACATCGGGTGTATCAACTAATTGTTTTAGCCCATTTCATGTTTCATAGTGGACGACGACTGTCATGGGCTAGTTGCTTCTAGGAGCTTTAATTACAAGTACTGGATACTAGCCCTAAACTGGATTGTGCTGAAGAGGAAAACTGGACTGGTTTTCAAGAACAGAGAAACTGCCAGGAGGTGGGTTAGCTTACAGAGAAGCAGGCTAGAAATCAGCAGGTCCCTCGGATCAGGCCTCATCAGCTCTGGTCCTTGGTCTCGTGGGCAGCGAGCTCTGTCTCGTTTTCTTCAATTCAGTTTTAAGTTGGTGTTGCATGGATCCTGAAAGAAAAGAGCTGGCTGTCAGACAAAAGTCTTTAAGCAGGGAGTGAAGTTCTAGTATTTCCAAAAACTATCTATCTCTGTAAAACTCCTTCAGCCGCGCACTCTCCCGACACACCCGAGGTTCGTCACACAGTTAACCACTTCATTGGATGCATGACGTCATCTGAATGAGCTGAACCACAGCTCATTATTATTTCTTAATGAAAATAAGTCCAAAGGGTCTGAGGAAATGGAAAAGAAAAATAGAAACTATAACCCCGACATTATTCTTAACCAACACCGAGCCTAAGATGCCTCATGACCTCTCAACAAAAAGACTAGCATGTCAGAATTTTTTGCTTTCTCCCCTATGACGTCGACCAATAGGAGCACAGAGCACTAGCAGAGTTGTTGATGCTGCGAGGTGGAATCGTCAAAAAGAGAAAAGATCTCATTTTTTTCTTTCATTTTGAGGCCTTTCCAAACAGAAGGCAACTGGTATAACACAGACCACTCTGAACGCCTGAAATCAAGTATCTCTGGCAGCTCCGATAATGAAACTTTGACTGGTCCAATGTGTTGTGGCACACCAAGACTCTATAATTGCTTGATCAGACACAGTGACCATTAACAGATGAAGATATCTTGTAGTCTGAGCCTGGTGCTAGACTTGTCTTCTAAGTTCTCCAATTACAAGTCCATTATGTTTGTTGCAGTGCCTTGAACGGTCCCTGAGGAGGTCAAGACGCGTTTCAGAACTGCTTGATCAAGTTGACCCATTGCAACGGGCATGGGCACAGATTTCTGACTCAAGACTTTTCTCTGAGATTGCATCACTGTATCGGGGGCATGCAAATCAGGGCAAAAGTCCAAGTTTGCATAGAGGTTCAACAAGAAATACAAGGAAGAAGACATACGTCCCAGTGACTTCAGCAATCCATACTTAGCATTGAAGACGTGGAGAAGTCTAGTCAAGTCAATCTCAAGATTTGTGACAAAAAAAGCTGAAAATTCAGTTATTTATTTGAATTGACCTTTTTAATCCAGCTACCTGCCTGAGAAACTGCATTGGACATGAATGACATTGTTGATTGTTGCTGAATGACTTTTTCAGTTCTTACAAGACAAAAAGACGTCAATTAATCTTTTTATAAATAACCCTTCTCCTCTAGTGAACCATCGCCATGCTGTCAGGACATTAGAGAGAAGATTGAGCATGTGCAGGTCACAACAAAACGTAAAGTTCATTGTGAAGCTCTGAAAAACGTTGTCAACTTTGAGCGTCCAGTGGAATGTCCAAGGACCTCTTGGTGGTTGAAATGGCAGTGTGTGTGTGTGTGTGTGTTTGTGGGGATGTCTACGTTTGATGGTGTTTCGGTGGATGTGTGGAGGGGGTGGCTGGCAGTTTTGACCCCTGCCACTTTCTCCGACCTGTCCTTTGTCTCTTCTCACCCTGGTCCCCTCACCCCCCACCCCCCTGTCCCCTCACCACCACCAACAAAAGGACCTCTTGGATGAGGAAGGAGGAGGTGGGGGAGCACCTCTTTTATGACTTCTTTGCCATTTTTTCTCCCCCCTCCCTCCCATTCGGGTTTTCAGGCCCATTCGTTCCTGCCTCGTCCTCGGGAGTCGGGGGCCACCATTTATATCGTTGCCTGGGAATTAAGGCCCCGTGGCCCCTTTTGTTGCGAGGTGGGCTGGGGCAGCGGTGGCTGGGGCAGGGGGCGAGGGGCAGGGGAGGGCTGCCCTTTGTTCCAGCCAGCAGAGTGGGCTTCAGTTCCCACAGACCTGGGAACCGACGGGGGGGCCCGG
Source organism: Lutjanus argentimaculatus (assembly GCA_034769285.1). Classification (NCBI taxonomy): domain Eukaryota; kingdom Metazoa; phylum Chordata; class Actinopteri; order Lutjaniformes; family Lutjanidae; genus Lutjanus; species Lutjanus argentimaculatus. The sequence continues at coordinate 9,211,817 of JAWZSL010000020.1, forward strand.
GCCCCCGCAGCATGACAGCGATGAGGTAATGTTTACAGAGCCACGGGCCCTCACACATGCAGCGTTCGTGCATTTATGGGGCCTGAATTCACACGCAGACAAACATGGACACACACAGGTGTGAAAGGTGGATCAGACATATGCTCCGGTTTAAAGACTTTGGATGGACAAAAAAGTTATCTGTGAAGGAAATAACGACCCTAAACTCAACCCCAAATTGATTAAACTTTGTTTTGTGTCTTTTTTGTCTTTTTATATTGTTTTTTTCTTGATACGCCTGGTTACGTCTTTTAGGTTGTTTTTGTCTTGTTTCGTCTGTCATGCTTGATAGGCACTGATGGATTCACCAATGAATCATCTTTTCTATGTGTTATTGTCCCATCTATCTAGGTTAAAATCAGTTCTGATGTTGGGAAGGCGGCGCACAGTGATGCAAAATAAAAATAATCAATAATTCTCCTCAAATGCACTAAAACTGCAAGCCTGTTTTGAAAATGTAAATACCAGAAAGTACAGATATTTGGTAAAGAAGTAAGTAAAGAACAGATACCTGGAAAATCTTCTAGGACAGTAACAGTAAATTCATACATGGTTACTGAAATACAATGGAAAAAATGAAGGCTTGACAATCAGATGGTCCAGGACAAGATTTAACCCCCTTAGTCCCAAATATTTTGTCCATTTCCCACTTCATTCCAATTCCTACAGAGATGCAGATATTAGTTCCCTTCCCAAAAGAAACCAGTCTGTTTAAATTCCCTCATATCTGCCAAACTGATTCATCAGAACTGCTTGTTGGATGATTGACCAGCTTCGGAGCCCCACACCTTTCATTCGTCACGACTAGGGGAGCTTTGACCGACAATTTCTGCATCATTCCAAAATCGACAATCCGACATTCCTAACCACTTCAGGCCGTGATTGACACAGTCGGGAGTCAGAGTTTGAACCTCTCTCTGCCTCTCTTTTTTCATTCTTTACAAAACTATTTCTGTCACTTTTCTTGTCAACAACTATAAATGCCTTCCAAGAGAGAATATCTGCAAATGTGCAACGTTATGCTCATATTTAAATGATTATTACACATTCTCTCTCTCTATCTCAGCTGGCTTTACACTCTGCTTGTTGAGTGTGGCCATTCTGAACAGCTACAAACTGGTTCTTTACAAGCATAACATGATAGGGGTAGTGTCTGTTGTCTGTAGTAATCTGATTTCTTCAACATCGTGTAAATGAAAAACCCACATCCAAGTTTCTTTCCTTTTAAAATGTGCACGATAAAGCCCTCCCTGCAACAGCAGCGCAGCAGGATAAAGAAATCTGATTTCTGACTTCCTGCATGTATAAATGGGTCTGAGAGTAACCAGGTTACTAAAGAGCAAATGTGTTGTTTCCTGCATCACACAATTTTTGAACGTAACCTGGTTTCCAGATTGCGTGTGAACGTACTGACTGTAAACTCATGAGTCAGTCTCTAAACGCTTCTCTCAGTAGAAACTGAAGATAAAATCTCAGCTTTTGTTGCTAAAAAACTGGGTGGAAACAATTAGAGAGTTTAGCCATACAAAGAGAAAGACATAGATCAACAAAGTGGATGATGCAAAGTGGAAAAGTGTGCTGTGGGCTGACGAGTCCACGAGGAAAAGGACCATCCAGATGGTTACCAGCACTAACTTCAAAAGACAGCATCTGCGATGGTATTGGGGTGTGTTAGTGCCCATGGCATCATGGGTAACTGTCACATCTGTGACGGCCCCATTAAAGCTGAAAGGGACATACAGGTTTTGGAGCAACATGTGCTGCCATCCAGACACATCTTCTTCAGAGACGTTGCTGTTTATTTCAGCAAGACAACACCAAGACACATTCTGTCGCAACATCCCAACTTTTTTGGAACATGCTGCAGGCATCAAACAAACAAACAAAAAAGTTAATCAGTCAACTGAATATCAACCAGAAAGTTTTTACAGTGACTTAGACTCCACATAGTATCATGTGCAAACCAGTGGTGGAATGTAACTTGGAGCATTTACTCAAGTACAAATTTGAGGTCTTTATTGGAGCATTTTCTTTTCATGCCAATTTACTTACTGCACAACAATTCAGAGGGAAGTATCGTACTTTTTAGTGCCTTTACTTGACAGCTTTAGTTACTTTTCAGATTAGATGTGCTTCAAAATAAAAGCAAAAATACAATAAAAGCAAAAATATGTCAAATGTTGTTCTGACTGATATATAGAACAAGAGCTGGTTTATTAATTTATTAAACTATTTTGATAATTTTTCATGTAAAAACATTGGTTCTAGCTTCATATGAACATTTTCTGATTTTCCTTTGCATTATTTTATTAATTTTAATGCATTTAATGCACAAAACAAGCACTGTGAAGGTGTCACTTCTCTCTGCTCTGGGGTAATTGTTATGACATTTTACACTATTTTCTGAAATTTTTAAAACCTAGAAACCAATCGGTTAACAGAAATTTTTATTAACACACAAGTCGAAATAATCTAATGATCAACAATCAGCCTGTTCACACCTGTTTTAAGACAAGTGTCAAAAAGCAATCAAGCAGGAAAATGAGTTCATGAGTTCACAAAATGTAAAATCACAAGACTGACATCACAAAGTAGAACAGAAGAGTAAATGGTGGATTTTTCTTAAACAATCTCACTTTAAACTGAAGCTGAATCAAAATCAAACATGAAGTCCTTCACTTGTCCAAAAAGTCCTCACTCCAGAAGCCTAAAAAACGAGATTAAAAAGAAAAAAAACTGCAGTAATTATCTGTATCCAGCCACACACACACAAACACACACACATCAGTGTTCCCTCTGCTGCCACCCTCCTCCTTCTGCCTCCCCAAATATTTAGAAGCTGTTGAGCTGTTGATGCCCGCAGCTCTGACAAGCTACAGAGTTCATTCAGAGTGGCAAAAATTAGTACTGTCTATGTGTGTGTGTGGTGTGTGTGTGTGTGAAGACAAGAGGGAAACAGAGAGGAAGAAGATGCACACACACACACATCCATATGACGGTGACAAAGCCAGACTAACAGAGCAGAAACAAAACACTACCACCGCCACACACACTACACACCACACACACCAACAACACAACACACACCACACCACACACACACACACACAACACACACACACAACACACACACGAATCAGTAGCTTTAGTTGTCTAATAAAAGTCACTGTATGGAGCTTTCTCAGTTTTTCTTTCTTTCTTTCTTTCTTTCTTTTTTTTTTTTTTTGGAGAAACCTTTCCTCTTGTACACAAATAGACAGAGTTCACGAGTGTAAGAGCTGCAGGAACAGCTGCAGACTGTTGTCCATAGTTGCTGTGTTGGCAGTGTGGGACAGAGGAAGTTCATGATTTGTGTTAGTTTACTACAAATCTGACAAAACTTTACTCCAGGTCATTTGTCTGACAGCTTTGGTCACCAGTTATTTTTCAAATTGCAATATTTCACGCTCTTCCTGTCCACTGAAAAACTAATTTGGTGATTTTAAATTAGAATGTTTGTGACAAAATGAAGACGGGTTGAGTCTTCAGTTAAATAACCTACCTGAAACTTTTTTGGATAAGCTGGAAAATGCACTGTCACAAAGCTGAAAGCAAGGCATTTAGTTTAGTTTAGTTTAGTTTAGTTTAGTTTAGTTTAGTTAGTTTAGAAGTACAAATGTAAAAAAAATACCAGAATTACACTGTAAAAACAAAAAAGTTGAGAAAACTTAAAATTTCAAGGCAAGTTAGTTCATAATTTGTGTGCACAAGACATGATTAGTTGGTGAAAACAGGAAATTGCTGCAGAAAGTGAAACATGTTTGTGCTCAACAACATACTGCAACTCTTGTTGTCAATGTTTTTTAAAATATTGAGTCCATTCAGTTTTTTTTACACTGTAAACAAAAAAAGTTGAGAAACAACAAAGATTATTTTGAGTTTTGAGCTCAACTTTTAATATTTATTTTTATTTTTTTTTAAAAATTTATTTTAAAAAAAAAACAAAACTCCAAGATTCAAGCTTATCTAAAGCAGAAAATTAAAAGCTCAATAAAAGATCAAAGTGTGTTCTGTCTTTTTTTTTTTACTTTACAGTGATAGCTAAAAGGTTTTGGTTTTTTTCCATCTGTAGCCCCTGGTCAAAATGTTAAAAGTCTTTCTAAAATATATCATGCTGTTTAAAGACAGGAAGAAGACACTGTTATTAAAACAGATAGTATTGGTTCTTTTGTATTGTTCTTTATAGATACATTGTTCTCACAGGACAATGAAGCAACAAACATATGATGATCTTATAGAAAATGATGCTTATTGTAGATTAAAGTACCCAGTGGTATATAAAGTAGTTCAAACAAAATCTAGCAGTGAAATGGAGAGTTACTGACGCTTCTCTGTCTCTTCCTCTCACTCTCATCTTCCTCAGCTGCTGTTCTTCTCTCTCTTCTCTGTCTTTTCCTGCATTTGTCTTTTCCTCATTTATGGTGAAACAGCGACTGCGTGCAGCCTGTGAGCCTCTCCCAGTTAATTACTGAAGGCAAACAGCTTGCAAAGGCTACTTTCAAACCCGCCACCTGTTGTCTATGTGAATGTGATCTATAAAACAGCTTGGAGCTTTCTATTCCAGTTACAGTTTTTACAAAGCTGATCACATATAAACAACTACCAGAAAGACACAAAGCAACAAATGTTGCATGTTTTCACTAATGCAAGATGCCCCTTTAATACGAAGAGATGTGAACTTAAAAGAAATAAATCTCAGTCAAGACTGCACTTTTTCTTTACAACAAAACTAAACACAACTCTTCACTGAGAAGTGGATTAAAGAGGAAATCTTAAAAAATATTTAATCAATAACAAACTAAACTAAAGTGATTAATACTGTATCCATAATCATGCAGCAATATAAGTTCACAAGTTCTGGGTTATGTTCCAGAAGTAAAATAAACCTCATTCAAAATCCCATTGACATTTTTAATAATTCTAATAACTAAAATCCAGCACTAGAACAGAGCTTTTCAGCGCATCATGTGGCTCGTTTCTTACAATTCGATCAAGATGGTAGCGCTTTGAAAAAGTTATATAATATCGAGTGTTTCTGTTTTTTACCAGCCACCATTTCCCATAAGCCCTACACAACTAAATGAACATGTCTCAACAAAAGAGGAGAGAAGTAAAATGTTTTTAGGCAGCAGAGAACACAGCTGGAAAAATGAATTTCCTTAGTTTTGTTAGAGGTGTAGTCAGTAGGATTTGTCTGAGCTGTACCTGAACGCATCAGACCATCATATACCAAAGTTTTGGGTTGCTGAAACGTCCCGAGCACAGAAGAACAATCAGGAAAATATGAGGACAAACGAGGGATGACTGAAAGGGATTATGAGTCTATACATTGTTTTCTTTGGTAAAATATTGCAGGTTATACCTTTAAGTAAAAGAAAGTTAAAGTTTTTTAATAGTAAGTAATATTGTAGATGCTGGCTATTCTGACCAACAATCCCCTGCATGAGCTGCTGCAGTTGTTACTTTTACTTTTGGGTAAAGCAAATAATTCGGTTGGAAACTTTAAAGTTGACCTGCCTTAAAGGGATAGTCCACCCAAAGGTCGGGTTTAGTTTTTTAGTCCACAAAACACAGCTGGAGTTTCACAGGAAAACAGCGTTGGAAAATCTCCCAAACAAGTGAAGTGAATTTTGACCAGATTTCGGAAAAAAAAAAAAAAAAAAAAAGCTCCAGCATGTTGTTTAATTGTGTGCACAGGGGCTGAATATGGCTCCAAACTAAAGATCGACACTGAAAACTTAGACTAAAAACATGGTGAAAACGACGTCTTTCAAGTCAACTTAGCATGTCGGGGCTTTAAGAGACTTGGATTACACCAGACGAGCAGTGTGGAGGCATTTTATTTATTTATTTATTTATTTATTTTTTGTCCACTTAAATTGTTTCGGAGATTCTGCAATGTTGTTTTCCTGTGAAACTCCAGCAGCATTTTCAATATTTGGGTGAAATGTTCCTTTAAATTTCAGGTACATTAATGCAAGCAATCAGACTAAGTGCACCTGACTTTCAGTAGTTATGTTCATATAACTTTTTAACTTAATTCAAAAAATTAATTTGTGTAAGTCATTCTCTTGTTTTCAGTCCAGTTTTCAATAAAATTTTGCCTCACGGATGAATTAGTTTTTATGCTTTTGTTTATTTTTTGTCTAACTACCACTGTTTTAAATTAAATTAAAGAATGCAATTACACGCTGATTGTTAATGTGCAATAAAACCAGGAAGATCCTTTACCTTTAATAAGCCTCACAGTTGTTTTCACGGACAGTCTGATAAAGCAGGAGGGAACAGAAATGTGCAAAAAAAAACCTTTTTCCATTTATTTTAATTAACATGTTTTATATCAGAAAAATGCTGCGTGATGACTTTGCCACAAATAATAAAACAGAAGCACAACTATAAGTGTAATAATGTTTTTAAAGGGGGACTTTGTGCTATTTTGTTGCTTGGTGACTGAGAGCTTCACTGTCCTACAAGTGAGGATTGTCTTCAGCCCCTCATGTGGTAGATGCTCGATAGCAGCTTCCACAATGGCGGCTATTGTTGAGTCTAATCCATAACACTGATATGATGCTAATGAAGGGATGTGTAATCATTATCCATGGCCTGGCTCGTGTTTTTGCACTTTGAGAGGATTTGTGTGCGGATCCTGCGATCGGGGTTAATCTTGTTTCAGTTTCGGGTCAACTTTGCCACAGTGCTGCTGTTTAGTTGGACTGTTTGGTGTGTGTGCGGTTTGAGCTTTGTCTCTCTCGCAGTGTGTGTGTGGTGAGAGCTGAAGGGCAAATGGGGATGTTATTTGTACATTTGGGAGTGTTTTAATGTATTTTCAAGTGTGGATTTGTTTCTGTCAGGTCAGGATTTCAGATCCGTTTCACGACTCCTCAAAGGCAGCATTTGCAAATAAAGGCAGAGTAGAAAACTGTATAGAAAACTCTGTGTGTGTGTGTGTGTGTGAATATTGTCTGAAAACACTCACAAACAGCCAAGATTTCCTCTTTCATCTGATTCGCGACCTTTTACCTCATCCACGCTAAACTGGCTAAATCTGAAAATGATGAAAATAACGTCCACAGCAGCGTCTCCTGGTCATTTTCTGAGACTCTTTACAAAACACTCTCAGAAATAAAGGTGCTCACTAGAACCACGAAGGGCTCTTCGGCTTGTCCACACAGAAGAACCCTTTTTCGTTCCTGGTAGAACCCTTTATTAAGGTTCCACTTTGAACCCTTTCAGAAAGTTCTACCCAGGATCAAACATGAAAGAGTAATACCAAGAACCATCTGTGAAAGGTTTTACCCAGAACCCCCCATGAAAGGTTTTACAGGAGAACCCTTCTATGGTGTGACGGTTCCACCAAAAACCTTCTCTGGGGGTTCTATCTAGAACTCTTCCACCTTCAAAGGTTGCTAACATGAACTGACCAAGGCAGTTCTATGAACTACTATGAACTATTTTAAAAGTCCAAGAGTTTTATTTAGAACACACTCAGGAGGTTCTACAGAGAACATTCTTTTTTTATTCCACACTGAGGGGGTTCTACGAAAACCTTTTTATATTCCAAGTGTTTTACTTTGAACACAGTCAGGAGCACCTGCTGAGAACCTGTTTATGTCCCAAAGATTTCAATCTAGAACCCACCAAGGGAGTTTCTACAAGAACCTTTTTATATTCAAGTTGTTTTATTTAGAACACATTTAAAAGGTTCTACTAAGAACCTTTTTTATATTCCAAGGGTTTTATTTATGACACATTTAGGAGGGTCTACTGAGAACCTTTCTATATTCGAAGTGTTTTGTTTCAAACACATTTAGGAGGTTCTAAAATGCTTGAGGAACCCTTGACAAAAGAGTTCTTCAAGTATTTCAACCATCCTTGAACTCATTCTTTCCAAAGGATTTTTTTTTAATTAAAATGATTTTCAATGGAATCCTCAGTCTAACAAAAAAACCTTCACAAATCCTTTTTAAAAAGGGGTTTTCAGAAACAAATGGTTCTCAGTAGAACCTCTGCCCTTCAGGAGGAACCCTTATTTCTGAGAGCATAGGAAGATGGTTAAACCTCTTCTTCCTCATCTTATTTCAGTCGACAAACAATAAAATTGTGCATCACGGCCCTCTTGTTGAGAAGTAGGACCGACGCCTCCATCAAAACTCACACTGTGTTTTATTACAGCTGAACCCACAATCGAGTGGTTCTCATTTACATATCTTTCTGTTTTTTTTGTGTCAAACACCTGAACAAACACTAACACCTCTGCTGCTTCACTGAGACGTCGTCAAATCAGTTTTCGTGATGGCAAAGTCACCTGAAGTTTAGACGCGTCAGAAAGCTTCATTTTTTTTTTTTTTTTTTTTGGTGTGAAAAACGCTGAAGAAGTGTGAACCGAAGGTCAAAACAGAGAGAACAAGATGCATTTTCAAATCTGAGAAACTTAGTGGTTGTCCAAAAAGTTACCAGCTGCTTTACTTTAATGTGTTAAAAGCTGCAGATTTCAGGTCTTTGAATTAAGCAGAATTAAAGGAACCAGACAAATCCTGGTGGCGCAGTGGCTAAAACTGACTTGTGGAGCAACTGACCGACTTGTCTCTATAGCCCTGTTTCCACTGCAGGAACTTTCAACAGGAACTAGGAACCTTTCAGAGGAACTCAGTCTGTTTCCACAGCAGGAACCAGGGTCTAAATTACGATCCTAACACAATATTTAACACCCAGAAAATCTCTGCTCAGTTAGTTCCCGGAACTTTTAGTTCCATCATCATTTTTAGTCCCAGGCCTTATCCATCACATGCTTTCTTCTGAAACAAAATTAACAAAAAAAAAAAAAAAAAGCACCCCCTGTACTTTTGGAAAGAACAATCCCCCAAGCAGGGACTTTTTTGGGGGCAAAATAATACCCTTGAAACTTAACATAGACCCTGATCCCCGCAGTGGAAATGCACTAAGTTCCTCCAATGGTTCCTAGTCCCAAGGGAAAGATCTTGCTGTGGAAACGCAGCTGTACTTTGCTTGGGGATGGGGCATTTTATTTCAGCTATGATTTTTAAAAATTTAGTGGCAAACCACTTTGTTTTTTGTTCAGTGTGCTTTGATACATTTTGATTTGATTTGAACAAGCTGCAGTATTTGAGTTGTTGGAAGTAAAACAGGCCGTTTGGGTGGAAACGTGACTCATGTATCAGGCCTGTGACCGACTAGCGACCTACTACACTCTACCATAATGCAATAACACTTTGTTCCATGCAGGCTTTTCAAACAAAGTCTTGAATCTTCTCACTACAGCAAATCAATAGCCGACAGCAGATAGAGGAGAAAAGAGACGGGGTACAAAATGACTCAGCAAGCGAACGCTTTATGCTTTATATCAGCAGGTCAAGTATAGTCATGTCAAGCTTTTTTGGTATAAAGCATTTTAAAGAAACAGCTTTGTCACAGAGAACAAAAGACAACACAGCTGATAAGAAGGAGAGATCACAAAAAGAGGCTACAGTGAAGACAAGAACAGGTGGAAAATCTATAAAAATACAGGAAAGAGGGTCGGAGATTATGTCTGTGTGCACTGGCCTTTTCAATCCAAAAACCATGACTACTAGATATGAAAAAAAAACATAAGTAAAGACATTTCAATTAGATATTTACAGTCACAAAGCATAAATCTGAGAAACTCTCCACAGCCACATTAAACAGTCATACAGAAAGAAATTTCTACACCCACAGCAGCAGAAAATAGATCACAATACAGGTGGGTTTTCTCTTTCAGGTCAGCAACATATTACCTTTTACCTTCTTACAAAACCCTGTCAAAACACCTCCGTGAAATCCTCCTGTGGCTCGGCCTCTGCTTATTAGCAGCCCGACGCACTTACAGTTACAAAAGGACAATTGCGGCAATTTCCTCTTTCCCTTAATCATCTCCTTTTTTATGATAAGGATGTAACTAACTGCGGAGGTGAAGTTACATTCTAATAAAGTCAGCCGGTTAATAATGTAATCTTAAATTACGCCGTAATTACCGCCTCTTAGTCACCGGGGGATGCTCTGTAATTCAATCACTGGCCCCTGCGATACTGTACAACAAAAAAAGCAGCGTTATCGGGGCTATTTTACCGTGGAAATGAATAGCCCTACCCACTGCTGCTCCCGCTTGGGGTAATTAGACAGCATAGTCTCCGGCTGCACACAAGCCCAGACGCTCAGTTATCAGTGAGGAGGCCTTATCCATCAGGGCTTTAGAACCTGCATGTCTGCAGGGAGGTGTGTGTGTGTGTAGTGGATGTCTGTGTTTGTAGGTATCTGTAAGTATGTATCAAAAAGGCTGGGCTGCACCAAATAGAACTCATTTTTAAATCTGATAAAAATCAGATTTAACTTGAAGACTAGCTTTTAAGATCTTAAGATTTAGTTTTTATACTAACCCTAGATTAAATTTAAAGTCCGTATCCTTAAAAGTTTATAAAATGTGATCCAGTATTAACTTAAACCCTAAAATTTAGGAGCAGTAACTTTTAAAATGGCAGACTTTTTGAGATGGATAGAGCAAAATAGTCAAGTTCCTCAAAGAAAGTTCAGGGAGGGACTTTTAAGATGCTCTGGTCAATCTGTTGAAACAGTCTGCCAGTTGCTAGCATTGCTAGCTAATGTTAACTTTTTAGCCATCTAGTAAATAATGCAATGTTTTGTTAACTTTTTTTTCCATCTAGCAACATTTCATTAGCTTTCTAGCCATCTAGCAAATAACGTAACATTTTGGTAACTTTATAGTGAGCTAGCAAACAGTGTCATGTTTCAGTAACATTTTAGCTATTTAGCAAACAACGTAGCCTAATGTTTCAGTAACTTTTGAGTTAGCTAGCAAACAATGTAAGATTGTTATGGAATACAGAGCAAGTTAACAGTTTTCCCCTCTCCTTTATACTTAGTCGGTCCTGACAGCATGCAAATTATATTTTATGTATCTTTTACATATCTGTATTTTGGTAAACAAGCATCTCTTGATGTCAGTTTACATCAATAAACTTGGTTTTACTAAATCGAGATGAATTGTGGCTTAATTTTAAATCTTTATTTCCTCATTTTAAACTTTTTTTTGGTTCAACTCTGATTAGAACTAGTTTTTGATTAAAATGTTTTTGTTGGTGCAGCCCAGTCTATATGTATATATTTGCAGGCTTGTGGGTATAGTTCTTTGTGAGTAAGGTATATGTGGGAATTCGTGTGTAAACTGCAGATCTGCCAAAGCTGCAGCTTCTTTCTAACTCTGTAAATCTCTCCCTGGAGTCCTCCTTAACCCCCAAACCTCCTCCGATGAGAATAAAAAGTTCTAAACTCAGCGGACACACAGGTGCAAATGTGTGGGAATTGTTTTCTACCTTCATCTGGCTGGGTCAGGGTTCGCACACTGTATAGCGCGCGTGCACAAGCTAAAAAAAAAAAAAAAAAGAAAAAAGGCAGACGTGCACGCATAAATGCCACAGGACCCAAACCCAATTTGTCGTTTATTTTCAAGAGGGTGATTTCTTTAGAGGCACTGCTTGCTTGATATTATGTGGCAGGGAAAATCTAATGCCCCTCAATAGGTTTTCCCCAGGAAAAGGGGAGAAATTAGATTTGCGAACTGGGAACTTCATTTGGCAGGACTGCCTCCGACTCGGAGAGCGTGGGGAGGAGGAGGAACCTGCGAAGGGAGCGTAGAGGGGGGGAGAAATGAAAATCCATACTGCAGTGCTGAATCAGCAGCGCCTCATGTCCCTCCGTCTCTTCTTCCCCGACTCCCTTGTTCTACTAACCCTCCCTCCCCTCTTCTCTTCCTCCTCATCAGCACAGCGGATTCCCTCGCCATTGCCAAGAAGGAGACAGTGTTGTGTTGTCAGCCCCTTCCCTTCTTTTTCCTTAACACCTAGACAAACGTGCTCAAAGTAAAGTCGCACAAGGCACCAGCGGGAGCAAATAGGCTCCTGTCGAAGCTGGAGGTAAACAGCGAAGGCGCCGCCACGCACTCCAAGCCCTTTGACCCTGCCCCCCTCATGCTGGGACCGCTGAAGAAGAGCTAGATAAAACAGATGACAGGCCCCAGCAGAGGGGCCAGGTGCAAGGGCACGCCAAGAGGAGAAGAAGGAGGTGGTGGAAGACTGCGGGGGGACTCCAATTTGTTGGGGGTAGAAGGTGTAGAAGATGAGGTTTGGATGGAGTTTAGGTTCCAGGGGTCGCCGCCAACCCCTCACCCCAAATGGTCTCCTCTTTACAACATAAAAACAAATAGATTTTCATGTCACGCTGTCAGTGAGCTGACAAGAATATACACACCTCCCTAACACCTCCACCCCAACCTCAAACACATCTGTGCATGGGTAGTCACGACGACAACACGCCCAGGGTTCATGGGAGAAATAGGCGACATGGTGGAGGCATGATAAATCTGACACGGGCGCTCTCATTTTCTACGCTGACAGGAAACAGTCACCCAGGTGTCAATGCCTGATTAGATGGATGGAGACGGCGAAGTGTGACTCGCCAAACAGGCGGGCGGGAGCGCGCTGTACGCAAACACAGACAGGTGTAGAGGTAATCATACAGGAGGACGGGCTGATCCAGATGCACACATGTCACACTGTAAACACACAGACCCGGTGATGGGCGTTGAACCCGCCGCGGCACAGTCTCAACAATGATGTGAAATGAGCACGCACTCGGAAGCGCAGATTATGTGTGGTGGATGCGGATAATGTGAAGATTACATTCCTGCACCATGAGAGGATTATGTGACAACAGCATGGATTGGACACACCGTTTTCACTGTTTGCCACATGGAAAGATTTGATCATGGTCACATTTATCAAGTACAACTTAATGTGAGAGTTAGCCAACTTTAATGATTTGAATATTGGTAATTGAACTACTGACTGAGTATTTCGACAATGCAATGCAAGAAAATCAGAGAAACATGTACTGTGTTTCTGACAAGAAATGCTGATTTTCTTAAGAGACTCCAGCCTGCACAGAGAAAAAGTAAATGTGCAAACTGGAAGCAAAAATAGTTGCCAAAGAAGAAACATTTTTAGAATCTTTTTTACCAAGAAGTTCTTTGAACAAGAACCATCAAAAAATGGTTCTTTGAGGCACCATAAAAGTAAGAAGTAATAATTTGCTACACAGAACCATCTGGGAAGTCGTCCTTAGAAACTGATTGGAAAAGGGCAGTACTTTCAAAAATTAGTATCAAATTAGTTGCTGAATATGAATGAAGCAAATAAACTATCGTCTTTATTGACTGTCGATATTGGGATCTTTCCAATTTCTACCAACCCTGTAAACGTGGCATACAGAACCAAAAACCTTTGTGTGGCACAGTTCTTTCAAAACACACATACTGTATAATGATAGATTTCTATCCACAGCGTTCCACATTGTTGCAGTAGATGAATGTTTGGCAATTTAGCATTAAAGGAAGGCACCTGCCCTCTGTAGTTTTCTGTCTCTATGATGACTCAACACTGCTCAAGAAAGGAATAAAGGTGAAGACCACCTTGAGTAGGAACTTAAGCAGGTTTGTTTAACTGAAAGGGAAGCTAAATGAAAACCAAACCAAATATCACAAGCAAACACAAACAAAACAAAAGGTTGGAAAAGGAGCTTGCCAACAGTAATCCACAATATAGTAGCCTGAGGGAGGGCTATGAAAATCTTTTGTGTATAAGTGTATCATAGTTGGAATCAATTCCTCTCTAATACTTGGCACGTTTGAGATTAAACTGGAATGTCATGTCTCCTAATAATAACACAGCCTTAATTTTAGTTGCTTTATAGGTGAGATAGAAGTAGAATATCATCAACTGATGGTTCTGGCGCGTGTAGAGGTTAACGTGCCAATTGGTGGATGCTTTTATCCAAAACATACAATCTCATTACTGTCTACATTTGCAGCATTGGTGGCCCCAGTGGGAACTAAACCCCTGAGTGCTGTATTTTTAATATTTTTCTTCCCTGCTTGACTGAAAAGCATTTTGGGACCCCTAATCCTGGCAGTGTTTTGTTTCTTTTCCATGCAGGTTAAACTGTGGAAATGTGTCTTGTTCTGTGTTGGACGAGGCTCCTCTGCAGCTGTGTGGCCAGCAGCCCGTGTGTTTAGATTGGAGGATTAAACTCGGTCTAGTCTTTCAGACCCTGACCGCAGTCTAGTCTTAGGCCAAGACCCACATTTAAATTTGCTTCTCAAGAGCTACTCACAAATGTCTGACAAATGCACAGATGCTATAAATCAGTAAGACTAACAGAGTAGTTGATAGATTTTTTCCAGTTTCAGTCATTTCTGTTATGTTCTAATTTTTCAACTTCCAACAAACATGAGCAACAAACTGTGTTAAAGCTGGGGTGGGCAGTTTATTTTGGGTGTTAGTGGGCAAAATTCTACAGTCACTTTTCAGCATAGCCTAATTCAAGTGGTCTGAGAGAAACTAGACTTCTGCACTTCCTCTTTGCTCTGTTTTAAGGTTTTGGACAATCTAGTCTGTGACAGGAGACGTTGACCATTGTTGAGACTGTTGAGTCTCATTCCCAGGCTGTCTAATTGAGACTCAACAATCAGCTGTCTTCAAGCCACCAACCGAAAGCTTTGGTATGTGCCGAACACACATGGGAAAAGCTAGTCTTCAGGAGAAAGGGCTTTCTGGCAGAAAGGCTTTTGGAAGTGAGGTGACTTGGTATAAAGAGCAACAAGTCCACACCAAGAGCATGGTATGGTGGATGAAGGACTTTCCACCTAGGGGTCTGAGGTTCAACTCCCCAATCTGAAATTTGTTTGCTGACTTATTTTTGTTACTTTAGGCAACAAAAATACAGTTTGCCACATTTAAGAAAGAGCTGTCTGTCAGAAAGTCCTGAAGGTTAACTTGTTAACTAATATGTGCAATGTGACACTCAACAATCAACTATCTTTCTCCAGAATTGCTTGCTGCACCTTTAAGACCTTACGAACTATACTGAACAGGACTAAATAATTTATTGGTTGAATTAGAAACACCTGCAAATGAGAGAAATTAGCTTTCACAGAAGACCTTTCTGGCAGAAATATTACTCTTTTAGCCCAAAACATAATCTTTGTTCAATGAAACCTATGCAAGAACGGATTTCTGGCAGAAAGCCTTGAAGGCTAACTTCTTCCAACAGCGAAAAACCTGCATTTCCAGTCTGGGAGAGACATTTTATTTAATTCAGTTAACCATAACTCCTGGAAGTAAATTCTTTTGCCTTTTAAATCCCTCAGACCCAAGAAATGAAATCATAACATCATTGTATTTAAGGGAAATTAAGGGCAATGCTTTATGTTTAGAAAGATTGTTAGATAATTGCAAGTTTAAAGGTTAAAGTCTAAGAAAAACTATGTTTATTGGCCATTGAATGCAGTTAGTTATACTGTCAAAATCAGACAACAACAGTAAGCAGACAAAAATTCAGTTAGTACACTTTTCTGTGATTGACAGGGTACTGATGTGATAAATCCTGCATGTCAGGTTCAGCAGTGTGAAACAAAACAGCGTTTGACCCATGTCTGCTTTATATAGTGTGCACACATGTCAGCCTAATAGTATAAAACAGGATTGACTCTCTGTCTTGATGAGAATCGCTTGTTTTATGGCTTCTGCTGCCGTTGCTTCTGGTGCTGAAACCATCACAGTTAAAACCACGACTGCATCATTCTCCCTTGCTGCTATTATACCATGAACACACACACACAGACACACAGACACACACATCGTAAAGCATCCAAATCAATTTGTTTTAAAAACATGTTTCTCACAACCTTATTGGGTGGGTTTAAGAGATATATGATGCACCTTCAGCTGCAAAAAAGGAAAAATCACCAGCGCCCGGCGAGCCCATTTGTCCAGCTTGATGATGCGGTGGCCCTGTCACCGTCGCCGCCATTAAGGGTGAAAAAAAAAAATAGGGGGCTCGGGGTGACCTCACCCCTACATCTCACCAGCCCAGTGGTCCGCAGACCGCCTGCCACGCCGCGCGCGCCACAGACCAGCACCGAGCTCAGAGGGCATAAATCAAGATAATTCTCTGCACGCCTTGAACTCTGACCCCGCCACAATTCACACCAACATCAGGAGGGGAGGGGGGAGACGAGGAGCTGACGCAGTGGGGGTAGATGGGTAAAAAAAAAAAGGGGGAGATGGTACACTCTTAGAAAGAGGGGTTCCAAAAGGGTTCTTCCTGAAGGGCTGAGGTTCTATTCAGAACTATTTGCTGCTGGGGGTCCCTTTATTGAAGAAAGGGTTTGTTAAGAGTTCTTTGTAAGACTACGTGTTCCATTAGGAACCCTTTTGATCCAAAGGAGCCTTGTTGAAAGAAAGAATTGTTGAAATTCTCTTTAAAGAGGTTCTCGGTAAACCCACTGGGTGGGTTCTTGAGAAAACCCTTGGAATATTAACAGGGCTCTTGGTAGGACCCCACATGTGGGTTCCTGTTAGCACCCTTACAAGGTGGAAAGATTCTGAATAGATCCCTCAGACAGGGCTCTGGGTGGAACCATTACACCATATAAGGGTTCTCTGTAGAACGTCTAATAGTGGGTTCTGGGTAGAACCTGCCATGGATGGTACTAAGTATAACCCTTTTTGTTGGGTTCTTGGTAGAGCCACCTGGATGGGTTCTAGAAGAAACCCTTGGGTACAAAAGGGTTCTTGGTAAAACCAAGAAGCTGGGTTCTTGTTAGCACCCACAGACAGTGGGACGATTGAGGTTAGAACCATTACACCATAGAGGGGTTCTCTGTAGAACCTCGACTAGTGGGTTCTGGGTTGAATCTTTCACAGATGGTTCTAGGTATAACCCTTTATGCTATGTTCTTGGTAGAATCCCCTGGGTGGATTCTGGATGAAACCCTTGGAATACAAAAGAATTCTCTGAGGAACCCCCAATGGTTCAATGGCTGGGTTCTCATTAGCACCTTTAGAAGGTGGAAAGATTCTGGATAGAACCCCAAGAGAGGGTGGAACCTTTGACAGATGGTTCTTGGTATAACCCTTTATGTTAGGTCCTAGGTTGAACTCTTTAAAAGGGTTCGAAGTGGATCCTTAATAAAAGGTTCTACCAGAAACAAAAAATGGTTCTCCAATGGGGACAAGCTGAATAACCTTTTATGATTCTAGTTAGCTCCTTTATTTGGTGAGGGTAGGAGCTGTGTATGTGTGTGTGTATATGCATGTTTATGTGTGTGGTAGCGAGCACGTGCGTGCGTCTGTTGCGATTAGTCACCGCTGTCCAGATTGAGGCGGCCGTCCCATCTAAACGCTCTGTCTTTATGAGCCATTAATCTTCGACTCAGGCCATTTTCATTACCGCCAAACCTCGCTTTGGAGCCACCAGCTGCATGATACTGCATAGTGGAAATTAATAACCCACCCATCTCTGCCTTACAATCGCCCCTCCACCACCCCTACTCCCCGCGCACACACCTCTCCATCAAGGCCCCACCCGCTCAGGGCCTTGCATATGATGGAAGACGCGAGAAGACGAGTTTCCACGCCACTTTTTTTGTCGCCATTTGCGTCCCTGCATCCCTGGCAAGCTTTCAGTTTTGCACACGCCTTTCGCCTCCACTCCTGCTGCGTTTGAGTCCTCTGTTTAAGACAAACAATTTATCCTGAGCATTTAAAATTCTCCAGGTGGACTGACGCTGTGATGCAGCCGCAAGCGGGTAAGAAGAGATAGAAATGAAGAGGAAGAAAAGGCCTGAGAGAACCGGAGGTGACAGAGGAAGAGGGAGAGGAGAGGAGGGTGAGTTTATATTAATTCCTCTGTCTTGGTTTTTCTAAGTGAACTGAAAGAGAAAGAGCGAGAAATGACCCCCTGGGTGCCTTTAAGACCGCCAGGTTCCTGCTCATGTGGTTGTTAGTGAGGAAAGGGACCTGAACATTATTAAATACTGTACGTGCTTAGGCAACCTGCAGGGAGGGAGAGGAGGAGGAAAACAGATGAGATGGAGGGAGAGAGATGACGAGGAACGCTGGGTGGAGGAAGAAAAGGATGAGGGGTTTCAATATGGCCTCTCCCTGAAGCTTGGAAGATAAAAGGGTTCTCGGTAGAACCCCCTGGATGTTTCTATATAAAAGGATTCTCAGTAGAACCCCCAGTTGGTTTCTAGAGGAAACCATTGGAATTTAAAAAGATTCTTGATTGAACCTCCTGGGTGGGTTCTTTTTTCATAAAAGGGCTTCTAGAGGAAACCATTGGAATTTAAAAAAGTTTCTAGAAACCTCTGGGTGGGTTCTACATAAAACCCTTGAAATATAAAGGGTTCCTAATAGAAACCCCTGGGTGGATTCTAGATAAAACCCTTGAAAAAAAAAAGGGTTTCCATTAGAACCCCCTGAGTGGATTCTTGATAAAACCCTTGGAATTTCACTGGATGGGTTCTAGATTTAACCCTTGGAATTTAAAAAGGTTCTTGATTGAACCTCCTGGGTGGGTTCTACATAAAAGGGTTCTAGAAGAAACCACTGGGATTTAAAAAGGTTGTCAGTAGAACCCCCTGGTTAGGTTCTAGATAAAACCATTGGAATTTAAAAAGGTTCTCAATAGAAACCCATGGGTGGGTTCTGGATAAAACCCTTGGAACATAAACAGGTTCAAAATAGAACCCCCCTGGGTGGATTCTACATAAAACTCTTGGACTACAAAGAGTTGAGTGGATTCTTGATAAAAACCCTTGGAAATTGAAGTGTTCTCTGTAGAACCCCATGGGTGGGTTCTAAACAAAACGCTTAGAATTTAAAAAGATTCTCGTTACAGCCCACAGGATGGGTTCTTATTAACCCCTTAAGAAGGTAAGGGTTCTCTGTTGAACCTCTCATAGCGGGTTCTGGGTGACACCATTCACAGATGGTTCTCCGTATAACCCTTTATGTTGGGTTCTAGGTAGAACTTTCTGTTCAGAAACATGGAACCGGCCCCATTCTAGTTCATGCACCTGATGACATCCTTGATTACGAGGGTTCCACTTAAAAGTGATGGAAACCCAGGCTGGTACTCCAGATAGCACCAAGGTTCCAAGAATCTTGAGTGGAACCGGTTCATGAACCAGAGCTAATTTGGTGGACAACAGACCTTCTCATCTTCAAGAGAAAGAGGACTGATTATAATTGTTAAATACTGCTCGTGCTTTGGCAACCTGTGTGGAGGGAGAGGAGGAGGAAAACAGATGAGACAGAGGAACAGAGATGGAGAGGAACAGGGGGTCGGAAGAATAAAAGGATGAAGGGGTTTCAATATGGCCTCTCCCTGAAGCTTCCGCCAGCAGGGAGACCCAGGGAGCTGGTGGAGTGGCGGCGGAGGATCCGGCTGAGATATGGCGTGATATGACAGCACTGACACCCAATAAAGAGGAACAGCATTACAGCAAATTAATAGCCCTCATCGGTGAATGGGCGGCAGAGGAAATTAGCAAGGTGCTGGTCGTTGCCGCTAACTCACAATGATAAAGCACGAGGAGCAGTTAAAAAAAAGGAGCCAATACACAGCGGAGTGACTTAAGTTGACGTCTGCAGCGGCCGCTCTTGATGTCTGTTTATGAAACACATTCATTACGAGTCCCCACATGAGTCGCCTGCAGGAATGACCAGTAAAGTAACGGGAGTGACACTGTGACAAAATTGAAAAGTTGGAAATTGTTTTTTTCCGCTGCGGCGTGCCATCGGAGGGGAGCCTTTCTCATTTCCTGTTGAGAAGTGCAGTGCATTGTGGGCAATATATATAGGAGGCTTTGTGATATGAATCGCCGCTGGTCATCCATCACCGCACACAACAGACAAAACAGTCAGAAACTTCAGAAGAAACAACTTTCTTGGACAAAGTTTGGAGTTATTGCGTCTTTCTGTCTTCTGTTAACTGTCTAAACTTGCATTTAAAGGGACAGTTCAGATTCTTATTCCACTGATTCACCACCTTTTTGGTTTATGAGCAATACTAAGAGAAAATAAGACAGGACTCTTAAAATGAACAAGTGACTGGTTTCCTTTTTAGAAAAAAAACTTTCATTGCCTCAGTTGCATAGCAGGGTTGGAGAGTAACAGATTACATGTAATGGGGATTATGTAATGAGATTACAAAAATAAGTAACTTCAATCAGCCCAGATTACACTTGAAAATTTTGTAAACAGATTATAGTTACATTGTCAAGGATTACTTGATTACATTTTAGATTATGTCCTTAAAATATGGCAATTTTAAAATAATGATAATTGGAAGCATAATTTTATTTGACCAATTCTAAATGTTGTTCTACTGTTTATCAAAGTAAGTTAGTCCTCTCCAGTTGCAAGTTTTGTAAATAGTAATTTAACTATTAATGTTTGTTTTTGTTTTTTAAGAATGATCCTTCTTTTCATTCACAATGAAAATAGGAGATGAACATTTTGAGTAAGTGCTTCTCTTGAGTTACGAGAGCAAAGTCCCACATGTTGTGCAATACACAGAGCACAACTGTCAGTTGTGTCAGTTATGTTTTTGTAGGGCAAATTTGATTTGACCAACTGTAAATGCTAAATATGTAAAATGCATTTTACATATCCAGAATACTGGAGTTGCTGATCTACCGCTAGTTTAGCATTTTAAAGGGTTAGTTCGGACGCACCAAAGTCACACAATAACATGAACAAACCAGCCGATCAAGGCAGCGGTAGACCAGCAACTCCTGTCAGCGAGGTAAAATAAGTGATTTTGCCAGTGGAGTCTGGTGGTGAGGAGACAGCGATATAACAAGCGATATAACTTCAGCTCCTCGACAGCAAGGTCAAGCTAGTCTGGCTATATCAGACTATCAGAGACCTAGCCGCCTACTGATCATTCAGGGATTTGTAAATTTGCAAAACAGTTGCTTCAATCTAAGTAAAGCAAAAGTGAAAATATTCTAAATTTAGCATACACTTAATTTAGGTGGAACTTTTTTTGGGTGGCTTCCTATACACGTACTCTAAACTGGGGGCGTGCTGACCGCCATCTACTGTAGATAATACACTGACTATGGATAAGTACCCATACAACCCCAACTTCAAAGAATCTGAACAATCCCTTTCAAACTCAAACATGTTATAAACATTTTGGTATTTGCATATCTTCTCTTCAATCAAGCTAATATTCTGCTCTCTGAGTCACCAAACGACTAGGATGCAGAAAGCAGAACTTTTCTCTAAAGAGAAAACAATCAATATAATATAAAGTTTGAAATGGACAGTGCCTCAACTGCCCTCAGTTTCATCCTCATCCTTCAAAGCATCAGGATCCCTCTAAACATAAATCAATACAAACAATGTTCAGACATATAAGAGACTCTAAATGAACTCCACAGATTATGCTATTCCACGGCCTCTTGCATCCCTCAGCCGCTTTGCATAATGAGATAAACAGCGTATACAAGCCCCGGCGACCCGCGTGTTGCCTCGGCCAGCCTGTGTTTGTGTAGGAGAAGAGGTAAAGTCGGGCGTTTTGACCTGCCTCTGTTTTCAACCTGATAGACGAGCCGCGGTCTCTTGAGACATGTATCAGTTTGTTTATTCCATGGAACATTAAATATTCTGCTTAACACATCACTTCTCTGAAATGTGCACTTCTGTTAATAGTAGTTAGACTCAGCAAGTTATGTTACAGTGTGGCAAACAAACTGAAAATGACTTCCATAAAACACAGGAAGCAGTGATTTATTTAATATTTCAAAATACTCAACAAACATATAAAGGCAACACTTTTATTTTTGCTCCCATCTTTCATGAGTTGAAATTAAAGATCTAAGACTTGGCACACAAAAGTTAACCTAACACTTAGCAATCACTTCTCATGCCTAAACCTGACCATCCTAACCAGCCAGAGTCGGGCGGGTCATGACTTTGTTCTCCTTGGAAAAATTTAACTTCTTTTTTTTATTTGTAGTCCGATATGAAATAGCTAGTGGGGTTTCTCTAATATTCTTGACCTAAGCCTAACCAATCACTCCTAATATCTAAACCTAACAGACCCAACCAATGAAGGCAACAAGTACAAGCCAATAAGAGGCAGAGGGCGGGTCATGACTTTGCTCTCCTGGGGAAAAATGGCATCTGTAGCCCAATGTGAAATAGCCACAATTGGCTTTTTTTTTCATCAACCACTCCTCAAGCCTAAACCTAACTAAACTAACCGATGAAGGTGACGAGAACTAGCCAATCACAGGGAGAGCAGGGTGTGTCATGACTTTGCACTCCTGGGAAAAATAATTTGGTATCCGTAGCCCTGAAGTAGTTGGCTTTTGCAGATACTCTTAACTGAATCCTAACAAATCACCCCTCATGCTTGAACCCTGTCAACCCAACTAATGAAGGTAATGAGTGCTAGCCAATCAAAGGCAGATAGCGGGTCATGACTTTGCCCTCCTGGGGAAAAAAAAATAGTATCTGTAGCCCTATGTGAAATAGCCAAAGCTGACTTTCTCTGATATTCTTTACCTCACAATAACCAATCACTACTCAGACCTAAACCTAACCAACCCAACCAACGAAGGCGAGGAGGAGTATGAGCCAATAGGAGGAAGGGGGCTGTCATGACTTGTCCCTCCTGGGGAAAAAAAGTGGTATCTGCAGCTCTGTGTCAAATAACCATAATTCAGTGCACAATAGTCTTTTTTTTTCAAGATCAAGCAGCACATTTTAGAGTGGCCTTTTATTGTGACCAGTCCAAGGCACGCCAGTGCATTAATCATGCTGTTTAATCAGCATCTGGATAAGGATTATCTCAGCAAAGGAGAAGTGCTCACAAAACATTATTTTTTAACAAATGTATGTGTTTGTAGAAAAATAAACCTTTTGTGAGCACAGAAGAAGATCTCAGAAGATTTTACTTGAACTCATAGAAATGGGAACAAAAATAAAAGTGTTTCATTTATATTTTTGCAGAGTACAGTCAGAAATTGTGTTCATGTTTGTAATAACCTTAAGTACATTTTTACAGTGATTATAGACAATTGATTTACTGCTGTCATACTAATAATTACAGTGAAGAACACCCTCTCAAGCGCTAACGCTGTATTTCACACCAGCTCTCCTTATAGTGGACAATGACAGTGAGTAATTATGTTGTATGTTTCTTCCTGGGTACGACTTCTCTGGACAACAAGCTCATAAACCAAAGAGACAGAGGAGGTGCTTTTGCTGTCTCCCAGTGATGATGTCATCGACCTCACCACGCATAACCTCGCCTGCACTTTTTGCAATGACATCATGCGCCGAGCCGTCCGCTCGGTCCATTTTCTCCGTGGCGGCCATGAATCCGTCAAAGCTGAAAGCTTTTAATCCAACACGTCGAGCAAAACGTCGACCCTGGACCACATTCATGAGCAAGATGTCTGTGGGTGGGTGGTGGTGGTGAGAGGGGGGCGGGGTGAGTTGGGGTGGGTTGGGTTACATGCCGAGAAAGTTCAGCATGCCTTCAGGCGTCCAAGTATTGGATTTGAACCAGCGACCTCCGGGGTGTCACAGTTCTAGGCCCTGTGCGTTTGCGCGATTGGCCCAGAGCCGCTCCGCGCAGGGCAGGTTCAGAGGGTTCGGGGTCCTGGCCCGTGCAGCTAGTGGGTCTGCAGGGAACTGGGGAGTGCCAAGGTCTGGCCTCCTCCTCCTCCTCTCCCCCCTTCATCATTCCTCCCCTCCAGGCTATCAGCTGCAAGTGCAGAGAGAGAAGGAGCAACAGAAAGCAAAGCTGTTTTTTAACTCCTCTGTCTTCTTCTCTGGTCTCTCTCTGGCACTGAGAGGCTGCGGGGAAGGTGTTTGTGCTTCAGAGTGGCTTCAGTAAGGGACCTATTGTTCTCCTCCCAGAGGCTCTCAAATCAATACCTCATCTCTCTGTCTCTCTCTGCAACCACCAAGGAAAAAGGCCCATCGACTACACAGGACTCGCTTTCATGATTCACGCCACTGAAGAAGAGAAAGACAGAGACATAGAGGGGAAGTAAGAAAGGCGAGGGGGAAGAGAAAGTGGCTGGGACGAGGAGGTGGAGGGAGGGAGGGGGACACTGCGGGGGCTGACGGTATAAAGACACCAGAGGAAGCAGGCGACCTCACGGTCATCGCTCTCCTTAGCACCACACATAGCCGGCTATCTATAGCTGTCGAGCCCAGCCAGATTGATCTTATTGTCTTCAAGGAAGAAAGAGAGGTTGATCCTCGAAGGCGTTAATATCATCAAGCTAACAGCATCAGAGCAAACACTAACTATAGCTCACCCAGGGTAAAATCTGCAAGTTTGTTTTATCTCATGCAGTAAAAATGCTGAAATATGTGCTGTTTGAATTTTTTTTGTCTAAATGGCTCTATTGACTTCTTTCTCTTCAATATTATGTGTAACCACATTTGGATGAGTAAATCTCAATTACAAAAAAGTTGGAACGCTGTATAAAACGGTGGAAATAAAAACAGAATGCAATGATGCAAATCATTTTTGACTTGTAAACACCTAAATACAGTACATATACAAGATATTTAATGCTCAAATTGATTTTTTTAGTAAATAAAAAAAGTTGGGACAAGGGCAACAAAGGATGGGGAATTCTCAAAAAAACATCTGTTTGGAGCATTCCACGGATAAACAGGTTAACTGGTCAAGTGACAATATCATGGTTGGGTTCGAAAGGCCCCGTCATTCACAAGCAAGGATGGGGTGAGGTTCACCATGACTTTCTGGAAAACTGCGTGGGCAAACCGTCCAACGGTAAAGAAAAACGTTTCTCAATATAAAACTGCAAACTACAATCCATAATATCATTAAAAGTTTCAGAGAATCCAGAGAAATCTCTGCACGTTAGGGGCAAGACTGAAAACCAACACTGAATGCATGTGACCTTTGACCCCTCAAGCAGCACTGCATTAAAAACTGCAAACAGTTTGTTGCAGCATCTACAAACGCAAGTTAAGACTCTACCAAGACATATATCAACAACATTCAGAAACACTGCAGACCTCTCTGAGCCTGAGCTCATCTGAGATGGACTGACACAAAGTGGAAAAGTGTGCTGTGGTCTGACGAGTCTGCATTTCAGATTCTTTTCACAAATTATGGATGTTGTGTTCACTAAGCTAAAGAGCAAAAGGCCCAACCAGATTATTACCGGCACAGAGTTCAAAAGTCAGCATCTGTGATGCCCATGGCATCGCTAACATGCACATTTCTATCTTGCACATCTGTGAAGGCCCCATTAAAGCTGAAAGGTACATACGGGTTTTGGAGCAACATATGCTGCCATCCAGATGTCTTTTTCAGGGATGCCTCTGCTTATTTGAGCGAGACAATGACAAGACACATTCTCCATGTCTGGCAAAGTACAAGACTTACACCTGTCTTACACCTTGGCTGTTTTTATGGATGTTTACAAGCTGCGTAAAGGATATATTTCTATCCTTAAATCTCAATCTGCCCCCATTTAGAAGGAAAAGTTTGTAGGGTTTTCTTACACATGGTGTCTAAAAAGGGTTCAGTTTATCGGACAAAGGCACCTCCACAAGGTGAAACCTTGGTCATCCATTTGAAGGCTAACCTGCTTTTTATCAAAGAAATGTTTTATCATGAATTTCCCGACATCTCCCTCCACTTTTTCATCCAGAATCAAATATTTGAATAACAAACAGCATTTAATCCTCTGACTCTTAATCTGGTATCCATCTCGTCATGTTGGGTGGAATTGGGGAAGCATAATGGGTGTTTTTTTTTAAATGTCTCTGCTTTTCTTTCTGTATCACTGCACAATTTTCACAGCTGTACTGCGGATTACGTCTTCCTCAAATGCGAAAGAAAAAAAAAAATGTAATTCTGCTTTCCGCAGGGGCAACGTCTTTATAGCTTTTCCTACACAGGTGTCTCTGTGTGAGCGAGCGAGATGGAGATAGAGAAGGAGAGAGAGGGAGCGAAAGATGCCTTAATGGAGTTATGCAAATGCGGGCGGCCCCATGATCCCCTGGCTAAGTATTCCACCAGAGATGTGGACCGTACAGCTGTGTGCGACAGGGATCCACGCCGTGCATTTCCTCTCTGCTTGTACACAGAAAGCTCTAATACAACTATATATCTCCATCCATGGAGTGTGAATTAACTTCACCCCCCAATCCACCACCGCCGCCGCCGCCTCCTTCAGTTTCAGTCACCTTCTGTTTTCTGCCTGTCACTTCCGTCGCCGAATATCTTTCCCTGCCAATAAACTTACAGATTTCTGGATGTAGGCGTTCGTCCAGAGTTTATGTATATATTCAGCACTGGAAAACACACTTTCGTTCCATGTTAGCGCTTACATGCAGTATGTATGTATCCCTTTGTTTATTTATAATGCTGCTTGTGTGGGAGTTTGTTTACATGTTTATGGGTTATGGCATATGATTTTGTTCTTTCGTTGGAATCTTTTACGCTCGAGTGCTTCCAGGTTTAAGATTTATGTGTGAGTGTGCTTTTTATGGTGCTTTATGGGTTTTCTTCACTATGTGTGTGTTGACACACATTTATTTTATGCTTGAGTGTCTCTGTTGATGAATACGTCCTCGAGGCCGATTACACTCGGCGTAATGTGTATATATGTGCAATTAAACTTGTGAATTAAAGGGGATCTTATTCCGTGTGTGTGTGTGAAGGAATGCTACATATTATGGCTACATTTGGTGTCTGTGACCTTGTTCAGACTGCCTGCAAAATCCATTTTTTGGTTTATCCAGATTGTTTTTAGATTGATGTGACTGAACACATCTGGAACCTCTGTGAACTTTCTCCTTTCCTGTACTTACATATGCTATGTGCTAGGCTTGTTTGTGTTGAAAATAAAATCAAAATTTGAAGATGGTTAAAAGATGTTGCTAAACATGACGCAGGCTATTGTGACAACCCCCAAGTGGAGTGGGGTTGTTTGGATTGTTTGTATGTGTGTGTATGTGGTGTCTTGCTGGCCCTCTCTCCTTTCTGTTTCAGAGCGTGATTGATCATGGACCTCCGGTGTGTGTCTTAGTGGGTGGGGCTACGGCTATAAGCACCTGTGGAATCTGCCCGTTCTCTCTCTTGGCTTCCCATTCCCGGCTTGACCCTGCAGCTCACCTGTCGTCCCTTCTCATTTTAGTTTGCATCCAACACACACACACAGCCATGCACCCGCACCCACTACTGACATTCCACATTACAGACATAGATTGTTGTATTTCGTTAGCCTTAGGTTCTGTTGATTACGTTGTTAAATAAATATCATTTGCAGTTGCATCCCCTCTTGCGTTTGTTTGTCAGAGAGTTGAGCCAAGTCTGACAAATGGGGGCTCGTCCGGGATCGGTTATTTTGTTTAGATTTATGTTGTAGTGTAGGAAGAGTTTCACTCACCGGTCCGGGGGGGTTAGGTGACACACTGTAGGTGCGCATTTTCTGGAGGTTCCCGTTAGGCTTTAGGGCACTCTCTCCTTTGGGATTGTGTCGGTTTTGTTTTTTTCTGTAGTGCTGTGGGGAGCGGTTAGTGTTGGTTGCGCAAGCAGCCTTCTCGGGGGCACTCCGTGGGCTCGCCTGTGGTG
This sequence comes from Lutjanus argentimaculatus, assembly GCA_034769285.1. Taxonomy (NCBI): domain Eukaryota; kingdom Metazoa; phylum Chordata; class Actinopteri; order Lutjaniformes; family Lutjanidae; genus Lutjanus; species Lutjanus argentimaculatus. The sequence continues at coordinate 9,239,441 of JAWZSL010000020.1, forward strand.
ATCCCGCTGGTTTTGTGCTTAATCGACCCGCTGCAGAACCGCATGAAGACCAGGGTTGAGGTTAGCCAGATCCTGGGTTAGGCAGTTAGGGGAACGCTCTGGGGGGGCATTGCTTGCTTGTTGTGCACCTAGTAGTGTGGATCCGCCTCCAGGTGAATATGGATTTGTCAGCTTTTTACGAAGCGCCTTGTGCGGTGTTTTTGGACTCGTGTAAGAAGGATCAGTTGGTCGAAATTGCTGAGCACTATGATATTGCGTTGCAAGAGGGAATGCTTAAGGATGAATTAAAAATGTTTGTGTTGTTGACGTTGTTTGAGAAGGGTGTGTTGCAGAAAGAGCCTGCTGCTGAGCCGGCGGCCGCGGCTGCGGTGAGGTCGGAGTCAGCATCGGTGTCTGTGGGGCAGGCTGGGGTGCTCTCGTTTGAGCAACAGAGAGAGTTGTTGCAGCTGCAGTTGGAGCTGGAGCGGACAAAGCTGAGGGTTTTGGACCGCGATAGTAGGATGTCTGGTGCGTCATATGAGTCGGGGTCTGTGGCTGGGCGTGAGGGCAGAGACCTGACTGCCAGTCTGCGTCTTGTGCCTAAGTTTAATGAGCGAGATCCCGACACTTTTTTCACATTGTTTGAGCGCGTGTCAGAGGCCAGGCAGTGGTCAGACGGAGACAGGGTCCTCCTGCTGCAGTGCGTCCTCACTGGCAAGGCACAGGAGGCGTATTCGGCTGTGTGCGCTCAGGAGGGTCTGACCTATGAGATGGTGAAGTCGGCTGTCCTCAAGGCATATGAACTCGTTCCGGAGGCATATCGCCAGAGGTTTAGACATTGGGTGAAGTCTGATAAGCAGACCAGTGTAGAATTTGTACGCGATTTGACCACTCATTTTCACCGCTGGTGCGCAGCGGAAAAAGTAGATACATTTGACGGGCTGTGCCAATTAATCATCATGGAGCAGTTTAAAAACGTTGCTCCTCAGCGCGTGGCTGCCTACTTGAATGAAAGAGGGCCAGCTACCGCGCTTAGAGCGGCCGAGTTGGCGGATGATTTCTTGTTGACGCACAGGTCTGGTTTTGCTGAGGTGCGCGAGCGAGGGGGTGATGACAGCAGTTTTACGCGCGGCCGTTTTTCTAAATCAGGTCCGGCCCGGGGCGCGTCAGCCTCGGTGCGCCCAGGGCGCTCAAACCTGTGCAATTTCTGCCGTGGGGAGGGTCACTGGAAGGACCAATGTCCGTTGTTAAGGCGTAAAAACGTCGCGCCTTCCCCGGCTCCGGCCATGTTGTGCGCAAGTGCACGGGAGGAAAAGGTGGTGGAGGTTGGTGCCAGTGACAGGTCGGGGTTTGAGCCTTTCATCATAGACGCGCAGGTGTCCCTGGTGGGTAGTGCTGAACGTGTTAATATTAGAGTGTTGCGTGACACGGGGGCCCGACATTCTTTTATTGTGCAGTCGGCACTTCCTTTTTCTGCTGAGACGCAGTCTGGAGACTTTATTGTGATGAGGGGGATGGAGCTTGGCTACGTCCCCGTGCCACGCCATGTTGTGATGTTGGATTGTGATTTGGCTAAAGGTGTGTTTTCTGTGGGTATGCGGCCTGAGTTGCCTTTGCCGGGTGTGTCAATGATTTTGGGCAATGACATCTGTGGAGGACGGGTTTGGCCCAGTGGTCCCCCGCCACCTGTGGTGGTGTCCGAGCCGTTAGAAGTGGCGTCTGACAGCTCGGCGCCGGACGTCTTTCCTGTTTGTGCCGTGACGCGCGCTCAGGCTAAAGGTGCGTCTGTGCCATCGGAGGCGGCGACCTCAGTGGAACCGGTTCCGTTGCCTGACTTGCCTCCACTGGTGTCGAGAGATGAGTGGATTAAGGCGCAAAAATCTGATGTTTCGCTGTCCTCGTTGTGGGATCAGGTTGTGCCGCCTCACCAGGTCGGCGATGTTGCACAGGGCTACTTTGTTCAGGAGGGGCTCTTGGTGCGTAAATGGTTGTCTTGTGTTGAGGATGTTGTGGGGGCGCCTGTGTTTCAGGTGGTAGTGCCTCGGGATTTTCGTTCCCAGGTTTTGAGAACTGCACATGATGAAGGTGGTCACTTTGGAGTGCGTAAAACCTATCTGTATGTGCTCAAACACTTTTTCTGGCCGCGGGCCAAGACGGATGTGGCTGCCTATATTAGAACGTGTCATGTGTGCCAGCTGACGGGGAAACCCAACCAGCGCGTAAAGCCGGCGCCGTTGCAGCCCATTTCGGTGGTGAGTGAGCCTTTTGAATATCTGATTATAGACTGTGTGGGGCCGTTGCCTAGTGCTAGGTCGGGTTGTAAGTATTTATTAACTGTAATGTGTCAATGTACTCGCTACCCGGCGGCTTATCCGCTCCGGTCTATCACGACTAGGTCTGTGGTTAAAGCACTTTCACAGTTTATTTCAGTGTTCGGGATACCCAAGGTCATACAGAGTGATCGGGGGTCTAATTTCTGCTCACATATGTTTGCTCAGGTGTTGAAAATGCTGGGGTGAACCACAGCCAGTCCACTCCATATCATGCGCAAAGTCAGGGTGCATTAGAGCGCTTCCATCAGACGCTTAAGTCCTTGCTGCGCGCATATTGTACAGAGCTGGACCGAGACTGGGAGGATGGTCTTCCGTGGTTGATGTTGGCGGCGCGAGAGGCCGTGCAGGAGAGTACGGGCTTCAGCCCGAACGAGTTGGTTTTTGGGCACTCGGTGCGCGGGCCGTTGTCAGCGCTGAAAGGTGGGCTGGTTGCTACCGAGGCGCCCCGAAACCTGATTGATTTTGTTAACGGCTTTCGGCACAGGTTGTTTCGGGCAGGTGTGTTGGCGCGAGAAAAGCTGGGGCAGGCTCAGATGAAAATGAAGGCCCAGTATGACCGTGGTACGGTGCGCCATGAGTTCAGTCCTGGGGACCAGGTCCTCGCGCTGACACCGCTGGTCACGTCGCCATTTCAGGCTAAGTTTACTGGTCCATACACTGTGTCTAAAAAAGTTTCTGATTTAAACTATCGTGTTGCTACTCCAGGTCGTAGGAAGTCGTCTCAGCTGTACCACGTGAACCTGTTGAAACCATATTATCAGCGCTCTGGGGATGGTGAGTGCGTAAAAGGTGAAGTGGGTCCTGCGCTCGCAGTGGACACTTGTAGTGTGGCGCAGGAGTCTGATGGCGTGCCTGAACCGGATGATAGTTTGTTGAGTGGTAGGTTGAAAAATTCTGAGTCGTTGCGTAATCTGGATGCTTTGTTGTCGCACCTTCCCGTAGAGCAGCGTGTCGAGCTGGTGGAGCTGATCGGTGAGTTCCCGCAGCTTTTTGGTGACGTTCCATCTCGCACCACTTGGATTGAGCATGATATTGATGTGGGTGAGGCGCAGCCGATCAGACAGCGGTTTTACCGCATGGGACCGGAAAAGCTTAGCCATTTGAACTCCGAGATTGATTACATGCTTAAGAATAACATTGCTGTTCCGTCTGCGTCCAGCTGGGCGTCGCCTTGTGTGTTGGTGCCAAAATCAGATAACACTCCGCGGTTTTGCACAGACATGAGGAAGGTTAATTCTGTCACCAAGTCCGATTCATTTCCCTTGCCACGCATGGATGACTGTATAGATGGAGTGGGTTCTGCTAAATTTGTGTCCAAGTTCGATCTTTTGAAGGGCTATTGGCAGGTGCCCTTGTCAGAGCGAGCAAGAGAAATTGCTGCTTTTGTGACCCCTTCAGGCCTCTACTCCTACACTGTTATGCCCTTTGGCTTAAAGAACGCCCCGGCCACTTTTCAGCGGCTTATGAACCGGGTTGTGTATGGATTGGAGGGCTGTTCAGTGTACTTGGATGACTTGGTAGTATACAGTGACACATGGCATTCGCATTTGCAGAGAATAAGAGCGTTGTTTGTGAGGTTGGCTGAGGCACAGTTGACGGTTAACCTGGCCAAATGTGCCTTTGCTAGGGCAACTGTTACTTACTTGGGCCGTGTGGTGGGTCAGGGTAAAGTTTCTCCTGTGCAGGCCAAGGTGCTAGCTGTGTCTGAGTTTCCACAGCCGACTACAAAAAAAGAACTCCAGCGGTTTCTGGGTTTGGTTGGTTTCTATAGAAGTTTCTGTCGGAATTTCTCTACTGTTGTCTTTCCTCTGACTGAATTGTTGAAGGCTGGAACTAAGTTTGTGTGGTCTAGCGAGTGTCAACAGGCCTTTGAAAATGTGAAATCTTTGCTGTGTTCATGTCCTGTGTTGGCTGCCCCACGGTTTGACAGACAGTTTGTGTTGCAGGTGGATGCCAGCCAGGTCGGGGCCGGTGCCGTCCTGCTCCAGGGAGGGGACGAGGGGGTGTTAAGACCGGTCTGCTTCTTTTCTCGAAAGTTTAACCATCATCAGGCCAACTACTCGGTCATAGAAAAAGAGGCATTGGCACTCATTTTGGCCTTGCAGCACTTTGAGGTGTACGTGGGGGGGGCGGCACCTCTTATTGTTTATACAGACCACAATCCTTTGACGTTCCTGGGTACCTTGAAATCTCCAAACCAGAGGCTGGTCAGGTGGTCTCTCTTTTTGCAGGGTTACGATTTGGAAATACGTCATATTAAAGGGCAAGATAATGTCTTGGCAGATGCTTTGTCGAGGGCGCCTCTGCCGTAGAGTATAGGTTGGGGTATTGGGTCGAGTGTTGTGTGTTGTCTATTGTATGTTTTGACATGTAATTTTATCCCTGCCTCTACTCTCCTGCTCTTCCCTTGTCTCCCACTCTCTTAAATAGGCTTCCCCGGTACCAGGTTGCAGAGTATTGGGGCGAGGCGGTGAGTTAAGGTTGGGTTTTGGGAGGGGAATTATTCATGTTGTTTCATGTATGGGTGTTATGGTGAGATGTTAGGTTGTAACTGGCCCAGCTGCTCCTAGATGTTAGTTGTAGGTTGGTTGTGACGGGTCCCCTTTGGGGGTCCCGTCTTAAGGGGGGGGGTGTGACAACCCCCAAGTGGAGTGGGGTTGTTTGGATTGTTTGTATGTGTGTGTATGTGGTGTCTTGCTGGCCCTCTCTCCTTTCTGTTTCAGAGCGTGATTGATCATGGACCTCCGGTGTGTGTCTTAGTGGGTGGGGCTACGGCTATAAGCACCTGTGGAATCTGCCCGTTCTCTCTCTTGGCTTCCCATTCCCGGCTTGACCCTGCAGCTCACCTGTCGTCCCTTCTCATTTTAGTTTGCATCCAACACACACACACAGCCATGCACCCGCACCCACTACTGACATTCCACATTACAGACATAGATTGTTGTATTTCGTTAGCCTTAGGTTCTGTTGATTACGTTGTTAAATAAATATCATTTGCAGTTGCATCCCCTCTTGCGTTTGTTTGTCAGAGAGTTGAGCCAAGTCTGACACTATTGTGACATCTTAAGTTAGCTGATGTTAGCAAAATGCTAGCTACCTAGCAAGCTAACTGAGAAGGGTCTATGAGATAACTTCCTGGATGAACTGACTTATTTGAACCCAAAACACCATCTTTGCCTAAATCTACGTAATCTAAGTATTTTTGGTCCATTTGGTAAATGTACTCAAATTGTTTTTATGCCTGAACCTATATAGTTTTGCTGACTAAGCGTAACCTAACTGCAACTGTTTTCGGGGTGTGTCCCTTAGTAGGCGTGTCCTATAGTGCTGTGTACCTGCAGTTAGACCCACTTGAACCAGCCAGCTAATCTATATCAATCATTAACTAGCTGGTTACGTCAATGTTAGCAAGAAACCCAAGATAACTAACGGGCTAATCTACATATCAGTTTTTTACAGCCGAAAAACATTTTATGCAAGACGGTCACACAAAATTCAAACAGCCACAGATAAAGCTTAGTTAAAAGTTGACATATAGCAATTGTTAGCTAGCTAGCTAGCTAGCATCTAGTATAAAACTGCGAGAGGAAGTTAACCCAAGAAAAAAAGTCAGAATTATAATGAAGCATGATGAACCCAGCAATGTGTTTACAAATCTACACTCACAACATGACACAATGGTGATGTCACATCCAGAGTGACAGATGTGCATCAGACCAGCTGAGCAGCATCCATATAGCAGAGCGGTATGGACGTCAACAAAGAGAACAATAGAAAAATAAATTTTCTCCTGACAAAGCAGGAAGGAAACTACTGGAACTGACAATTTATCAAGAAATATCATACATGACATATAGACTGATGCCTACATTGTTACCACAGCAACATGTGCACAAAGGTTGGTGATGTCTGGCCACACAAATCTGATTTGATCATGAGCAAATAACAGTGCAGAGAGTTGGTTGTAAAGATCTGATTTGATTGGCCAGCAGCCTGAGCAAAGGCTGAGTGCATTTATTGCATAAAAAGTCGACTATGAGTGGTTCTTGTGGGTGTGACGTCTGCAAATGAGTCAGCCGACCTGCCCAGAGTGACCTCCGGCTGACGGAGAAACAGACAGAAAGGAAGAAAGCCAGTGAGGAGGACTGATGCAGGGAAGCCTCGCTCCCGCCCACCCTCCTCGCTGCCGCCCCCCCAACTCCAATCACCCCCTCCGGTGACTCACACACCCAGCGTGAGTGTAGGCCTCTACCCACAACCCCCTGCTGCTTGTTTAGAACAACAACAGAGGGAGACAGTGGGATCACAGAGGAGCTGGCAGGGAGGGAGGGCGGGAGGAGAGACAGTGGGAGAGAGAAAAGAGGAGGGGAGACATGAGGTGGAGGGAAGACAGTGGATATTATCATGTGTTTCATGGATTTCGAGGGATGGTGGAAGTCAGATGAGACCTAATTTTAATGATAACTTTAAAAATATGGCAAAATATGACATACTATATGGCCAAAAGTATGCGGACAAGCATGTTCACATTTGTTAACAGAGTTTTTATGAATGAAAGTGAACCTGAAACCATTCATCAAAACTCTGCAGTTTTTCCTTCCCCATTAGTAGGAAGAGGGTATGTGTGTGGGTGGGCAGCATAAATATGTGTGCAGAGGAGGGCGGCCTTGCACCTACAGGTGTGATTAATGTGGTGTAATGCTCCTGACCCAAGTCAAAAGGGTTAGGGATTTACAGAAACGATATAAAACATCATTCCTTTCTTACTCTGCAATATTTACAGTTGTGCACATAATCATTCAGATGTCAAAAGGCCTGTCATTTTCGCCACATCTGTCAGGACTGACCACTATCAGGCTGACATTATTCGTGTTGTTTTTATGCACATTTTGAAGTATCACATTGGAAAAGGTTGATGCAAAAAAGTCCTCCATTTCCCAAAAAAAAGTGATCATGCTCGTTTGAGGTGGCTTTTGACTTTTTCAAAAGAGTTAATTCGCTTCATGGGAGCTGTTTCCACTCTGACAGTCTCTTCATCGTTTCCATTGCTTGATAATACATCCACACAAATCTGAAGTAATCTTCCTCACATTAGTACATGACACGATAGTTTCAGTTTTGACATGGCTATTGTGCAGTTTGAACCTGACATGAGCAATACCAAGCTTTCAACTTTGTGGCAAACATTTGTGGGAAGACCCTTTCTTGTTACAACATGATAAAACAAGCATTCACACTTTCTTTTGCCACAGTCGGTTAAAATTTGCAAAACATCCGCATAGAAACACAGCTATTGTATAGTTTGAGTCTGATATGAGACAATAATGTGCTTTAACTTTTCTGGCAAAAGTGTGTGGTAAGACTTGCTCCTGTTACAACATGACAAAATGAGCATTCACTCGCATCTTCTTTTTCTGCTTTACTTGATATTCGGTAAAAACTTATAAAACATTTGGATGGAAATTAAGATATTGTGCAGTCTGAACCTGATATGAGCCAGTAATGAGCTTTCAACTTTCTGGCAAAAGTTTGTTGGAAGACCCATACATTCACTCGCATTTCCTTTTTTCTGCTTTCCTTGACATTTGGTTAAAATTTGTTAAACATCTGGATGGAAATACAGCTATTGTGTAGTTTGAACCTGAGACTGTATGTGGCAATAATGTGCTTTCAACTCTCTGGCAAAACTTTTTGGGAAGAACCGTTCCTGTTTCAACATGACGAAATGAGCATTCACTCGCATTTTCTTTTCCTGCTTTCCTTGACATTCAATTAAAATGTGTAAAACAGTTAGAGAGAAATGCAGCTACTGTGTAGTTTGAACCTGATACTGTATGTGGCAATGATGCGTTTTCAACTTTCTGGCAAAAGTTTGTGGGAAGACCCGTCCCTGTTTCAACATGACGAAATGAACATTCACTCGCATTTTCTTCTTCTGCTTTACTTGACATTCGCTGAAAAGTTGCAAAACAGTTAGATCAAAACACGGCTATTGTGCGGTCTGAACCTGACATCATAGTGTGCTTCCAACTTTCTAGCTAAAGTTTGCAGGAAGACCCATTCCTCTTTCAACATGCCAGTACCATACAGAACTGTTTTCCCAGTTTGGGGTGGAAGAACTTGACTGGCCTGCACCGAGCCCTGACTTCAAACCCCATCCAGCATCTGTAGGTTGAACTGGGACGTCGACTGCAAGCCAGACCTTATTGCTCAACATCAGAGTCTGGCTTCAGTAATGCTCTTGTGGCTTTTGTGGAAAGTTTTCCAAGACAAGTGGAGGCTATTATAGCATAATGTTAATGTATGGTCTTGAATTAACAATTAAATGTAGGTGCAATGTTCAGGTGTCCACATACTTTTGTACACAAACAATATTCTGAGGTGCAAATAGGTATACTGGTCCAATTACATGTTAATGTTGGATTTTGTGCTCATAAACACTTCAAGATATATAGTATTTACTGTATGTAAACACACAAATGTGCAACACTGGCCTCACACACATACATTTCCATATAAATGAACACACTATGCACATACACACACACAAATATCATCATGCACAGCTTGCACCTGACACTCCTCCAATCCCATTAAGACATATTTAAGGATGGCTAATGGAAATTGATCAGTGATTAAGATCATTTCAGGTTAATCCAATTAATCAATGCCTGCTGATTAGGATGGCAGCAGAAAAGGCTCAAAGATTCATCACAGCCCCCTTCGGTCCTGCCGGTCCCATGCCGACACGCCGCCATCAGCCGCAGTTAGCAGGGAATTTTAAACAAGTGTGTCACCTTCAGGTCTGGTTCTTCTCCTGCTGAGAACTGAAAATTTGTGCAAGAAGTCAAATAAAGAAAGACATCTGGCGCGTAGATGTGACAAAGTAAGAGGAGCAAGAAGAAAGTAAGAGGTGTTGCTTGTTCAGAACGCGTCCTCTCGGCAATGTTGTATGTTTTTCTCTGAAATAAATTTAATTAAATTGAGAGGCGGAGAGATGAGGCGAGAGCTCTGGAGAGTTATTTGAAGAAAAGACTAGCTAGAGAAAACGGGATAAGATGCTTAAGGAAAGAGACAGTGAATGAGATGAAGAAAATTACTAGAATCAACTCAAAAACTAAACAATGGCACCAAGATGTTTTGCAGAACAAGCAGGCACTGTACTCAAAATATATGCATATTTTTGCATTTGTTTTTGGAGAAAGTGAGAAAAAACACTCTGTACCAAACATTGCAAACACTGACATTTCCAAGATTTGACAACACCTCATGTAGTAACCATGAATTAAGGAAAATTCAACTCTTTGACCAATCAATTGATCAATGGGGAGTTAATTCTACTTGCATCCTGGTTGCTAATCAAAGTTACACAATTCTGGGATCCCAACAACTTCTATTCTGACAATGTTTCGACATGGATGCTCACACAGGGCATAAAATTTCACAAAATTTATTCAAACAAGATGGCTGCATCCTCAAAAAGAGAGACAAGTTGCATTACTTTGCGCAATTCTGCTATGGAAGGAAAGTAAGAAGAACTAGAAGGGCAGGAGAGCACAGACCTCTGCTAAGGCCAAACGCCCTATCTCGCAGCGTTAACAAAAGTGAAAAATAATTAGTGTGATCCACTCCAAATGTAATGGGTTCTTCCTTGGCCCATGCTACACCCTTCCACGATGTTCCATGAAAATCAGAACAGTAGAATTTTGATAATCCTGCTGACAAATAGACGGCCTGAAAACCTCCTTGGTGGAGGTAAAGCTACAATTAACCCCAGCATGTAAAATATTACTCCAAAAATACTCAAACAAGCTCACAAAAGTTTAAGTTTGGACAGTGTCATGTGGAAATCGGATGTGGTATTGCTCAAACTTAAAGATAGCCAACCGAAAATTTCCAAGACCCTGATCATTGATTGTTCAGGTAATTAATTTCATGTTAAGCAACAACTGATCTGTCAGAAATCTGGACCAAAAAATGACAGGAGGGGGGAAAGAGAGTGGGGGAATGAGATGGAGCAAAGGGCAGTAGGCAAGAGTCGAACCAACGGCCGCTGCAGACGGCTCACAGCCTCAGTACCTGGGGCAAATGCTCTACCAACTGAGCTTCCAGGCTGCCAATTGTGGGTTAAATGTGAGCTTAATCCATAGCCTACTGTGTCTGCCCGGTTTAAGGCGTGTGTCTGCCAGAAATCCTTTGGGAAAAATCAAACGCTGACAATCTGGCACGTGAACCCGTGTCTTTTTTGAATCTTACTACAAACTGTCACATTCTGTTGGAGTGACGACAAGAAATTTAATGACCTGAAGGAAAAACAACCACAGAAAACGTCACAAGCATTATGATTAGTTCAATCAGGAAAGGCTGAATGAAGGATGATTGACACAGTCTATTGCAGGGTAGAATTTACAAGATGAATTACAAAACAAAATCAGGACAAAAGAAGACTTCCCAACCTACAGCAACTTCATTTAGTACTTTTTGTTAAGGGTAAGCGATAAAAACACATTGCCAATACTTGGCAACTAGCACAACCTTTTTGGTGAATTTCGTTTTTAAAAACTCTTTGTAAAGTTCCTTTGATCACAAATACTCCACAAATTCTCCGGCTGTAACCTTCACCGTTTAGGCAGGCACTTGGACAGAGTTCTGCTCGGGGGTGACTGGCTTTCATTTGGCTTTGGCTTGAAGTTTCAACTTGAACAAGTAGCTCCTTGCCTCAGTTTAGGCTGCCAACAGAGACGTTTCTGTCCATTTCTCTTTGTTTGCCTTCGTCTATTTGTTGGCCCACGTTCACACTTTATCTAAAGCATTGTTTGCTTTCAGTCTGGAACACAGGGAAGAGTAGATCTGGAGGCAGAAAATGCTCGAAGTCCCCTCAGTTTTTGGAGCATACTGAATTTTAAGGTTGAGAAACACTTTTAGGGCACAGTTTTTTTAAATTATACACTTATAAGATGTAAGCTGTACTGTACCATTTTAGACAAAACTAAAAATAACATTTTCTTGATTAGACTGTATTTAACCCTTTATTAGACCCTTATTTGTCTTTATTATAGGGTAATTAGGGACATGTTACAACAGAACTGTACTGTAAACTTAAGTGAATTTGCACATCTGCAGACACACCTTCTTTGGTTTGTCCCATACAATTGGCGGAGTAGCCAAGAATGACGCCTGCTTCTGTTTTAATGTGTCTCTAATAACCCTTTAATTCAGCATAATGTGGGAAATAAATAATATGCTTTAATATACAATATACTTTAGTCTGTTATACTTTAGTTTACAGGACAGATCTGTTGTAATGTGTCCCTAAATACCTCCTAATAAAGTTTCATGAAGGGTCCAACTGTGGAAAATAATAGATTTCAGTTTAAAGTACAGTTCTGTTGTAAGGTGTCTCTAATTACCCTCCAACACAGCCTAATATGAGTCTAATTGTGGGACACAAACAATTCACTTTAGTTTACAGTACAGGTCTTGTAATGTGTCCCTAACTACCCTCTAATAAGGTCAAAGAAGGGTCTAACAGCAGGAAATAATGCACTTCGGTTTACTTTACAGTTCTGTTGTAATTTGTTTCTAATTGCCCTCTAATCAAGTCTAATCAAGGTCTAACAGTGAGAAGCAATACACTTTAGTTCACAGTACAGTTTTGTTTTACTGTGTATGTGTCCCAAATTACCCTTAAGTCTAATATGGGCTCTAATACTGTTTCATAAAGAACATATTATTTCTGGTTTTTGTTTGACTTGTTATGTCTTATTAGCGGACTGTAAAAGTCCCACTTTTGACCTGTTGTCTTAGCTGTTGTCTGGGACTTCATATTTTGGTTAGTGGTTTCCATTTAGATGAAGACTTCAGCTTGGCAGTCTCTCTCCTGGATCAGTAGTCCTCTGACTCTTCCATGTTTACACACTATCCTCATATGAAATATTTTTTAAAGTTTCAGTAGTTGGATGTGTTGCACTGTGGCTATTGTTATGCCCATAGCATGTCAGTGTGATTGGCTGAAGAGAAACAGAAGCCCGGGGTCAGAACTCAAGAGTGCGAGAGGGTGGAGTTGAGGTTGTTTGGGCATTTGTCAGGTCAGTAAGAGAGTAGTAGCCGATGGGCGGTTCCTGATAGAGCTTGGTGAGGGGGGAAAAAAAAAAGAGCCTGGAAAAGCAGACACTGCTGGATGGTGGGGGGCCAAAGTACAAATGTGGGAGCCCTGTAAGAGCAGAGGACAGACAGAATTTATAGGGCAATTTATGGGAACTGCTGGAGAGAGGCGGTAGCTGCCAGTCCTCGCTTTCTCTCTCAATCTCCCAACACTTGGATGCACGTAGACACACATTCATAAATTTTGCGCACACATGTAGCCTACGCACAACACCTCACACACTCAATCTGCACCTAAAACAGTTCTCACACACCTCCCTGAGAGGATGACACACCTGGTGTGGGCAGTAAGTCATTCATAGCAGCACAGTGATGCAGACACCACTCTGACTATAATTCAGTCTGCCCGTCTGCAATGGATTAAGCATAGAAGTCACGACAGACGAACAGTTAGAAAATACATAATTTCTAATATATCTGCATATGATTGCACAATCTGTTGCCAGTGGATAAGATTTTGGTATGGGTTCGGTAGTCCGAGTAGTATTGATCAATCATGTTAGTGTGCTTTGGTTGCATGCAGGTGGACCGTCTGTGTGGAGAGCAAAAAAGGAAGAATGCATTGGGTGAAATGCAAAGAACCCATCGGCCATTATCTGACAACAATTTAGCTTTTTATCAGCTACTTTGAACATCTCTGTGTCGACTCATCTCTCAGCTCCAACTCCATTCTCCGACTCAAATTGCTAATCTGACTGTCAGAATGATGATGCATAGGGTTGCACTAGCGTCATGGTGGCGCCATTGTTTTTGAGACCCATTTAGAAAATTCTAACATATCGCCCAACTCTAATGGTGCACAAAAGAGGAAGCCTTGGCCAGGGTAGATTATTTGATATTTGGATATCCACTGGCTACAACAGAGGCCCTGAAACATTGACCACTGCTCCCACAGGCTATACTGTCACAAGATTGGAACATCCATGTCTACCTTAATCGTAGTGTTTAAATTGCACTTTTATGGTGAGGCAGGTATTAAATGGATGGGTAGTTAGTCACTCAGTTCATTGTATTGTTTGCTCTAGACACGACAGAGGAAATGAGAGCTCAAGCGGTGGATGATTACATTCCATAATCCAGTTTTCTCCAAGCCCATGTACCGGTCATGGTGTTAGCAGGCTAAGCTAATAACTATTGGCCAAGTAGCCCAGGCACCAAGCTCATGAGCGACTTCCTCCAGCTCCTCCCGGAGAATCCCAAGGAGCTGGAGGAAATGAGGAAATGAAGTGGGATACATAATCCCTCCAGCATGAGCTGAGTTTGCCCTGGGGTCTCCTCCTCGGTGGGTGTGCCTGGAACACCTCCAGGGGTAGCCATCCAAGAGGCAACTGCTGTTAAATGTAACTAAGGAAACTACAAAAGGAAGGAAGGAAGGGTCATTAAACCACTCAAAAACACTCTATACTCCCAACTTTGGGGACAGTTTTACTGAAGCTTATAGGAGACGCTAGCCAATCATGCTATTTGGAGACCAAAGAATGCACACATTTGGAAAAATCAGTCTGTATGTTTTTCTCTGAAGTATGTTTTTTCATTTTTTTAAAGGCATTTCTTCATCAAAGGTCATACAATGTAGATATGTTGGGTTTTGGTGTGTTTCTCCATTCACTTTCAATAGAACAATAGAACTGGAAGCAAAGCCCAGCACCAAGCAGTGCAGAAAAAAAAAATATCCGCACATATCTGTACATAGAGATTAACCTCCAACTCCAATTGGACCGTGAACGATATCTGGTTTACATAAAATGAAACCTTGGCCCGGAGAGCCGATGGGTCCCCAGATTTATCTCATCCCAGCTGCTTCATACTTCTTCAACAAAAAGTAGCTCTGGGGTCTGACATCCTCAAACAGTACGGCAAACTCATGCTAGTTATATACAGAACTTTCAGGTACATAACTGAAAGAAATGCTTGTTTCAAATGGCCACGATAGAAAAAGATCAATAGCAGCTGCTACATATGTGGGGTAGCCAAGGTTACCATTAGTTTGACTCTTGTGGTGTCACATGCGCTATAAAAAGATGCATTATTCAATAGTGTGTAGGATGAAACCACCACCACCCATTTAATATGGTACCACTGATGTACTGTATTAGTCATGAAAAAACATGTTGAAAATATGACAAAGAAGAAGCAGGAAAAAAAAACAAATGACAGATGAAATAATTACTGAAACAATCGAATCAGTCAAGAAATAGAAGAAAATTAAAAGATTCAAATAACTTTTAAGGTTTCTTTTTGAAGGGCTGGTTGGTTAAGTAGCATACTTCAGAGTGTGTGAAACTGTCTTTAATGAACGATTATGGATTTTTAATTTGGTTATATTTCCCCACAGAGACGGACAGAATGAAAGAGAAGTATGTGGTGGGGACGGAGAGAGAGAGAGGGATGGTAAAGGGCAGTCGTGGGTAGAATGGAAAGCAGGGGTGAAATACAGGAAATGGCAGAGGAAATGAGAGCTCAGGGGGTGGAAGAGGGAAAGCTCGGTTAAAAATCGCCATTTGGTGGCTGATTAACCGATCCACGTGACCTTTCTGGATCATAAAATACAGATACGTTTCTACTTTTACATGCACTTTTGGTCACACAGGTCAGAATGGCTTTAAGTTTGCAAAAATGAACCATTCTGTACAAATAAAGAAGGGATGTAGTGGCCATTCAGCTATGTCAAGCATTTCTTCTTGGTAGCTTTGGTATTTTTCAACCTATTTTCCACGTGCATGTGTCTAAGTCACTAATGGGTACAACAATTTTTGAAATTGGTTCAGTACTGAGGGGAAACTAAGCAATGTCATCTCTCAGAAAGTCACCAAAATATCTTGCCCCCTCTTTCCATGGCTCCAACAATCACCAACCCTGGTTTGGTCAAAATAAACTTTTAAGTCACTGCTTTAGATGTGAAAATAATGGGAGAGGAGAGAGGGGGAGAGTGAACATCAGAACGGGGAGAAACGATGTGTAAAGCTGGAATATTTTCACATCTAACACCACCAACGAAGGGTTTATTTTCACCAAAAACAGAGCTGGTGATTCTCACAGTAGTGGAAAGATAAGTCAAGACGTGTTTGGTAGGGATGCACGATATTATTGCCACGTTATTGACCGATAAAGGCTTTAAAATGAAATATTGTATTGGCTCAAAATCCCATTATGTCTGCCAATAAGATGACAGTTTAATTGTAGCGTGGAGTTTTTCTTGAAGTGTCCAAACGATCAATAAATGATTGCTAAGCATAAGTCATGTGCGGACAAGCCAAATCACATTCCTTCAACACTACAAATTTAATTTACCACCTTAACAGTCATCATCCTGAATATTACAATGAATCAGTGAACAAGAAACAACAAAACCTTCTATCTTCAGTGTCCATTTTGAAAAGCATTGTATTTTACTTTGAAAAGCATTGTATTTTAATTTGAAAAACATATTTTACTTAGAAAGCATTGTATTTCACTTTGAAAAGCATTGGATTTCACTTTGAAAAGCATTGTATTTTAATTTGAAAAACATTTTATTTGGAAAGCATTGTATTTTACTTTTAAAACACTGGATCTTATTTTGAAAACACTGTATTTTAATTTGAAAAGCATTTATTTTATCTTGAAACACACTGTATTTTACTTTGAAAAGCATTGTATTCTATGTCTGCAACTGCCACTGAGCCATCACGATAAGAGTAGGCGTAATAAAATATTCATTTCAGAAGAGGCTTCATAATGTTTGGCAATCTGCCAAATGAGTTGGAAAATATCGGCATATTGGATATCAGCAAAAATCCATAGTTTTTGAGTTTTATTTTGTTTCCATTGAGTTTGAATGAATGAATGATGAATCACAATGTTAAAATTACAGTTTTGCAAATGGAGTTTGGGTAGTGTAGTGGGAGCAATTACACAATCTATCTTACTCTTTAAAACAGGTCAAATTCTGTAGGGATCCTTTCCACAATGTCAGATACTTAGAATGACAACCTGAGCCTGATTGTGGCAAAAACAAGCACTTTTAGTCACCTTTTGGATCACACAGTAGCTCAGGTTAGCTGCCTGGCTGCAGTGCTCTCCCTCAATACTGGACCAATCACAAAAGATGTTGTCCTGATTAGTCACTTAAACACAAAAACATGGGAAAATAGCGGCCAGGTTGGAAAATATCGAAGTTACCCTTTAACATTTTCATGGCTGATGAGAATGCAGAGTAGTAAATGTGAAAGTTAACACTGTGAGTAACAATGCAGGCCAGGTTTTTTTTTAGACGTGATTCATAGAAAACCCAAAAAGTACTTTGTTTGGGTGAGAATGTGCGAGCAGGTGACAAGTGTGTACCCTTGCACACCAAATACACACCACACAAGTGGGTATTTTTCCTGTTTTTTCCCCACTTAACCCTGCCTCTCCACGTATGTTTAAAGGGCTTCATTCTGCTAAATTGTGGTTAAAAAAAGGGCAAACTGTACTCATCCTCCCTCGCTGTTTGAGCACGGCGCATGGGGAAGAAACCAAAATAAAAGCCGAAGAACGGGTGAATGACAGCGAGGCCCCTCCGCGATACAGCACCCGATTGAATTATTTACCTCCTCCATAAACATCGCCCCCCTCGCCACCTGAAAGAAAAGGGTCTCCTTCCCTGAGTTATGACAGTAAACTGGTTTCGGCAGCGGGCCTCTTCAGGAATAATAGGCCTTAAAGGGCTAAGTTATAGCACAGGGGAGATTCTCCCTGACAATTCACTCACTCTACCCCACAGAGTGCCACTAGTCGCGGAGCTGTGCAGCCTGGCATCGAGAAAACGCCGGAGGGGATTTGGGAGAGTAATGAAGGGCCGGTGTGCTTACTTCATAAACTTGTCACAGCTCCTTTTCATTTTATTTCCTGAACAAACCCGATGATTCCTCCCCGTATGCAGCTGCGGCGTGGGTCAGTTAATAAATATATCAGTTTGCCTAAAAAAGTGCTGCAGTATTAAAACCAGCACGGGGATAAAATATGGATGAGGCTGCTTCAGTGCTCCAGGTGTGTCAAGTGTGATTTAATATGAAGAAGGGACGCCTGGCGAGGAAAAGGAGATTGCTGAGGAGAGCACAGACAGACAGGCTGACCTTTGACCCCTGAATAGCAGCCAGTCAGCTAATACTGCTGAGCTGAAGCTCACAAAAACAGCCACTGGGGAGAGACCTGCCTAAATCCATCAGCTTTACTGATCAAGAAGAAGTGCACGTCAATCTGCGGCCAATCTGTTCCTGTTTGTGGGAGTGTGTATTTTTGGGATGGAAGGTGTCAACACTGAAAGTGTGACAAACTGTGCGTGCATAGGTTTGTATGAGTCACAGGCCTATATGTGCTTGTGCAGTTGTGTGTTTTGGTGACTGAGTGTGCTACCTGTCGCAGTAATTAATGCATTTTATGATATTAGTATAGCTTAACTGTTGCAAACAAATCAGACCATCGCCGACATGATTAGCAGTCTCCGTCTGGCTCTGTGTTTACACTGTGTGCAGGTCGGATTTGGAGGGAAAACTGCTTTATTGGGTTTTAAAGAGAAGGAGGGTGCTGTTCTTCTTAAACAAATTGAATTAAAGTAATGTTTTTTTGCAATAAAAAGGTGGAAACCCTGGCAGATGAAAATGTTCTCAACACAGAACACCCATGCAGAGTTATGTCTGCCTTCTCTCCAGTATAATGGGACTAAATGGCTTGTGGTGCTCAAAGCACCAAAAAAAAAAATCTTTTGAAAAAGACATTCTTTCTTTCTAGTAGAAAGAAAGTAGTTTCGGTAGGCTATACTGCAGAAAGAAAGTAGTTCCTTAATGAAACTGCTCACATTAACTTGAGTAACTAGGTCACAATTTTTGGGAAGAGACACTGGTTTTGAATTTTTCAAATGGATTTTTTCGGTGCTTTGAGCACAACAAGCCAAGTGCCATTTAGTCCCATTGTATTAGATAGAGGACAGACATCTCCATGACAGATATCTCCAAAACTCTGCATCTCATACAAAAAAAAAAAAAAAAAAAAAAACATCTACAAGGATAAATAGCACTAATGATATATGTAATTTTCATTTTGGGGTGAACTGTCCCTTTAAGAGTTATACATAGTTAGATTTGAATGTAATCTGTGAACTACTGTAGTCTTAAAACCTAAAATATTATTTGTTTAACTATTAGGATTTTGGTGGTGGACCCTGGACCCCTGCTTGAGAACCACTTAGATAATCTGGCTAAACTTTTGTTTACAACTTGTCCAAAGGAGGTTTTTCCTCACAGCCGTCGTCTTAGTGCTTGCTCATGGTGTTGTCATAAATGTTGGGTTTCTGTGAATAATAATATAAAGAGCGCTGTATGAAATAAACTGAGATAAATTATTATGATCTGCCACGATTAGGGATGCACAATATTGCTGATATCTGATATGCAGATATTTTCAAACTCATTTGGCAGATTGCCGATGCCGATATATGCGCAGATCTTATTTTTTATTAAGTCTCTTCTGGAATTAACACTTAATTATTATCCCGATGATGCACTGGCAGATGCAGACATAAAGTACAAGGCTTTTCAAAATAAAATATAATGCTTTTCAAATTAAAATGTGCTGCTTTTCAAAATAAAATACATATAAACATATAAAATAAAGCCTGCTGATACCCATAACGTGCATTTGCGTGCATTCCTAGCCACTATATAAATAAAACTGGCATGAAATGATGGTTAAAGTTTAAAAATAACACCCAAGTTGCAACAAGCCAGAATAATCCTTTAAAAGTTGGAGAAATAATGGTGCTAGCAACACCACTGGTGTGATAAAACTTCATAATCAGTCTCAGGCTTCTACACATATCATGTTTTAAGTGTGTGTGCATGCAGTGAGGTGTATTCTTCTTTGTGTGTGAGTTTGTCCTCCGCCGGTCACACAGCCACAGGCTAGGAAATGGGCTTTCCTGTCGTTCAGAGGGGCTAAGCTGACAGAGCATGAAGGCAACCATAAAGCCCCAAACTGCCTCCTGATACCGGCCGGCTCGGTAGCTAATCATTACACATCTTCCTCTCATCTGTTCAGCACTTTTTACTCACTCCATCCACCCCCGCTCCTCCTCAATCTCCCCCATCTCTGACCCCGCTCTCCCACCTCCCTTTGCGCTTCGCTTCTCCTTTTTTTTTTGTGTGTGTGAATGTGACAGTTTGTGAGTGTGTGTGTGTGTGTGTGTGTGTGTGTGTGGAAAAACAAGTGTGGCTGTGAGAAAAAGAAAAGAGTGAGCGCGCTCTGAGAACTACCTTGCATGACCTCTAAATCTGCTGAGCTCTCACAAAAAAGGAACTCTACTGCTCCCCCCCCTTTCGCCGTTTCCCTCCATCACAATCTCGCACGGCGGCGAGGAGGAGCCGTACTTCAACGCAGCGGCAGCTCTGAGAAGTGGGAAGCACCGCCCGGCTGCTGCCTGCCTCCATGAGAAGAGCAGTCACCAGTTTCTCCCAAAGTGTCACTCACGGGCGGCAAAAAAAAAAGTGCCACTCTTTCAACTGGAACTCTCCATTCCACCAAAAAAAAAAAAAGAGGGAAGCTTTAAAATCCCGGAGGTGACAGACTCGTTAATGTGCGTTTCCTCTTAATAAACACTGACACACAGCGAGAAAAAAACCTTCACGTCTCACACACACACACGATCCTGATTCATCACCTCCACCAGCAGACAGGGCTCACTGGGCAGCAACTGAGGCATGAGTGACCCCCGCTGACCGCTGCCGAGCCACCGGGACAAACCCACAGGTAGTCGTGCATAATTCCACTTCCTGCCCTCGGTAATGGCTTCTGGTGACCTCTGGCTGCATGCCGTGACCCATCATGCCCCATCAACCTTGCGCCGGCCCTCGCAGCACGCTGCGGCAGCCCCCCGAGGCTGAGTGAGCGAACGTTTTAAAACATACAGTCTTCCATTACTGTCACTTTTTACCTTATATAAGAATATCTTACATCTTATTCCACAAGCTTAGAGATTAAACTCAAGGACCTTTAAAGACTTTTATGGTCTCGTATGATTAAATGACATCAAGGAACTTAATCTTTTACTCATGGCTGTTACATGAAATCTGACATAGAAGTGTCTCTGTCAGTTATAGCAGGGTTTTCCTCAGAATTTGAGATTTCAGGAGCAAATATTAATGTATAGAAGATTTAAGTGCTTTCAAGGCCATCCATTCTTCCTCACAGGGGTGGAAGGAGTATTCAAATCCGTCATTTAAAGGAGAAATCTGTAATATATAGTGACCATGATATGCCATCAGAGATTAAAGAAACATGCTAAGTTGAAATACTTTTTTAATTTCTATGTTAGTCCATAACTTCTGTTATTGTCTTCCCGTTTCATGTTAATTAGGTTCAAATTAATGCCGAATGTTCACCGAATGAGTAAGTGTCTGTTTATGAGTTGTGACAAATCATTAATAATCTTTTAGAAGGAGTAAATGTTCATAAAAACTAAAATCGAGCAAAATGTTAATGGAGTTTGGCAGGTAGGGAGACAGGCAGGCACTGAACTCAAACTCCAGAGTGTGTATTTTCGAGGAGTGGGCTTTTAATTAATTACAATACGTCCCTCTTGGGCCTCATGGGACTTTTTAGTGGGCTGCATTTTGTCCAGGTCTGCCATGCACTGTTTTGATGATTTTCAGTTTCAATGTGAACTCCTACAACTTGTTTAAATTTGAATAAATGTTCTGATGAAGTTATTTTCACTGTTATTCGTTAAATCAGTTTGGTTTTCATAAAAACATTAATTTCCAGGGTAAACGTGAAAACAAACAATAATGATAACTGCTGTTATAGCAACAAGTTAAATAAAAAACTTTTTGAAATAATTCATTTGTTAGTTTTTTTTGTCATTGTTTACAATAATGTGTGGTATATGAGGTTTTTAGCCAGGCTAATTTGTGACCCCTGCGCATGGTGGGGCTTTTTGACTTAAAAAAGGAATCAAAAGAATTCACTGGTTAAACTGAGCAGAGTGAATAATGTCATTCTCATACATTAATAATCTATTTAATATTCCAAGTATTCTGTGTTTACAGGAGCAACACGCCTGATTTTAAATCTGTACTGCATGTTTTTATTGTCTTCCATTGTTTAAAATATATATTGTGTGTGTATATATATGTGTGAAAAAACAACTATACACACACACACGGACACACTGGGCTGCAGCTGGCAGGGATGACACGTTAAGGATGTGTTAATTCACCCCTCTAAGTTTCCTTATCATGTCTGCTGCTTGGCCATTCATTAATAGTCCTGTTTTAATTAGCCATTAGTGAACACACTCCCCATGTCAGAGATATGAGATGGGGGGAGTGGATGTATGCGTGTGTGTGTGTGTGTGTGTGGCATGGAGAGAGGAGAGTGGGTGTAGGCCATACTGCAAGGAAGGTGTTAGGAGCAGGGATGTGTAGTGTGTGTGAGTGTGTGTGAGTGTGTGGACAGCTCCATTCTCCCACTGTGGCGGCAGAACAATTGGCAGGGACACGCTGTTCAGCGGGGCCTCCTCCTCATTATTGGCCCACTGCTCACTTGTGAGCCGTATCATTGTACTGCAAGACAATGGCTGCCAGGGGCCCCACCCGACATGATACCCCCCCACCCCCTCACACACACACACACACACACACACACACACCAGTCCAGCTATAAGCTTATCTCCCCCTCCTTTCCTCACGTGCCCGCACAGCCTACTTTCTCCTCCACGCCTCAACCCCGCAGTATCGCCGCACCTGATTGGCTGCAGCAGGGACGCCCGAACGCTGGTCAGAGTCCGCGGCGAGAGAAACAGGGGATTAAGCCTAATTAGCATGAACAATAAAAACAAACAAACAGGGATGGGGGAGAGGGGTCACCGAGGCAATCCCACTGTCTCTCTTAATTAGCATTGTTTACCAAGTGACACAGTCGGTTCATGATATCAACGACGCAGCAGCACACATCTACTACATCCACTGCTTGCACGCTCACATGGCACATACACACACATATATATGTAGGGGTATGTACGTGGGAATACACAAGATTAGTTTGACTCCCTACCAAAGATTATTCATATTAATTATTGACTTAAAGTTCCTTTTGATCAAGTTTTTCTCCTTGAAAACAGGTGTTGCTGCTGTCAAGAGAACTGAATGTTGCTAAAAATGTCCCCTGCTTCAACTTGTCTGTGCCTTCCTGCAGAATAATGCTTTCTTATATTGCAAGAAGAAACATATTTATCATAAAAGTTAATCAAAATACATTGCGTAGCCGTGCATGAACCTGGACTCGCTGGGATGGCAGCGCGACTGAAGAGTCGGACCACAGAGGTGAGATCCAACATGGCAACAGCGAAAAAAAAAACACCTTAATTCTAAGACATAAAACTACATCCAGATCAGATCGCATCCAGAGCTCACTTGCCACTATCAACCCCGAACAGATGAACCTACAGTGGAGGACATAACGGATTGGAAGCTTTTATTGACCACTACCACCGACAAAACACCACAGACCTTCCGGACACACCAAACCTTCTCAAAAGAAAAAAGAAGGACCCTTCAACAGACATGATGATCTTCAAACCACCAAAATGAGGTTAGTCTCTTGGCCAGCATCAACCAAAAACTCGATCGGCTTCTATCATTACATGAACAAGTTAATGACACGCGCAATAGCCTGGAATTTGCACACACAACAACATCGTACCACTTCAAAAAACAAACCAGGACTTACAGACCTCAGTAACAACACTCACTGATCAGATGCAAGCTGTTGCAAAAGAAAACAAATTGATCAAAGGAACACTTTTGGACTTACTAGCCATGCATGAACCCACATCGCTCCATGCTCGCCAACATAGTCTCAACTTGATTGTTTTCGATTCCAAAGGTGACAGACCTGAACGCCTCCGCCAATCGGACAGACCTACAACTATCAGAGCATGTGTGAATTTTCAAGGACTTTTCAAAATCCTTTTCAACAGTTGTGATTGTTGCAGATTCATAGATTCGTCTGGTTCCCAGGCTAATCAGAAGAGGCTGTCATGAAAGGAATCGGCTCAATATTCAGCTAAAACACAGAACATTCCCATTTATAGGAAAGCATATGAATTCCACGTGAAAATAAAGTACACTTGCCATATATCAGTAACACCTAAGGAGTATAGGATGGATAGGAAATATAACTTTTGTATGGGAGCAAATTCCTGCATCCAGGTTGTAAAAGCTTCTGGAAAGCCTTTGCAGAAAAGCAGAGGCCATTCAGGTTTTGGAATGAGATGATCCATGAGTCCACCAGTTCCAAAAAGTCCAAACTTTCAGTTTCAATTCCTGTGGCTCGGGAGTTATCAGGTTTCTGTACGCAGTCATTTATGTTGCCCCTGATGCATCTTCCTCACCACACTCATAAAGTTCCTCTTGCACACTGATGAGCTGAATAAAAAAAAAAACCCTATTGATCGCCACACCACATGTATAAATATTAGTGATGAGATGATTGATGATAGGATTTCTAAATCTCTTTGGCATGGGAGAAAAATTGCATTTGCCTCCGAGTGTGTGCCCGTCCGCGAAGCTGAAGGCCCACCCCTGGGGAACTCGTAGCTGCAGTGGGGGTCAGTGAAAACTGGGCCAAATCAAAGTGATTAAGGACCTGCAAATCAATAACGCCTTTATATTAGATTTACTCACCATCCTCGGATCGCACAGAGTCAGCAGAAAGATGGGAGGAGGCAGCAGCTGAAATGAACCCAGATCCAACTAAGCGTCCTCAGATTGGGTGGCGGTATAAATCTTTAGGCTCGCATCAGTTCTTTGAGGCGTGATAAAATAATATAATCATCTTTGAACGGAGGGGTGAGGATAAATTGAGGACTGTCTATTGTTTCTGCTGATCGCCTAACTCCAGTGTTTAGATGATGAAACAGTGAGGAAAAATATTACCCAGAAACCATCTGTGAGGGATCCTGTTGGTTCTACAGTAGGAACGTCTGTGGAGGTTTGAATGTTGAGTTATGCTTGTTGGTGAGGGAGAACTTACTGTAGCTTGTAAAGATACAGATTTAGTTCCTGAAGGAGAACACTACAGGAAAAATTCATATGGTGTATTTTTAGCATGGTCAGTGTCAGCTCATTATCTCTACACTTGTCTGCAGCTAATCTCAAATACAACTGGACCGATCAGCCAACTTTTTTTAATGCACATTCATGACTGTATGCTGAAGGACCTCTGTGATTCACAATTTTTGAAAAACCTTGAAAACCCTTTTTTTTACGGCTCAATCTACAGTTAGATTAGATTTTGGTGGTCAAAGGTCACTGTGACCTTGTGTCCATCCCATCCTTCGAAACATCTCAGGATAGCCGCAAGGCAGTTTCTTCAAATTGGTGAAAACATCCACTTGGACTCAAGGATGGATTGATTAGATTTTGGTGGTCAATGGTCAAAGGTCAAAGGTCCTCACAAAACATGTTTTTGGCCATAACTCAAGCTTAATTCAAAATTTAACGCAAGCAGTGCTAAGCAAAGGATTTTCATGCCTACTTCAACATTTGTTGGCTCTTACAGACTACAGACTGCAAGATCTCAGCAATCTTATTAGTTAGTTTATTGCAAGCTACGCTGTGCAACACACAATCTAATAAACTTGGGTCGGACATAAAGTTTGATGTACGTAGATGTACAACGATCACACTTACTGAATCGTAGGCTATGATGCAAGTCAGTTGTGATTGTGACATATCATTTGTGGCGTTGTAACTACTTTAACTACTGCAATATTACAGTTGTAACTTTACCATTAGTTATGTTGTTGCTACGTTGCTGAAACGTTACAACATACAAGGTATTGAAGGTATTTTTCATACGCTAGCACCCAATCAATGTATGGTATTTTTGCAACGTCTGTTCAGTGTCCAGTGCAATAATGACATCGCTACAACATTGCTAAAACATCACAACATCAACAAAGAGTGGTGGAAATGTTGGGACAAGGTAGTGGCAACGTTTAAAATAATGTGCTGACAACAACACTTTGGAATTTCATTGGTAGGATGCTACAACGTCACATGTCGCAAAGGCTACATTGCAACTACATTCCTGAAACGACTTTGTTAGTAGAGAAACAATTAAACTAGGCAAGGATCTAGCCCTTGCAGAAGTGGTATTTACGTGAACAGAAAATAATCCAAAAGAAGAGGAGAGGAATGTGAATGTGGATGTGGTCGTGGCTGGGGAAAAGCTACCAACTTGGGACACCAATTCTGCAAAGAACACTTGAGGCAACATTCAGTAATTTTGTAGTATGCCAAGTGTTGTAGCATCTATTAATATTGTCTTTGACACAGACTACATTCTTGTCCCAGGCTATTTTTGGTCTCAAGACTGTCACAACTTTTGTCTCTGAGCTGTCCTCACAGTGCGACGTAGGACACCAATTTTAGAGCCACGAAGAAAGTTGTCATCACGTTTCTTTCATGTTCGTAATATTTCATCTGGAACAGCCCAAACTCACACTGTGTATACCTGGCTTAACTTTCTCCAATTTCTAAGTCCTCTTTGCCTTGACTGCAATGACCACATATAACAAATCATGAATAGCTAGCCGGCCAAGAGGCTAACTAGAATGAGGGATGCCTTCTAACTTAAGCTGGTACCAGCCAACTATCTTACAGAGCAAACCATGTCTATATTTCTCAAATTCAATTAAGTGTGTTATTATGTGAAAAGGACTGATGCTCCACTAACCACTTCAGCAACACACCGTTAACCTGAAACCTACTGCACTGATGTACAATAAACTGATACATGGATACAACAGTTTATAGACATGTTTTCTCCTGCTAACAGATATTAAGATCTGTGCGGTGCAGCTACTGTATGATGAGCCATCATCAGTCATCAGTGTTTTGGAGTCATTCCTGGAGAGACAAGACCAAGAGCTTCTTCAAGACGATTGAGCAATCATTCAGGACGGAAGAGGAATCCATCGTGGGAGCAGACTGAAAACAGACTGATTTGACTCACAGCTGAAAGCAACAAGTTCATATTCCTTCTCTACGCTGCCAAACGTCTTTCTGGGAAATGCAAGAACTGAGTAACTGAGGCCGACAAGGCAGGTTGAGGGAAAGTGAGCACAACAAGACACATGTAAGATGAAACTTTTCATCACAAAAGCAATATATAACCCTGTAAAGCTCACGTTCTGGCATCACACATATTGACAGTCATATTTCCTGTACGGAAACGATAGAAAGACTCAGCTCCTTAGGTAAAGTTACTAATACCACACTGTAAAAATACGCCGTTAAAAAGTAAAAAGTAAGGAAGTAAAGTATACAATGTAAGAACAGTCTTGTGTAGGATTGCAGTTAATGATTACTTTCATCATGGAATAATCTGATGATTATT
Organism: Lutjanus argentimaculatus; assembly: GCA_034769285.1. Classification (NCBI taxonomy): domain Eukaryota; kingdom Metazoa; phylum Chordata; class Actinopteri; order Lutjaniformes; family Lutjanidae; genus Lutjanus; species Lutjanus argentimaculatus. Next base: position 9,266,335 of record JAWZSL010000020.1, read on the forward strand.
TTCTTGATTAATCAATTGATTGTTTGGTTTGTAAAACATAAGATAAAAGTGAGAAATGTCCATCACAATTATTCAGAGCTCGAAGTGACACCTTCAGATGTCTTCTTGTGTCTGATCAAAAGTCCAGCCTCTTATTCACTTAACTGCAACTATAGTCACAGAAAAGTCACAAGTGATCACATTTGAGAGGCTGGAGCCATGAAAAGTTTGTGATTATCAGTTACAGCATGGGATTGAAAATGCCAGTTTCCCCCATTTCTGACAACCACTACACAACAGTGAGGTGGGTTATAATCTGTCGTATCTCACAACCAAGAATTTGTTCTGCAACAAAACAAATGAATCAGTTTCAGGTATGAGCTATAAACTTGAATTTGCCTGCCTTGAACGATTATAAGAGGAGGAATGACACTGTTAAACACTGGGAAAAGGTGGCCTCGATATGCACAAGGTGGCACACAGGACGCACAGGCACCAGACCATAAAAGAGCTGACTTACAGGGCTGCTACAACACACCAAAACAATGTTCAGCTGCATTGTATTTAAAATGGCACTGGCCTGTCTTTCACTTGACAGTCTAACGTTAGCAATGAGAGCACCGTTGGAAAAGATGTTGGCTGATATACAGTGTTTTAAGCCAAAATAAGTTATTTCAAATAAAATGCAGAAGTTTTTTTAATGTAATCATACATTCATTTTTCAAATTTTTGTGTGGTCCAGCCTGCCTATGCTCAGGCAGACCGTCTGGCATTTGCCCACCTTTACCAGATGGCCAGTCCGTCACTGCTGCTCATTTTTTTATTGTAAAAGTTATTAACATGTTTTGTTAGCTAAACAGAAGAAAACTGTTAAGTAACTAAAGCTATGAGATAAATGCAGAGAAATAAAAATGACATAAAAAGTATACTAAAGACTCAAAATGCAGCACACACAAGTACAAAAGTACAAAATTAAGTCCGCACAGCAGAAACGGCTCCTTATAGAGATTTAATAGTGTTACCACATGTGACATTTCGGGCCCCAGCCCTTCATCAGACATGCTTTAAATTTATACACATCACAGTACTCGAGTAAATGTACTTAGTTACATTCCACCACTGCAAAAGCAGCTCCCGATCTCAGAGCAAACACCAAAGCTTACAGCTCTCAGACGGCACCGCAACCAGACACTTACAGGTTAAGCTGAGCGAAAGAATCAGGAGAATGTGTACGTTGTAAATGCGTATGTTTCACACACACAAAACACGGCAGCATTCTCTGTGAACACCAGTTAGTAAATAAATAGCTTTCTGGTGACAATTAGTTGAACTCGTCTTGAAATGAGCGCCTGAGCGTGTGCGCACACACTCGCACACGCACAATGTGCCGTTGCCCCTTATCTCCATGGAGACAACATGTCCCCCCCACCACCACCACCACCCCCGCCACCCCAACCAGTGTTTGTCTCACAGTAAATCTAAATTGGCGAGTGCAGTTAACCCCCTCACCTCCTCCTCAGCCAGCTCCTAAGTCTCTGGATCTCTGCAGCAGACGATGAGAGAGAATTACAATCAATGTGAGAAAAAAAAAAAAAGAAGAAGAAGAAGAGCTGAGGACGGGAGGGGACGGGGGGGGTGGTGGTAAAAGAAAAGGCAGTGGAACGTGTTAGCACACAACAGAGCCGGGGTCATGCAGAAGCCACATGTTTTTTCACACTGAAGATAAAGACGAAAGAAAGTTTCACTGCATGTGTTTTACAGTCAGGGAAGGGAGGTTATTTCGCAAGAATCTTTGATGTACTCTGGCATGAGGGAGGGTGCATGGATGTATGTTTGCATGTTGGGGAGAGGGGAGGTTGAGGAGGGCTCTGAAGGAACCTCCAATCTGTTTACAGCTCTGATTGGAATTACACAATCAATTACCACCCCCTGCTGTGGCCCAAATGAGCCAGCCCAAAAGACAGGGGAATTGGTTAAATGTTATTGTTGGGAGGCCATTATCCAACAATCGGGGTGGTTAATGCAAGAAAATGACATTCATTAAAAGGCTCGACGGGAGGCTCCCAGGGGCCAGGCTGCAGCTGACCCTCATTCACCGCCAGGCTTTGTGGGCCCTCGTCCACTGTGGGGAGGGGAGATCATGTCAAAGGCACAAAATGCTCCTCTTTTGTCAGAGAGTGGCCTTCAGTCTCTCTTTGCGAGCGTGTGTGTGCGCCTTGTGTGTGTGTGTGTGTGTGTGTGTGTGTGCGGCGGGGAGGGGACAGAGAGCCAGAGAAAATACCTGTGACTGCGAGCGTGAATGTTTTTGTGCTTGAGAGAATGTGCGTGAGGTGTCAGCGAGAGAAAAACGGGATAATTACATCATTCTGTGAATTAGAGGAGTAGAGGGGGGAGAGTGATTGAGGCCCCCCTCGCCGATGGATGCACATGTAATCCTGCAGTAATGAGGCAGCACCAGAATCATACTCCACACACACTTAGTCCTATAATGTATATCATCAACGCTACAGCTTGGAAAAAAAAAAAAAAAAAGAACGCTATTCCCTCTTTTGCGAGTGCACTTCCAGCTGATATCATCTATCAACGCAGACAGAGCTATCAAAAGCCAAAAGTCAAAAGTAAGTGCAGACATCAGCCCACAGAGAGAAAAGCAAAACCGGTCATGTCATTATTTTTGATACAGGATTCCTGAGAGAGATTATTTTTGCAAACTTCCACCAACGCAAAGGCTTTCTTTATCTTGTTCTATTCAGAGAGTCGCAGATAGGACGGCGGGTCAGCGAGAGGAAGACAGCCGTGGCCTTGTTATTTCTGTGCATCCTACAGGAAACAAGAGCCATTTCATTTATGAGACGCGAGGAAGGAATATGTTCCTTTATGGCAACGAGTCACAATGTAGCTGCCTGTACAGCGTGTGCTATTGGCAATTTTGCTCATTTCAATTTACGTTTGCACTGCATGTAAAGAAATCAAGCAAATCAAGGGAATTAAAATCAAAGCATTGGTTTGAAACATATTTTGTTCGCAATGTTCGCAGTGACAGACATCATCATTTTCATCAGGCTGGTTTTAGGTGGAAAGGTAGACTAGAAAGATGAGAAACCAATTTTCCTCTTTTGTATGTGTTCCGTGTTGAAGAATTGCCATAACTTCTATTACACTGGTCAACGACGTAGCACATCAGAAAATCTGGACTCAAGCGCACTTTTGAGGGGTCTGATGAAGACCACTTGGCCAAAATGTTACCATGTTTGTTGACGTGACCAGAATATACTCTTCGGAAGATCTGTGTGGGTGCTACCTTTTTATCTTTGGGTACTCAAGACTTAGCTTTGACAGGACAACAATGTTCAGTACTGCACCTCAAAAGTTCCTGGCCCATCAGAACGTTTGGACTCAAGAGTAGCACTTTTGTGGAACCGAGGACAAAAGCTTGAATGAGATATTTCTGATCAAAATGCAGCTTAACTGGTCAGTAGACTGAGCAAAGTTTTGACAACAGGTAGCAGGTCAGAAAAGGATAATTCTAGTGAGGTCCAAGGGGCAACTGGGTTGAATTTGCTATACTGTACAACTAATGGGGCAACTGGGGACCGGGAAAGGTGTGTGAAGATCCTGGTGGACATGAAAGGTAGACCAGAAAGGTGAGAAAACATGTCTCCAATGTAACAGGATATTAGCTATTTTTCCTCTTCTGTATTTTCACCTTATTGAACAATTTGAACAAGTGGCAAGACTTCTATCTGTCAGGTCAACAACTTTCAGTCCTGTGCCTTCCTGGCCCATTAGAACATCAGGACTCAACAGTGGGGACTTTTGTGGAACCAAGGGCCAAAATTGGAACTAGATATTTTAAATCAAAATGCTGCTCATGTAATGACTACTGTTCCTAAGGTGTGGCCCTGGAAGCAAACACAGACAGGTCAGACTGTGTAAAAACAAGGTTTACCTGATCAGTAGATACACTGAGGCTTGGCAACAGGTAGCCAGTCATCAAATAACACTTTTTGTGAACAAGTCCAAGCGGCAACTGGATTGTAGATCTTTGCAAGAGGAAGAACATACTGTAGGACAGGGCAGGTGTGCAAACAGGTGGACTGGAAAGGTAGACTAGAAAGGTGAGAATCATGTCTCCAACGTGGCAGGCTATTGGCTATTTTTCTTCTTTTGTAGAATATTGAGGAAGTTGTATAAGTGGTAAGACTTCTATCTGAGATGAGAAAATCTGGGCTCAAGAGTGAGGATCCAAGGACTAAAACTGGAACAACCTAGTTTTGATCAAAAATCGGCATACATACTGTCTTCTACTGTATGAATACCAAGGCGTGGCCCTGAAAGGAATCTCAACAGGTCAGGATAAAAACATGGTCAGTGGACGGAGCAAAGGTTTGACAATAGGTAACCAGTCAGCAAAGTGATACGTAGATAACTTTTAGTGAACAAGTTCAAGGGGCAAAGTGCGAGCCTGATGCCTCAATGAATCCAAACTGGTCCTGGCACATGGCCACCCTTTATAGAGTCTGGATCCGCTTGATGTTTCTGCCTGTTAAAAGGAAGTTTTTCCTCACCATTGTTGCCCTAGTGCTTGCTCCTGCTGGGAACATGAAAAGCGGCTGAGATAACTTCTGTTATGATGTTACAACACAAATGAAAACTTGAATCACCACTCACTACAAGCCTACAAGTAACCCAAACCTTATTCTGAGGACATAGTTTGGAGTTAAAACTGCTTAAGTGATGCATGTGAGGCATTGCTTTCACCTGCCACTCATGCAAGTTAGTGCTTTTGTCGTCCCCATTTGCAAAAAGTCCATCTATCATTAAGAAGACATGCACGTACTTCCTCTTAGATGACCACACCTTGACCTTTTTTCACGTCCTCTTCTGCATGCCGAGTTTGATTTCACGACGCCTATTGTCTATGAGGGCACGAGCCTGACATCCGATTAGAGCTGATAACTGTTACAGATAACCAGGACAAGGGGGGGAAGCCAGCCACAGGAGCGCGGATCCCAGCAGGTGCCGTTGAGGACTGAATCAATTTTGCGCACTCGCCAGGTCCCTGGCTTATTGAGCACACAGATTGACCCTCCTAAAGACGGCTGTTACCTCAAAGCCAAACACTGACCTTTGACTCTTGACCATCTGTTGGCTCCTCAGAAAAAAGCCCCCAGAATTGCGAGAATAAAGCTTTGCAGTGTTCGTTTTGGCAAGAAAACTGTATTTGCGCAGATAAAGGGATCAAATAGAAATCTAATACAGTAATTACAAAGCAATAGTTTAATGAAATTTTCTGGTTGCTACAGTTGCATGCTGTCTAGTGTGAGCCAGGCTCATCAGAGAGAGGTGAAATAATTATCACAGGCACCTGTTATGGCAAAGAACAGGTGGAGCTATAGCGTTTTTAATCTCACATCTCAACGGATATTATCAGGATGTGTGTGTGTGTGTGGGTGTGAGTGTGTTCGTGCACACAAATTTTATCTTTGTGCCAAGATGCTGTGATGTGTGTGTGTGTGTGTTAGGTGCTGAGTTAAGCCTCTGATTGAGAAACAAGCCACAGTAGCAACATGCCTCGCTGTTTCCCCCAGCATCTGTCTTGAGCAGCATGGGGCCTCTGCGCGTACGGGCGGGGAGGGAGGGAGGGTGGAGGAAGCCACGGAGAGGCGGCTTCCCTTCATCTCCCATTCCTCTTTCTCTCTTTCTCTCTCTTCTCATTATTTGGGAGGCAACGTTCGAGTTTAAAAAGACCCCTCTCTCCCTCCGTCTCCCTCCTTCTCTCGTCTCAGTGTGAGTTTTTTTGTCTTCCATCATCTGCGAGTCAGCGGCGGGTCATATCACAACACGACGCGCTCTGCTGTGAGTTTAGCACCAGACACGCCAGCTCCCCGCCACTTCCTTTGCACAGACACAATTTCTTTGAGACACACTGCGCCGCACTGTCAAAATACTGGAGGTAGATAAGGAAGATAGTGGAGCTGTCCTGACTCTTAGGAAAATCGCACTACTACTTACCTCTTTTTCTGTTTCCTGTGAACAGAAAGGTGGAAACACGCAGCAGTACTGGAAGTGGAAACAAAGGAATGGATTCCCAGTCTGAGCGTTTTGTTTTTAAATTAGTACCGAGGGTTTCAATGTACAGTATGGGTCAAATAAAGGTAACAATTTATCTGCAAGTTTCACAAGTCAACACAAACACCTTTGCAAGGCACGGCGAGAGGATGCACCCTTGTAATTTCATTCCCGTTGCTGCGGATATCATCTCTCTTTAGCTGTAATGATTAGTAATAAAGGTGCAAAATGAAGTCAGCTGGCTGTGAGATGATTGGCTCCATATGCCGGCTCTGTTGGGGTGCTATTTCATCCGGTTTGCTAGGGTTGTCCCGAATACCATTTTCGGGGCTTCAAAGCTTTGGTGAGAATTACTCACCAGTATTAGAAAGCTTTGTTTACTTATATACTTTTTTATTATTGTCATTGTGATTATAATGTCGATTCCATTGTTGCTTCTTAAGTGTCAAAAGTCAGCTTGAGCAGTTGCGAGCGCTTGGGGATTAGGGATGCACTGAGTCAGAATATATTTATTGCAGCAGCAGACGTAGTTACAGTTTGGCGTCCGACCTCATCACTCCTTGCAGATATTTTGGGCCCCTGTCTGGCCTGCAGGTGGATGCTGGGTGGTGGTGGGGCTGCATGAACAGGCAGTGATGCTGTTGCACAGTAGCGATGGCACTGACAGGCAGAGGGAGAGAAGACCGCCAGATTGGAAGGGTGCATTTAGTTTGTACTACAGTGAGTGAGGCGTGCACATGTGATTGCGGCGCGGCTCGAGTTGACTGCCTGAACTAGCTCGCCGGCGTTGCTGCATTATTCAGGAAAGCACAAATGTTGTGATGAAAACAGATATTTCTAAAGTTGCTTATTATTCAGAAACAGTCAGCTCCCTGATGACCTCAGTAGAGTTAAAAAAAAGGTTACATCTATACTTAAATCAATCACTGACTTAATGCACCGAGACGATCCCCTTCAACTGAAGGATACTGTATTTCTCTATACTTGTATATCTTCACTGTAGAGTTTCTTTTGCCAGTGCAGAACAGAATTTTTCAATTTATAAAATATCTTTTTTCAGTTTCCTATTTTGATAGCATATTTATTAAAAAAAAACAAGATATGAAGAGGTATTAAAAAATTGTCTCTGCATCTACAAATGCAAGTTAAGAGAACTTCTCTGGGCCCGAGCTCACCTGGGACGGACTGATGCAAAGTGAAAAAATGTGCCGAGGTCTGATGAGTCCACATTTCACATTTGTTTTGGCAAACAGTTGTTTTATGGTATTAACCACAATTTTGGGACAAATATTCACACTATTTTCTAGCTCACTATCTTCCTATGAAGTTTCCGTGTCAGAAGTTCAAGCTGTTGTGGGGGTAAGATGACCCGTCCTGAAAACCGGAGCCTCACATTAAGTACAAAAAAGTAAAACCTCAATTTCAAAGAATACAACCGGACTCTAAAGAGCTTCCTGAGTGTTTACAAGTGAAGGTTGAACAACTCTGAGTGTCCTTGAAGAGGTAGACGAGTCTATTAATAGACACAGACTGTAACTGTGTGTGAGGCTGGAGTAGGATGAGTAAAGTGGCATTTCAGAGCCATTCATCCAAACAAAGAGCTATAATCTTCAAGACAACATGTTGTGTTTTATGCCAATGTGAGCGGTGCTAGTCTGCTGGCCTTCATTTGGTGCACCTCTCCTTCTATCCTCTTCTATCACACGTCAACAAGAAGCACAAACACAATCACTTTTAGATTTAGGGCTATCAAACAGTTGCTGATGTTTTTTTGGTTTTTTTTTGTTTTGTTTTTTCAGACACAACCAAAAGAGGGTCTCAAATTTAACACAACAAATAACAAGATGCAGCATTTGTAGTGTCCTTAACTTTTGCAGAACTCTGCAGGAAGATGAATATCCATGATACAGATGTGGTTAAATGAAACGAGCGCAGATAAACTTTCCATTTCTGTTACATTACAATGCTAAGCAAAGTTTTTGAGAGAAATGTGTTTAAATAACTTTGATTTCCATCTGTGAATGTCTAGTTTTTGTAACATACACCATTATGGACAGAGCTGCCATTGTAAGAGAGACACAGACCTAAAGAAACAATCCTGTTTAACCCTCATCCAGCAAACAGGGTTGGAAGTAACAAATTACAATTAAATTACTGTACAAATTACTGTAATTAAGTCATTTTTGGGGGGTACTTGTACTTTTTGGGGACTTTTGGGTAATTTTACCCAAATTGTGTTGCCAATAAGGCTAAATGGGCCAATGAAATCCATGACATAGGGATGAAAAAATGCTGCAGCAAGCTTAGGGAGGTGACTGAATTCAGCTCGAATATTCGGAGAAACAGAAAAACCTCCAGCTAAACATCAAGGGTTAAAAGTACATAGTACTCTGAGTATTTTTTGAGAAGAATACTTTGAACTTTTATTTTAAACTTAAAGCATCCAAAAAATGACTACTGCAGTCCAAATAGAGTTATATTAAATCAGTGAGTTAAAGGTGCTGAGACAAAAAGTGTTACAACCATCCCTGGTCTCCCCTACTTTATTTTTTAACAGAGTCTAATTAATTAATCGTTTGTATTTTAATGTCAGGAAATTGGACATGGAGGCCACTTGTGAAGTTTTATTGACAGAGACAATGATAGTTGCTGAGCAACCAAGATGCAACTCCAACTGTGCAAAAAGTAGCAATATAACAGCGGTAAAATATGTAAGAATTAGCACATTTTCTTTGCCTTTTTGTGTAATTTAGATATAAAAGATTTTACATGAAAATATAGACGCTTTTAGGAGAAGTCAGGTAACAGCAGCATTGTGGGGTTTTTTTTATTTTACCAAATTTATTGCACATATAAATTTGAAAACAGTCAAAATGACTGCCTTGGCTGTTCTTTTGTTAAAAACTTTATGTGTAATGGAAGGCTGTGTTAAAAAAAAAAAAGGACCTCCTGGCTACATTATTCACTCGAGGCAATTTATTTGAATGCACACTGCCTCTCATATTATAGTCATGAACTGCTGTTATATGAGAACACAAGTATTGAGGAACACAGGTGGAGGAGTCCTAGTAAGTTGTGTTGAATTAGTTTTCAGTAAGATTTCCTGGAAAGAAACACTGAAAACTTAATGATTAGAAATGGTGACAGAGATCCTTTCAAACCTGCAGAATATTCAGTTATTAATGGAAAAAATTTCCTGTAGACAAATTCTACTTCACCGCAGGTGCAGCAGGCCGACCGACAGGTTGATTTCACCATAATTAGTATCAAGTTCTAGAGTCCTTTCTAGGAACCTTAGAGTTTACATATCAGTGCCTTGCTGGAGTTCTTTCGGAGTCGAACTTTATGCCAACTGTGAAATCATTTTGACTGAGACTTTAAGAGTATCTGCATGAAGATGAATACGGTGGTGAAGTGCAATAAGTGAAATTTACCAGAGGTTGCCAACACCTCAAAAGTGCTCAGTTGTGTACTCAGTCAAAACAAAGATGAGGAAAAAGAGATTATGGACATTTTAATACATAAAGTACTGTATTATTCTATCTTCATTGGCTCAGTGAGCAACATTGTTTCCTCTTTCACCCCTGGCACTGATTCTGCCAGCCAGTTTAGCTGGACTGGGATTCAGTTCAAGATGTATTTGACACCGTTGCCATATTTTGAATATCTGATCCAAACGAATTTTTCCACTGTCAAGATGCCAGACAACTGTATTCAAACATTTACTTTTCTTTTTTTTAGAATTATTCCAATCAATCTGCTCTCCACACTTGCGCCCTCTGAGGGGAGGTTGAAATGGAGAGTCGATTACATTAATGTAAAATTATTGCTTTAAACTTGGTGGTATTAAAATGTCAGTTAGCAGGCCAGCACCACTCTCCGTGATGCTGGAACTGTGGACCCTGCAGTGGTGGGTAGAGTCCTGAAAAGGGGCCATTACTCCCATTAAAAATTACTCAAGTGAAAGTGAAGATTACCATTTGAGAAGCCCAATCAAATAAAAGTAAAAGTACCTGGTTAATAAATTACTTAAAGTACAAGTTACTTTCCAGTTTAATATTTTTTAGAGTGTACAGCAATGGGAAGTAATGTTAACGTTGGACTTGGCAAAGGTGGACTAAACCAAGAAATGCCTCATAAAGTTATAGTTAAGAAAGTTTTTAAATTTTTTAACTCTTTGTTAACTATGTCTTTCTAAAAATCCAGATGCTAAAATGGCATCAAAATGCTCAACTCATGAGTGTCATGGACTATTCCATGATCCTATTGTACATCTGCAGAAATGAGTCAGGAAGACAGCTCAGCGTGGCGTAACTACCCCAGTGGTGCTGAAAGGTGGAGGAAGCGGGACAATACTAAATGACAATAACCACATCAGCCACAGTCTGTTCACCTGGTTGCAGTCTGCTGACAAGAGATGCAGAAGTATCCACTGTCAAACCACCAGACTTCAAAGCAGCTTCTTTCCCCTGGCTTGTGAAACTTCTCAATTCATCTTCCACACTGCATCATATGAGCTTTATTATCATTTATTCAAAGACTGAAAAAGGGGGGAGAATAAAGGATGTGAAGGGCCCCACAGCTACGTTTGCCTTCGGCCCCAAAATGACTAAATCCACCCATAGATGTTGGCACCAACTAGACATCTAAAGCACATCAATTTAAAAGCCCAACACACCACTAGCTTCAAGATAAGTCAGTCAAAAATCAACATTACACATGAACAATTACGAGCTAACGTCAGCTAGCTAACTACATTTTCACCTACAGTGTGTTACTTCAATGTGCTTATATACTGGGAGGCACTACATTGTTTTAACTGTTGTCTTTTTTCAAGTTTTGGTATACAAAGTGTGGCCAGGGATTGTCACTGGATGCTGCCTTTTTTTCTGGGTTTTGGTCAAAGGTTGGTGACGCAGGAGACACAGTTGAAAATAGAGTGATACACTGTTTTATATTGATGTTATTAGTGCTATAACTGTTATTTTGTGTAAAATTTGTGTAGTTGGGTTAGGTTTTATTCATTATGTACCTTTGTTGAGTGTTTTGCATTTATTTATATACTTTAAACTGTTAACAGTTCATGTATTGTTCAATTTTAAGTCCAAATTTGCCTTACACACTACAACCGTTTTAACAGTATTGTTTAAGCACTGGAATTGGAAAAAACCCACAGAATACCCAAACCCAGAGCAGAGTAGCTGTAACAAGCAATGAATGGAAAAAGTAGCAAAATAAAAAGTAGATTACTAGCTCAAAAATACAGAAGTAAAGAGCAGAAATACTATCTAAAACTAAACTAAACTAATAATAACCATCACTGCCCACACACCTGCATGCAATACATCCAATAGGGGGCGCCACTCAAAAGTCAAAAGTTACAGCAAAGAAGAAGAAGAAGAAGAAGAAGAAAGAGTCAACAGTTTCTGACAACAACAAACATGGCAACACTGGAGGAGGTTGTAAAAATGTACCTCCTGTGGGGCCATTAAATTCACTACATCATGAACTTTTTGGACATGTCTTGCTTGAATTACTGGACACACTGCTCCCACGACTACTAGTGGTACTGCTCCATTTCATCCATGTCCGTAAGCTTTCAGAAAATGTGAACAAATATGGACAGAAGGCTCCATCCGTATCCGTTTTGCATAACTGAGCCTCGACTACCCACGCCTGAGAATTTAAAAATGGATGAACAAAACTACAAATAGTTTCTGACTTAATTAAAACATTTTTTGCTGAGTAAGGCTACCTGCGGTCGAGTCCAAACTAAATGTGATCATGCCGACAGAAGGGTTGAGAGGCTGATTAAATCATATTCTCTGTCACCAACACACCACACACACACACACACTGAAGGGAAGCCAAGTCCAGAAGAAAGCCAAGTACACAAACAATAGTTTGGTTGTGTCAAAGTGAAGGAGGCATATCATTAACACCAGAGTTGTAACTGGAAGGGGCCAATCAACACCTGTTTCCACTGTTATCACGCTTGCACAAAGAGAAGATTTGTGTCACAGCATCGACGGTGACATTTAACCACAAAAAAACTAAATATTCACACGCACAAGTGAGTCAAAACAAACCCATCGGAGCTCGCCACATCCCGGCTAACTCCCGTTGTTTCCTGAAAGGCAACAATTTTGGCTAACTGGCTGTTGTGCAGCACATTCTTATAGCAAAGCCGGGCCTATATAAAGCAACGATAAGACGGCGACTGTGGTGCTTCCAAGCGAGTCATCTCCGGCAGCCAGCCTAGCTATCATTATCTGTTAAAGAGCCTCCGTCCCTATGGATCATCATTACGAGGCGCATTAGAAAATACTTTGATTAAACTCCCCTAATCCAGCACAGACAGCTGCAGTCCATTCACAGCTGCCTAATCTCCCCGCCACTAAATACCACCGAGACAATGGGCAACAAATGACAACTTACGTGAGAGGGGGGGCAGAAATAAAGGAGGGAGAAAACAAAGAAAAAGAGGGAGAGAAAAGGGAGGGGAGAGCTGATTCCTCTATCAAAGGCAGGCGGTAAACAGTGCTGATGGCGAGCCGTATCATGCCAGGAGATGGCTGATGCTTTCTGTGAAATGAAAGGGGATCCGGAGAAAGACAGAGGGAATGTGAGGTACAGGGTAAAGAGTTTAGTGAAAGACTGATGCGAGCGGAGAGGAGAGGAGGTGGGGTGGGAAGGAGCAGGAAGAGGAGGATGATGGAGTTGCGTCTCCCCTCGGCTGGCAGATGAAATGTTGCACATGGAGGAGAGATCTCTTTCACCGCGACTACAAACAGGGCGAGGGCGCTGATGGGAGCTGCCGCAATCAAGATGAGAGGAGAGAAACGAGAGTACAGAGAGAAAGAGAGAAAAATGAAACTACTCCTCAATGGTACAAATCACCGCAGGGAGGTTATCAGGGCCGTCGGCAATCACTATAATGACAACATGGTGTGACATGATAGTTACAGCACTCAAAGAAAATCATTCGCCCGGGCTGGGGAAGAGATAGGCAGGCGGGCAGCTTCATAAATACTGGTCTGGCCGGGAGACTGAGAGTATACGTGTGCGTGTATGTGTGTGTACATGCTACATGTATGTGTCCAGGTCCATGTGTACATCGCAGTATTTAAGATGATGGCTGTGTAGCTGTTGAGTGGAGGAGGAAGAGGAGGAGGAGGATGGGCAGGTGAGTGTGTTGTGATTGTGTGGGACGGCGTTGATCAGTGAGGAGGCGCGACTGTAAAGATTTGTTTTGATTGTTCGGTTTATCTTTTTTTTTTTCTGTTTTTGTGTTGTTATCAGTAGGGTTAGCAGTTGTGGTGATGTTCTTCTTTCAAAAGTCAGAACAAAATGAGTTATTTTAGATAAACTTTAGGGACTACCAGCAGCAAACATGACCACTGAACAAGTCAAATTTACGACTACAAATAAACCGTTGTGTCCACTACATTTTTGTCACATTTCGGGGCTCAATAATAATGATTGCCCACTTGCCCCGGGTGAATAAAATGCACTGACAGGCAAGTAAATCTGGCAACTCACTTGCAGGCAAGTGGTAAAAAAGAATTAAACTATCAAACTATTCTGACGATCAAGAAATTTAAGTAATTTTTCATGCAAAAATGGCAGAAAAGGCTCTTTTCAGCCTCTCAAATATGAAGATTTCCCATTTTTTTGTTGCTTATTATCATATAAAACTGAATATTTTTGGATTTTGGACTGAGAAAGTGAGACATTTAAACACTTTACAAAGCTGGGATGGTCATCTTTCAGCCCTAGATTGAACGTGACAATTAACTTTAGATTTGTTGTTATTTGACAACAGACAATAAATAAAATACTTTGTATGGGGGCAAGTAAAAATTGACTTTGGGCCAGTAGATTTCTGACAAAACATTAACATCAAAATGCATTCAGGAGCATAAACTAGCAGTCTGACACAAATACGGGACGGGTTGTGCAATCGCGCTCAGTCTCCTACCAGAGTGCCAAAAAGACCTCCAAAAGCCAGTGTCCAATCAAGAGGTTTCCTGATCAGATGTCCTCAACTGGCTCCTTTCGATGTTTTGGTCAATGACCCTCATCATTGTCAAAAAAATCGTGTGTCTTTTTGCTTTTTACTGTCAACTTTTCTCCTACGCACCTGTCTACCTAAAGGAGTGCAAAGGTTTTGCTCTTTTATGACTAGTCCAAGTTCCTACATGGTTAATGTTGTGAAAAGGTCACAGTTTGGTTAGGTTTAGGCACCAAAATTACTTTGGTTAAATTGTGGTAAGTGTGTGCAATCAGTCACTACATGATTAAACATCGCCACCTTTGCTAGTCAGCCCCTAGAAGTCCTGGTCAGTTAAACTATTTATCAATATTTTATTCATGCACGATGCAAGTTAACTGGTGCCTCTAAGATGTTATGCAGCTGCCTGCCACTAGTCGGGGCTGGCAGCCCATCAGATGGCAGCCCTCTCACCGTATGCTGTAAGTGCGTATGCCCCAAAGGCCCAGGCAACCCCGGATTTTTATAGCAGCAAAGTCGGACAGATGACAGCTCATAAACCAGCGCAATTTGGCAGTGTTTTAATCTAGAAAATGGAAATAAGGTTGAATGTAGACTGTGACAGAATAAACTGGTATATAACCATTTGACATGGCATTAACCTGCAAGGAGAGCACTGCGATCGTCTGGAAAGGTGGAGCACTTCATGAGTTGTTGTCATGTCTTGTAGGTTAATGTGTAATGTTTATATTGCACAGCGCAAAGTGGCACATTTCAGCGGCATTTAAAATACGATTTGCTGATTGTAGACTGTGATTACTGGCTTTAAATGGCTCCTAATACACAGTATGCATGTAACATCATGTAACTTAAAACTTTAGAAAACTTGAGACATTTGGTTTCACATGGAACATGGACCCCAGCCTCCTAGGTCAAAGTCCGGTGTTTGTGTGACTCAGTCCATCCACCCCACCTCCTCCGTACGCAGACTTTCTCACTGTTTATAGCACACCACCTGACCCGGATGAGTTTGAAGTTATTTGAAAGTCATCTCATACAGACGCTAAAGGGTATCTTTTGCATTCTGAATGAGATGCTGAGGGGCGTGACAAAGTCAGTATTTGATGACCTGTGAATGAGAACATGCTGCCTTACCCTGTCTTTAAGGGTGAGCCCAAACATTCTGGTTGATATGCAACTTCAACAGTTGGTGTCTCTGGTGTCGCATTTGTGCTTCATAGTGCGCCGGATGTTTTCAATAGGAGACAGGTCTGGACTGCAGGCAGGACAGAATAGTACCTGAACTCGCCATGCTGTTATAACAAGTGCAGAATGTGACTTGGCAATGTCTTGCTGAAATAAGCAGGGACGTCTCTGAAAATGATGCTGTCTAGACGGCTGGTATGTCGCTCCAAAACCTGCATGTACCTTTCACCTGTTACCATTGCATGTTTTACACAGGGTCCCATCTATTTCAGAATTGTGGTTGTAATAATAAAACACCATAGTGGTGATTTTAGATGCTCCATTCATTTGGTTTAAAAGTCCCTGCAGGTGCTTAGATAACATTTGTGCTGTGGTGCGTTTATGTCCTTTGGTAACCTCCAAATTCAGCTGTCTGAAACACCCAAGAAGAAGCTTTAGACGTTGACCTTATATCATTTTTGTTTTCTGGGGTTCATTTTCTGATAACGTAGCTCACGAGTGCAACACCATTCAGCAGCTGACACTCAAGTGGCGGCTTTGTTAGAATTAAATCTGTTGGGTGAAAAAAAAAAAAGCCATTATAACATGAAAACATCTCGTTAACTAGAAGCCGAGTGTCCAGGTTCGGTCATGGCTGCGTACACCTAAGTGAATTTAATGGACAAATTCAATCTGAAATCATCACCTGGACTCATCTGGTCAGTCTATTTCTTGGAAAGAGCAAATATCATTAAGATTTTGACTTGTGTGTGTTTGTGTGTGTGTAGCGTGCATGGTAATTTCCCTGAGCCATGCTGAGGTGCTTCTGGATGAATCATACATGGACATGCTCGCAACAGCCATGCTGGGGAATAATGAGACCCAATGAAGTGAAGAATATGAACACACCTAGTCTACAACAACACCCTCTCCCTGCCTCTTCCATTCGCTAACCCCCCCCTCCTCCTCCTCTTCCTCATATTCATCACCGCCCCCTCTCTTCTTCTCTGATCTCCCCGCGAAGGTGTGCCGTACAGCGGCGTGGCGCCTATTTGCGGTGTGAGCATGCATGTATTATTACACATCTACCCTGCGTGATGGCGGGGAAGCGGCAGATTCGGCGGCCACGGTTGTTATGCGGACGGATGATTGTGCTTGGAAACAGAAGAGGTCCAGGTTAATACGGCTCAGCTCCGCGTCGGAGAGGCTGCTGGCAGGGGTCAGAGGTCGGCTGATGAGAAAGCACAAAGCTAGCGCCGGGCTTCTCTCTGTGTTTGTGTGTGTGGGCAGCGCGGAGGTCAGGGAGAGTGAGTCACTGCAACCACACAGGCCTACACACACACACACACACACTCCTGAAAGGCGTACACACAAACGCAACTCACTCTAAACAAGTTTGAACGCACACACTGATAAAGACACACAGATTGTACTTTGATGCACGCACATCCTTGCGCGCTGGGCCTTTGCTGTAGGGCCTCCTAGGTTTTATTTACAGAAAATCAATTAAAAACAGTTCTTAGCCCACAGGAATGCAGCAACAATATTATCATGTCTTACTGAAGAAGCTCATTCTAGACTCATAAATCAGACTGGCATTGTGCTACTTAAAGAAGTTGCACTTGTTACCAAACGTCTGCTGAACTGCAAATTTTGCCGCAATCCAAAAACAGAATTTGGAGTAGGGGTTGCCAACCTGGGAATTGGCAACCAACCAATTGGTTGTGAGTTAAATCTGACAGGTACTGAGATGTTTATGAGGATAGCTGAGGTAAATTAGTGCCTTTTTCACTCAAAACTTACATTCTTTTTCTTGTAAATTTCTGTTTTCTTATGATTTTTACCTCTACATACCTAAAATGGTTCACATGAAAGGGTTTGAGAAGGAACAGTGACTCTTTGGTTCAACTTCTCACACCCTGGAGACACATGGCAAGACATCACAGGTTCTGAGGATATGGTGGCTGAACAAAATAACAAGTACAGACCTGTGGAATCAAACCAACATTCAAATAAAAAGGAGAAAGGAACCAACCAACATAACAAGACTCTGGACTACAACCCACATGGAAACCAAGACCTGAAACCAACTGGAGGCAGTCCAAGCTCGATGAGCTAAACAAGACCCGGACCTCCTGGCAGGAAGCAAAGACCCTTGCGCAAATGAGAGTGATTTGGAGATCCATGGTGGATGCTCTGTGCTCCCAGGGGGGCATAGGGGACTTAGTCAATCACAGGTAGACATGTCTTTGTTTCAAGTAGACTCACAAGTCAGTCTCTAAACGCTTCAGTCAGTGGAGAGTGGGCAGTCTCCAAGCTGTCATTGCTAAAACTGGGTGGAAACAATTAGTTTGCATAAAACCTCCATTGCCAAACCAATAGACCTTTATCAAGAGCATCGTTCATAGTAAGGCATGTCCTCGACAGAATGTAAGAGCCGTTCAAGCAGCTATCTTACATTTAGAAGACCCCAGATGATCAGTAGGTGCAGAGATCTCCTATTTCCTGGTATCATAAGACCATGCTTTAAAGAGGCAACAAGGCAAAAAAGCCATTACTGTCCGTGTCCAAGAATGAAAGTTGCCCATCTTGCAGTGCTAATGCCATATAATGTTGTTAGAATAACCTGACTCCAGTTATTCCCATCACTCACAAGAATATTCTAGATTTAAAGGTCCAGTGTGGAAGATTTACAGGGTTTTCTTGCAGAATATGGCAGTAATGAATAACATTTTCATGTTTTCATTGTATAATTACATGAAAATAAGAATTGTTGTATTTTCTTTACAACACCTGAAGATTTGGATTCTTCAACCTCAGTCTAAATAAACCCTGATGACATCATCAGGGTTATTTTTTGCCAGACTTGACAAAGCTCCTCGAGATGCACTGAAGATTTTATACAGCTGTTTTTCAGCCTGACCATGACGAGTAAACTGAAATTCAAGAGAGACCTTCTTCAAATGCGATGTTTCTAATGCAAAGTGGTTTGATACAAGCGATAACGCCTGAAATATTTAGGATAAATTCCCCACTAAAGGGTTTATAATGCCCTTTTTTGTATATGATTCTCAGGAAACAAATGACCAGCAACTTTTTAACCTTGAGTCTGAAATATACTGTTCAAAGTCAGTCCATTACAACAAGAGAAGGGCACTAAGCTGTTTTCCATATGGGGGTCAGTCACTGTGCAGTAAACAGACCTACTCATCCAACGTAACCCCCCGGTCACTTCCCCCCACTTCGCCCCTCTCTGAGGTCCCCGCAATCATGAAAATGATCACTATCACGGCAGCAGCCGCCGCCGCCATCATCGACTGGACTTCGGGACTCTGCCGTGCTGAGACAGTATCAGTCAGAGGCCATTTACATAATAACAGCTCATCATTCAAAAAGGTCCTTTTGTTTGCGGTATAACAGGAAACTGTCAAGATGTCACCCTCGGCTGGGGCCTCAGCACGCCACGCCGGTAAACAGCAGAGGAGGAGGGGTCTAATTGTGGTCGGTGAGTGGCGTGGCGAGGACGAGGAGGAAGAGGAAGAGGAGATGGCGTGGAGAAGACACAAGTGGACATGAGTGGAAAACACTAGAAAGACTGACAAAGGGAGGAATCAGAGGCAAAATGGCCCAGGAAAAGGAGGGAAGCGTTGATTGGCGGGAGACGAGTGATTGAAGGGAGATTCGAGTCACACAAACCGTCTCGGTGAGTCACCCCGGCATCAAGAGCCCACTTTACCCGCCGATATTCCCCGACCTAAAATTAAACTCCAGGGAGACGCAGATGCAAGTCTGGGGCAGGAAGGGATGAAACAAATTTAACATTAGAAAATTGTCAATCTCCCACTCTAAGTAATCATTATTGCTTCCCCCCTGAAGCTGTTTACGTGGAGAGTGCATGTTGCAATTTTACCTGGAACTTTGAATTTATTGTGCGAGCGTGTGTGTGGAATTACAAACAAATTTATTTGATGAGGTAGAAAAGTTCTCAGACGGTCTGACACCTGCAGACAGACCATGCTGCACCGCTAGATATATATGATGGATGTTGATGACTTGTTGGAGTTTAAAGCCTCTGTAAACCCGGATCCACGGATCCACTGATCCACTAAAACAGTCATCTGAGTGGAGAAGGTTTCATGTGGCCTTGTGAGCATCATTCATCATATTAAAAAGAACAGTATATGACTGTAATGATTGCTTATGAGTCAGTTGGCTATTTGTGGGTCAACAGAATAACCCAGGTCCATCCCCACTGCTAAAAATGACCAAATCACCTACTGAGTAGCATAGAGCATAGAACGATTAAGCTCACAACTCAGCCAGTTGTCCACGTGAATGCAAAAGAAAGTATATCTCCCAACCTTGATGACAAATCCAAGTCATGGCAAAAGTCTTAGCAGGCAAATTGCAAGTCAAGGTCTGAGATGAAGGAAGAAATTAAATGTGCTTCAAGGTCTGTCTGGTTCACTCGTCACAGGAGAGACTTGGAAAAGGAGAAAAAAGTCACCGAAAAACCCAAAACAAAACAAAACCCTCTGATAAGTACAGATCTGGCGCTGAAATTTTACTCACTTAATAAAACTTTGTTGCCTCAGTCCATGCCTAGTTTCAAACTCTTTACTGTGTCAAGGTTTCTGTCTTTCCGACTGAATGCCGACCATTTAAATGAACATTTTCTCTTCAAAGCTGTGTTAATTGTGTTTGTAAGAGACCATGTCCTTCACTGCAGAGCTTCAGTAAATCACGTCGTGCTATAAGGCCCGCCTGCCTTTTTTCGTTCGCTCATTTTCCTCATCCAGTCTTTTGGTAGTCAACTCGCACCAAGTCTAAGTTCTTTATTTTTGTGACTAAAGTCTGACTCAAGTCCAAGTTTCAGGTCTCCAGCTCTATGAAAACTCAACCTTCTGCTGTATGTCATTGACATATGAAGGCTGATTCATAGCTCCACCCACCAATGACTCAATTTCACAATTAAAAAGCAACCCTTAATCCTTGTGCATCTCAAATCCAGGAGATTTTGCATGTCTTGGGGCTGCTTCAGTTTGAACGGGCTTGAAGCCAGAGCTCACACAGGCACGCACTTATACTCCTAAGCCATGACAAGCACACATACACCCAACTTGGTTTTCTTCACACCTTCCTGTGTGTGTGACAGGAAATCACCAGCAGCCACTCGACCCAGGAGCGATTTCTCCTCATCTTCGCCGCTCCTCGCGGGCCTCTCAGCATCCACTCCTTCCTCAGACCTGCTCCTCCACGTCTCTTCCACCCTCATTGCCTCTCACATCATTTGACATCAAAGGGGCCGCGACGACTCTCGCTGTTTACCCTCCCTAGCAGGCGCTCATTACAAAAACATCAAAATAAGCCGTGCAGAGAGGCAGGGCGAATTAATGATCTCCCTGTGCCACCGGTGCCCTGCACGCCCTCCCGAACGGTGCCAGGCCATTTGATGCAGAGCAAATACACTCTGATACACGTGCGTGCGGAGGCAAACGTGCGGCCGGACGCATACGTGCGTGTCCGTATATTCCGCGCACACACCCACACATGCTCCGGCGCCAGGGCCCATGGCTGCTAACGACCGTTCAATTAGTGGAAATTAGGGAAGCATTGTGAGGTCCATGCTGTGACCATTAGTTGTTGGAGAAAAGGACAAGGAGTGTGGGCCAGGATTAATCCCTCAAGAGCGAGACGGAGAACCTCGCAGGTCACCATCCAGAAGGGCTTCTTAGTTTTGACGCTAACGACCCCCAGCCAGGGTGGAGGACACTGTGATCGGTCTGTTTTTATGTAATTAGGGGGTCCAACTGCAGGTAAAGCTGTGAAGATTGGATTTTAAACCTTCCTATGTGTTATTAGCAGAGGTGAGAAAGTACACACATTGTGTACTCAAGTAGAAATACAGGTACTTGTGTAAAAAAAAAGAAAGCAGAAGTACTGATTCAACTTCTTTACTCAAAAGTGAAAAAGTTCAGGCTCTGAAATGTTTAAAAAAAAGTATAAAGTATAAAAGTAAAAAAGTTGTCCTCTGAAGGACATTTATGTTTCTGCTAGCTAGCTAAGCTAAATGAACTTTCGAGTGTCGAGTTGATTCATTGCTTTCGTCTTGTTATGTCTTTTACGTTGTTATTCATCTTGTTGTACCTTTTTTGTCTTATTATGTCCTTTACACTGTTTTTAGTCTTGGTATGTTGTATTTGTCTAGTTATGTCCTTAACCTCATTTTTCGTTGTCTTTTTCATCTTGTCACGTCTCTTGTCTTTCACATGTGGTTATGTCTTTTACGTTGTTCTGTCTTGTTAAGTTTTTTTTGTCACATTACACCTTTTATGATGTTTTTCGTCTTGTTGCGTTGTATTTGTCACGTTATATCTTCAACGTCATTTTTTATTATGTTGCGTCTTTTTCATCTTTTACATTGTATTTCCTTTCTTTTTTGTCTTATTACATCTTTAACGTTCTTTTGTCTTGTTATGTTGTTTTTGCCTTGTTACGTCTTTTTTTCTATTTATGTCTTACTACATCTTTTGTCTTGTTACGTCGTTTTGTCTCTTGTCTTTTTCTTGTGGTTACGTCTTTTGCATATTTTAGTCTTGTTATGTCTTTTTGGCATATTATGTCTTTTACAATGTTTTTTCCTCTTGTTACATTGTTTTTGTCATGTTAAGTCTTCACTGTCATTTTTTGTTCTTTTTCATCTTGTTGCATCTATTTTGTCTTCTTGCGTCTTTTTCATATGGTTATGTCTTTTACATCGTTTTTCATTCTGTTCGTCTTTTTTGTCTTATTACATCTTTTACTATGTTTTTGTCTTGTTACATCTTTTGTTTTGCTTTTATCGTGTTATATCTTTTTGGTCTTGTTTGATCTTGTTTGTCTTGTTATGCCCTTAATGTCATTTTTCATCTCGTTGCATCTTTTTCGTGTTACGTCAGACGTGCACAATATGCACTGATGGAGACACCAAGAACTCGCCTCTTGTCGTTCTTGTCTCATCTCATAGAGAAGGCACCACAGAATGATGCAAAATGAAAATAATCACTAATTCGCCTGCATTAAATGCATTAAAACAAAAGTATCAAGCCTGTTTTCAAAATGTAAGGAGTAGAAAGTACAGATATTTGTGTCCAAATGTAAAAAGTTGTCAGAAAAATAAATACTCAAGTAAAAACCTACAGTAACAAAGTATCTGTTACTTCTCACCTCTGGTTATGAGCAAAGCTTTGTGGGTGCATCCAGTTGTTTCAACAGCAGATTCAACACACGCTCATTAGACAAGCAGTTTGAAGCAAATCCTCATTAGATCGAGTGATTTCATACAAATTGCTGCCCAACAAAAGCAAACTGGATTGTTAAATCAAAGTGCTTTGCCAATACATTGTGACACAACACATACATCAGCGTGCACAGGTCGCTCTGCAACACATGGCTTTCTCCATGCATGTAATGCCAGGTTTTTATTTGGAAATTAATTCTTAATCTAATCTATACAGCCCTATTAATAACTATTATAAAGCACACCCCAGTCATGAATTAATCAGGGATTGGTAATTAGTGTAAAATTTAAATGCATGTTGTAAACCCACATTGAGTGTCTGGCACTAGACGGAGGTGCCAAGCCATCGCTGTACTAATTAGTTTGCAATTATGTTTAATAAGTTCTGTGGAAGCCAATCATCTTACAGTCGGGGAGCTGGGCTCTCCTGATACAGGCACTGTGGAACCAACATGGAGGAGGCAGTGACGAACATCGCATCTTATACTTTTTTTTTTTTTTTTTTTTTCTGAGGAAGGTTTGCTGAGCAATGCATGCTTGATTTTTGAGCAACGCCCTACTTCACACTCAGTTAAACACGCGTCCTGCTGGGAGCTTCCCGGTGCAGCCAAACTTCACAGTTTCTCTCTTGGATCCGAGTACAACCATAATTTTCCGCTGTTCCCCTCTGAGCTCAGTTATTTTGTCATGAAGAGTAATTTTGGTGTCCCCACTTTTCTCTCCTCTGCCTCCTTGAGCTTCTGATTTCCTACATTTCCCAGAGTGCCTTTCAAAAACAAGGATATTCTCTAAATGGGATAATATACTGACTGGGGTGACGGGAAGCTTCACTCTTTTCAGTAACTAAATTCTTTCAGGTTGTCCGGTGGTGGTGAATGAGTGCAGGAGAGGTTCATTAAACTCCCTTCACCCTGCAGCCAAACTGCAGACACTAATATGAAACTTAGATTAAAATCCACTGGCAAAGTGATTCAAGTGCTTAAATGTACAACTAAAATGTTCAGTCAATCCATCACTTATCCTGAAGGGAAACGTTCAGCAGCATTTTAGCTCAAAACTGTCCTGAAGCTGCATTCCATTCTGTTTGCTCTTTTGATTAGAAACTGGTCTGCAAGCTCCTTCTACATTGGCATATGATGGAACCCAGTGCGTAGTGGTTAGTATTCATGAAGCATGCACACACACACACACACCCCACACACACACACACCATTAGGCCTATATTGTATATTTTACCAACAATATGCTGGATTTTACAGTCAAATCAGTTACTTTAGTGATGGTATTGGGAAGTAGAGAGGTCAAAGAGAAAGATTTCAGAACCATGGACAGCGCTCTGACACTCACAGTTGTCACATGATCAAATGGAGACTTGACATTAGACTTTTTTAATACTTATTCACAGTTTTTATAGTTTATAAATTTGTGACAGATTGCTACTGGCATATATAGCAAATGGCATCATCTTTGAGGGCCCGCTCCTACTATGGGCCCCCACACCCCACAGGCCCCAGTGCAACCTCACAGCCTGCACCGTCCACATTTACACCCCTGCTTCGACAGATGAATTTTCCCTTAAAATTCTAAAAAGAAGCCCATCATGCCATATGAGATCTCTTGCAATTACCAGTTCACATCAACCGCACTGAGACTGAAAAGTTCTGACTCAGTGTTTAACAATACACAAGTCCCTGAAGAAGCAAACAAACGAGAAAGCGTCATGGCCAGAGTGTGTTAAATCATCACACAGCTGCTGACATTGAAGTGTCGACAAACAGTGATGGTAAAACAGCTGCAAAGCTAACTTTGACAGCGGTAACAACAATATGAAATCCTGAGATCATGATAACACCAAGACAGTTGATTTAGTGAACTGAAAAAAGGAAAAACATAAACATATTTTTAAAAAATCAGGTTTCACTTGTTCGCTAAACTGCTGCAAACGATGTGGTGTGACAACATGTGTAGTGACGGGGGTTCATTACCTTGGAGCGGTTTCCTGACAGCAGGTTCTTCCCATTCTGTCGATGTGCAGTGAATGCAGCATCACCCCAAAACCTGCAATGAAATATTTACTGGTGTTAACCTCTACTCTAGCTGTGCCGGAAATGTGTTGACATGATATAATTTTGCATGTATGAGGCAAAATTATGCCAATAACACATTTTTTTCTTATTTTTACATTTTTCTTATTTTTATTTTCAAAGTTTTGCAAGTGTCAAGTCTTAACACTTAAGTTCCAAGTCAAAACAGACAAGTCCTGAAACAAGTAAATCAAAGGCAAATCCCAAGTCCTGAACTTTGAGATAGATCTAAACAAGTCATAATGTAACAGTGAGTTTCCAGCCTCATTTATTTACAAAGTTACCTCACTGACAAGCTAATGTTAGCTAAGCATTAGCTCTCTAACGATGAATTACTGTTACTGGTGACACTCAAATATAAAACAAAGTTGGAAGTTGCTGCACGTCGGTCTAATTTTCGACCTGCAGGTTTTTTCATACTTGTAAACTTTAGCTTTATTATTTATTATCATCATTTTTTTTCCAGCTGGTGCTCCATAATGTATGTTCATGGCACACTTATATATTACTTTTTAATCTTTTTTGTGTCAAGCAGGGGAACAAACGAGATAACAGACCCAAAAATGCAGTCCAGCTTACGTGGATGACGAGGTAGCACAAAACACATGTGACAAAAGCTGTGAAAATCCAAAATCCAAAACAAGGCAGAAGTCCAAGATGACCAGGAAAACACAGAGAGAGCTGGGAGTCTCAGCACAGAGGACGACTGCAAAGTGACAACGAAGGAGGGGACAGAACCAAGGCTAAATACAGAGGGAGGCTGATCAGAGGCAGGTGAGAACAATCAGTGATTAAAAAGGGCAGAAAAACAGACAGGAAGTGAAGCAACAGAAACAAGAGGGAAGGTGAGGATTACAAAATAAAACGGGAAATTCTGAATATAACACACCAAACTGTGACACTTTGGGCTGTATTTTCAAGTTAAAAGGCTCAAGTCACATGTCACTGGTGTCGAGGGCTGCCACCTGTCCTGTATAATACAGGACTGTCCTGTATTCAAGAGTAAAACACAATGTCACACACTGCATCAACACAAGAGGCAAACTGTCCTGTATTTTCATGCAAACTCTACTCTAATGCACACAATGTTTTGTGAGATAATAACACAAAAACAGTCTCATAAGACAGCCATATTTTCATTACCCATGGTAGACCTGAAGCAAAATTCAGCAGAGGACTAACACGTCCCGAGGGCAGAGGGAGTTATTTTTATGACCAAACATTTTGCCCATGCATATATTCTAATGTTTTAATCTATAAAATAGTTGATGCCACGTTATCGACTCTTTATTTCCTTGACATTCATGTTGAGAGCAGCAAAGGACTGAAAATTTAATGGGGGAGGACACCCAGACCCCTGCTTGAGTCCACACCGCTGAGTAAAACTCAACTGAAACTACAAAATTAACAAAAAGTTAAGATAAACTAATCCAGCCTCATCTCCAAAATAAAGGACAATACAACACAAAAAAAGTGATCTGTGAGCTATGAATGTTTTTAAGAACGCTAATGAGAGAAGTGTCATCTGCTTTGACCTGAAGAAAGAGACGGGAAAGGAGGGAGAAACCATTTTTATTTCAGGCTCTGGAGGAAGAAGCTGTGGACAAAAGTTAATGAGATATCATTCTTGGGAGCACAAACGGATCAGGGGGGCCATGTTGCCACGCTGGAAGACTGACAACAAAATGAGAGCGTGTAACACCATCACCTCCTAAACCCTGATAAAACAAAGGAGACTCTGTTGCGGGCGTAGCCGTTTAAATTATACTGTAAAAGTTCGACGAATATCAGAGAGGACGAAGCGATGCACTCCTCAACCCCCTGGATAAAAAAAATAATAATAATAAAGAAATCAACACAATGAGCAGTATGAATGCATGAACCCTGGCTCGGTTATCTGCCAGGCTGAGTGGTAGCTACATTGTGAATTCACAGAGTTGAAAGCATTTTGAAAAACTTGGCCGTGGACCAAAAAGCCTCTAAATGGCTTCACGGGTTGGTTTTTCAATGGTCAGCTGCGGGTGGGGAAGGGTAGCCCTAACCCAAAATATGAAAAAACAAAAAGAGAAAGCACTCTTTCTAGCTCCTCCAACTGCAATATTCCTTACGGGATTTGGCAAAAGCAGGTGTTTTTTCTGCTTATTTTTTGGAATGGCATCGGAGACAACGGCTTCAGAGAGCGACGAGGCAACATATTAGCCGTTAAAACTCTGACAGCTCACTACAAAGATCTCCTCCCGAGCTCATGGCAACACATCGGGCCTAACGGCAGGGTTCAGCTGGGACTCTTGGCTCGGGCTCTTGACTGCGAGTGTGTGTGTGTGTGTGTGTGTGCGCGCGAGTGTGTGTGAGCTAACAGTCGCTGCGGTGCCATTTGGACCGGTGCCTGACACCCTCCGTGTTAATAAGAGTAATCAGTGCCCCCATGCCTGCTACCAGCCTACATAGCGCAGCAGAGACATGGCACAGGCCTGCACCGCCACCTGAGTGTGTTTACCCAAAACACATATCACCTCCCCCGCTTCACACACACACACACACACACACACCTCATAGGAGCTAATGAGGGGGAAATGCAGTCAATACAGTACAATTGATCAGCATTGTCCGGCGACAGCGCGCGATCGATCGGGTTTCCCCTCGCCAGTAATGCCTCATTAGCCGCGTCTTCAGCACACATGAGCAAACACACAATCAGGTGTAATGCATTGCGCCGCAAACAAATCATAGCATTTAATTTCAAAGCGCTCGCCGGGCTTTGCTTCATTTCGCAGTGAACGCCTCATGTACATTTTGCGGTGGATGAATGTGCCGCCGCAGCTGCATTCCATATGTTTTCATTAATATCAATTGTGTGATATCAATATTAGGTGCTCTGGGTGGAATAGTGTTCGCCTGGCGAGGCAGTGGAAGGAGGCGGAAAGCGATCAAACAGCAGTTTAATTTTAAAACTGAACTGCTTTACCGCCCCCCCCCACCCCGCAGCATGTGCTGCTAATGTGCAACTGTCAGCTGAGTTGTGATATTGTGACGTTTTCGCCATAATTAATTTAATCTAGAGGTGGCAAAAGAAAGTACACAGTCTTTACTCAAGTAGAAGCTCAGATGCTTGTGTGGAAAAAAGACTAAAAGTAGAAGTAAGGAGTCAACTTCTTTACTCAGTCCTTTTTGTCTTGTTAAATCTTTTTACGTCGTTTCTTTCTGCCTTTTACGTTGTTTTTTTTTTTCACGTTACAAACTTTTACACTTTTTTCGCCTTGTTGCATCTTTTACGTCACTTTCTTCTTCGGTCTTAAGTCCTCCTTTTTTCTTGTGTCGTTCACATTGTTCTGTATTTGTTGGGTCTATCACGTCTTTTTTGTCGTGTCTTTTATCTTGTTTTCATCTTTTGTTATTTTCTTCTTTTATTTCTTTACATCAGTTTCGTCTTTTATGTCCTTTTCATCTTGAGTTTTTTATGTTTCCCTCTTATTACATATTTTACATCATCTTTGTTTTGCTACATATTTTACTTTTATTTCGTCTTATTTTGTTGCATCTGTCGTGCGTGATATACAGTGTACACACATGATATCTATGTCTTATTGTCCTATCCACTCTAGGTTAAAATCAGTTTTGATGATGGGAATGATGCAAAAATAAAATAACCAATGATTCCCCTCACATGCATTTAACTTGAGCTAAGAGCCTCTTGAAAATGTAGAGAGTGGAAATCAGATATTCGTGTTAAAATGTAGGGAGTAGATGTAAATTTAGGAAGGAACAGAATTAAATGTTTTTCCCCTACATTTATCAAAATGTTGCCTTTATTGTGAAATACTGGATAGTTTAACCTCACGAGGACTTTTTCCAGATTAAAAGGTCTGAGAGAGGGTTAAATAGAAAAACTTGTACAATGTCTTATTCCACAGTGTCTCCTCATACTAAGTAATGAGGTCCTGGAACAATGTACTTGTTAGGGGTTTTTAAAATCCAATTGCAATAAAATAAATTAACTGAAAAATGGGATGCTTGGGCTCCGATGCAGCCACCTCTCTCTGTCTTTCTATTCAGTAGTCCTCAATGTCCTGCCCCCAGCAGCATCTGAATATAAATTAGGCTACTTTATATATATTTATCTTAATGAATAAACAAATAAATATAAATAATCTGAAGCTGCAAAGGAACTGTGTTACCAAAAATGTAGCCTAGTGGAGTAAAAAGTACAATATTCACCTACAAAATGTAGTGGAGGTTGTATAAAGTGCAGAAAATAGTTATTCTTGAATTTTGGTCTCCTTGATTCACTAATAATCAATATATGGCCTGAGAAAACATATAAGTCAATCACTAGTTCTTATGTAACCTTGTAAATAAGAGTTGTCCTTTTGGAACATGAAATGTAATTTATGTTGCTCATGAAAGTCTATTAAACATTTATTTTTGTCTTTTTTTCCTACATGCATTTTTAAAAAATAATTATTACTGTTTTAAATGAAAATATAATAAACCAAATCAAATCAGAGTTAAAACAACAGATGGCTCGACCAAAACTTTTAGTTTAATTTCACTTGATTTGTTTGACATTTAGATGAAATTGTTAACTGTCCATTATTTTCATTACCAATTAATCAGTGACAGTTTTTTGTTTCATTAATTACTTGTTCAGTCCAGCAAAATGACGGAAAATAACAGTTTTTTGTTTGTTTGTTTTGTCTGTCCAAAACCCAAATGAGACTGTTCAAATTTTGATTCTTTAAAAACGGAGAACCGAAGACAAACCTCGCATGAAAGAATCAGTTCAGAGGTTGTGTTTATGGCTAATCTTTCATTTCAGATCATCATGTTTCCCAGCATTCCCTGTTCTGACATTTAGACATAGAGAAGCAGTGACCGAGTATTTCACATCAGACTGTTGTAGTGAAGAGTTTCAGTGACCCATGATTATAGAATAAGACCAAAGAAAAAATAGTTCTTTAGCCCTGTGACAAAACAAATATTCTATTATAAACTGGTGCAGCTGTGAGCCTGAGTCTATTTTCTACACACTCAGAGAACCTTGATTTAACCTATATTTTCTTGGATTCTTTCTGTTTTTACTTGGCAATCGTGACACTTTGAGTGCTTGTTGCCAAAGTAAGGATGGAATTGATTTGTTGGGAGCATCTGCCGGCCCTGCTGGACTGAAACGCGGGCGTGCACGCTGCAGAGCAACACATTCTTTACTCTGGAGTGAAGCAATTGGCGATTGGCTGTTGTCCAGAATCATTATTAATTATTATAATGTTTAAAGTGGCTGGAGTTAAGCTGCGAGAGCTTTAAGAAGCATGAATTCATTTTGCATCTTCAGCATTTATAGCAGTGTACTGTACATCCTCTCACTGCTGGGAAAAGAGACTTGTCAAATGTTTATTTTAGCAGCAATTAGGTGTTTGTTTAGTTATGTTACAGGAGGAATCTCTCCTTCCGACTGGTAACACCGAGACCTTCCACCGTCGAGGCCCACAAGCTCACCTCTGCCCAGATCTGATATGTTTCTGTCCTCTGGAGGGATTCAGACTGGATTTGAGGCGCTGTAATGTGAGATATGGTTTGTGGTCAGGCTGCATGCTCTCTGAGAAATAAGAGTTCTAAAGGGTTCTTCCTCAAGGGCCAGGTTCGACCAAGAAAATATGTTTCTGAAGAACACTTAGTTGAAGAAAGGGTTTGTTGTAAGATTAAGGGTTTCATTAAAAACCCTTTTCATTCAAAGAACCATTTTTCAAAGGATTGTTGAAATCTTTGAAGTCATCAAGAAATCATCAAGGGTTCTTTGTACCATAATATAAAAGGGTTCTCTGTAGAACCCCCTGGATGTTTCAAGGAAAGACCCTTGAAATATAAAAAGGTTCTTGGCAGAATCTCCCACTGGGTTCTAAATAACACCCTTGGAATATTAAAGGATCAGTTGAACCCCCTGGATGGACTCTAGACAAAAGCCTTGGGAAATAAAAAGGTTCTTGGCAGAACCTCCCTGGTGGCTCTAGATAAAATCCTTTATCTTGGCATATAAAAAGGTTCTCAATAGAACTCCTTGCGTGGGTTCTAGATAAAACCATTTGAATATAAAGGGTTTGAATCCCTTGTATATATATAAAGGTTCTAGATGAAACCACTGTGTGGGTTCTAGATAAAACCCTGGAAATATAGGAATTCTCAGTAGAACCTCAGGGGTGGGCTCTAGATGAAACCCTTGGAACATGAAAGAGTTTTTGGAAGACCCCCTGGGTTGGTTCAAGGTAAAACCCTTGGAATGAAAAAGGTTCTCTGTAGAACCTCAGGGGTGGGCTGTAGATGAAACCCTTGGAATGTAAAAGGTGGAATCTTTTTAGCACCCATAGAAGGTGGGAAGGTTCTGGAGAGAACCCCCAGAGAGGGTTGTGGGTGGAATATTGTACAAATTGGGTTCTGGGTGAAACCCTTCCACAAATGATTCTAGGCGTAACTGTTTATGTTTGGTTCTAGGTCGAAGGGTTTCTTCTGAGGAGACATCTGAAGAATGCTTTAGGGTTCTAGCTAGCACCTTTATTTGTCAGATGTGTGTCCGTGTGTGTTTGGACGGCGGTCAGGAGGTAAATCTGTGTGTGTGTTTATGTCCATTAGTGTATTTACGTGTGCGTCTGAATGTGTACGGACGTGAAGTGGGAACTGAAACAGAGTGTGTGTGTGTGTGTGTGTTTGAGACTCGTTCCAGTGGCCAAACACTGCTCCCATAGAGGTGTCTCCTCAGGCACTCTGCTGATCCCCGGCCAGACCGCTGCTTCCTGAGGCCTGCGTGGATGAAAAATATCCCCAACGTGTGAGCGCACACACAAACTCACACACTACGCACACACACAAATCTGTGGAAAGCCCACTTGTCTGCCTGGAAAACCCTGGAGTCCTGGGGGACTGGATTCCCTCAGAAAACACACACTGCTCCTCTCACAGTGTGGGCAGTGTGTTACGTCTGCTCGGAATCAACCGCCGAGGAAGAGGAAGAAGCCTTGGGCAGGACGATTCTTGCACTCTTTCATTGCGGAGGCTCTCCGGAGGCGTACCCCCTCTGTTCTCCGACGTCCCACTTGAACCTTAGATTGAAGCGGCGAGGAGCAGAAGAAGAGCGGTGAAAGACTCTCCCCTCAAGCCTGTCTTTGCTGTTTGCCTTTCATCTCCGCGCCCGCCAGTTCCCGCGGTTCAGAGCGGAGCTCGAAATTGAGGCAAACGCGTCAGAGCGAGATGTGTGTTTGCCCATTAAGGCCAAGAGTCGACCTGTCAAGCTTTCAGTCGTCCTCGGCACTCGGCGCGACGACTGAACACATCTTTATAGCTGTTACGGGAGGAGGTCGAGGTCGGAGAGGTGCTCCGTCGCGTGTCAGTCAGAAAAAGTGCGTGCGTGAGGCGGCGGAGGGGCGGATCAATCAAAGATGTCTGATTAAGAGGAAGAAGGCAGGTTCCCATTTCCCTCCAAACCAAAGGCAGTCCCGCCACATGTAGATTGGGTGTCATTCAACCGCGAGCCGCCTCTGACTTGTGTACATAGACAAACACATTAACCACGGGGGCCGATTGCCGTAATGACTGTAATAGAGCAAGCCCGATGACAGACAACAGAATAGCACTTTGGCCGAGGTTGACAGAGAAGGAAATAAGGGAAAAGATTTCCAGTTTTTTTTAAGGTCTCTCTTTTTTCCCCCTCAGCTAAAGGTGCTCATTTGCCGAGGTGAAACGGTTGCGACACTGCAAGTGGGGTTGTAATTTCCCTCCCATCAAGTGTGTGTTTAATTTTCCTTGTCCCTTTTTTTACCCGTCTCTCAGGCCGGCTTGTGTGTGAAAGCTACAATTGATGTTAACATCTCACTTGATTGTACAATTTCCTTCCCTCGGCCATTACGAGTAATCCGTAAACATATACGGGTTTGATTCTTTGTGGCGTCCGAACTCTTTTGTCCGGTCCTGCAGGAATTTCCTTTGCTCATGCCGTACTCTTGAAAACAGAGCACCGGAGGCAAGAAAACACCTGCACAAACACAGAAATCCTTGTCAGATTTATAAAGCTGTGCATTGGTTTTGTTTTATAAATCCGGTGGTGAATCATGGTAAATCTCGGCACTCAAGCCTGATTTAGCCATAAATGAATGTAGACACTCCTAATCACCTCTTTGCATATCAATACTTGTTCCTGATCCACCGCTGTTTAACAGGGGTGTACACTCAGTGGCCAGTTTATTAGGTACATCTAGCCAAAACAAATGCAGAAATGCAAAAAAACCTACACGCATGAATGTCATAATGATTCAGTTTTTGTTTAACTCTTTAAAAAAGGTGCTGATTCAACTGTATGGTCATTTTGGAGCTGCAGTTTGTGGGGCTGTTGGATTGTTCTGCATTTTATACAATGATATGGACAAAGGGTCGGGTACATGAGTCTATGAAATAGAACCCTAGTGTGCAGCAGTGTCTTGTGCACCTATATATTTTTTTCTACCTGAGCCAGAGCATACAATGATATCAATCATATTACATCCATAAAGAATTAGTGGTATAGCAGCTGTTAAAAAGTACTACTTGTATCGGCCGATATGAAATCAAAATTCAGGTATTAGAATTTCGGTATGGGGAAGGAAACTGGTATCAGAACATCTCTTAACATCTGTATGTGCCATAAAATGACAACTCAGGGTACAATTGTCTTAATCAAGTAATCAATTAATTAATAATCTATTAATAAATTAATCTCAAACTATTCTGATAACTGGTTTGAGTACGTTTTTACAAAAAAAAGTCCATATTCTCTGATTTCATCTTCCCAAGTGTGATATTTTCTCAGTTTTTTAGTTCTCTTGACAAACGAAAACGGTGTGAAAAACTGAAAACTCTTGGACTTTGGGAAACACTGATCACATTTTTCACCATTTTACAGACCAAAAATAATCAATTAATCAAGACAATAAAGGGCAATTAATCTATAATGAAAATAATGGTCAGCTGCAGCCCTACTTTGGGACCCTGTGCATGTAGAGACATGGAGACTGCAAGTCCTGCGATTGGTTGACTTGTGACTTGTGACCATATCACAAAGTAAATGGCAGAATATTTAACACACTGAGTGTGGGGAGTATAATGAAAGCACACAAAACACAGCTCGATCACTGTACGATAATCTACTCGGCATCAGAAATAGCAGTTGTTTAAACAAATTATTAATATTTTACGAATGTACAATGCAGTTTAACTGTTGTGTCTAAGACGTTACACGGCCCACCAACTCCCTGTGCTTACGCCCTGGATGGAAACCAGAGGGGTGGAAAGCGGGAGAGGTGGAAAATGTGTAACCACATTCAGCACTGGCATGTGGATGTTATAAGGAGAGCAGGCTGCGGGTGCTAGCACTGCTAACATTCGCCACACTCAGTGAATCAACTGTCATCTGAGTGTTTTCTCACGTTTAGATTGACTAGTCTACATTTAAATTTCTGCTAAATCAACAGGTGAAATCCCCAGCTATTAATCGACACCTTTGCCATACAGGAGCCCACTGCTGCTATCCTTTGAACGAAATTTAGTCTAAACCTAGAGGAAGTTGTGCAATTTACAAACCACTGCACTGTCAGACCAGCAATGGCATCTAACAACACCAGGGCAACCATCTTTATGCATGGCTCTGGGCACTTCTGGGCACCCGTTTTATGACTAATTCATCACATGTACGGCAAAGTCAAACCATCAAAAGTAATGAATCAAAATTAAGTTTATAAATGTGCCACTGAATGGATTATTATAGATCCCTGTGCGGACTGCAAAAAACCTAATCAGTGACACAAGCTAAATGTATATATTTCAATGTATTTGTGTGTGCGTTATATGTAGGAAAAGCCATCAAATAGTCTGACTTCTCATTTCACTTCTCCCCATGACTGATGTTTCATCATTCTTTTCACACTGTGTATCTGGATTTTGCAGCATAGAGATGCTAAACTAGAATTATCAGATGGACGTCTTTGCTAAATTTATCTCCAGCGTGAGTAAAGACAATTGATGGGACTTAAATGTTTACTGCAGATGCTCAGCCTCACATGTGCATGCATCTTCATGCAAACCTACAAACTCGCACGCGGACAAATCCTCGCCGGCAGCGGGGGTCCAAATCAAGCCGATATTCCCCTTTGATTTTTTTCCGAGGGACGCCTGCTTGGATTTGACTCTGCAAAGTCAGAGTGGAGCGGCTAGTTGGAAGGTAGTGGGAGACATGGGCGGTGTTTTGCGTATTATAATGTAGGGAAGGATGCATGTGTGTGTGTGTTGTGTGTGTGGAGGGGCAGTAATCTCAGCTTCTCTCTGTGTGTATCTATCTCTCAGTCTTTCACATTCAACACACAGCACAGCCCTGCAGGAGGAGGAAAAAAGTCAAAGCAACGCAGTCGTCTAGTTATGCAAAATCAGCAGAGTATAGTATTTGTAAACCTGGGCTAGCTGCTCAAACAAAGCGTGATTATATATCTCGCCTCCACGCTCTCCCCTGTCCTCCTTTTCCCATTTTCCAGGTGAGAAGATTATGTGGCTGGGTTGTGTCATTTTGCTCAAATTGCACACATCTGACAGCCCGGAGAGAGCACGTATGCATGTGTGTGTATGGCCGCTACTGTATGTTTGCATATCCGCCCGTGTTGTGCGAGAGTGCGTGGGCATCTGTGGGTGTGTCTGCAACTAACGGGAGCATCGGCGGTGAAAGGTTGGCCTTCGGTGTTGGTGGACCTCTAATTTGTTCCGCCACGGCTGAAGTCGGCTAATGCAGCACACCTGCTATCCCTGTACCATCATTAGCTGGTGCAGAACGGCAAAAAGGTCAAACATAAACAGAGAGATCACAGAGAGGCAGAGAGAAACACAGACAGAATGAGAAAGAAGAAAAGAGAGCGTGTGTGCATGGGAGAGATAGCGGGAGAGAGATGAGCGCTAATGTGGGGATGATGAGTGGGCGTGGGCTGCCCAGGCATGGAGCGATGCATGATGGGAACACTTCACACACCCGGGGCGCCTGCCTCTGATCTTGGCAAACAAGCCCCAACACGTAGGCATGATCGCCGCACACCTGTGTGTGCAGAAACACAAGCCGCTCGCAAACAAACAGACGAGCGTGTAAGGAGCCCGACACAGTCAGCTGTGCAGATGTGATATAATTTATTTACATTAATCCTGACACAAAGTGAAGAAGCTGCATTGACGGTGGTGGAAGTGAAAAAAAAATAGCCCATCCATCATCATCCATCTTGAAAACCCGGACGCTTCCTATCTGGACAAGACCAGGGGCGGATTTAGTCATTTTGGGGCCTCAGGCAAACACATCCCTTGTTCTCCCGCTGATTCAATCCTTCAATAAATGATAAGTCATAAAAATAAACTTTTATGTATGATGAAGTGCAGAGGATGAATTGAGGAGTCTGAGGAAAGAAGCTGCTCTTCAGTCTGGTGAATACTTCTGTATCTCTTGCCAGACGGTAGCAGCGTGAACAGGCTGTGGCTGGGGTAAGTACTGTCTTTTAGTATCCTCTTACTTCCTCCTTTTTACAGCAGTACAGGGGTAGTTTCGTTCAGTTTCACACAGTCTCGACGCCATGCCGAATGATCTTACACGAGTTGGCTCATGTTCCTGAATCATTTTAACAGATGCTCAGTAAGATCATGGAATTGTCCGATGTAGTGTAGTGAAGCTACTCATGAGTTAAGAATATTGATGCCATTTTAGCCATTTTTAGAAAGGTATAATTAGCATAAAGTTAAAAAAAAACTTAAACTTTCTTCACCATAACTTTATAAGACATTTTATGGGGCCCTTGGTAGTTTGGGGCCTAATGCAATTGATGGTAATGGTACCCTAATGGTAAGTAAGGTGACTGGAGAATGGTTTGGATTAGGTTTGAACTACATTTTTCAGGGTTCCTTCCATAGAGGAAGGTGGACTGACCACCTCTATGTCCATTCAGGCTGCTTTTTTGGTATTTTTGCTAACTTATAGTGTGTAAATGCAATCAAAGAACAAGCACACAACACAATTGTCCCTAAAATACGGGCGGGTTCACACCTAAAGGTCAGGTTTCCTGAGTCAAACCAATGCGAGGATGATATATAGTTTTAATGTTTCCATTTTTGTGTCGCAGTTTGCGTTTACAAATGCAAAACTGAAATACAAGTCCTGTGGTGAAAATGTCATTCAATTACTGCTCATATAGTCGTGGAAAAAAGACAACAAATGGCCCATTTCTGAATGGGAATCGTACACATCACGGAGCATCGTCAGTTCACGTTGGTGTTGATCTGATGTGCATATCAACAGACTTTAGAGGACCGTGCATTTTCATAGAAACACGCTACTAGATCATTAGTCTAGAGAAAATGCTTTCAACCAGTGAAACATACAATGGTAGACTTCAGTGATTGGTTCGAATGGTTTTCACACCACGAATGAATCACTTGACATCAGTCAAAGGCCACCCCGTCGAGGCCGACCAGTGAGTGGTTCTATGGTCTCCACAAAAGTTTGAGTCAGCTGTTCACACCAACCATAACAAATCTGGTGTGAACCCACCCTCAGTTACATGATACAATACCAGTTTCTATGCTTAAAATGTCATCCTGGATGACAAACCGGGGCTTAATGAAGACTTGACTGGATTAAAATGTGGCATCAGATCCTATTCATGCAAACATAAGCTCTGTTTAACAACACATGCAAGGATCCTCTCCATATATAATATATAATATCAACATATTTCCTTTCATGGTGTCCAATCAAAGCTTCCACCAACTCCATCCTAAATGTCCTTGCTGGAGTATCTGATACTAAAGGTCACAACCCAAACAAAATGAAAAGGATTTAATAATTTGTGCCAAAATTCACAATTTCTTTCCAAGCTCACAAATTAATATCGAGTAAAACACACAACAACAAGTGGCATTCAGTCAGTCAGACAAATTAAATTAACCTGTAACCATTTATTTTTTTCTGTTGTTACTGTTTTTCAATTTCTTTAATCTTTAACTATTTATCTGCTTGTTTTTGACTTTTGTTTTTATTGTATTTTAATCCCAATTTCGCCTATCGGAGCAGTGAGATGACGTGGTGCGAACATTGTAAGTAATTTGAAAAAATGAAAAAAAAAAAAAAACTGGCTTTAGAAGAAAGTTTTGGTGAACTTTTAGGATTAATGACCTGCGCTGCCAGGCTTTTAAATTTCTTGAGAGCTGTAATTTTTTTTCTGTACTCACTTTTAACTAACTTTCTTTTAGAATATGAGGAGCAAACCACAGGAATATGCTTATTTTTTTAGATAGACTGATGAAAGAAATGCCAAACGAGGGACTGCATTGAGAAAAAGAAGTAGCTAGTAAACGAGAGCCTGGACAGGAAGTGACATCATGACTTTGACTCTCTATTTCTAAGCTTTAATTAAGGCGAGAATCAAGGAGCAGGAAGCTTCACCACTTAGTGACAACTAACAAGTCATCACATTAATACATGTAGTACGGATGGACAAATACTCCCCTGACTGCACTCGCTTTGACATGGACACACATGTGGAGTCTACACAAACACACGTAATAGATGCTGTCACACACACACACACCCACACACACACACAGGGCTGAGAATGAGAATAGGCGCTGTCTC
Source organism: Lutjanus argentimaculatus (assembly GCA_034769285.1). Classification (NCBI taxonomy): domain Eukaryota; kingdom Metazoa; phylum Chordata; class Actinopteri; order Lutjaniformes; family Lutjanidae; genus Lutjanus; species Lutjanus argentimaculatus. The sequence continues at coordinate 9,304,593 of JAWZSL010000020.1, forward strand.
CACATACCTGGCTGCGAGGTAATTAATCGCTGTGGTATTTAGGAGTGTTCGACTAGACAAATATGACAGAGACAGGGACAATTAGTTTGGCTGTTTAAGCTACATTAACTCTCTCAGCTATTACACCTCAGTGCCGGAGCATAAGTCCTCCCATAGGAAAGCAGCGCTGCGATCGCCGCTCATCGACTGTGGAGGAACTGTGGGAGGAAGAAAAAAATAAAACACACCAGGGGAGGGTTGTTTGTTGTGTGCCATAATTGGGAATAAATTTCAATTATCTGCTGTGTCACTTTCTGAGGTGTGTTTTGGGGTATACGAGAGGTTTTTTTTTAACAGTATGTGTGTGTTTCTGTGTGGCACAGTTGCACAAAACCAAACCATAGTTGTTCGATTAATACTTGTGAAACTAAAACAACTTACTTTTTGTTTCTGCTGCATGAAATTGGGCTTTATCTGTGGGTTTTGAAGTACAGTAGCTTCTCAGTCCAAGGCTTTCAACGCAAGTTCCCCAAACTTTGGTTTTGTTTCATTGTGTAGCATTTGAATTGTTTGTTTAGTGTGTTTGTTAGTTAGTGACTAAGGTATCACTAGCTAGAAAGGCTGCCCCCCAATGGTCGACTAAACCGAGTCTGTGAGAAGGTTCTTTGTTTTTCGTTTATCTGTTAGTCGCTGGAAAAACACTTGAGCTTCATGCAGGAGCTGCACCTTGCTGCTATAGTGCTGGAATAATGGGAAAAGTGATTTCCTGAAGGGGAAAATTCATGTGGACGCCCCCTCAGGTCGGAAGAACAGCTCGGAAAGTGGAGAAAATTTTGTCTCAAGAGTTGCCAAATTATTTGTTGATGTCATACATGCAGAAGTATGGTGAACAAGGGTAAATGTTGGGTTGATAACTTTTTGTTAATTAACATATTGCATGACAATTTTGGTCATGTGCAATATTGAATCAAGTTGTAACCATTAATTGTCCACATATAGTGACCGAGATCAGTTAGAAATATTTGGTTATTAATTATTACTACTACTAATAGCAGCGTCCATGTTGTTTCCACTTTGCGACTTAAAAGCACATGAACGCACCAATGTCGGAATAACTACCTCCCGTCATGGAAACTGGGACCATCTGAGGAGCAAATGAATGCAGCATCAGGCTCTGGATTATTGTGACATTGATTAGCACACTGCTGCTAACTGTGCTGTAGCTGCTATTAGCTTGTTAGCTCAGTTAGCACTCCAATTAGACTGAAACACAGTCTCTCTCATACTTGCCAACCTTGAAACCTCAAAAATTTGGGAGATTTCGATACCAAAACATTTGAGTTTCAGAGACTTTGTTTACCGTTCTGGTGATTTTAAATAATGAAAATAACAAAGTAATTTCACTGAAAACTCAATAAAAACAACTGCCCCTGAGTGAAAATTGATGTGTCAGATTTTAGAAAATGCACGATCACTTACTTGAAAACTCTCCTAAGGAAACCTCTAAGGAATTCAGGTTTTGTGTATCTGTATTGTTGCCCAGGTGGAAACGGGAGACTTTTAAAATTGTATAGGGCTAATACATACTGCACAGTGTCGGAAACAGGAAAAAAGGTGTGCAAATCAGGAAAATACAGAAGATCCCAGGAGGAAATAGGGTGAGGGCAATGAAAATCAGTCTCCAGGGAAAATTGGGAGGGTTTGCAAGTAAAATGGACTTTGATACAGTGCTTTTTCTGGTCTATCAACTACTCAAAGCGGTTTTACAAAGACTCGTCACATTCACCCATTCACTAACACAATCACGACACACATTCACAGCCTGATGGGACAGTCACCGGGGGCGACCTGGGGTTCAGCATCTTGCCCAGGGACACTTTGACATTGACAGGAGGTGAGAAACTGTTGAGGAGCGAGTTAGTTTGTTAGCACACATCATCCATCATGTATTTCATGTACCACTTTTGCTGTGGCATTTAGACAGAGTTTATTTTGGTCACAAAATTCCTTAAAGGTTGATTATTTCAGGGGGAAAAAAGTACTTAACCGAAAAGTGAAATTTAAAGGATGTGTCGGGAGAAACTCGATTTTTTAAAACTAATATTTCACAGTAAACTCAGTTGGAATTTTATTTGGCAGATGAAGCTAATGCACCTTTTGTTGAAGGTGTTGATTCAATTGTATAGTCATTTTGGAGGACGTACTTTGTGGTGCTATATTGCGTTAAACTGACAGATGTTTCTATTATTTTGTCCACCCCTGTCATATCAGTGACAGTAGGCTACATTTACTATAAAGCTAAACTAAACTCGAGTCTTTAAATGTCACCAAAGGACCTTGGAAGTAATTGAAACGCCTTTCAATCCGACGTCCAAATGTGGAAACGGCTGTAACAGATTGACTGCTGCAGAGAGACACAATTACAATTTCCACAGTCCATCCACAGACAGATAAAGTCAGTCCCAGCATGGAAGTGGCTTGTGTTTAGCGGGGAGGGGGGGGGACTGGTCCAAAGGCTGACCTCTGCTCTCCTGGTGGAGACGGACGAGAGCAGAATAATGATGCGGTGTCATCTCGCAGGTCGAGGCTGAGAGCAACGCGTCTGAGTCGCTGGCATCTATAGAGGATCACGGAGACGCACGTGCGAGGAGACAAATCAAACAGACGTCTTTTATTAAATATTCATCAGTCAGTGTCATTTGCACTACACCTGTATACCTATTTGTCTGGAGCTGTTTTTCATGGTTTATTTCAATTAAGAGAATTCCTAATGGGCTAATATATGGTATTGTAGACAAGAGCGTGCCTCCAACTGACAAAGCCAGGTTGGGCCTCCGCCTCCATCGCCTCATTCGGCTAACTCCCAGTTAATCAAAAAAATGTGCAAAGAGGAGGAGCGTGGGTGGGACTGAGGGGGCTGAATGAAGTAGCTGACTGACCTGCCACTCAAAGGCACTTTCACGCTAGCTTTACTTTTCAGCACCTCACAATGACTCCTCAGAAATCTACTGGTGAAGTCACAGAGACTATGCCCACTACTTAATATACAGTCCGTCCTCGGTCCAACGTGGGAGGGTGAAGAAGTAGCGCTGCCCCATGGGTAAGAAATGAGGTTCACCAGCCAAGAAAGAAGTGAGAGAAATAGAGGCAAAACAAGAGTTAACATTTGTGCTGCTGGAGACAGCTATTGGACAGTCAAGGGATGCTGAACTTGCAGTGTTTCTTCAAACCTGGCAAGTAAACAGTTGTATTGCTGATGTTGGCTATTCAGTGACAGCTAGATTATAAAGGTAGCTGATTGTAAAACATTATGGACAGTGTTGATATGTCGGCTAAGTTAGCTGTTAGTTGAAAGAAAGAAAGACGTACAGGAAGGACTTTTTCCATTTCCTTATTTCTTAAATTTGGAGTGTTTTCTGTTGATATACTGCCCCTAATAGACTGCTGCAAGGAGTATTTTTGTGAGACACCCTGGACGTTTGCATGTTCCCAACAACGGCTGTAGTCTTACTTAGCCACTTGTTAGCAACCGCTTTTTAAAAGACATGTAAAAGCTTCAAAATTCTCGTTTGTGGCATCTAGTGACGTATTTTATGTCTAGAATGTAGACATAAAACTTTTAAGTCTGTGTTAACCACAGACCTTATTTCTGGCATCTAATAAAAATACAGTCAATAACCCACTTCAAGACTTCAAGGCCAGGGACCCGGATGCTAATATGCTATATCTCATTTCTGGGTTTTAGGACTCATTCCTGCAGCACTCTATTTCTTTGGAGTAGGAATTCAACATGTGGCCAGTTCTTCCACACAGCTCCTTTAATATCCAACATCAGTATTGGACCTCACTAATTGAGGAGCAGTCTTGTAGGCTGGTTCCAAAATTTTCTGAAAAGCACCTCAAGTAGGGTTGTAAATTGTAAGCTTCTTCCTTAACTGATCATTGGTAAAAATTAACTATCAATTAATCGATTAATTGCACCTACAAAATCTTAAAAATTTTGCATAAAACAATGCCAAATCTCAATCAAAGCTTTATTTCCACGGCAACATGTGCACGTTCTCTGACAGCGTCACAGACACCCTCAGAAATAAGAGAACCATATAGGGTTTTTGGGTTTGTCCTCATAGGAGAAACTTTTCCGTTTCTTGTTCGAACTTTTCATGAAAGTTCACTTGGAATCCTTTCAAAGAGTTCTACCTAGAGCCCAACATAAAGGGTTATACCAAGAACCATCTGTGGAAGGTTTTGCCCAGAAATCCCTGTGAGAGGTTCTACAGAGAACCCTTTTATAGTGCAATGGTTCCACCTAATCCAACCAAGGTGGTTCTATTCCAAGGGTTTTATCTAGGAACAACCAAGGGAGGTCAACTGAGAATCCTATTATATTATGGTACAAAGAACCCCTCAGTATTTTAGGTTTCTTTGTCTCAAGAAGTCTCGTTTTGCCAGCTTGATAAGAAGAATCCAATTTCAAGATGTCAAATATTGACAAAAATATTCCAATTATATTATTACTACTACTCCCCGAGCCCTTCATATAGTATAAACCCTCTGCCACCATCTCATCCTCCCTAACAGCACAAATGAAGAGACCAGACGGACTGAGCTTTTTTCTGTTGCTGGACATTAAAGAGGAACTTCAACAAAAGGACTATTTACTTCTATGTTCCCTGCATGTGAATTAAGTGCTGCACATCAGCTCAATTTGAATCTGGAGCAGATGTATGGATGCAACAGTTGAACTCACTTCAGCGTTATGTTTGCTCAATTTGCACCCCTGCACGAGGCGAAAATGGTTGAGTCTGCTGGCCTGCGTTGACCCCGTTCCGAGCTGGTAGTTGGCCACTTATCATCAAAATGGGGGGTGAGGGAAAAAAAGGGACCCTTGCCAAGTCCTCCAAAAAGTTAGCAACTCGTGTGGCACTCTAAACAACAAAACAGTGATTGCTCTCTTGTCCGTATTGCCGGTGCTACGAGGCAGCGGTGCCAAGACTCTTGTGGTAAATTCAAAAAAAGTGGGTGTTTGACAAGTAGCGACAAACGCATTAACGCCAAGGTGGGAGAAATGGTAGCTCAGTGGCTGAGTGTCGGTCAGCACATGTTCCAGCCTGTTTTTGGAGCATTTTCTATTTGATCAATCTGGAATGATCTTGTAATACTGCTTGTTTGTGCTTGTTTTTTCCATATATAGTGAAAAACTCACATCAAGCATGCTGAAATGTGCTCTTTTGACAACTTTAAAACCTGTTATCTGCAAATAATACTAACTACCACCTGATAATTATGCTGTCAGCAACACCACAATTGTGTTCCTTCACCCACGACAACAGAGACATTAAAACGGTTTGGTGAGTTTAGATGACATGATGGAGCGCCTGTCAACACACGCAAAACGCGGCGTTCGTTTATTCGCTTGCCCCGGCTGTGTCGGCCGTAGCGATTGGCTGTCGTCACCGTTGCGGTGATCAGGGCCGGCTCACAGTGGGGAAACAGAGCCGGCGCGGCGAGTAGGATTTCTCGTGTACTCGAGCGAGTTCTGCCTGGGAACAAGGGCCTTCAGGACGAGCTCGGAGGACGAGGTCGAGGATAAGAGAGGAGGGAGAAAGCCCAGGAGTGGTGGTGAGAGGAAAATAGAGAGCGTAAGAGTGACAGGACGGACTAAAGGTAGAGAGGAGAGAAGAATCAGACCTCATCTTGCCTTCAGCACTTTCCTGGCTCCTTCTCCAGGCCTCACACCCTGCAGCCTGCCTCTGCGAGTATTTTCTCTATCCTTAATCGACTTCAACTGACACCAGTGCAACGCGAATCTAAGGATGTGTTTCCTCTTTACTGGCTCCCAGTCAAAGAAAATAATTGATTTTAAAATACTTTTCAGGCTTGGAGAGTGAGGGATTACATCTAACAGAATTACGAAATCTGGATACACAAAGAAAGTAACAGTATTCCATCACAGTTACAGATAAAAAAGACGTAATCAGATTACAGTTACATTTAGTAAAAGTGGGGATAAAAGTGGGATTACAATTTTAAAATAAAGAATGATAGTTGCCAAGTCATTATCACAACTTCTAGTGAAAAAATGCCTCATTGGATGGAATTTCGCCATATTTTTGTCTTTAAATCAGTCAATCAATCAATAAATTGTGCACAACAAAGGAAGGAACAGCTGGACAAATCAATAAACCTAACAACGAACTTAAAACACTTAGATCTGCAATGATTAATCTACTACTAATAACTATTAAATTAATCTACATGTATATTGATAACTGATTAATCGCTTTGAGTCATTTTTTAATTAAAAAAAAGTCAAAATTCTCAGATTTCAGCTTCTTAAAAATGAATGTTTTCTGATTTCTTTTCTCCTCTCTGACAGTAAACTGAATATTTCTTGACTTGTGGACAAGAAAAACATCTGAAGACGTCTTCTTGAGCTTTTTATTTGCTATTTTCTGACATTTCATGGACCAAGTGTAGGAATTCCTGATCTTTCATTGTGAAAAAACTGAGCTTATGAAGTTCAGGGTAACTCATGGGTTAAAAAAAATCGTTCAACCGGTCGATGTTGCAAATTTGCTATAGCAACAATTAATGCTAATTCAACCAGTTCCTGTGAATTCTGCACAACCTTGAAACCTCTCCGCAAATTTGACCAATCATTGTACATCTCAATGAACTGTTCTATCATTTACTTTCTTTCGTATTATCATTTATTAATATCGAAAAGAATGCAAGGTTCATCATTGTTATTGACAATTAAAGATTTTCCTTCTTTGTGGAACACCACCCCGGTGCACTTCTTCATTTACAAGTAAAGCACATTTTATTTGATTTTTTGTAATCCGAAGCCCTTTTGGTGAGGTTACTGAGAACACTCAGAACATAGTGTGGTGTTATTCTCCCTGGAACAAGCTGCATTGATTTAAAAAAAAATTTTTTTAATTTAATTGCAAAAAACGCCTCTAAATATCACAACTTGCATCGCAATGTTTTTAGAAAAGCTGCCATGAAATCAGGCATGTTAGGCTGCAATAATCCCCCCAAAAAAGACTGCAGCAACTGATTAATTTGACTCTGCGTTTCCATTTCTGCACCTCCAAGCCTCAACCTGAACACCACCCCAACTCTTCCAGCACCAACCCCACTTCCACCTCCTTCCTCCATTCCCAAACCCTTCCTGTACGACCTCCTTCATCTCCTTCTTCTCTTCCCTCAACCTTCAAATACCTTCATCCAGCCTCCTCCAGCCCCACCCCGAGCCTCATCCCCCCCCTGGCTCAGCCTCTCTCTGGGCTACAGGCTACTCAGCGGGGGTGAGGGAAAGTGGGGGGGGGGCAGGTATCTGCAGTGCAGCGTGCTGCGCCTGGCGCTCAAGGCGGCTCTCTGGGGTGAAAAGCCGGCGGGGTTCTGATGAGCTCAGGGTGTCATCTCCTAGCTTCCACCGTGCACCCGGCGAAATGAAAGGAACGAGAGGAAATGGAGGGAGAGGTTGAGTGAATAGGCGTGCGTTGTAAATCTTCACAGCGGCAACATGCAACCGTGGAGAAGGGAGGGTGACGAGTGGGTGATGGAGAACGGCAGGCAGGGAGGAAAAAAGGCGCAGAATGGGGAGCGGATTTGCCTCACTCACTTAATGCACTGCTTATGACAGCTAAAGGGGAAAGTGCGCTGGAAATTGGTGAGGAGGAATTACCAGTGTTATACCGCTTGCCATCTTACAAATGAATACCGTTTAGCCTCAGCATATAAATGAGTGGATTTTGCTTGGAGAGGGAAAGAGAACGAAAAGAGAGTGTGAGAGACAGAGGAAGGCAAAGTGGCGGCGCAAGCAATCAGTGGCCGGTGTGTTTTTTGCGGAGGTGTGTGTGTGTGTGGTGCAGGAAAGGTATGTTTGTGTGCGTAACTGCGGGCGTGTGTGTGTGTGTGTGAGGCTCTGTGCCGAGCCAGCCGCCTGAAATTATGCAAGCAAGTAACAATGAGCAAATTGAACCTCCGCACGCTGACACACCACACACACACACACACACACACACAAGCCCAGCACAAGGTCAGGCTCAAAGACAAGGGAGTAGGGGCGTTTTAGCAGTGGGTGGGAGCGAAAAACAGATCATGATAAATTGGCTCACATTTTACAAAACGCTGCCCTTAATGCACCTCGGCTAGCCGTGCCCCCTAGCCCGGCGCTGGAGCTGCTTTAATAGCAGCAGCTAGCCATTTGTGATATATGAAAACCAGGCTGTGGCACTAATTGCGCAATTACAAAGCGGAAGCAGCGGCGTGTTGTGGCAGCGTGTGGAGGGGAGAGACAGGGAGGAGAGGATTGTGCACAATAATATCCCTCTCCTTTTATTTCTCTTTCTTGTAAATCCTCCCTCCATCCCCTCTTCTTCTCTCCATCACCTTTTTTTTTTTTTTTTTTCTTTTTTGCAGAGGGCGATGGCTAACTGAGCTGCGCCCCTGGCATCCCTGTAGTTTATTGAGAGGCAGAGTGAGTGTGCCAGTTTCACTAAACCACAGGGAGCAGAGGAACTGGGAGCTCCAGAGCATGTAGTGAGAGTGAGAAAGGGTGTAGCGAGATAGGTGGAGAGGGAGGGGAGGGTGAGAGAAGGCAAAATTTGTCTTGCGCGTCGATGAAAGGACAATTTATTAGGAGCTGCTCAGGGAGACAGAATATTTTGCCCCAGTGCTTTACGGACTGTCTGGATGAGGAATGGGAGCATATTAGCGCAGTGCCGGGCCCGGCACTGGGACGGGCTGGGGCCGAGGCTGGAGCAGCACCAAGCTGGCACAGCCCCATCTCAGTCTACTGCAAACACCCCTGGGGGTCGTGGATCAGGGGCACATGGGGACAGAGGAGGGGGGGGGGGGGGGGGGGGGGGGGGGGGGTGATGGTAGGAATGTGGGGGGACTGAATCCAGATATATCCACAGAACCAGGGTTGTCACATAATTATAAATCTATTTGGGGTTTTTTGTGTGACTGTTTACACCAATTTACAACATGACGAGCTGCAGTTTTTTCAAAACGTTAAAGTTCAGGGTAAGAATATTTAGTTCATCTCACTTTCTGTCAAAATACAGCTGTCTGTCTAAGCTTTCGGTCACAACTTAGACTCTTTGTGAAGGGCTGAGGTTCTACTCAGAACCATTTGCTTCTGAGGAACCTTGAGTTACTCAAAGGATCGTTGAAATCCCTGATGACGGTTTTCGCCAAGGAATCTCTACCATAAAGTAAAAGCGTTCACAGTAGAATCCCATTGTGGGCTCTAGATAATACTCTTGGGAAATTAAAGGTTCATGGTAAAATTCCCTGTGTGGGTTCTTGTTAGCACCCTTAGAGGGTGGAACGGTTCTAGATAAAATCCAGAGGGCTCTTGGTGGAACCATTACAACATAGAAGGGGTCTCTGTCGAACCTTTTATAGGAGGTTCTGGGAGAAACATTTCAAAGATGGTTCTAGGTACAGTATAATCCTCTATGTTGGGTTCTTGGTCCAACTCACTGACACGGTTCCAAGTGGAACCTTGGTTCTCCTATGGAGACAATCCAAAGAATTTATGGTTCTAGTTAGTTTTATTTCTAAGAGTGTATTTTCACATGTAATAACTGCTGATATTCATACAAAAGATGACCACACACACTCATAATTCTTTTCCACTGGTTAACACTCAGGTTAATAAAAGGCCTTTGTAAAAGAAAGTGTTACACAACCTCTTAATTTCCTCCGTCACAATTATTTGCATGAGGATATATATTGTCTCACTTAAACACAATCAAAGGCGGGCTGCTGGTAATGGATGGTGAGACACCTGCTCGGCTCGTGTTTACAGCGGCATGCTAATGTTAGCTCTACCCTGGGATAGCTATCCACTGTGATGTGCACAGGTGTTGTTTGCAGCGCTGCCCCCACCGTTGTGCTGTCTGTTCGACCGGCGGCCAGTGTGGGATTCCTTAATCTCGCCGCCGCCGTGGGAGCGAGCAAACATACTGTACGCCTGCAAGATAATTCCACAGCCTGATGTAAAGCGAGAGGAGTTTGTGTTGCCAGCCAGACAGCTCTCGTGTAGCCAGAAAGTTTGGTACATCATGTACCAGCAACGATACACGGAGAACATTTAGAGGAATTTGGAAGGAACTTGTTCAGTGTGACAGCAGTGACTGTGCTTTTAACTGTTTCATTGCAAACGAAGCACAAGTTTTGACAACATCCGAGTTGAATGTGCTAACTAGAACCATGAAGGGTTCTTTGGTTTGTCCCCAAAGAGGAACGCTTTTTGGTTCATGGTAGAATCTTTTATAAAGGTTCCCATTGCAACCCTTTTAAAGAGTTGTACCTAGAACCCAACAAAAAGTGTAGAACCATCTATAAGAGGTTCTACAGAGAACCCGTCTATGGGGACTCAAACCTGGACTGTTCTATATTCTAAGGGTCCCACTTTGTGGGTTCTATGAAAACCCTTTTGTATTCCACAGGTTTCATCTAGAACACACCAACATGGGTTATACCTATTACCCAACCTATAAGGTATGGAACCATCTGGGTGGAACCATCTATGAATGTTTCCACTCAGAACCCCCTGTCAGAGGTACAGAGATCTCTTCTATGGTGTAATGGTTCTAACCAGAATCCTCTCTGGGGGTTCTATCCAGAACCTCCAGCTAACAAGAACCCTCCCAGGGGGTTTTAACAACAACCCTTAATATTCCAAGGGTTTCATTGAGAATCCCCCCAGTGGGTTCCTGTGAGGAACCAACACAAAGTGTTACACCTAGAACCATCCGCGAAAGGTTTCACCCAGAAACCCCAAAGAGACATTCTACAGAGAACTCTTGTATGGTGTAATGGTTCAAAACCCTCAGACCTCCAGAACCCTCTCTGGGGATTTTATCCAGAACCATTACACGTCTTAATGGTGAGAACCAACCAACCAAGAACCAACACCAGAGGTTCTATACTTAAAAGATTCCAACAATCTTTGAAGAACTCTTTCTTCCAAAAAGGGTTCTTTCGCAATGGAACTCGCACTCTTACAAAGAACCTTTGACAAGCCATTTCTTCTTCAAAAAAAAAAAAAAAAGGTTCTTCAAAAGCAAATAGTTCCAAGCAGAACCTTAGTCCTTCTGGAAAAACCCTTATTGAAGCCTTACTTCTAAGAGTGCACAGAAGCTTTGAGTTGCGCTTCAAAGTTTTTATTTAGAATCCACTAACAGGGTTCTATCAAGAACATTTTCATATTCCCGGGGCTTTATCTAGAACACACTATTCTATCAGTTTGTATTCCAAGAGGGGTTCCTTTTAGATACCAGCCAGGGGGTGCTACCAAGAGCCCTTTTATATTTCAAGGGTTTTTATCAAGAACGCACTCAGGAGGTTCTACTGAGAACCCTTTTCTATTATGATACAAATAACTCTTGACAGCCCTTCTTCTTCTTCCAAAAAGAAAAGCAACCGTTGGTCTTACAAAGGACCCTTGACAAACCCTTTCTTCTTGAGACCCGAATGGTTCTGGGTAGAACCTCAGCCCTTCAGGACGAACCCTTTTGGAACCTTTATTTCTCAGGGTGTAGAATGGAACATGGTGTCAGTACGAGACAAGGCTTTAATGCCAACATAAAGAAAAAGCACATTGGGATTCCTCTCAAAGAACACACTTTTGATTCATTCCTACTTTTCTATATGAATACAAAATAGGATCCTTGCAGTGTGATAGAGGAGAAAAAATGAAGTAGGGAAAGCACAGAAGCAGCAAGGTTAAAACTATAATTGTTTTTCCTTTTAAAGCCATTTGGTTAATTTTGTTCCTGCATGGGAAAAAAAAAGGAGCAGAAAAAAATCCCCAGATGGTCTCAGAAAAGCCAGGCGGCGTCTCTCCACTGTTCCTCCTCTGGTCCCCCGGCGAACCGCGCCGATGCCTCGACATATCTCCGGTGTAACTGGCAAAGAACACTTCCTATTTATCTCCCGTTTCACTGAGCCGCGGCTAGCTAGCACGGCTGGCGTGACCTCCGCTGGGCGCACATTAATTTCACCTCGCTGTTTCTATGGCATCGATTAATAAAAAGTGACTAGGTTTTCAGCAAATGAACACACGCTGATAAATGAGGGCCCGCGCCTAATTGCTTGGTAAATTAAGAGCTCACAATAGTGACGACGATGTGTGCTGCTTTTAATATTTAAAAACTCATTAAGTGTGGGAACGTCGCGCTTAGTTGGGCAGGCGGCCTTGTATGAGCACCTTTAGGTGCTATTAAAGGTGATCATGTGAAATGCCAGTGTGCGTTGCAGGTTGGAGGTGGACCGGCTGATCTGATCAGAGCTGCGTTAAGGCCAAACCTCCAGTTTGCTGATTTTCACCCAAGAAGAATATTCTCTCACCCACAGGAAACCCACACACACGCACAAGCTCGACACACACTTAAATACACACCTGCGCCTGTGCAAGACATAAAACCTCATGCAGTGTTTAATATCATACACACACACCACAGACCTGCATATGCAACAACTCAAATATTATGCACTAAAAGACGCAAAATACACACATATCACTTTTAGAAATGGTCTCTCTTGAATGTCTGAGGTTCTACCAGAATCATTTGTTTCTGAAGAACCCTTTTTGGAAGAAAGAGTTCTCCAAGGATTGTTGAAAGCATGTGTGTTATCTCAATTTAAACATGAGTAACTGTAACACAGATTGTTGAAATGATGGATGACCACAATATACACAGTGGGAAAACACCAATGTGGTTCTTCATAGAACGCTCAGAAGACAAGAGGCTTATAGGTAAAACCCCACAGTATTAGATCACCTGCGTGGGTTCTACATGAAACCCCTGGCAATATAAAAGGGTACTTTATGGAACCTTCTGGACGGGTCCGAGATGAAACTCTTGGAATATTCTAGGGTCCTCCCTTGCAGGGGTTCGATTACACATATAGAAGAGTTCTCACAGGGGGTTCTGGGTGGAGCCTTTCACAGATGGTTCTAGGTATAACCCACTGGGGGGATTCTCGATGGAATATTAAGGGTTGTTGTTAAAACCCCCTTGGAGGGTTCTTGTTAGCTGCAGGTTAGAAGGTAGAACGGTTCTGGATAGAACCCCCAGAGAGGATTCTGGTTGGAACCATTATACCATAGAAGAGTTCTCTGTACCTCTGCTTGGGGGTTATAGGTGGAAACATTCACAGATGGTTCCACTCAGATGGTATAACCCATGTTGGTGTGTTCTATGGAATACAGAAGGGTTCTTCATAGAACCCCTGGGGTAGATTCTTGTTAGCACCCTTAGAATATAGAACAGTTTGGGTGAGAACCCCCAGAGAGGGGTCTGGTCAGAGCCATTACACCATAGAAGGGTTCTCTGTAGATCCTCCCATAGAAGGTTGTGTGCAGAACCTTTCACAGATGGTTCTAAGTAGAACCTTTCATGTTGGTTTGTAGGCCAAACCTATGTTGGTGGACTTTTCCACCAACATGGAACTGACCTAGTTCCAGTTCTAGCACCTAATTTTTACAGTTGAGAGCATTTCCACCAAAAATAAATTGGTTCTGAAACCAAAAAGTATGTTCCCAGTTAGAACCAAAAAAAGTGCAAGTTTTCCTTGGGAACCAAAGTGTGTGTGTGTCATATTGTACAGGTCCTTGTGCATCGTGCAATACTCTCTGTTGATGACACTCTTGGTTATGATGGTTCCATTCAACACTGGTGGAAAATTGGGTTGGTTCCACCAAGGTTCCAATAATCTTGAACGGAACTGGTTCAAGAACAAGAGCTAATTTGGTGGATAAGTGCCCACAGGGGGTTCAGGGTGGAACCTTTCACAGATGGTACTAGGTATAACCATTCATATTGGATTTTCGGTAGAACTCCCTGGGTCGGTTCTAAATGAAACCCTTGGGATACTAGAGTGCTCATGGTCAAATCCCTTGGGTGGGTTCTTGTTAGCTCCCTTAGAAAGCGGAAAAGTTCTGGATAGAACCCACAAGAGAAGAGAGAACAAGAACAGGACCCTAAAAGGGCTCCAAGTGGAACCTTTATTAAAAAGGTTTGAGCAGAAACCACAAAGGGCTCACCTGTGGGGACAAGCCGAAGAACGCTATGAGGTTCTAGTTAGCACTTTTATTTCTAAGAGTGTATATAAACAGACACTCCTCACACACATGCACAGCTCACACTATACATTATTATACACAATCTAGAATCACACATGTACACAAATAAAAAATCCCTCTTCACACACTCTCATACAAGCAAAGACTCACACACAGTTTTGCATCTGCATGTACAATACAAAATCCTCATGCAATATGTAGAATTACACACTTTACTCTCACGCACACGTACAAACACTCCATCTACTCGTGCACGTCTAACACACACACACGCACTCACACAGACACACACGTCACAACCCAAATGTCATGCACCATTTGGAATCTGGAGAGCAGAGATGAGCGAGCACTGGCAAATATTGAAAGTATTTATTTCTTTCCACAGATGAACGGGACGTAATCCTCCAAATATATTTAGTCGTGTTATGGATTTGTTGTCGCTTAATTTGCATGACAACACACTACCTTTCAGCGTGCACACAGCGGCAATTGCAGCGCTGATATCATCTTTATTATTATTGAGCCATAATGTGGCGCTACACAGAGGGGGGAAATTGAGCAAGTTAAGCCTGGAGTAGGAGCAGACACTTGGCTTATGGTGATGGATCGCTTTCAGTAATTTCTCTTTATTATGATTGGCAAAGATCAATATTTTAACAGTTCGGTTACGGCCTTCAGTACAGTGCTTAATATGTATTATTCACGACCTTTATCAGCATGGAGGGAGGCAGAGGCTGCTGGGATATATGGAGGGGAGGGCTGACATTTTTCAGACTGAGGCAGGGAGAGGGCCTGCTCTATCTGGGACATGAATGGGACTGTGTAATGGACACAAATGAAAATGGGCTGCATATGTGTGTGTGTGTGTGTGTGTGTGTGTGTGGGTGTGTGAGAGTGGCTGCATCCTTGACTGCACGCAGGAGCACATCCGCAAGCCAAGAGACACACGGTTTAAAAGGTTGTTTTACCCAAATTACAACAAAAACTCACTTCCACCACCTCTAACAGTGAATCATTCTGGTTTTATTTGTCAGAATTTGAGATTTCTCTATACAGTACTAGTGAATGAAAAATTGTTTGTCAAGAATGTCCTCACACTGGTTGATTAGTGCAACACACTTGGATGTATTGAATATTGAATCTTTCATGTAAATAAGAATAAATCATACAAAAATCTATTGTCATTTTAGTCGTACATGGGTGGACATTGGTTTGACTTTACCTTATATGCACAGAACACAATATACAGAGCTGGCTGGCCCTTTACGCACACTATGCAAGTTGTGTAGGGCCCCACGAGGTACGTAAGGGCCCCGCATCCCGCCCATGTCAAAGCGGGTGTCAGTGTTTACAACTTTGATGAGAGGATGAAGCAGAACTAAAGGAGAAAATAACATCCCGAGAGTGAACGTGCTGAACAGTGATCAGGTAAACTCGTGTTTCCTCCTCTACAAGTTTGATATCATTGATTCACAGTAAGGCTAAGTTGATGCTCCTCCCTCTGTCTGTCTGATGTCAGATGTGCTGCAGTCTTCTGTGCTTACAGACACATCCAGGGCTGCTCTGTGACTTTGTGTCTGACAGAAACGAGAATGAAATAAAACTAGTTTGATGAGCGCCAACGTGCAGCGGCGTTTATAATCTACAGCCCAGAAAAGATAACCACGTCGCGCGTGAACATGTATTTATATGCACGTGCACACTCTCCCACAGCAGCATTTCAAATGTATAAATGAATGAATTACTGTTATAAGCATAATTACACACTGTAGCTCCTGATTAGTCAAACAGTATCATCTGCACCCAAAATATCTCTTAACTTGGCTGCTTGACCTGTTGCACAACATCTTACATTCAGTAATGTAGAACATTGTAGAAATACTTTCTTACAGTTAAAGTCATGCATTCCAATATTTCCTTGAGTAAAATTACAAAAGTAATGGCATCAAAATATACTTTAAGTACCAAAAGTAAGTGTGCTTATAATGCAGGATGGTCGATTTCAGAATAATGATGTGTTCACATTAATGCTGCAGCTTGTAAACGTGGAGCTCATTTTAATGACATTATATTCTTTATCTGCTGGCCACCTCTTAAGTTTTGGTATTAAAGTTTAATCTTGATCTATAATTTACATTATAATGTATTTGTTGATTTTATTTGAGTAACTGAAGTTATGAAACAAATGTAGTGGAGTAAAAAATACAATACTGAAGTGAGTAGCAAAGAATGGAAAGTAGCAAAACGTGGAAATACTCGAGTAAAATACCTCAAAATCGTACTTGATGTGCGAAGGAAGCAAAGCTGCTTTTTCCACTAGTCCTGCGATACACATGAGCAAATGGTAACCATGGTAACTGTACACAACAAGCATGGCCGACAGATGTAGCCTCTAAATCAGGGCTGCCCAGAGTGGGTTAGGTTGGTCTGCCATCAGGTTTGATTTGGCCTAGCAAAAAAAAAGAAATCAAATTTAAGAGAAAATCCTCTTCATACATCTCAGATCCCTAATTACCAATTATTTTACATAATATGAGCACAGCAGCCTGAGTGACATTTCATGCAGGAAGTAAGTAAGAAAATACGACAAAATAGGTGTTTGGCCTCGTTTTTGGCCCATGGCCCACTTCAGTTTCAGTTTTGGCCCTCCAAGGGAAAAAGTTTGGGCACCCCTGCTCTGAATGCTCCAGAAGACATTAGAATTAAAAATGCATGACAAAAATAAGACTACAATTACACTGATGAACTAAAATTAAATGACTACAATTTTTCAATGAGGCAACTTTAATATTCAAGCATCTAATTCTGAGCATCCCCCCGTCCACACCAATCAGAGACCCAAAGAGAACCGTAATAATTCACAAACTGCTTTAAATAATTTATGGTCTTGCAGTTAACAGTTCTCACAGGTACTATTTCTTTGAAACAAGTAGTTCTGACAAGAACTACTCACAGCGGGGTTGTAAAAAAAAAGAGTTTCAGGTTGTGTTTGGGTGCATGGAGAAATATTTTAAAACTGATAGCACTAAATTAGTGTAAACTGGCCCTTTAAAGTCTGTATTTTGAGAGAAAAGGGAGGAAATGAGAGCAAACACACCTCTCACAGCGGTAAATTGGTAATCCTGTAATCCTCACTGGGCATGTAATTAGGCAGGATGTAACTGCAGCCGCAGTATGAGACATACCTGCAACATAGATGAACATGTGTCACCAGGATAATGTTCCGCTGTTCATATTCTAGGTCAATCCCACAAAAAAACAGAGGGAGCAGGGTTCAGGAGAACGTGAGGGGCCCGCATCAGATAAAACGCGTCACACTCGCTGCGGTTTGTGAAGCAGCGAGAGAAGCGTCTGGGATTAAGAGCTGTGACATATTCATATCTGACCAGACTTAAAGCTGCTGCCACACGGGAGGGTCTGTCGCTATCAAAGCTGCAGGAAATCAGCCAGAGAGGGAAGGAGAGGGGAGAGAGATAGGGATAAAGAGATACAGAGGTACAGTCAGAGTGAGGGAACAGCAGAGAGGATTTCTTACAAAGCTCCCCTAACCATCCCTCAAAAAGAAAATCCTTTGTACCCCTCATCCAAACCCGACGCCCTCCCTCACCTCAGCCCCTTCTCCCCTTCTTCTCCCCCCTGCTCCACCGCCGTATTTAAGTCCCAGTGTGGAACGAATGGGGAGCGAGCCCTGGAAAAGTTTGTCTCGGGGAAGGCCGGGTCGCTATGTAGCTGATTATATCAGTTTCAGCGGCGGACTGGTAATAGGCTCCTCTTCGAGCAGCCGCTAACCCCGGCTCTCCCCTGGCAGCCGCCGAGAGTGGAATTAATCAGGCCTACTGGGAGCCTCCTCCATCCCCTCTCCGCAGGCGAGCCACTCCGCAGTCATTTACCAGCCAATCCCACTGTCAACCCACTGTCATTTAGGCCCTTTTCATTACACCCCCCCACCCCCCCTGCACACACAACCTCACTATTTCCCTCTCACTCGGATCAGAAAAAAAAAAAAAAAAAAAAAATGGAAATGGGTGACAGATTAGCCTAATGCTGGGTACCTTTTATAGACGGCCTATTATGATCACTACCTCCTTTTTTATCAAAAACACAGAGCAGACTGCTGCAAATGTGTGAAAAAAGGATGAAACGAACAGCACCGAACTAATAAGATACCAGAAATTAGTAGTTTTCCAGTAAGATTTTATAATAACCATCATTAATAAATGGCAACTTGATCATGAATTGAACTTTAGTTTGTTATTTTACTGTTAAACATTTAAATAACGTTCATACAGGCTTAATAAACCATTTATTAACTATTTACATAGTATACTATCCAAATAATGTTTATAGATGCACTACACAGTATTCATTAACCAAGTATTACAATTAACATTATAGTTATTAAATAATTATGAACTACAATTTAATTAACTCTCACTTCAGCAGTTATTAATAATGGTTATTATAAAATGTTAGCAGTTTTCCATATTGATTCCCTGTAGTTGTCTCTCCACCTTGTAATTAGGAGCTTGTTAATGAGCCCGTGCCTGCGCTGTTGTAGGCCTGAGCACGCCGCTGTCCTAAATGTGACATTAGATGGCCAACTTTGTTCATCGCCTATAAAAACCCCAGGCCATAACCACCAATTACCGTGGCTAGGTGTCCCTGGGGTGCAGGGCCCTCGTATCAGGCTGGCCTCGCCTGCTAAGCCTGCTTAAGTGACCTATTTTGGGCTCGGAGGCAGTCTGTAAAACACCTCTAAGGTTAGATTATCCCATGATGAAATACAAGGCTTCCCTGCCACAAATTACCCACGGATGAAGCGCCACCAGGCCATTCCTACGCCGTGCTGATGGTCTTTCTCTTTCCGCCTCTCCGTTGTTCTGTCTCTCTCCCTTCCTCTCTCTCAACAAGGCAGAAAAAATATTCATGAGTAAACAAAAGGAGTGATTTGAAAAATGGCTGGAGGAAAAAGAGATTAATAAAAAGCATGAATAGTGCATTATGGAAGAGCTGAGGAGCCTCGCCATCTCATTGGGGTTAGAGGGAGATTGCATTTGGGCATTATTAAGAGTGCTGCTCTCGGTCGTAGATGAGAACCCCGAAGAGGAGGCGAAGCTTGGACGTCTGAGTGTCAGTAAGCAAGAGAACTGAGAGGAGAAGAGTCGAAAAGAAGGCTTCTGCTACTGTAAACACATTTTTACCATTTTTACATTTTAATGTGGATTTCTTCAACTTTATCAGGAAGCTGAATGATTTTTCATGGAGTCTGACACGAGTCTTCAACTGGGTTGCACCAGTTTTGGTTTAAAATGAGTTAGTCCAGATTTCAAATTAAGCAGACCACTGTTGTACAATTAAAAACTGATCTCAGTTTAGTAAATTCAGGTTTATTGATAAACCAGCATTAAATAAAGTTTAATCACTATGAAGATGTTTGCTTACCCAAACTAAAATAAATCAATAAGGAATAAATTTGAGTTCTGTACTAAGTATAAAAGAAGGGGTAAACTTTCACCTCCGTACACCAAAATGTTACATTGTTTACTAGCTAGCTAAAAATGTAACAAAACTTTACCTTGTTTACTTGCTAAAAGTTAACAAAATGTTGCATTGTTTGCTAGTTAACTAAGAAGTTAACAAAACATATAATGTTTACTAGCTAAAAAGTTATCAAAATGTTACACTGTTGCTAGTTACCTAAAAAGTTAACAAAATATTAGAATGTTTACTAGCTAGTTAAAATGGTTGCACTGTTAATAAAATGTTAATTGTTTTCTAGGTGACTATAAAGTTAGTTAGCCTAGTTAACCAGCAGAGAAACTGTCATTTCTCATCCTTTGAGAAAAACTGGAGTGCAACAAAGAAGGACGCATCATAAAACCTGACTTGGTTGAGGCTGTCGAAGGTTATTTTGCTCAGTACATCTCAAAAAGTTAAACCTCCTCAGGTGTAAATTTAAAGTTAATACTGGATCCCATTTTAATCTTGAGTTTAAAGTTTTGGTGCAACAAATGTCATCCCAGTTTAGTATAAAAACTAAAGTGAGGCTTCAAAAGACGGGTTAACTGTATTCTTTCTCAAGTTTAAGACAATTTAAAAGTTTGCTTCAACATAATTTTAAATGAATCCATAATTTAATCAGATTTAAAATGAATCATTGTTGATGCAACCCAGCTTTATAGTGTCCAAATCTATTGCGGACTAATTAATTATTCCACTTTTCCTGCAGTTAAAATAAAAAAACTGCCTGGACACCTCCTGGTGTTTGTATGTCTGGCACTTTGGATACAGTCAGACGTCTCCTAAACTTTTAGAAGTGGTTTCATCTTCTGCACAGACTGCGATGACAACAAAATGAGACTGTGTTGGGTTGAGCCAGACAAGAAGCAGACTCTGTGACCACAGTCGGCACAGAGCTGGACCCTCCTCTGAGACTAGACCAATTAAGATAAGAGGCAGTTAACAGGAAGTGCTTGTTTGACATCCTGTCATGTTAACGAGGACAACCGTAATTGGACTCGTGTATTTAACGGTAGGCATAAAATGCTGTTAGTTGTCAGAGCTAACATTTTTGTGTGCCCTGAAGATGAGGAATTTCTTTTGATTTCAGTAAACATAAGGGGAATTTTGTTGCCTGCATTAGCAGAGTGTAAATGTCAAGACTTTTAAGACCTATTTGCAGAGCAAATGAGGCACTAAGGACTGTAATAATCAAAGACTTTTTCATAAAACCAATTCAAGGTTGCTCATGCAGTTTTCTCTTCCCTGCTGCCTGTGGTGGCATTCAAGATACCATCTCTGAACATTAAAAGAATAATGCTGAGCTCCTTTTATTAAGGATCTGACTGTTTCTGTTGGGGAAACCTGTTAGGGTTTTCCTTTAAAGGATAGTTGGGATTATTTGAAGTGGGGTTGTATGAGGCAGTTATCATTAGCCAGCCTATTAACCACATTAGATGCACATCTACGGGTTGGAGAAGCACCGAAGCTAAGCAATGAACTGCTGTGGGCAGAGTCAGCAGCAAAATGTATTTTAGACACTTAGGAAAAAGTCCACCTAGAAAGAATCTATTTCAGTTTAAGTGTATGTCATATTTAGAATATTTTCACCGCTGTAACTTCTCCTTCAGACAGCCTTTTCCAATAGGAAAACTCCTGTTATGCAAGCCAAACATTGCTCATTTCAAAGCAACAAGACTTCTTAAGGAAACTCAGTAATTTTACCTCACAGAAGACAGGAGTTGCTGGTCTACCACTGCTTCAGGAAGTGTAATAAATTGCTTTTTATGTGATACTCCTAATATTATTTTAATTTTTACTTGATATCAAAAGCAATTAGTTAGGTTACTTGTTATGTTGGTGATATGCAGACTGCAGTTACAACTGCAGACACTGTGGCAGATCCGCGCAGCAGGCAGGCAGGGTCATCAAAACTAACATTCTCGTTAATAGCGGATGGATCGCGGTTTGGGACAGCAGGTGCGTCTCCTCAGAGACAGAGGCTGTGTGCGCATTTACGCATGATGAAACAGCAGCAGAACTTCTTTGGTTATTTAATTCTGTTTCCTCTGGAGAGTTTTCTGTCTCGTCAAGTTTATAACTACAGTTTGTAGTTTTGCTGCCTGAATGTCCCACATAAGAGTTACTTGGATTAGTAACTGTAATATAATTACTCTCATTATGTGGTAAAGTAATAGAATTAAAGTAACAGGTAATGAGTAATGCATTACTGCCCAACACTGTTGTATGATTTCTGTGTTTTAAAAGGTTTGTTCGGATTTGCTGAAGTCACACAATAAAACAAACTAACTAACAGACCAGCAACTCCTGTGTTCTGTGAAGTCAAATTACTGATTTCCCTAAAGTAGTCTGGCTACTGTGAAGAGCAATATCTGGTTTATATAACAGTGCTTTCCGATCAGAAAAAGCTCTCTGATTGTAAGGTAAAGCATTGAAAATATTTTAATATAGTGTACACTTAAAGTGATATTGATTTTTTCTTTGGTGGATCTTTTTGAGTGGCTAAAATATGTTTTGTTGCTGACCCTGTCCACAGTAGTTCTTTGCTTAGCTATCTGCTTCTCCAACCAACATATACTGCAGTTGAATACACTGATGATCAATTAGTACCTCATATAACCCTCTTGAAATAATCCATACTATTCCTTTAAAACAGAAATTCAAATACCCACAAAACTCCTGCATTGTTAGTCTACAAATGATCTCGGCTGGAGCTTGAACCTCTGCTGCCTGTCTGCAAATTTCAGCAGCGCCGAGCTCGCAAACATAAACCCCGGCCGGCTCAACCTCGAGCCGCTAAGTCCAGCGTAACACTATGCAGGTGCAGGGCTCACGGGGAGCTGCCGTATATGTTGGAGTTCCTGTTTGTTTGGGCTTGGCCCCCGCTTCCAAGCCCCAGGAGGAAGTGAGCTGGCCGGGGTTCTGCTCGGGATCAAACCTGGGCCTCGAGCTGGAAAAAAAAAAAAAAAAAAGAAAATGGCTGGTGTTTATTGTAGCTGCGGCTGCCTGGAAGTGACTGGCAGAAAGCACGCACGGTTTGTCAAAAATGAACAGAGGGCCAGAGGCATAAAACAGACAACCTCTTCATACAAGGGAGATGACTGGGACCACACTTACTGCACCGAAAGAATTACACAAACACAGTATCCATGTCTGCGCTTTAGAGACGGTTATGAATTCCCCTACATATATCCAGAATCTATTAAAAATCCCATTCGGGTTGACTTGGAATTAATTCTCCTGTATAAACTCATGTCACCGTTTGAATGTGCATGAATGAGATAATGACACAGCTTGTGTAAACACCGACGCTAAATATTTGAAAATGCAAGTCACTCATCAGCGGAATTATAGTGCTGAATTGTGTTTCTCTGCTGGCTTTGCGATAACCAGGACATTCTTTAACCTGAGCACCTCCAATTAGAGGATTGGAGAAAGGGGGGGGATGGGAGGGTGGCGGAGGGGAGGGGGAGCTGAGCGCTATTGCTTTGACCCGCCCGCTTTACTTGGAGGCGCACTCGAGAGGCAGAGATGTGGCGGCAGGATATCGCAGAGGAAAAAACAGGCTCAGCCTCAGATGGCCAGGGGCTGCCTGTGCCTCTCTATCAATGCAAAACAGACTACTTCCTTGGGCAAAGAGGACATTTCACTTTTTATAAGCCTCCCTTCTTTTTTTTTTCTGGGCTTACATTAATTTTGAAAGCAGAGGGGAGGCAGAGTGAGAGCAAGAAACAGAGAAAGACACAGACAGGGGCGGAAAAGAAAGCAAAAGAAGGGCAGATGAAAAGCATCTTTAGGATGCCGGAAACATCTGGTTTCATATTCGGAGACCCCGAAAGGAAATTGCAAATAGACAAAACTCTTATGTTTTGATTTATTTTATTATTTGATGGCCGGGTGATGCCAGCCGTGCAGTACAGGCCCCTGGTCGTAAATACAGGAGCCGGAGCTACGTGACGGGGCATTAGGGATGTCTCCTTACTGTCCCCCGACTGATTGATGCCGCGTCTAATAACATCCACAACCGCTGCGTTCTGTTCTAAATTACACAAAACTGAAGGGCTGTTGTTAATTGGATGAATGGACGCGGGGGGGGAGGCGGGGGCAGCGGGCGGGAAGGGAGCTTCAGACGGGAAATACAGACATGAGGAGGGTGAGGATGAAGAGAGAAGGAACGGAGATAAGAAAAGATGGGGAAGAAAGGGATACAGATGTTACTAGTTCATTCGGTCTCAGAGGTTTATTTTAACCCTCTTTTCTTCATTTTGTTCTTACAGCCTTGTTTAACTTATTCCAGATTTAAAATCGTTGTTTCCTCTTTAAAAAAATAAGATATTTAACCCCACAGTGCCCCAGAGCGCCTGTCATTTTAAAATCATTCCCAGAATATTAAGACACTGAAAAAAGTCCTGAAGTTTGTGTTGCAGATACTTTAAAAGAGCAATATGTAGATCCAAAAATCTTCTAAAAATGAGTATGGCAGTCCAGATAGGGAGTTGGAGCCATAGACTATATCCTGAATATGCTGAAATCCTATGTAATATACAGTTTTGGTTGAAGCCCCAGATTTGAGGAGGCTCATCTCTTACGACTCATAAACAGACACTTCTCAGTCTGCAAACATTTGGCATTAATTTTACCATGAAACAGGCAAGCAAAAACAGTCACTGTGGCGTACAATAACAATTTCAAAGGCGTTGTTGTCACGTAGCGACTATTTTAACTAACTTTAACTAATTTCTTATGACATATTAAGGTCATTTTATGATTTAGTGCAGTAAATATATTACAGATTTCTTCTTTAAGTTGTCATAAATAACCACAAGTGGACATATACATAGTTACGTTGAGATCTGTGGGGTTTTTTCCTGGTGTGGATGGCCACTTTTTGGACGGATAGAAGCGCAAGAGTAGAAGGACTTACCGTGTCCCAACTTTTCTCGATATAAGCTCAGCAAATTTTTGCAACACCATCATGGAGAACGACAAAGACATTGTGAGTTTTTTTTTTGGTGAAATCACATCATATAATTGAAATCATCAGTAAACGGCAGGAGCTACTCAGCTCTCGTTGCCGGAGATGGAGGCTGTTTCCAGGGGAAAATGCAAGTTCTACTGGGTTCTAAAGGGTTAATGAGGTTAAGACATTACATTTGGAGATTTCATGTTTGGTCAGCTGATGAACATGGGTTTTGGCCATGAGCGATTTCCATTTGGAAATTCAACAACTGTGATACATAACACATGAGAAGGAAGTTGATTTTACTTATCTTTTCTGTGTCCTAAGATGAATATTTGGGAAGTACAAATTTAGAAGAAACATCATGCTCCCAAGTAATTACAAACTTTGTGGTTTTTACCAAATTTTGGGTGCTTTACAGCTACACTAAAATGTTGCTTTGATTGTTTCAGCTCTCTAAAATATGGCAGCAACAAGTGGGCACTGCCAGCTGATCTACTGTAGTTGGAAAAGCAGCCCCAGCAGCATGGCTGGAAATGTGGTGGTGGTATTTTGACC
The DNA here is from genome assembly GCA_034769285.1 of Lutjanus argentimaculatus. Lineage (NCBI taxonomy): Eukaryota > Metazoa > Chordata > Actinopteri > Lutjaniformes > Lutjanidae > Lutjanus > Lutjanus argentimaculatus. The sequence goes on from JAWZSL010000020.1 coordinate 9,329,726, forward strand.
CTCAGAGCTATCCATTGTGGAGGTACATTATGTTCACTGCCAAAAAAACCTCCCAACGCAACAGTGTAAAAGCTGCAGCTCCTAATATAGTGCTGAGGCGTAGGATAACCTATGAACTGGCCTCCAACCAAGAACACAAGTAGGTGGATTTTTGTCCGAAGAGCACTCAGGTCAAAATCCAGAGTTATCCACGCAACACATGAGATGAAGCTGCTTCTTCTTTTCTTAAAAATCTCTATATTTGTTTATTCAACTTATTTTGACAGACAAAAAAAAAAAAATAAGGCAACATAGATAATTAAAATGCAGGAGTTTAAATATAGCAGACTGAAAGAGAAGCTGTCAAGATAAAGCCGGTGTGTGAAAACATCACAGATGTTCAAAAAGCTAAAAGTTTAATACCTTACAAACAAAGTACCTTGTTTGGTCTTTCCTTTAAAATTGACCCATATGAACATTTAACAAATTATGGTTGCGTTTTAACAACTAAACTTGAGGTGAAGGTTAAGAAAGAACACAGTCATTGTTAAAAGATACCAGAGTTTATTGTTGGTAGGAGGTAGGATGACCCAATGTCTAGGTTACTATGAGGTTACGAAACACTCACCATTATTACATAATGCAAACATACAGATGGGTGACCGAGTCTAGGAATATAACAAATGCAAAAGAAGAAGACACATGGGGTCTATGAGTGGTTTGGGAAATACGTCAACGCAACCAAACTATACACCTATGGGAGATTTTGGACTGACAGGCTCTCCTACTCTGACTCCCCAGATGGTTTCTTACACAAAACTATCTGGGAAATCACTACTGGAAACTGTTTGGAAAAGGGCAAGCACTTTTAAGAGATACTTGGCAGGTGACTGGAGAAACCATCTGTCTGTCACTGTCTATCACAGACAGCTTCAACCAAACAGTTCAGTGAAAACTGGTGTTCATCCCTCCAGCAAAGTTCTAGAGATTTGGAGAATCTATTTCAAGGAGCATTAAAGAACCCTGAACGTCCTTGGAAAATGTTTGGAAATGGGCGAGCACTTTTAAAAGATACTTTGCAGATGACTGGAGAGACCCTCTGTCGATCACCATCAATCATAGAGAACTTCAACCAATCAGATCAACAAACCACAATACGTGGTCAAATTCTTGCCGAAGCTAGTCGGGAGAAAAGCTAAATCACCACTGAGAAAAGCCTTTTCAATGAAGAAATACTCTCAGTTATGATATAACTGATGCTATAATGGCGTCTAGGCCGGTCACATCATTGTTTTTCGCTGTTGTCATCCCTAAACCACAGCCGTAGCTGCCAGTTGTTCCTCATATGACGCTGATTAGTCGAGAACCACTGTGGTTCGGGCCGCAAATGCATGAACTTAAGGCCTGGCAAGAGTCACCAACCCAGCTGCCATGCAAGGTAAATTCTCTCCACCACCATCATCATCAAAACACCAGATGGGGGAATATGTTTTGGAAGGCTGGCATTCATCCCTCCAGTGTGGTTCTAGAGTCTCGTGGTGGCCCGGCACCTTTCTAAGGTCGGGTTCACACGAAAGCCTGGAGCGTTTACCCCCTTGGTGCGGTTTTGTTTGGGTTGGTGTGAACGCCAGATTTAAAATCTGGTGTGGATCAAGCAACCACTGTCTGGTCTGCCTGGAAGGGGTGATTTCAGACTGCTGAACTCTGGAGCGGTTCATTTCAGCCATTTGAACCAATCACAGGAAGCGTACCACTGTATGTGTCATTTCTCTTCCTGTTTTGGTGACTGGTGAACTAGTAGCCCATTTTTTACAAAAATGTGGGCAGGCAGTGGACAAACCTGATCTCGCTGTCTTATAAGACGATCATATGTCCGTGGGAGCCCTCTAAAATCTGCTGATATACCCTCCAGATCAAAACCAAAACGAAAAGAACCTGGTGGTGTTCCATGATGTACAATTTCCAAGTAGAAATTGGATTGTTTGCTGTCTTTTTACCTGCTGACTGATTTGTCTTTTCAATTTCTGGCCCTTTCTCTGGATGCAAACCAGACCAGTTGGAAAATTTGTTTCAACCCAAAGACTTGATATGAGTTTTCCTTTCCTCTTCCATCCATCTGCATGATGTTCAAAAGATTGCTGGTGCTGTTTTCTGGTGAGTACACCCCCCTATGACAAGCCCTTTCTGTTACATGCAGACCAAGAATGACCACTGCAGATCGATTTCATTTTACCCAAATAACATCCATAAGCATTTCTGTCACTTCATAATGTCAAAGCTGAACAAGAACCTGCAGTAAAATTGCAGTGACAGTGAGACTCTGACAGATATTATTAGTTGTTCTGTCACATCTGCTGTTGCATTGACTTTTATCTTTCAGTTGTTGATTTGTCAGTCTGGTTTGCATTGCCATCATCTACAAGACAATAAATGTTTTGGAACTCATAAACCATCAACTGCACCGCATGACCCCCCAGTGATCAGTGCTGGGTGGGTGACTGGTTTTATTCGCAGTACATACATCTTCTGCATGGTTGGCAAAGCTGCAACCCCCAACTATTTGTGTAACTCTTCCTGCGCCACACAATATAAAGAATGAGTCTTCGTGCAAACGCTGCCTGAGCCAACAGATGGGAGGAGGTGAGCTGTGGTCGTCCTCCAGGCCATTCTCGCCTGCCTTCCCACTCTGGAAAGGAAAGATTTACAGCGGCAGCCTTGGAAAAAAGCAGCCCGCAACATCTGGATACGCGTGACACCGAGGCATTGGTTGGCGGTGACAGTGGCTAATTTAAAGGTAGTAAAAGTGTTAGCCGGGATCTGGGGAAGAGTGATGGACAGCTGTATTTCCCCGGCTGACCAGGGTGTGAAGACATTGTGGAGCAGAAAATAAGGCCCAGAACAGGCTGGAGGTCTCACCGGGCCAGACTATTCCCCCCAGCTTTAGATTCATTAGCCTGGAGAACGAGCCGGAGAGGAAAAGAGAGAGTGCGAGGCAAGATGAGACAAAGGAAAAGATGAAACAAGACAGGCAGTGAAAGGGAGAGGAGAGTGATTGAGAGAAAGAGGGAGAGGATCAATCAGGAGGCACAACAATAATGGGGGGGGTGACACCCCAATCACAGGGAAAATCTCACTGTAATTCTGTTTGCTTGCCTCACAATGTGAGCGTAATTGCCACGATCATTTACGGGCGACGACAAATCTAGCCCTGGATTATTGTTTTCCTCTGACTGATATGAACTATTCCATTTGTTCCGCCGTCTACAGAATAGTGTGTGTTTCCTGCAGAACGCCACGTCTCCCTCTGCCTCTGTGGAATTCATTATCACATGACCCCTTTAAAGGAGTCAAAAGACAGCTTGTCGCAGCGACCGGTCTTCGCCACAAAACCGTGAATCTAGGATAACAAAAAAAGAGAAAAAAATCCCATTTTTGGCGTACCTGTCCAGAGAGCATGCATATGCATGAGCCCATATGGATGGTGGGAGGAGAGGTAGGCGACTCAATCCCTGCAGTTGAAAACTAAATAGTGAGCTTGACCCATTTTATCTCAGAAATCCATCCACGGTAAGCGAATGTACACCAGGAGACTGGTTGTTTTTTAGCCACAAGTGCGTCTGTGTGTGTTTTTTGGACACTCCCAAAACACACACTCGTTTGTTTCAGCCAAGAGGGGTAATGAGACAGCCTGCTTCGGCAATAAGTTTAATGTCACAAAGAAAGGTCTTTTTTGTGGGTGTTTTTTTCATTGAGGGAGTTAATTGCTGAAGAGAATTAATTAAAAAATGTTGACTTGAGAATTGTACATTGATTACTGTAAATATTCTCCAGAGTTTTGCTCTACTAATTGAGGAGCATTCTGCCTGGTGCATCTTATTACGTGGGCTACTGTATTAGCTGCAGCACATTCCTTGCCAGTATTGATTTTTGTTTGTTTGCTTTTGCTTTCATGAAGTGTATTACACTCAGATCGCCAAAAATCTCTAAATATTCAAGTTGCAATTAGTTGCATGAAAGTCATACGCTAGATGGCCAAGTACGTCCACATACAATTTTATACTTTTGCTGTGGGGATGTTTTTTCATGGTTTGGGCTCAAGACTTCAGTTCAAAATAAAGGAAACAGAATCTTAACTTTACAGGAACAATTTCTTTTTTGTCCTGTTTCAATATGACAAAGGACAACAAAAATTTTCCAACCAAGTTGGAACTGGCCTGCACAGAACCCTGGCTTAAACTAAATCCAACATCTGTGGGTTTAACTGAAATGCCGACTGCAAGCCAGACCTTCAAGGGATTGTTTGGATTGTCTGAAGTGATGTTCTGTGAGGTTCTTATCGATAGTTGATGTATTACCTACGGCTCACCCCTAGTTTAGAGAAGCAAAGAGGAGTACCAGCACGGCCACTAAACAGTGTACTGCTGTGGACACAAAATGTATTTCAGCCACTTAAAAAAGTTCCACCTAACAAAATCTACATCAGTTTTCCTCTACACTATATTTAGCACATTTTCACTGCCTTACTTTGCTGTAAGACAGCATTTTCCAATGGGGAACTGCCAGAATATAAGCCTAATATCGTACTCTCTTGCTCAACCAGACTCCATTGGCAAAATGACTAATTTTACATCACGGAACACTGTAGGCACAGGGCTACTGCTGCCTCGATCTGTTAGTTTGTTTGTGTTATTGTGTGACTTTGGTGAATCTGAACTAACCTTTTAATAAGCTCAAGTCACACCATAACACAAACAGACTAAGAGATCGAGGCAGCAGTAAACCAGCAACTCCAGTTTTCTGTTAAATAAAATGACTGATTTTGCCAATGGAGTTTGGTTGGTTTGGAGAGAACGATATTTGGCTTATACAACGGAGGTTTCCCATATGAAAAGGCTCTCTGACGGCAAAACTAGGCCACACTTATTATATTATATTGATTTTTCCACTTTTTTTCAGAGGCTAAAATAAAGTTTGCTGCTGACCGTGTCCACAGCAGCAAAATCCCTGCAGCCAAGTTCCAAAATGTTGTAGAAAGTCTTCCTAGAAGCATGGAGAAGCAGATTAATGCCAATGGTTTTGTAAAGAAAGGTCCAGCAATTATATATGGGTAACATATTGGGTGTCCACATACTTTTGGACATATACTGTAGTACAAATAGAGACTGAGAGAGAAAGACTTTGTGGCTGGAGTTGTGTGTGTGTTGCCACATTAGTTCCACTTGCATGAATCTTTGCTCTGAACCCCCAATCACACTGATGCACAGTTTAACCCTTTAGCTGCACGCTGCATCCCAGTACGCCCTGTCCATGTTAACCTTGCAACATCACACACACACACACACACACACACACACACACACAGATAGACAGACAGATAGACAGGCAGACAGGTGGAAGACTGAGGCCTTGTAATGAAACATGACTGGTGAAGGGTGAACAGTCAGGCAGAGGTGCTACATCCAGCCCCCACCTTCCCCACCTACCACCCCCACCACCACCTCAGAGCCAGAGAGACATGAAAGCAGTTGTAGAGGTAGAGAGGGCGAGACAAACTGGAGAAAGGAAAAGAGCTTCATACGCTGAGTTGATAAAAATTCAATATTGTTAAGAAAAGGAAAGAAGAGACAGATACAGAAGAGACAGGTGGAAGAGTGAGGAAGACAATGGTGATGGATACAGAGAGGAAGAGGCAGGAAGGATAAGAAATAAAAAGTGAAGGACATAGAGAAAGAGAGAGAGATTGTAAAAAAAAAATGAGAGAAAGTAAGTGTATATTCATTAGTACTTGTTGGTGGTCCTGGTGTTGTGCAACTACAATTTATTTTAAAGGTGCATCATCATACAAGTAGCCCAGTCTCACACCAAAGTTTGTCACACACCCACCAATCAAGAGAGGACACCATGTTAGTGTCACGTCCTGCCTTGTTAATAGGCATTAAAAGCAGTGACATGTATGATGGTGCAACACAAACACAAAAGGTGACTTTCTTAATGTGACCTATGTGAAGTAACCTATGTAATGTGATCTACATAAAGTGACGTACTTCATGTGACCTACATATACTGACCTATGTTCATGACTTACTGAACATAACTCATGTAACATACTTATTTTAATTCAAACAATGATCTTTTGCTAAACCTAACCATGTACCTTTGTTGCCTAAAACTGAACAAACTGTGACCATCACCGTACATGTTTCTCAGTAAGCTTTACTTTGAAAGTCTAATTGGACGTTGCATATTTTTATCATTGCTAATTTGAGAACATATTGACTTAATGCCTAGGGGAGACAAAACATAACACTGCCGCAGTGGACCAGTGTGTGTATTACATGCTTTGGCATGATACCAGACTGCACAGAAGATGCTGAAAGAGTTCAATGGTCGACCTTATTCCATGGTAAAACCTACCTGAAACTGACTTGTATACACTCATTTTCAGAAAAAGAGAATGGATCCAAAAGGACCTGAGGATAATCAGACCTGGTCCAAATTAGACCAGAGGATAATTGGACCTTAGCTAAAATGCCGCTGATCCCAACAGACCCAAACAGACTGAGAAAACAACACCGGCAACACCGTGATGCTCAGCCAATTACTGAGCGGCTACGGTCAAAAACAGAAGCAATCAATCAATGTAAAGTCCACTTAATCAACACATTTTTTCTCTTGCAATAATTAGCACATGTGATCAAAACTCATAGAGGGGCAACACAAGTCTGGACACACAAACACCCACAGCCTATGAAACAAGAGGATCAGAGCATTAAGACCGTTTGAGTTCTGACATTAAAGTCATTAACATGGTGAGTACAATGTTGTGATCAACAGAAATAATGGCCAAACTTTATTTTGTGTCTCATGCAAGCATGAAAACTTTTGTTGGGTTACTTGAATTTTGCAGTTTCCTCTTCCTTTTCAGATTTGATACCCTGCAACTTCTTTCTCCCCCTCTACCTCTCCTTTTTCCTTTCTTGATTTTTTTCACCTTCTCTCTCCCTCCCCACCCCTCCCTCCCTCCTCATCCGACTGGGAGTGTATCTACCTATCCAGGCAGCAGTGCTGGAGGCGTCCCCCAGGGCTGGAGTCCTTTGCTCCCGGCTGTTTGATGTTGAGCCGGCGCGGATGAACCTCAGCCCCCGCCCAGAGTTCGCTCCCCATCATCAAACACCCCGGCTGGGTGCCGGGCCAAGGCTGTGGCCCTAATCAAACACAGCGCCTCCACGGACCCCCTCGTACACTCCAAATGGGAGAAAAAGACTAATTATCGAAGCAACCTTCAGAATCGCTCAGCAGCATCTAACATTGACACAAACTCCTGCCTCTTACCATTTAGGTTAGGTGTGTGTGAGTGTGTGTTTGGTTCTGGAACAAGGTTTGTGTGCAGAGATTAGAGGCAGGGAGGAAAAATCCCCCCTGACACTCAGCAAGTTAAGATATAAGAAAAGATGTTGTCATTAGTTTGGGTGCTTATCTATGTTTTGGCTGCAAAATGTAAAACCTGTCAATTTATAGATTTCATATAAGGTGGATGCAGGCTTTGGGAGTAAATGATTGCAGTTAATGAGATTATGTACTTAGGATACGAAAAAGGTAACTGTATTCCATTACAGTTACAGAAAAAAAAGACAAACTTTGAACTTTATCTCTTTAAAATAAAGAACAATGTACCCGCATGCACGGTGTCCAGACATGACAAAACTTCAGGAGTCTCACAACAACACTCTGGTCTTTGTGAAACCAGCTAATCTCACAGTTGTCAGTTCATTTTCATGTTCTTGAGTGAAAAAATGCTGTCACTTGGTGGAAATGTTGACATTATTTTTTATATCAGAAAAGAGAAACAAAATCACAATAGAAGATGAAGAAGAAGATGATCAACTGCTAACTGCTAACATTAACTACACTCGACCAACTACTTATGTTAGTTACAATGACCAACCGCTAATGTCTTGCCACACTGACCAATCGCTCATGTTAGCTATACAGACCAACTGCTAATATTAGCTACAAGGACCAACCAGTTATTTACCTAACCTGTTAATGTCCACTACTACGACTACTGGGACATATCTTGGGACTGTCGGTGGTGACGCTGGTGACCAGGATGGTGTTTGGGTAAAAATAAAAGCCCCAGATTGGAATAAGCAGTTTATTTGAATAGCAAACTTAACAAAGTGCATTTAATTACTGCTAATAATCTAAAGTGCATTTGTGCATAACAAAAGAAAGAATAGCTGGATTTAGCAATGACTATAAAACTATATTATACTAAAAAAATTAACAATATTTGGTATTGATGTAATTCAAAAGTAACGGAAAATAATCAAGTTATATTACTTTAACATTGTGATAACTGGATTAGGTTACTGATAACATTTCTGAACAGGTAATTGTATCAGAACATATTTTTAAAGTAACCCTCCCGGGCCTGCCTGGGTGTTGTTATAAGAATGGCTCCAAAATGGGAGAATTGAGGGAAAACGTGGCAAGAAGAGAAGAAGAAGGGAGCGGCAGAGAGGCTGAGCCCGTCCTTGGAGAGAAGGCGAGCGCTCGATTTTCTGTTTGCTGCCATTTGTCTTGTGCTGCTAAGAGAGATCAACAGTCCTCGGCACACAGATCAATATTCTCTTAACCCGCACCTAATCTGGCGAGAGTTTCCTCCAATTTCACCTTCCCCGGCCGCCTCCTCCTCCTCGCCCGCTTCTCCCTCCACTTTTATTTTCCCTCTCTTCTCGTTTTCAGCCATTTTTCATGCTCCTGGTCCGAGCATGTGACATAGAAGGGAATGATGTTTCCTGACGCGGACAGAGTGTGTGTGTGCGTGTGTGTGCGCGAGGAGGGAGGGTGATGGATACGATGTGCTGGCGGGACGGCGTAGCTTGCCGTCAGGGGCCCCCTGACGCCGGCGAGATAGACTAGCTGCCTAATCGGCCGCATGACACCGCAAATTCAGCTTCTGTCCCCCCCCCCCCACCTCTCTCTCCCCTCGCCTCCCCCTCTCCTCCTCACACCTCACACATTCTCCTCCTCACCAAGCATTCCTCACCCCTGTCTTCTGTGTGTCTCGCCAACTCCCAGCGCTCCGTTCGAGCTGTTGTCAGAGTTGTCCTGTTGACTAAATGGAGCCTGTCAATGTGTCCCGTCACTGTGACGGTTATGGGAACAGAGAAGTGGGAAGTGTGTGTGTGTGTAAAGGTGCTTTCATGTATGTTTGTGCTGGTGTATTTACTGTATTTGTATTTGTGTGTATGTTTGCTCAGATAAGAGGATGCTTGTTGGGCCTTTTATCCTTACTTTTAAGGGAATTATTGTTTTCAGCATGATTTTATACATGAACTGTTTCTTTAATACACTGAAATATGTATTTAATTTCCTATTGTGATTATTTAAAGAAGAAATCTGTAAAATATTTACTGTATGCCATTGAAACAGTTGAGATAGTCGCCTATCTGACAAGAATGCCACAGCCATGGTGTCCTTGCGTAACTTCTGTTATTGTTATTGTTACAGAGTTCAAATTAATGCCGAATGTTTGCCAAATGAGTAAGCGTCTGTTATGAGATGTAAAAAAAAAAACATGAATAATCTTTTAGAAGGAGTAGATGTTTATAACATTTAAATTGAGCAGAATGTTAATGGAGTTTGGCAAGCAGTCAGCAAACTCCAACTCCTGAGTGTGTATTTTTGGAGCACAGGGTTTTTGTTTTCAGGATAACAGGCTTAAATTTACATCGACAGACAATTAACAGTTAAAATCAGCTGAACAACTTACAGAATTAGACTTGTCGTGACTTATTATTGTCAAATGACATTGTTGCACTTGTCTTGCACTCCTGCAGTGTTCCTGCAGCCTGCCTGAGCTTCCTTGAGTCTGGGGAGGAAGAGGAGGCGGGGGCAACAACTTGCCTCAACCGCAGACTGTATATTAATTAATATACAGTCTGCGGTTGAGGCAAGTTATATGGCTATAACTCAATATCTGGACTGCTGTACTCACTTTTTCCTTTCCGTTCTTTAAGTGCTGAGATCTGTGTGTGGTGGGGGTGGAACAGTCCACAAAAATGACGGCTCGGTTCAATATTTACCTCAGTTTTAGGGTTACGGTTTTCATACAGCAGAGAAAACAAACACGTAGAAAATCATGCATGATTTATTTTGAAAATATTTAAACACTAAACAGTGGCTCATTGTCCTGTAACAGTTGAGGCACTCAAATACTGACATATTGTCAATAAGAAAAAAATAAATAACAAATGGCAGGAATGCTCCACCATAACACTCTGACCTGTTAATAATTCCTGAACAGCTTGTGCTCATTTATACAGAGCAGCACAACAGACTGACTAACATGCTCCTATGAAGCCACATTGTATTTTGACCAGATGCTTAAATCCTGTATTCTCCAGACTGAGTCTGGTCACATATCCACAAAGATAAACACTTCTATAGCTTTAGTCGCTGCTTTGGTCTGAATCCACAGTTAGAGGCTGCCTGAACGCTGTGGTGTCTGATGCACAAGTTCATCCACTCAATGGTGTTCATTTTTTTTAATTCACAAAATGCATCAGATTGTTTTTTGGAGCAGCAATACAGTGGATTAAATTCACCTCATCACAGGCTTGAATTTCTTCCCTACAGTAGCTCATGGGAAATAATGCTTTATGGCTCTGGTTTCCAAGCTTTTTGGCTTGTAACTCTTTATATCTATGTCAGTGCCTACTTGCATTCCCTCATCACCAACCTGTTCTCATCCCAACTTGTCAGATACTAACATTTTGTCATCCTGATGCACAAGGTTGTGAAAAGGTTGGAGTTTGGGTTATTAGTCAGGCACAAAAACTACTTGGTTGGGTTTAGGATAAGACCATTTTTGGGGTTACAATAAGTACGATACATATGTCACGTGACGTCATTGAAGCAACTTGCAAGACAAACTCACAAGACGTTATTTACCTTAAACGTTTTGGTTTCACATGGGGAAGAACCGGGTTTCCTGGGGGAAGTCCTGTCTTTGACTGATCCATCCATCCGCCCCAACTCTTTTCTTTTTATACTATGTCGAATCTGCATCTCTTCCAGCTGCTAATGGGTGTGTGCATCTGTATGAGTCGCCGAGCAGCGACAAAACGTCAGAACCAGACGAGTTGGGAATGAAAGCAGTTGCGTATGTCATGAGTTGTTAACTGGTGTTCCCTTTTCACGTTGTTTCATATTGATTTCAATAGTTTTTACATATCATGGACGTCACACCATCTAAAATAACAAATGTTTTCCTTATTCTTTCCTGTATTTTTCACCACACCAATAAATTCTTGCCACTTCTTGGTTGGTTGCACCCACTGGAAATTAATGAATGTTTTTTAATGAGTTTAGGCTGTTTGTTGCATAAAGCTTCAGGCTCAGGACAGATTCAGATTATTTACAGATGTGATTTATTCAGAAATGTCTCTGACTTTTCTGATGGGGAGCAGGTGAGACTCAAATTGAAGCCATTACATCCAGGTTCGAATGGATCAGGTCGAGGTGAAGGTACAACACAGGTGTCAGCCACACTTATCTCGGCCTAGGATGTCATGTTTTCAGCGTTGTTTGTGTGTCTGTTTGTCTGCAGGATTATGGAAAACCTGCTGGCTTGTTTTTCATGAAACTCAGTGAAAGTTTTTAGCGTGGGTCAAGAAAGAACCCACTAAATTTTGGAGCAGATCTGAATCAGGGGGTGGATGCACAAATCATTTTTCACTTTCGTTAACATTGCGAGATAGATCAATTGGCCTCGGTGGAGGTCTAAACTCTCCAATCACTCTTTTAGTTTCTATTTTTTTGCCCTCAGCCTGATTATTTTCTGACCCGTGTGCATGTGTGTGTGGATGGATGGTATTGACATTATTTCAGTGACACAGGATGCCCAACCATCCTTAACTTCCTGTGATCTTTCCAAACCTTGTTTTCCAGTCTGTTTTCTGAACCACAGTGGTGAGGTTTCTCCATTTTCGCTCTGTCCCGCCTTGTCATCAGAAGAGACAGATCGAGATAGAAAACGCGTATCTGTATTTTCTCCACGCTTGAAGAAGTTTAAGGAGCCCTGGACATCCTCTCCTCCCCTTCGACAGGCCGGGGAGTGATTGGCAGGCCGCGAGAACAGAGCCTCTCTTTCATAGCCGCGGCCCAAAGTGGAGGGCTTCTTCCACGGACGTACGTCAGCCCCCCGGACAGACAAAGCCCGCTAGTGTACGCCGCCTGTACTCAGAGGCGAGTGCCACACACAGACACAGTAACAGGAAGACAGCCGCTTCAGTTACCATGCAGGGCACTCGAAAAGACGCACAACATCCGAGCACGCACGCAAACAACAAAGATGCTCACGTATGCATGCATGCAAGAGAAAGTCCTTCACACTCGCCCATGACATGAGTGCATACGTACACAAAACAGACACACTGTACAGCATGTGCAGGCATCCGAGTAGGATACACACATACATGAACACACAAACACAATAGCTGCTTTCTTTGACTGGCTGGCATAACAACACAAGCCAGTCCTGATCCTGGTATACTTTGCCCCACATGCTCCAGACACGCGCTGCGTACAGGATTATGTCACAAATGAGATGTTTATAGTCCTGTGCGTGTGTGAGAGTGTGTGTGTGTGTCCAAGAGAGAGACAGAGGGAATGGTGTACAGTAATATTATATCCTGCCTCAACAGTCACACCAAAAACTACACAAAAACAGGAGCCAAAGTTGTCAAAATAGTTGATATTCAGACCAACTTAAAGGAAAATTCTGATTTATTAAAACTTGTTTCCTATTAGAAATTGATGGGATCTGGGAATCTCGCAACACTGCCCTCGCAAAGTCTGCCAGGGCAAGAAGGAAAGATTGTAAACAAGCCAAAAGTTCAGCCAGACAATCTCAACCACTTACTTTGGAGGTGAGTGCACCAGAAATCTCAGCAATAATGTCTAATTGCACAGGACAACTTGGGAAATCATTTTACCACAGAAGAATGCTGAGGCTAAACGGCCAATCAGTTTCATTTGGGGTAAGTACAGGAGACTTGTCTGCATTTTAAACCATTTATACTCAACTGTAATAAGTTCATCTTTGTTTTCTCTGACAAATAAAACAACATCCCCACGTTCCAAGATTTCTTAACTTACCAATATTAAAAGATAGCTAAAACCAGTTAGTCCCAAGTAAGTCAAAAGATTGGTTCAAACAAAGTAGATCTGGAGAATTAAGTGTGGACTTGCTGAGAATGAATAGTGTGAAACGTTAGTTGTTTCAGGAAATGAAGAGAAATTAATGGATTTGTGGATTCACACTTTTTTAAATAACATATTTTTCATCTTTGGGTTTGCAGGGGAAGATAAGTATTTTCAAGTCCAAGTGAAGTCATGAGTCACATAAATTTGTGAGTCTGACGCAAGTCCAAGTCATGTGACTTAAGTCCACACCGATGGCTAAAACTAATTTTTTGAATTTCCCCATGAAAAACAGCATGTTTTCACAAGTCAATTATTTAAAATAAGCCATTTATGAACGATATTGAAGTTCTGATGAGACAAAACAACACACAGGTGTCTATCTGTCTGTCTGCACAACCACAGATGGTAAATTCATCATTCTGGCACGAAATGCACAACAGGTTTTCGAACCCGGCGCGGGCCGTCCTGACAGCATCCATTCAACATGAAAACGCTTGCTAGTTCAGCACACTCCACGTCTCTGTGTCTGAATGGATGCTACTGTACTGTCTGGAGTGGGCCTGTATCCCAGTTGGCAAAATGACTATTCCAGACTGTGGGCCGGCGGTAAGGAGCATACAAATGAAAATAGCAGCAGAAAAAAAAAAAAAAAAAAAAAAAAAAAGCGCTTGTCTCTCTCAAGCCAAGCATCTGCTAAGCATTTTAATGGGGATCAATGGAAGGGCAGGGACAGGAGATCGAGGGGTTGATTGGCTGGCCGGCCCGGCGCTCACACAGCCGCCGCTCTCCATACTGCCTGCACTGCTGTTTACAGCCAACACAAGCTGCTGCGCCCTGCCCGCGCACTCTGCACCAGCTGATGTGTATATCTGTGCTCCGTGTGTGTACTGTAGGGATTTATGCATCAGTGTGTGTGTGTGCACAGGGGACTAAGTGACGTGTGTGCCTGTGCATATGTACACCATGCATCAGTTTATTGTTTGTGTGTGCATGTAATTATGTATCAGCATTAACAACATAATAAATGTATCTATTGTGTGTGTGTTTTATGTGTGCACGCACAAATATGCACAAATATGGGTAGAGAGTGTGTATTTGTGTGTATGCTACAGTTCTAAGAGTATTTTCACTGCTTTATTTTGCCATAAGACATTATTTTATGTGTGGGTGAAATCCAACCAAACTCCATGGGTGAAATCAGTGATTTTACCTGGCAGAACATGGGAGTTGCTGCCTCAGTGTGGTAGTTTGTTTGTCTTATTGTGTGGCTTTGGTGAATCTGAACTAACCTTTTAAAACACAATAGTCACACAATACAACAAACAAATTAACCGATCAAGGCAGCAGCAGATCAGCAACTCCCGTGTTCTGCCAGGTAAAATCACTGATTTCACCCATGGAGTTTGGTTGGATTTCACCCACACATAAAATGATGTCTGATGGCAAAATAAAGCAGTAAAAAAGAGCAATACTTGGCTTATGTAACAGCAGTTTCCGGTCAAAAAAATTTACTTTGCTACAGCTTAAAGGGATAGTTTGGATTATTTGATGTAGAGTTCGATGAGATGCTTCATGATTGTCATGACTACAGCAGATGGCTGCTGGAACGCTCCCAGTTTGCAGAAGTACAGATGGGCAACAGCAGGGTCTGCAACAAAAAGGTATTTTAGCCACCTAAAAAAAAAAATCAATATACCTTTAAGTGTAGGCTATATCTGCAATATTTTCACCTTTTTACTTTGCCATCAAACAGCCTTTTCCTGACGGGAAATAAAACTCTCCAAACCAACCAAACTCCATGGGTGAAATCAGTAATTTTACCTCACAGAACACAGAAGATGCTTAGCTACCACTGCCTTTATCTGTTTGTTTATTTGTATTTTCGTGTGACTACAGGGTTAGTTAGGATTCACTGAAGTCACACAATAACACAAACTAACTGACAGAGGTGGCAACGATATACCAGCAACATCTGTGCTCTGTGAGGTAAAATTACTTATTTCATCCATGGAGTTTGGTTGGTTCGGAAAAAGTGATATTTGGCTAATATAATGGCGGTTTCCCGCTGGAAAAAGCTGTCTGACGGTGAGGTAAAGTACTGAAAATATTCTAAATATAGTGCACACTTCAATTCAGTGCTACCTCATACAAACCCTATCAAATAATCCGAACTATCTCTTTAAATTTACATCATCTAAGTGCATGTGCAACAAATTGCTGTTGTTTGTCTGCATCTGCTTTCTGTCTCAGTGTGTATTGTTTAATTGCATGTTGTGTCCTCTTTCCTGACTAACACACACACAGACACACACTCGTCAGTGCGTGTGAAGGAGCAGCACAGCAGCAGCAAAGAAACAGTTAAAGTGATGCTTCCTGGCGCGCCAAATGAATCAGATTAATATTAGCCAAAGCGAATGTCATCATTGGCACTTCTCCCCTCCACCTCTCTATATCACTCCCCCCACCCACCCACCCACCTCCACCCAAACCCCTTCCCCTCCTCTCCCTCCCTCTCTCCTTGCTGCGTTTGGGTTTCTGAGTCCTGGGCGGTAATGAGGGAACGTTATGCAGTGCCATAAACGGAGGGGCTCGCTGTCAGTATGCATAAAGGATGAGACAGAGAAGATGGCGCTGGGGTCAGGGGGAGAGAGAAGGAGAGAGTCGACGAGGACAGGA
The DNA here is from genome assembly GCA_034769285.1 of Lutjanus argentimaculatus. NCBI lineage: Eukaryota > Metazoa > Chordata > Actinopteri > Lutjaniformes > Lutjanidae > Lutjanus > Lutjanus argentimaculatus. Next base: position 9,345,596 of record JAWZSL010000020.1, read on the forward strand.
TGGAGAGAGCGCGCGTGTGTGTATGTGTGTGTGTGTGTGTGAAACTGGTTCCCTTGTCTCACACACACACACACACACACACACACACATAGAGTGAGTGAGCACTCAATGGCAAGGCAGAGAGACAGGCTGGTGACAAATAGGCTTCCCTCTGTGCCCGTCTCACAGGTGCAATGCAGCGCGTGCAGCGCCCCCTACGCTCAGCCTGGAGGAAGGTACTAAAGAGGAGTGGAAAACCCCTCTGTGAGCTCACCTTCAGTGACTTTCTTGATTTTGATCACCTCCCTGTGACACAAAAGAAAAGATTTTTAAAAAAAGATGATATAGCTCATTATATATAAGCATGGTTATACTCATCAACCAGGCTAAATTTGGTGACATATGACAATTGTTTCAACAGCATTTAACTCCGCAAAAGTCCGGTGATATTCTATATTTTTTTATTGTTCACAACCTCATGAAAAGACCAAAACCAACAATGAATTCATCCTCCAAACAAGTATTGTCTGTGCTGTCAAAAGCCACTGTTGTCGTCCAAGAACTTTTTAACACATATGAGCTGCACAGTTTGGTTCTAACATGTCCCTTCATTACCAGCGCGGACAACTACAACACACAGACGTTGTTTGTTTTGCCTCGATCCCACATGCACCGTCCTGCTGCCGAAAATACTCAACGGAGCACCAAATGTGCGCGAATCCGCCGCTGAAAGTAGTCCTCAACAAACGCACCATTTCGTCTTTTTGAGGTAATGTCTGCTAAAAACTGCTCCGTCCAGCTGTTGTAGGAAATTACTCAGTCTTTATTAAAATTTAAATTATATACAAACCCCAACTGAACACAGTACAAAGACAAGATATTTAATGTTCAAATTGATAAACTTGACAATAAAGTTGGGACATGGGCATGTTTATCACTGTGTAACATCACTGTTTCTTTTACCAACACTCAGTAACTAATTGTTGAAGTTTTGAAAGTGAATTTCTTTCTCATTCTTGCTTGATACACAACTTCAGGTGCTCAACAGTCCGGGGTCTCTGTTGGCGCATTTTGTGCTTCATAATGCACCACACATTTTCAGTGGGAGACAGGTCTGGACTGCAGGCAGGTCAGTCTAGTACCTGAACTCTTTTACTACGAAGACACAGTGTTGGAACGTGAGCACAATGTGTCTTGGCATCGTCTTGCAGAAAAAGACGCTGTCTGGATGGCAGTTATATATCGCTTTCCTTTTGCATGGTGGAGTCTTAACTTGCATTTGTGAATGAAGTTTGTCAAAGGTCACAGACATTCAGTGTTGGTTTTCAGCCTTGCTCCTTACGTGCAGAGATTTCTCTGAATTCTCTGAATCTTTTAATGAAATCATGGATTACAGATGGTGAAATCCCTAAATTCCTTGAAATTGTGTGTTGAGAAACATTGTTCTTCAACTTCGGGCTATTTACCCACTCAGTTTTTCACAAAGTGGTGAACCGCGCCTCATTCATGCTTGTGAATGACTGAGCCTGTCAATCATGATACTATTACCTGTTACCAGTTCACCTGTTTACCTGTTGAAGCTTCCAAAACAGGTATTATTTGAACATTTCACACCTTCCCCCAGTCTTTTGTTGCTCCTGTGCCAAATTCTTTGGAACGTGCTGCAGGCATTAAATTCAGAATGAGTGTATATGTACAGAAAACAAAGTTTGTCAGTTTGAAGCTGAAATATCTTGTCTTTGTACTGTATTCAATCAAATACAAGTAGAAAAGGATTTGCAAATCATTAAATTCTGTCTTTATATAAGTTACACAGAGCAACCAAACTTTTGAAATCGTAGATATATCCGTAATTATGAGTGTGTATCGGTTGAATTTTTCTTGAATGTAAAGGTAAAAGGGTGTAGAATTAAATTAATTTGATACATGAAAGCATAGCTTTTGACTTTGTAGCTTTCACTTTGAGCCGATGCTCTTTCCCTGCTAATCGATGTCTGTCTGGAAGAAATCCAGCTCCCTCTCTCTCTCACACACACACAAACACACCTTTAAAAAGCCTTCGATATCATTAGCTGTCATGTTTCACGGTAGGTAACACAACAGTGCACAGGGATACACAGCTCACCGCCGAGTCTACAGGGTATATGAGTGTTTGTGTGAGCGTGCGCACACAAACAAGGATGCATGGTGAGTGTGTGAGTGGATTACACCGGGTTCACAGTGTGTATGGGGAAAGCGTGGCAGCAACTTGGCTCCATAATGGGATTTCTCAGTACTCCTACTCTGCTCACACACACACACACACAAATACACTGATCTCACCCCAAACAAGCAGGTTAGCAGTAACAAAGCAGAGCACATATCCTATCTTAGCAGTAAGAGGTAAGCTGCAGCAGAGCTCCAGCTCAGTTAAAGACACATATCCCCTCACCTCTCCGTCTCACAAAAGCCAGGGAAGAAGGATGTGGTGAGGGAGGGGAGGGGGGGGATGTGTGTGGAGGGATCAGCTACATTAGACAGGGATAAGGGATGCTGTAGTAAAGCTGGATGAGGGTGAGGAGTGAAGAAGCCACTGTACAGCGCAGACTTATAAAAAGCAGAATGTGTAAAATGGACTTATGCGCGAAAAGGAGAGGCTTTTATTGCTAAATTTGACTTATGGAGTGATAATTTAGTGGGATTCTTGTGTATGTTGGCATCTTTGGCGCTAAGTGATCCTCTATAGATCACCTGTCAATCAAACCGTGTGGGCAGTACTACATGATATCGCATTTCTACACATTTTTGTTGACAATGTTAAAGTTTCTGTCACCAAATTTGTGTTTAAAGGAGAGATCAGTAATATATTTAGTACAATTTATCATAAAATGACCATGATACATCATCAGAAATTAAGAAAAGATGCTCAGCTGAAATACTCGCTTCTCTGACATCAACACCACAGCCCTCTTTCCCATAACCTGTAAATGTTTGGCTGTTTTCACATTAATTAGAGTTCAATTTGATGCCGAATGTTTGCTGAATGAGTTAATATCTGTTTATGAGTCATAACAAATCATTCATAATCTTGTAGAAGAAGTAAAAGTGTTAAATGGTTAAATTGAGCAATATTTTCATGGAGTTTGGTGGCAGTAAGGCAGTCAGTTATTACATATTGCTCCTTTAAAGTTTCTGTCACCAAAGTTGTGTTTAAACTGGACTCCTAAAGTGGCAGGTTTTGTTCCAGAATTCAACAACATGACCTTGCTAAATGATATATACATTTCATATATATTTGTAAAATTGTTCATTCAATATTTCTGCTTTTAGCTGCTTTTCAAAGACAGAAAACTACATTTCCCACAAGGCCCAGACCTTTGCAGGTTACATGTCACCAGTGTGACAGACGGGGACTGAGATTGTGGATATATGTGTATATTTTTCTTTAGGAATAGCAGAGATTACCCCTAAAATTGGAACAATGACATCAAATGAAAGTATGGTTAGACAGAAACTGTCACAATGATGCACAATATGTGGAGAAGCATCATGGAAGCTGTAGTTTCTTGAATGCTAACATATTAATCAATGATTAACCGTTATCCAAAGTCTAATCAATGCCGTCCAAGATGTTTTTGTGGTAATAAGATGGTAAATGGGCTGCAGTTACATAGCGCCAACATTTACTCATTTCACACACATATTCATGGCCCATTCACACACATTCACACAATTTGGGGTTCATTATTTTGCCCAAGGACACCTGTGCTCACGAGATGTGAACTGGAGGAGCCAGAGATCAAACGGACAATGTTCCGATTAGTGGATGACCCGCTCCACCTCTGAGCCACAGCCGCCGGATAATAAGCAGGAAACAACTTTAACTTTTTCACAAACATTAATGAAAGAAATTAGAGATGCTGGATAAATTAGCAGAAGAGAAGGGCGTGGATTTCGGGGTGGTGGGTGGACTTTTACACAGGAGACTTGCATTTGTAACCATGATTGTTACCTAAATTTAACCAGATTGGAGTTGCAGCGTAGAGATACTGTAGAAAGTGACAATTTTAAGAATTGCAAAGAATTGCACTGCAGAACCACAAGTTTTCGAGTGGCTGTTAAATTTGGCACAATGTGGCAAAGTTGTGTGCCTACCACAGAGTAGAATGGGGGGAGATCATTGTATTCGGTTGGAAAAAAAAAGTAAGGGGTACAGTTTTTTCAAGTAACTACCCTGCATTTAGAAATCCACAGATGATTGGTAAACAGGAAGATGGCAGAGACTTGGACTTTTGCTGTCTACTGTGCTAGAGAGTTTGCATCACAGACCCAATCCATCCTGCAATTGCCACACATTGTACACCACCTTGTTTGACCTCTTGTTGCAGCATTCCCCTCGGCCCAAACAGTGCAATCAGCGTTGAAACCATGTCTTATTTTGCGACTTTTCATCAAAATCTTATCAGCAGTGTCTTGACATGCAGATAAACAAAGAAACATTGTGGCAGTCATGAGGCTGCCTTGGGCAAATTGTAATTTTTAAAACACTGGATTTCACTTGTGAAATTCCCCGAAGTGTGAAAGAAGGAATGAATTAACTTAGGAACTAGCAAATGGGAATTCATTGGAAAGATGAGGGCAGAGAGATTGTGGTAAGTAGATTTAAGTAGTGAGATTTTGTTTAATTTAAATTAATCTTCTAATATCAATTTGATTGTCAAATGAGACACCTTGGATTTTTGATGGCAGGCAAATGAGCCTTAAGTTAAGACTATAATGACAGTGTTAACACTACATTTCCCACAAACCCTTCCTGTTCCCATGAGGATCTTATTTGGCAATTAATATTCCACCAGACGTCTGTTACTTTTTCAATAATTTTAGCTTGATTTGCTGTGGGAGAACAGTGCACTCTTTCTCTTTTGTGCCACGAAGCTCTCCAAGAACCGACTTGGTGGTTCACAGAGTAAACTTCAGTTTATATCTTTTGTGTGTTCATGTCCAAAAATTCAAGTTTTATTGGTTTATTTAGGTTAAAATTCTCCATGCAACACCTTCGAATGTCTGGGAATGCGTGTGAAAACAAAAGTTTAATTCCAGCGGAGGAGACGAAGGGAGGGAATCACATCTCTGGAATATTCTGCGGTGAGGACTAACCAACCAAAGGCCATCTGGGGACAGTGTGTGCGCCGCTCGCAGTGTTTAGCGAGCTTTAAAACCACATCATTAGCCCACTCTCCTCCCAGGTGTGGTGGAGAGCCAGGTGCAACTCTCTCCCCTCTTTGTCTTCGTCTTTTTTCCGTTTGTCCCTCTTTGCCTTCGCCGTCTCTCAACACACACCTGGAGGGAATTCAGCCAAACTATCATTGTGAACGTCCCGCGGGCTCAAGAGCGCTAAAAATTACACACACTTTACTCTTCGAGGGCCAAAAGCAAATAAACACCTGAGCGTAATGTGAAAATGTGTTTTGGACTCTGTGCATTTCTGCCTTGTAATTCCACCTGAAAACAGAGTGTCCCTTCAGCGTGGCCCCCCAAGATAGTTTTGTCCCTCACCCTGCAATTTCCCTCAGCTTGTCTTCCCATCGAATGCTGCTCCACAGAAAGCATTGAGGGTAAATATTGCGTATATGAGTGAGGCAGTTCAATCAACGTTGCCTTTTTGGGATGAAGAGCCGGTGCTGCGTTTTCTCTTTGAGTCCGAGAGGCATTGAGAGGTGAGAACTCGATGTGCAGGGGAGGAAAAAATAGAAACAAACTCCCCTCTCTTTCAATCTGTACCCCCTCTTTATCTTCTTCCCTGCTCATCCCTCCCTGCCTCCCACTCTCAACTAATAACTCAAACAGGGCCGCCATCCAGTTTTTCGTCTTTTGACTTTCTCCTCCCACGGAGTGGAGGAAAAGTAAGCAAAGAAATTCTCCGGGCTCAGCAGCGGGGGAAGACAACTGTCCCCCTATCCTTGGGGCTGACGCGGGCCAAATAAAATAGCAAGTGCTGCACCAGGAAATGGCTAGCCAAACACGCAGGACCATGAATCTAGGGTTGGCAGAGTGGAAGGATTTCTCCATGCAGTCCCCAGGCGTCCTGCAATGACTATAGAGGCCTTTTTGTATTGACGGGACATCTCCCAAATGGGTTTAACAGTAATCTGAATCAGGGAGCGTCACTAAAGTTTCATTCCATCAGTCAGTCTATTGTAGATGTCACAAAAATAAGAGCCACTGCTTGTCTAGAATGATCTAGAATGACACTGTTCTCAGAGCCCACATGACGGCACTGATGCTGCCACAGATATGGGTTCTTTAGGACAACATGGAAGACAAAATTTTTAGTACTTGTCAAACACCAAATCATGAACCACTGATAAGTAATTTTGGAATAACTCAACTTAGTCAGTTCAGCTGTCTTTTCGTTTGTCATTGATTCCCAGGAAAATATGATCAGTGGTACCAGCAACAGGTGTACCGGAACTTCATCATCACGTAGTTAACGCTGTGAAATGGTCGCAGTTTGGTTAGGTTTGGGCAAGAGTCCTGAAGCGGGAACAGGTTACCTGTGGACGAGATTTCCCTGGAGAAATCAGAAATGAAAATGACTGAGCAGTATTTTAGGGCCTGAGCACCAAGGGGCACCAGGGGGCTAAACATGCTCGATGGTGCATGAAACTTGGCATGTGCATTTGTCGTGGTGAAAAATTTCAGCTGATATAGCCTTTGATGATGGGTGTGGCCAAATGGCCGAAATGCACGAAAATCGGTACACACGCATCATATCCAGATGCACAAAAAAAGTCTCCTGGGCCCATCATGTATCCTCAACAGGAAGTCGGCAATTTTGAATTTCGTGGTCAATCTTGGCAATATCCACATGTTATACTTTAACAAACTCCTTCAAAATTGCTGTGTGCCATCTAGACTACTTTGTGATCAAAAGTTATTAAAAGATCTAGCCCTCACTGAAGGGCATGGCTGTGGTGATGCATCGGAATATATCTCACCATGAAACATGAAATTGCTATAACTTTGGTGTAAATGCTCTGATCACAAAACATCACACGACTGATCCCAGCCTGAAGACATCTATGATGGGGTTGCGGCTGCAGCATGTCCAGGCGGGTGTGGGGGGTGGGGCGTGCAGCTTTAATTAACATTTATATTTGTTAATACAGTAATATGAAGCCTAATTAGCCACAAGGGTTTTATCATGCAAGTCTACAACACAGCCTTTTACCTTACCAACCAAACTACCAACTTGTGGATAATGCATTGTCAAAGGCCAAAGTCGGGTGTTTGGGAGGATTTTGGCGCGTTCAAAGACTAGTAAAAGTTATGAAAAGTATTAGCTTTTCATAGACGAAAGCAAGGCTCATCATCACTATGGAAATACGCTGACACACAAGCGCTGCACCAACTGAGAACACAAGTGAGTGTGTATGAGTGCGTATGAGGGTTTAATCATGGATGTGGCTTGGTTTGCGGGTGCGGTTGCAAAACTCGACCTGTGCAAGACAGTGGTTTAGGCACAACTTAACACTAGCTTAGTGTTAGCTTAGCTTAAGCTATGTACATTGCATAGGGTAACTTAAGATAAGTCAACACTGACATTTGGTTTCACATGGGACTTGAGACTTGAAATTCCTGTGTACGTTTTAATGATCCATCCACCCTGACCTCCTCAGTCTTTATACCACCTCACCTTCCTCCTTTGCTCGCATCACTACCACCACCAGGTGTTAACGCCTAACAATAGATGTAAATATGGATTGTATTAAACTGCTTGCACAGACTACCAATGTAGTCAGATTTTTGATGAGGGCTGAAAGGTGGGATAAAAGATAGTTTACTGTTGAATCTCAATCTCAGGCTGTTAAATACCAACGCTTTGGGTTGGTGGCTCAGACCGAGACCCTCACCAAAACAATGAGACTCAACAATCAACCAAACCCAAAGCGTCAAGATTTGATGACCTGGGAATGAGACTCAATGGGCTATCTTTCTCCAGAATCACTAGTCCGTCTCTAAGAGGGCACAGAAATTTAAAAAAATTAATATTAAGTTATGTTAGTTGCATAAATCATTAAGAAAGCGCTCAGTAGTCGATTCTCCATAAAGAGTTATTCATTCAATGACTTACCTAATTACCAGTTTTGGCTGTAAAATTCTGCATTATGCAACTTTAAAATTTTGAAACTTTGAGAAAAATATTAAATAAAACCTGATTATACAATGCATCAAAATCAATATCTGGGCCCTGTTCATGGTCTGGCTCCAGGGCACTCTTTTAGTTTATTTGCAAAAATATTAAAAAACATTGCAACAAAAGACGTAGCAGAACTCCAACTACCCCTCTGACTTGCAAAAGAAAACTAAAACTACATTAACAGCGTTTCCTGTTAGATGTTGAAAAATGCAAAATGGTGTCCTTCAATATCAGAAACGATGGTTTTAGTCAGTTTTCCTTGAGACTTGTACAAGATAAATACATTTAGTAAAATCTGAATGTATAAGTCATATATTAACTAACTTTTTACACCTTAAGAAATAAAAAATCACTGCACAAAGTTCAACTCTCAAACTAAATAAGTCATAGCATGATTAATATTAATATGACAAAGTAAGTCTGTAGATTTCTATCAGTTTCAAACTCAAACATGTTTCTGTCTGTCTCATTAAATCATAATGTCATTTGCAAACTGATATCCTATTGGTTAATGCTTAATATTGGTTCTTTGTACAACCCAAACATGCTGCTGCTCAGAATTTAGGAAACAAGTGAAGAATTTTGTAAGTTCTTGATTGTTTTCTTATAATACAACCGCCAAAATTATCATTTTTTTTCTCTTTTTCTTGTTCTTTACATGTTTGTAAAACATGATGCATGTGTTGATTCAACGGCGAATACTTAACTTGACATTATCCTCAGTTGTACCTCATTTGAACATTTGTTTCGTGGGCTAAATCTGGTTGGCCCTTCGTAAAAATGCAGGTGAAAACAGGTGAAACACAACTAACTTAATATGTGCAACATTTTAGGCTGCTTCATGACACACAACTACAGGATGATATTCCAGGTGATCGCAGCACATTGGCCTGTTTTGACTGACTGGTCACTCAAAATTGAAAATAGTTACAGGTGATTAAGTGTGAAGAAGGAAAAGGGGGTGTTTGTGAAAAGCTGACGAGAACTGCAACTATCGACCAGTGTTGCATTTCCTCGAGTTGGATTTAATGCCCAAGTGACAGAAAACCTATGATTTTGACAATGCAAAAGAATCATGCGCTGAAGATTCTGTAAGAAGTGACACCAAATACAACAAAACACACTGAAACGATTGTGTGCTAATTTTGCACCCTGACAGGAAATCCACATCACATTAATTTCTGTGGCATTCAGACCTCCACTCCAAAATGCGTGGAGACCCCCCGCCTTCCTCCGCCCCCCCTCATCCCACCCATCTCTCTCACCTTCCCTCACCTCTGTAAATGAGAGAGAGGGAGCCTCTGTCCAAGATTGTGCTGTTTGCACAGCCGACCACAGAGGAGGGAAGCCAAAGATTACTGCAGCCACCGTGGAAATGCTAGAAGTGGGTGGCAATCGCTGGGGAGCGGAGGTTAGGGAGGACAGAAAATACTTACTGTATGCATGTATGTGCAATAAACGAAGCTCTGTGCCAGTTACAGTATGGAACTGAATGTTCCCTTTTGATCTGATGTATGTTCCTTATCCAATAAATTGTTTGTGCTTGAATGTATAATAACTCTCTTACAGTAACTTTGCATGTGGCTGAGTTTAAAACTGACAAAAGCTACAAACTTACTTTGTGATATTAATATTAATCATGCTATGACTAATTTAGTTTGAGAGTTGAACTTAGGTCAGTGATTTTTTATTTCTTGAGGTGAAAAAGTTAGTTAAATCACAACTTGTACATTAAGATTTTGCTAAATGTATTTTTCTTTTCCAACTCAAACTAAAACTTCATTACTGATGTTGTAGTGCACCACTTCGCAAATTTCAACATGCAATACACTCTTAGAAACAGGGTTCTGAGAGGGTTCTGAAGGGCTAAAATCCTTTTTTGAAGAAAGGGTTCATCAAGGGTTTTTTGTAAGACCACGGTTTCCATTAAGACCACTTTTCATCCAAAGAACCCTTCTGGAAAAAGAGTTCTTTCAGGTTTACTCAGATAATTGAAGAACTCTTTCATTGAGGGTTTGTCCAGGGTTCTTTGTACCATAATATAAAAAGGCTTTTGTTTGAACCTCCCAAGGTGGGATGTTCTAGATAAAACCCTTGGAATATGAAGATGTTTTCGGGAGAACCAACAGTTGGGGTCTAGATAAAACCTTTGGAATATAAAAAGGTTCCCAGTACAACCTCCTAGGTGGGTTCTAGATAAAACCTTGGAATATTAAAGGGTTCTCGGTTGAACCCCCTAGGTGGTTTCTAGATAAAACCTTGGAATGTTAAAGGGTTCTCAGCTGATCCTTCTATATGGGTTCAAGATAAAACCCTTGGAATATAAAAAGGGTTTCTGTAGAACTCCCTGAAGTGTGTTTAACAGAAAACCCCTGGAATATGAAGACATTTTCGGGAGAACCAACAGTTGGGGTCTAGATAAAACCTTTGGAATATAAAAAGGATCCCAGTAGAACCTCCTTGGTGGGTTCTAGATAAAACCTTGGGATATTAAAAGGTTCTCAGTTAAACCCCATTGGTGGGTTCTAGATGAAACCCTTGGAATATAAAAAGGTTCCCAGTAGAACCTCCTGGTTGGGTTCTTAATATAACCTGTATGTATGTATGAAAGGGTTCATGGTTGAACCCCCCTGAATGGGTTCCAGATAAAATGTTTGAATATAAAAGGGTTCTTTGGAGAACCCCCTGGGTGGGGGTTTATTAACAACCTTAGAAGATGGGAAGGTTCTGGATACAACCCCCAGAGAGGGTTCCGGGTGGAAAAATTACACCATAAGGGTTCTCTGTAGAACCTCTCATGAGGTAAAACCTTTCACATGGTTCTAGGTATAACCCTTTCAGTTGGGTTATTTGTAGAACTCTACCTAAGTGGAGCCTTAATGAAAAAAATAAAAAATAAATAAATAAATTAAAAGGGTTCTTCTATGGGGGTAAGCTGAAGAACCCTTTTTGGTTCTCGTGAGCATCTTCATTTATTGGAGTGTACGGGACGTTTTTCAGCATAGTTTCACTTTTCTTTTGGAGTTTTGTGTTCTGTTCCATCTTTTGTTACAATGTTTTTTTTTTAACATTTTTTGCAAATAAACTAAAAGAGTGCCCTGTAGCCAGACCATGAACGGGGCCTGGATATTGATTTTGGTGCTCCGGGAGGCTCGAGGTCATGAGAGGTGCTCATCTGTGCAGTGGAGCAGTTGGGAAGTGTGGGGAGTGACTGGCGCATTAGTTAGTGGAATTATGTGGATCACGGCTGCAACAGCTAGAGGTGCAAATGCTCACCGGCAGGATTAGATTATGCTATTATCAGTATGATAGTAGCATTAGAAAGAAGCATTAGCATGGATAATTCCACGGATTCAGCAGCAGAGAATCGCCATAAAATCATTGCATTATACCCAAAGAGATGAGATCCTGATATAGAAAGGCACTCGGGCTGCGGAGAATCAAACTTGACGGTAAATCTTCGAATTAGAAGTCATCACGTTTTCGTGTCTTGTTGGGTAAACAGGTATTTAACAAGGGATGATCAAACACGTCTTTTCTCACCACGCTGAAAAAAAAAAAAACATGGCAGCACAAGACAACACTCTCCCCATCTATGTGTTTCCCATTAATCCACCGAATTTTCTTTGTTGTTTCGATCCTCGAAGAACAGCTGGAATACAAAACACCCTAAGATTGTATTTTGTTTGATTCTATAGGTGTTTGATATATTGGTCACACTTGAACTGAGCTGCAGACACTGATGGATGTATGCGATATAAATGGACAATTCACGTATCAGTCACCTAAAACTTGAACACCTTTCTCCGTCCCTTATTCATCTCTTTGCTTATTGTACATCTCCTTTGTGACTGGTCGTGAGAATAAAGAATAATGGCTCTGGCCTGGATTCAGCTCATCTGGTCTTGCAACATCACCAGCAAACTGAGTGACTTACATCCTTGTTACGCCCAATTATATCCAACGCAGGAAGTAAAAGGTGAGGAAGACTTTTACAATTGTCGGTGTTAGATGTGATCTGAAGTTTTGCACAATTGCCCAGTAGAGACAGCATCAGGGATTCTTTTACACAAGCTGCATGTCTTTAAAATGAAATGAAACTGCCACTGATTCAGATATAATCTCAATAAATTTGCATATGAATGCAGAATCTGTAGGCAAGGGACCAGATTTTGGTATCGGAAGCACTGTGGTTTCCTTTGGTTGTCCATTTGTACCCTGAGTATTATCGACTGATCATGTCTGAGTGGGCTTTGGTTGCATGACTCCATGCATATAGATGCTGGTAGCTCCTTTAAAATTTGCAACATGTTTATTTTAATCTGTTATTTATTTCATGTCGCGCGTAGGGTTGGATTAAAGAGCAGCACATTTTGAGACAATCAACAATGCACACAGCACTTTCAACCACCAGCCAGCCCCGTCGGGTGCACCGCTGCGAGCCACCCAGGAGGACAGGAAGTGAGCAGGGACCAAAACTCTCATAGATGTCATCACTCAACTCAAACTCCATTCTTGCGGCTCAAATTGCTAATTGGACTGTAAACAATAACTGTTGCACAGAAGAGGAAGTCTTGGCCTTTTATGTCAGTTATCCATAACCACCGGTCATACCTGAAGCCCCCAAACATGGCCGTTGTCCCAGAGAGCAGAGACGATAGCCACTGGGTTCTGAGATTGATTGAATTTAGCTGCGACACCTATTCATAAAACCTAAGAACATTTTTGCAGTTGAGCCCTTTGGTCTTCAAGCACAAATCATCGGGTAGGCAAGAGGTGAAGGGATTTATGTTTCAGGCGGCAGCTACAGTGGTTTCCTTAGAATAAAAAAAAGAGGAATAACTGGGTCTTTAGAGTTCAGGGGAACATAATGTCATGGCTGAAAAGACAAAAATGTGCCCTGGCTTGAAAAGGTCAGTGCAGAACCAGACAAAAGATTAAAGTAGAGAAACAGGGAAAATCTCACTGGGCATCCTAGTAAAACCCCTCATGGGATCTTTATCCTCCTCTTATACCGGATCAGTTCTTGGTAACTGAAGTGATACTAGTTGATGAAAATCAGCCAAATTTAGCCAAATAACCTGAACTATTAATTATATAGAAAGAACAGGTAGCCATAATATTGTGTTTTTCCCCTTACTACATGGCACTTATCACTCTTACAAATTTGTCTTCATAATCCAGACTTTTTATTTGTCATAAATCAGTTGTTTCAAGTCATAATCTTGTTTTTTTAACCTAATAATTCAGACTTTCTGTTATTACTATCTGTTAATGCAGAACTTTAACTCATAATTTAGAATTTTCACTCTCACTAATTTAGACTTTTATCTTTTTTGTCTTAATTCAGAATTTTAACTTCATCTCTTTAGCTCATAAATATAACTTTTGATCTTTTAATTCAGACTTTTTTATCTCACAATTATGACTTTTAAACTCATAATTATGATTTAAGCTCATAAATATGACTTTTTCCTCTTACAATTTGGACTTGTGACACTCGTAGTAGATGTAAATCACAAAGTTACGAGCCTTTAGCCAAATTCACCTTGACGATTAATTTACCAGAAAGAACAGGTGGCCATAATATTGCTTTTTTCCATTTCCACATGGCACCTCTCACTCTTGCAAACTTGTGCGAAGGTGGAATGATAACCATGTTGGTGTGGGAGGTCTGCTCAGCGTGTTACAGTAGCAGGAGGTTGTATGTACACACACACACACACACATATACACACACACACACAGCTGCTGCTGCCATGGCGCACATGGCAGGAGATGGTGGTATAAATAGTATGCCACTATTTTGTCTTTACATATTTAGCTGTTGGATATTTTAATGCAAATTAATGTGGTGGGATTGCAGAGGGGTGTTTTTGTTGACTGGAATTAGTGTTGTGAGGGAGCTTTCTTCTCCATTCTTTCCCTTTCTTTCTCTCCTCTCCAAATTACAGCTATTAAGACAAGACTGGTGTGAGCCAAACACGGCGCTCCACTTAATGTGATTTCCCCCGCGCTGAGAAAGGAATAAGAGGCAATGATTCATGGGAGCCCCACTAAAAAAAAAAAAAAAAAAAAAAAAAAAAAGCCGCAGAGACGGGAAGATGTCCACCTCCGACATGTGCTGAACACAAACACTGGGCTTGTTTAAGTGTGTAATTGCGTGTGCGATTATGTGCGTGCACGCGAGTATTTGTGTGCGGATGAGCTTAAAATGAACATTATGATTTATGACATCCTGTATTTAAGTCTGGCTAGTCCTCACATTAGCACAACACTAATCTAATGAATAGACTGCCTTAGAAAGAAACATGCAAATGCCCACTGCCTATTTCCAGAAACCAGGCGCAAGAGCCAGCAACTCCCTCATCTTGATGTGGCTTTATAGTGTTTCTGCAAAACGATCTCACTCGCAACTCTCCCCCCACCCCCCCAAACTCCTCGCACACAACTGAGGAGTAATGTGACAGCAGCACGCCGGCTTTTCTTCAATGTCTACCATGCCAGCTTTCAACACCCGCCATTGGCAGAATTGGGTTTGACAGCTCTCATCGAGGCCTGGTGATTGGCCGGGCTCCAGGGACGTTGTACGAGGAGAGACGCGTACACCACCAAAGGGTCCGAGGGAACAGGAAAACAAAGCGAGCCACCGCTGAGAAACTCGAGCAGGGGTGCGGTCAAGCCGGGCTCAACCCGAGATCTCGTTTCATCACGTACGGCTTAACAGCCATGTTTAGAAACCCGGGAGATAAGGCGAAAGGAGGCCATCTGAAGGAGTCCGGCGCTGAAAAGTGAACGTGTGAGCGCTGACAGCAACACAGACCCTTTGGAGAGACACTTAACACCAGAGCCAGGACACAGTAGATTGGAGATACTGTAAACCAGCAGGCAGAGAAAGGCCTTCACTCGACAGCTTTGTCTGATTCACAAGATACTGTTGTGCCCAGGGTGAAATGTAGCGTAGCGCTTTTATGAAAAATGACTGTGATTAGTGGGGGAAAAGTGTCTTTTTTCACAAAGAAGTTAATATCACACCTGAATCCAAGTCAGTGAAGTTTTGCAGCAGGTACAGAGTCTGAATCACAGAGACGAGGAGGCTGTGAGGCCCCCGCAGATCGAGGCTTAGTATCAGACTTTTTATCTGGGAATTCAGACTTCTCTAATCAGAATTGCCCTTATTAAGACTTTCTCATAATTTTGACCTCTTATATCATAATTTCATTTCAGAATTTCAACTTTTTATCTTGTTATTCAGATGTTTTACCTAATAATTCAGATTTTTCATTTAAAAATTCTGACTTTTTAACTCATAATTTCAACTTTTTATCTCACAATTGAACCTTTTTAAAAAATAATTATGATTTTATCTAATAACTTTAACTTTATTTCCAGAATTCAGACCTTTTATCTCATAATTATGATTTATTATCTTTTCAACTCATAATTTAGAGGTTTTTTAAAATTCCATTATGGCTTTTTAACTGAGCATTGTGACTTTTAAACATATTTTAATGGATAATTCTGACTGCCAACTTGTAATTTTGACTTCCTATCTCATAACTATGACTATATTCCATAATTATAACTTCAACTCCTAATTTTGACTTTATATCTTATAACTGTGACTTTTTAACTCAAAACTTGACTTGAAGTCATAATTTCAACTTCAAGTATGAAATGAACTTTTTATCTCATAATTCAGACTTTTTATCTCATCATTTCATTTTAGAATTTTGACTTTAATCTCATAATTCAGATGTTTTACCTCATAATTGAGTTCTTATTTCATAATTATGACTTTTTAACTCATAATTTCAACTTTTCATCGCATAATTGAACCTTTTAAAAAAATAATTATGATTTTATCTAATAACTTTAACTTTATTTCAGAATTCAGACCTTTTATCTCATAATTATGATTTATTATCTTTTCATCTCATAATTTTGAGGTTTATATCTCATTATGACTTTTTTATTGATCTATTTTAATTGATAATTCTGACTTTCAACTTGTAATTTAGACTTTTTATCTCATAATTATGACTTTATTTCATTATTATAACTCCTAATTTTGACTTTATATCTTCATTTTATGACTTTTTAACTCAAAACTTGACTTTTCAAGTCAGAATTTTGACTTATCAACTTTATAACTATTACTTATTACTTTTTATCTCATAATTATTACTTTCAAATTCCTTCCCTTTTTGGAATTTCCCTTCAGGACACAGCAGAGTGGAGATACTGTAAACCAGCACGCAGAGAAAGGCCTTCACTCGACAGCTTTGTCTGATTCAGAAGATACTGTTGTGCCCAGGGTGAAATGTAGCGTAGCGCTTTTATGAAAAATGACTGTGATTAGGGGAAAAATGTGTTATTTTTCAAATAAATCCACATTGATACACCACGAAGAAGAAGTTCACACCAAACCTGAGCCCGAGCAGCGGATACAGCGTTTGAATCCCAGGGCCAAGTAGGCTGGCCCGCCCCATAGATCAAGGCTTAATGTAGCCCGCAGTGCTGGCAGGATGGCCGAGACAAATGACAGTTCACTGAGGTGGGGTCCCTGGGCAGAACTCGGCCTGGCCTCTGGCGCTGTACTGGGGCTGCGTTGCTAGCTGGAGCCTGCAGGACAGAGGGCCCTTGCATGGAGGGAAGGAGAGAGCGCGGGGCTGGGAGAGCTCGCTCGCCTCGCTAATGGGTCCCCAGACAACCAGGCTTGACCTCACAGGCCCAGTGCATTCATTACCAGCTGGTTAGCAGCTAACGCTACCACGGCTAGCTCCAGCTAGTTAACTGCAGTGAGAGGTTAAAGCTCGCTTAATGGGGCCACATAAAGACCTGCAGTTAGCTGCAGTTACTATTTGCACAGTATTTGTTTTTGTTTGCACGCTGCAGAAGTATGGAAGCACATTTCTGCCAGTAAAGGAAAAGAAAATATCCACATGATAAGATAAAAAGTGAAAATCATGAGATTAAAAGCCATAATATTGAGGAAAAAAAAGTCTAAATCATGAGAAAAATGACTCATGAATTCAACTTTTTATCTGATTATTCCAAATTTCCAACTTATTTTGACTAATTTCAACATAGTATATTTAGTTTTTATCTCATAAATTTGATTTCTTATCACATAATTCTGACTTTTCAGCTTATAACATTGATTTTTACTCCCAATTTTGACTTTTTAACTCTTAATTCCAACTTTCCAACACTGTTGATGACAAAATTACACGCAAATATGTAACAGGACAAAATGAAGAGGTGAAAAGGTCAAAGGTCAACTTCACCTTTGACCTTTTGGATATAGCTCGGGACAACATATGTGAAGATCAAGTTAATGTTGGTGGAACTTTGCAAATCTCCTCTGGTTGCACCCAGCTGCTGTGGAGGCATTGCAGTAGGTGCTTCACCATTGATTGCCTCGGGATATGCACTCTGCTGAGTGGCCTCTTCTAGTTTTGACCTTTGAACTCATAATTTCAACTTTTTAATCTCATAAGTATGACTTTTATTTTAAATATTACTTTTTTATCTCTTTTCAACTCATAAGTGAAACATTTTTTCATAATTATGGCCTTTGAACTCATAATTCCTACTTTTCAACTCATAATTTCCACTTTTTATCTGTTAATTCAGACTTTTCATCTCTATTATAGCTTTTCATCTCATAATTATGACTTATGATGGGATATTTTTGCTTTTACTGTCTGAAAAGGGCTTCTGTACTAGCAGCAATAGTAAATGGTAAAATGGAATGTTTCAAAGTAGCGAAACAGAGGTATTGTACTGTATAAATGATAATAAATAGTGTATGTAAATAGACAAGGGTTATTTTGGTGATTATCCTGTTTTTAACAAACTTTCCAGCACCTCAGTCATTATACCTAGATTTTAGGTAAATGTGCATGAAAACATGCAGCAGACATCTAATAATGTCTCAATTTGACGGGACGGTGAAGCCATGAAGAACATGGATTCTACAGTTTGAACATTTTACTCAGTGTAAACATCAGATAGCTTCCATGAGGAGCTGGAACGAGCTGATACAGAATGCATACGATGCTGTCAGATGGCGTGGAACAAGTCGATTTCAACAACCTTGAAGCTACAGTCAAAAACATGGGGAAAACTGTTCTAATGGATTTTATAAACATGACCACGGAGGTTTATTCTTGACCTCTGCAACACATATCAGTGGTTGAAAACTGGGTTTATCATCAACAACGTGACAACAAGCATTCTTTGCACCGTCCTTAACGGCGATAAGTAGTCTGCCAATACCCTCCTTTAGGATCACAGTCTGAACTTGGCCTTTACATGTATGTAGCTTGAGTCTGATATAAAATGCTACTATTCCTGACCACTCCTGTCTCGTTACGCCTCCTCTCATCTGAGCAAAGCGAACGTGCAGTCATGGCACTGCAGATCACAGGAGTCCATTCCCTCCATTTCCAGCCAGCGCGCAGCCCCGGCCGAAATAACCTCCTGGAAGTCTCCTCATCTCTATGCAGCTATCATTTTGCTCCAAAGATGTCCGCCCGCCCTGCAGCAGCAACCCACAGCGCCTGTGAACTCTGCATACATTATCTCTCCTCCCTCCGTAGGGCGCTGTGCTTTATGCGGGGAAACTGGCCCCATTTATCAGCATCCTCCGTATCCCCCCACTGCCTGGCAAGGCACCTGCTGCTAGTCTAACTAAAGCCTGGCCGCGGCCTTATCGCTTCTGCAGATCACAAGGCGCGGGGATGTAGATTGGCTAAATCTTCAGCTAAAACAAACAAACAAACAAACACACAGAGCTCGTCCTTATTTTTTTTTTTCTTCCTCCCATCAGATTTGCCCACATCTGAAGGTGAATGGAAGAAAGCAAGTTTAAGGAATGGATTACGGGCGGCTTTTGAAAACAGCGTTAACTGGGGCACGGGCGTCTGGCACACTCTCCCCCCGGTGCCGGGCCTAATGATTTCTAATGCTGCTAAACATTACGGCGCCGTGAAAGCCCCGCTTTTCACTGGGGACGCGGCCGCAAATCTCCCATCGCATGTTCCCTTTGTTGATTTTTGTGAGACAACAACACGGCAACGCTTATCTCCATTACAGACCAGCACCACGGGGAGCTTTCCCAAAGCCTTTCACCCAACGCCTTATTAGCAGCTATTCCCTTCTGTCTCCCTCATCCTCCAACTGGGAGCAGATAGAGGGAAAGAGAGAGCATTATCCCGCTGTCTCTTCTTCCGATTCACCACAAACACTCGCTCCCGTCTATTCACACGCCATTGGGCCTGGATGGCCCCACTTCTCTGTCTGCTCTCCCTTCCCTGCTCACAGTCTTAGCCCAGAATCACACTAAGAAGGAGAAAAAAAGAAAGCATTTCCAGTTATTTATAAGCCCATACAAAGGGTTGGCTGTTAATTTCAGAGCCTGTAAGAAGATGAGCGTCTTTTGTGCTTGTTTGTATTGTGGAAAACAAAAAAGGGATAATGCCGTCATCACTGATAGCTTCATATTAGTGACTCAATGATATGCTATTCATGTAAAGTAGCATATGATTGCAAAGGTTAAGTTTACTGATGCAGCTTAAAGGGATAGTTTGGATTATTTTATGTGGGGTACTTACTGATTGTCAATGTGTTAAACTGCAGTAGATGGAGGTCGGCACGCCTCCAGTTTGGAGAAGCAGAGAGGAGCAGCAGGGTCAGCAATAAAAAGGTATTTCAGCCACTAAAAGGAGCCGTTCATCCCCCAAGTCAAAAATACATATTTTTCTTCTAGCTTGCCGTGCTATTTAGCCACTTTGAGCACTAGAGGATCATTTTGTCCCATTGTATTGGAGAGAAAGCAGACATCTCTACGGCTGATATCTCCAAAAGTCTGAAATTCACACCAAAAAAAATCTAAATGGATAAACAGCAGCACATGCCTGGGGACAAACAGGTATATTCTTGATTTGGGGGTGAACTGTCCCTTTAAAAAGAGGTCCACTTACAAACAAATCAGTATCAGTTTGAGTGAATGCTATATTTCAGTAATTCCAGCTGTTTACTTTGCCATCAGACCACCTTTTCTGACCTGAAACCCCTGTTATATCAGCCAAATATCGCTCTCTCCAAACCAACCAAACTCCATAGGCGAAATCAGTCATTTTAACTCACAGAACACAGGAGTTGCTGGTCTACCGCTGCCTTGTTCTGTTAGTTTGCTCATGATATAGTGATTTTAAAGGATAGTTCAGATTCACCAAAGTCACACAAGAACACAAAGAAACTAACACACTGAGGCAGCAGCAGACCAGCAACTCCTCTGGTCCGCAAGGTAAAATGACTGATTTTGCCTATGGAGTTTGGTGTGTTTGGAGAGAGTGATATTTGACTTGTGTAACAGTGGTTTCCAGGCAGAAAAGTCTCTCTGATGCTTAAGTAAAGTGGTAAAAATATTCTAAATATATTACAATTACAGTGATATTGATTTTTTTGGTTGACCTCTTTTTAAGCGGCTAAAATAACTAAATCTACTGCAGGTAATACACTGACTCTCAATGAGTACCTCATCAAACCCTACATCAAATAATCCAAACTTTCCCTTTAAAGATAAACTGTACAGTGTAGTAAAGACCATGCGTTTCTTATTTAAAGAAAAACAGCAACTCTGAGATGAATTCTAATGTGAGGAAGTTCCTTAAGGGGCTGATCTTGTGGTCTTTCCTCTTCATCCCCGTCTCTTTTCTCCTTTTCTTTCTGCTCCATCATGCCCCTCTTTCCTTACCCTTGCATTTTTGTGTGTGCCTGTGTGTGCGTGTGTGACTCATACTCTTTGGTTGCGGCAGTGACGATAAGAATCTGCTTTTTTCTTTCTTTTTGGGTTCCTCCCCAGAAGTACCAATTCCTGCAGCCCTCAGCTGGTCCCCCCTGTTTGTTTAGCGTGTGTTTATTTGTTTCTCTGTAGTCCTGGGATTAATTATCATAACCATATGCCTGGCTAATACATCTCTCTCCAAGCCAATAGTGTGGCAGCCTGCTACTTCTCCATTTTAATTACAGCTAACATCGTTAGCCTGATTTTGTTTTGCAGTTTCCTGCTTATTTCTGAATTCATAATTCATAATTCAAAATACCATCAGAAAATGTGGGGCTGGGATAATTAACTCCTAAAAAGTCGCTTGTGCAACATTGCGACAGTCTCGCACAGAGGGAAAATTGTTCACACTTCTGACACTGGAGCAGTGTAAATTCCAAAAAAAAAAATAAATATACATTTATCAACTTTCACACCAAGAGGAAAAATACACAACTTTCCTTAGGTGTGAATATGTTGATTTGTAAAGCACGCTGTGTTGCGGGGGCCGTCTGCGGTGAAGGTGAGGCTCGGGAAGTGCTGCTAATGTATCAGGGAAGAAGTGGTGTCATGGGTTCAGTGTCGGCTCATATTTTACCAGCTTGGCTCGGGGCCAGACAAGTTTTGTCTGGGTGTGGCGGGCGGGGAGGGGGGAGGGGATAATGACTGCTGAGTCAATCAGCAGCAAGCCGAGATGGTGTTAGGTCAAAGTCACGGCGTGTGTTTGCAGGGGGGAGGCGGAGGTGGGGAAGTGGGGCTGCCATGCTTCTGGGAGCTTGGCTCACACTGTAAAAAAAAAAAAAAAATCATACAGGAATTCAGCGGAATCAACTAATCTGTTCTCATGAACTTCACATAAATATACAAGTTTTATTCATAAAAGTTACCTGAACTTAAAATATTACATTGGCAGAGTTAAATCAACTAATTAAATAAAGTTTCTAAAGAAAAATGATCAAAATATTAGCAGACTTCCCAGCATGCCTTGTTTGAGACTTTTTTTGAGAGTCTTTGTTTAATAGTTTGAAGCAAAAATATGATGAAAACTCTCTAATATACTTTAAAACAAGTCAAAAAAATTAAGTCAAATTAAATTTTTATGGCATTTTAAGGAAACTTAATATCTTGAGCTTATTGAACAAGTTTTTTCAAGTACAGCTGAATTAATATCAAGTTTGTTTGACTAAAAAAGTTTATTTGTTTTGAATCATTACAAAGTTACACCAACTTGTCTTTTCAAGTTCAACTTAAAATTTGCCAGGACACCAACTTTTTTTAAAGTTAAAACAAATAAGTTTATTTCTACAGTGCAATCTCTCACACTGATGTAATGACGTAACGCTATTAGGTGTTGCATTGCTTGTGATGACACCTAACAAACAGGCTCCGGGATCACAGTGAATTTCACACCAGCACGCCGGGCTTTGCTGTGGCCTGCTTCTGCTGTGTGGTGTTTTAGGATTAAGCATTCTGCTCTGTTTCCCAGGTAATGACATGCTCGCTCCCTCTGTTTTCACCAGGCCTTATTTCAATAAGAAATCATCCATTATTTAGCTCCCAACCTCTCTTGCCCTGTTCGCCTTCTCCCTCTCCCTCCCCACCTCCTCCCTCCCCGCCAGCTTCCCTCGGATCGGGGCACCCCGCTGATTCTCACTTCAAGGACGAACGTGGCGGAGAGGAGAGGAGTCGACCCAGTCACCAGACAAGCTCTCAGAAGAGAGAGGGAGGGAGACAAAGTAAGGAGAGTGAAAGAGCGTACAGTATGTGCACGAGCACACACACACGGAGCCCTCAGAAGAAATGTGAAAAATGTGTGACCCAAATATACATTGCTTTGTACTCTGGTTCAAAGTTTCCTGTCCTCTCTACCAAACATTCAAGGAGAAGGGGAAAAAACACAACAATGAATAAATCATACAGAAGCCTACTGTAGCGCCGTTCCTGAAGAGAGAGAGAGAGAGAGCCACGGCGAGCGTGAGACAAAGACGCAGAGAGAGCACGGGAAGAGAGCGAGAGACTAAAAGAGAGTTGAAAGTGAAACGGAAAGAGCAAACACCTCTTTGGTCTTTTGATGGCACTCTCTTATGGAACATGGTATTTCTTGATTCACTCTTAAATCCATCATCAGTCAAGCTAATAATTCGACGTAAGTGCCGCTGTGAAGCAATAGATCACATGCGGCAGGCTCCGTCCCCTGTGAACACTCAAATTACGGGAGCCAAACACTTGGAGAGCCTATTAACCAACTTCAGACTTTGATTCAAAGAGCCATTTTTATTGCTATAACGTCTCAAATTAACATTACTTTTGATATCGTAAGACTGCTCATATTTGGTTGAAACACTGCAAAAGAAAAGCTCGCGAAAATGGATTCCTTTTCCTTTTGTACAGTATAATCCTTTTAGTCCTGGGACAACATGGAGCATTCTCTAATATATTGAGCTGCAGCAGTCAGAATTAGAGGCTTTTGCTTTTGCTACAAAACAGCTGGTAACCATTTTCAAAGTCCAGGGTTGGTTTGGGAAGATATTTTATCGGTTGATCTGTTTTCTGCCAAGCATTTTATTAAGTTTTAAGACAAAATATGTGCACAGAACAGGCCTATGGCAATCATTTTAGAAATACTTCGGCCATGAGTCCAATAAAACCGCCCAGTCCACAAAAAAAAATCTGGAAATGATCATTTTGGTTGGGAATTACCCAATTTAAGTAGACCTTGGTGGTCTTAAACCTGCATCAATGGACTTTTTGGCCACTTGGTGGCAAACGCGATATTTATACTTTATAACATCGACATAATGAACATGTTGGCAAACAGTTGTCTATTTAAACAACCAGGGAGACATGGAGCAAAACAAGCCTTCATTTTGAGTCCTGTCTCTGGCCACTTGGCAAATGCAAGTCCACTGGTCACTCTCAGAAGCGTTTAGGTTTCGATTTGTAGTCTGTTTTGCAGCAAGATTAGTTTTAACCAATCACGTTTAGCCAGGCTTTGGTTGCAAGCAGGTAAACAGTCCATGTGGAGAGGAAATCAGGTGGAACACATTGGCCGAAATGCAAGAATCCATCGGCTATTGTTTCACAATAAACTAATTTCTTAAAATTTGCTGTAAACAATGACCACCACATGGAAGAGGAAGTCTTGGCCCAGATGTCCATTATCTAAATGTCTGCCGGCTACTTCAGAAGCCCCGAAACATGGGCCATTGCAAGCAGATGCTAAATTGTTGTCAGGCAAAAGTGGATTGTTTCAGAGATTGCTCTCTTTTTAACTCTGTTTTGGTCTCCACCCTAAACTCTTAATCTCTGAATGCTCTACGATGCTAACAAGCTAGATGCCAACTTTGGACTGTTTGGTGTTGTGCAGAAAACAGCTGCTGGAAACAGGTTTGAAACCAAAACAGTGACATTACAGGCTGTAAAAACAAAACAATAAGCTAAAAAACACTAAAATGTGGGGTTAAATCTTAACAATGGCTGCACAAAGTTACCCTGAGGCCACCAAACATTCCAACTTCTATCACCAAACTGTGAGTCTTTGCCAACACAACATCACAGTTCCACAAACGTCCCGACGTCTTTTGTGCCTTCTAGTTCAGCATTCTATGAAAACAGCAAGCAGCACTCCTCGTCAGCTTTAAACACTAGACCACGGGAACAGGTTGAATCATGCACTTCTGGAGACTGTATGAGTCATATTTCTGAAAACACTGCGCATCATATGTCACTCTGTCTTTGAGCTTTACTTCAGCAGTTTCCAATGCTATGCTGCATGTAAAAATGTCAAACAAAATACTTTTTTAAGTAAACTGCTCATCAAGTTAGTGCCATAAGAAAATAATGAATAAAATAAAATGAATAGAGCAGCTGAATACAGCACACAGCACAAAGAGCCTTTAAATTAAACATCCTTCAAATGTGAAATAGAACTTTGAAACTGTGAAACTGAGTTTTTGACCCTTTGATGTTGCTGTAGCTGGTCAGTGAGGACAGTTGAAGACAGAGTAATAAGTTAGCAGCTATTAGTTTGCTTCCACAAAGCATATGGAATATATGCCTGAAAGTATGGGCTCAAACGTAGTTTTATGTTAAGCATGTGAAATAAAACAGATCTGTTTGTTTGGGATTACCACAATTGCAATTTCTATTAGCACGTTAATGGGATTTCCCATTATGGGTTAGCACTGAGCTAACAAACTAATTATTTATGCAAAGATAGATTCAGCAATCAAAAAGTCAATTTTGGAAATGTGGACGAAAGAATCAAAATACTTAAGAAAATCTTTTTTTTTTCTCCCATCCCTACCGGCTAGCTATCGATACGTTGAGCTACTGAGGTATGGGTTTGTCATGTGATTCTTGCAAAACAACCAGAATCTAAAAAGGCAGACAATGAAAGAATGAAACGGCAACAAAGATTTTTGATTGAATAGAAGGAGTTTAAGTGGCCAGGAAATGACATATTTAAGAATGTGATGTACCACGGTGGCCTGTTTCCTCAACTAGCCAAGAAATCAAACTCATTTTTCAAAGGAGATAGGAAACACAACTGGGGAAAAGTGGACAACACAAGTGTCACAGTTAAGGAAGGTTGAGTTAAGCTGCGTTCAATTGCCTTTTCTGTATTGTTCTGACATTACGTTTACATTTGGGCCACCAAAAACATACTTTGGCTGCCCAATATTTGGCCTTGGTGCTTAAAAATATTAGCATCTATCTCTGAAATGCTTCTTTAATCTGTGGTGAACTGCAGAGGCAAATCCAAACAGACTGGACCTTAGCAAAAAAATATCATTTTCATTAATTGTAGAATACTAATCCCCCTCAGTGCCCCACAAGCAGTGCAAAGGTCACAATAGAGGCTACACCTCTGGTACCAGAGCATACATTTATAGCTGCATGTGTGCGCTCCACACACACTTTTTCGGTGTGGATTTGCACCTGTCACGCAGTATATGACAATATTAGCCAGGTGTGGTAGTGCCTGATGCTCCCTTGCCGCACGACATACATCAGATTGCGCGTGATGGCTCTGAAGCGCGGGGAGACCCGCCTGAGAAGCTGTCAGGAGGCGGGCCGGATCCCACTTAGCAGATCCCATCCCCGTCTCAAAACTCAAACGCCGAGCAGCAACTCCAAATGAAGGCTATCATCAGAGCCCGCGGTGGGCTGCGACACAAAAAGTCATCGCTCCGTCTATCACAAGAGAAAGCTGCTAATGATGATGTTTTTCTTCAAGTGCACAAACATCAAGTCCGGTGAGGTTTGTGTGTGTGTCTACGCGTGTGCTTGACAGAAATGTCTTCCTGCATTACACTTCTGCGGCGGGAAGATGTAATAATTTCCCTTGAAAACTGGGGCTAGACGCTCGCTTCCTAATGATGGAATCTTTTGATGTTTAAATTAGGATATCACACGCGAGGAGCTATCCTCTCAGGGCCGCACCTTCTTATGACAAGATTAGCAGCAAAGCAAAGCCATTACTGTGGTTTATTTCTGCCCCAGCCAACTCCCAGACACAGGCACAGAGGTAGGCAGCCATCCAGAGAGAGAGAGAGATAGATGCTGGGGAAGGAGGGAGGGAGAGGTATAGTCAAAAAAAAAAGAAAAAGGGAAGAAATAGCGAGGAAGAACCCAGAAAAGAAGAAAAAACTAATGGGGTACACACTGTTTATAGATCCCACCCAAACCACTTATTTATAGATCATCTGTGAAGCACATATAAACCTCTACTTCATATTTCTGTCAGCCTGTCACAATGTCAGCCATGTCAACTTTTACATATTTTGCTGTCTCCGCTGTCAACACACTGTACAGCGATAAGAATTAATAACGCTGTAATGCTGACAAGCGCCGAGACGGACTGCTAGCAACATTTACTGACTTGGCTGGCTGTCCCACGAGAGCGCGGATAGCCTGTTTATAGGACAAGAAAGAAACGCTGGAAACTCAAATTGACTGACAATGATCACATTTTATAAAAAGATATAAAAACTCTCGACTGTGGAGCATTTGCATGAGTGATAATATTATTTTCAGCCCAACTTTTGGAACTGGAGTTTGATGGGTGGTAGCTACCTGGATATACACCTGGTTACCCTTCAATGTGCGAGGTGATACTAATAAACTCTAAACTTAAATCTAGATATCCCCTTATATTCTCTTAATTATAAGCTTCATGAAAGTTATTGCTCTAAACAACTATTTTCTCTGGAAACTAATATGGTTTGGTGCTAATTTACTGGCAGCTACAGTTAGCAAGTAGCCCAAAAGTAACTCAGCTTTTAACCCTTGGCTATACTTATGCTGCTTATGTCTGGGAACCAGACAAATCTGCAAGCTCATGTTTCATTTGCCAAACATTACGTCTGGTGACCCTTTAGTTCAGGCAGGTTTCCAGCCCCCCTGGATCTCTTCAGGCCAATTGTAACTGTTTATTTAAAACGGGGTGGGTCTGGCTTGAAAAGCCCCAGCCCACAACGCTCGAGAAAACCAGATAAAAATGTCAAACACAGCGCTAATCAAGTATGAATGAAGATTCTGTTACTCTTGTGCACTGTTTAGCTGTAATTTGAGGAAGTTTGCAACCAGAATTCTTGAAAATGGAGTGCAGCAAGTGCATATGCCACTTGTGTGTTTGACGTTTCATTGCTCTGATTGGTTGTAGGTCATGTCTTGTTGCTCTGTTGAGGTCCATCCAACATTCAGAGGCATTTTGATAATCCCCCTTGGATAATAAACAAACCGAAAGATTGGATGACAGACTAGTTAGCTCCCACTCAAAACTAGATTCTTCCAGGAAAATGAGTTGATCAAACTATCTTTTTTTCAAAAGCCCTGCACACCTACACAGGTTAAGAACATTTATCCATCCACATTGGTCTGTTCTTGCTCCTCCAATTAGAACAGCAATGGTGTGATGTGGTGCAAGTGAGGCAAAAAGGTGTGGGATTTCATGACAACCATACATTAGTATTGCAATAAACAACTATACAAAATGTTATGAATGAGTTTTTAAATCGCTAAATCAATCCTTTGTGCAAATTGTATAAATTCCCTTAAAAACTTCCCCACTTTTCACCGTTTGCGCAGTGGCCCGACAGCATCAGCCATCCCACAGGCGGTCAGGGGTTGTGTTGTATTTGCAGAACACTTTCAGACATTAAAAGTGAGGTTTGAGCGCTTTTTTGCGAGTATGGCCGACATCGAGGACCAATCAAGACCCATTAAATCAAGTATCCTTAACAACAACACTCTTTTCAGTTCCATTACCTCATTTTAATTTTGTGACCAGTCTGGTTTATTCGGGTGATGTAATTTTACAAATTAATTCTTGAATGATTCAGGGATTAAATATTTTCAGGGAATGTTTAGTGATAAGAGTGATTCACATCTCTGCAAAATAACCTCTATAACACACTAGCGTGTGTTATAGAGGTTATTTTGCAGAGATGTGAATACAGGCGTGCCTTGAGATTTTGACTTGCCCTTTAGTGTGCCTTGGGCACAAAAACTTGAAAACTGCTGAGTTAGAGGACAGCAAAGAGCAACCCGTTGGCCAAATCTTGCCTTTAATCAAAATTATTTGGCTCCATGAGCATGATTTGTTGCCTTATCGGGACAGATAAATACAGTAAAACAATGTAAAACCCATTTAAAGCCCCATGGTGATCGACAGTTCATCCTGTGGACAGCTCCTGGTGCTGAAATAAAGATGACGGCTGCCATACTTGTAAGGGGTAGTCACGTCTCCTATCCCTGATTAAAATCATCATAACTGGTTGATGTTTTGGCTCGATTTTCAACCGGTTTGCTTTGTTATAAATGTCAGACATGGCCACCAGAGCTGATTAACCAGTGGCCACTTCTCTTAAACCACAGTCAATAATTTCACTGCTATACCAGCTGCTATAACACGTCCCACACACACACACACACATTGGCACACACATACCGAGGCTGGCGTTCTTTGAAATGTTATCACGCTGAACAGGGGACATTACCTGGGCTTTCATGGAGCAGAGTGGCTGCTGGGTAGGTAAAGCACTGAGAGGCTCTCCACCACTCCACTCCTTTCTCTGCCCTCGCTTTGCCGCGGCTGGGGAAGAGAGCTCAGGCAGCCGTTAGGACCATAAAGAGAGGGCCGGCGATGGCGGGTCCCCTCTGAGGCCCTTTTCATGCTCTCAGGTTGAGTCACAAGGGCCCACTTCATCGCCGTTATCCAGGGATGGGAAATACATAGCTTCTCTTTAAAAACTCTGACCCGGCCTTTTAGTCCGGTGCGCTGGGGGCCGATTATCCTCACTCACCCTTTTAAAAAAGTCACACGAACACACATACACACACGGGAACGCTCTCACTCGCATATAAGCACATTAGAGAGCCGCGCACACATGCATACAGTAGATACATCCGCCAAGTGGCTCGTGTTGGCAGAGGCTACAGCCCCGACTCAGGGACAGATCTATATTTAAGAGGGAAATACAGCGAGCGTTTAACCTTGGAGTTGAGGTGACTTTGAGTGAGTCACAGAGGTGTGGGAGTTGCTTTTGTGGGTGCCGGCGAGCTCTTTCTGCAGCATTTTCTCATGTTCTCGGTGAGTGAGTCAGCCATCCAGCCAGCCGGTCTGTGAGCTGAGAACTAAGGGCCGAGTCTTCTTTTTGAAGATGACCTTGGGCTGAAGGTAAAACACGCTGAATGTTTTAACACGCGCTCAAAGTTTCATGCTCTGGTGTGTGGCGTGAGGCTCATATCTCATCCCAGCCAGAGACTACCCGCTGCTAAAGCCAGTCCTCTCAAGGTCTGAACTCGCCTGTGACAGGTGAAATAGACCGTCGGAATTTGAAATTCAAGCGGAGATAAACAAACGAGCGACTCATCAAAGTCGAGTCTGTGTGTGTGTGTGTGTTTCCCGGTCGCCCCCAGCTATGTTTACTCATTAGCTCGCCGCGTCCAGTACCTCGCTAGATGAAAGATGATGCCAAGGACTGATAATGAAAGACAATGCAGTTAACAGTAACAAACAGTGCGCGCAAAACCCCACTGGGAGCCGCTTCTCTCGTCCACGTCGCTGGGATGGGTGGTATCTGCTCTCTGGTTGTTATTAAAACACAATTAATCAGACTTTCAAATGGGATTTGGAGGGTGGGTTGGAGGAGACCAACTGCTCTGCAGCAGGTTTGCACCAATTTAGGTGAGTTTATCCATCTGAGCTGACTGAAATTTCTTTCTGAATGTTCTTTTCTGTTACACATTTTAAATTGTCAAATAGTGGCATTCATTTATAGAGATGGGACGGATCCAATTTGATATCAGTAATGGGGATTTTCATGTCTACTCTGCATGTAATATAAGGGAAGAGTATTGTAAATTACTGTGGAATGATACAGCTGCAGTGAAGAAATGTACTAACCACCTCAGCCATGGTAGAACAATGCACCACAAAGCACAAAAATGACAATTATCAATTATTAACATTAACCACAATAAACGATCATGTTCTGAACAAACACCAAACATATCTAACAAACACTAACATCTGCAAACTTAAACTCTCTGCAATGCATCATGGGAAATTATGTAACTGAGAGTCATGTCTCAGCCTATTGACTGCACATGTGCAAGTCACGATCCAGAATCCTACAGCGTCCCACAATAGTTGGGGAATGCCATTACACAAGTTACATTACACAACTACACAAGCTTTCCAGAAGTTCAGTTTCAGCCTCATGTCATACTACTACTACTACTAGTTACTACTACTGCGACTACAACTACTACTACTTACAATAATAATAATCGTAGTCATAAACATAAGGGAAATAACGAGGAAAAATAGTGGATCGGTACATTATAAAGATATGACAGACACTAACAAACACGTTAACATCCACAAAAATGGCAGCTCCCTTGTTTACTTGTGTTTGCTTACAGGCCAGTCTTTACCAGTCCAATATGAGGGTGATGTTGACATACAATCCAAGGGCAAATGCAGCATCTGTGTATATATATCCGGTGAAATGGTCCGGTGTGGTCCAGTACATTCTGCTTGTTGTAGGTTTTCTACTTCCTGAGCACAAAGTAATACCACAGTCCCTATTCTCTGTTTTCTTTGGTCATGTAGAACCAGTTTTGAAAAATATTTGTTCATAGACAGTGTAGTTTTATGAAAAGAACATCTTTCCAGCAGCTCTTTATTTTTAATTCCAGGAGTTATTCCATGACAGAAAATGTGTCTTTGGGTGCAAATTTGTGATGATGTCTGTTCACATTCTGATTCTCTGAACCATCCAGGCACGTTGGACATTTCCTGAGGTATATCTTTCTGTTTGCTGAGCTGTTGCTATCACACTTAACTGTGACTGGCGCAGAGGTGCGCATGGAGACACACCAGACCTACAAACCCGCGCTTAGCATTTATCGCTCAAATTTCAACTGAGGGTGCAAAACATTAAACTTAAGGTGCAATGCGTGTTTTTGCGCCAAGATCTGGGCCTGTGTCAGACAAAAATCATAGAACTAATGTACCCGTTTGTGGCGATTATTCATAAAAAAGTTTGAAAGCCATGCAAATGACAGGAGTTTTCTATAAAATGGGAGGACGCAAGGACACTTCCTGCACATTCAATGTGTTTTTTTAGAAGCTCAAATAACATGACCCCTACCCAGGAGAAAATTAGTGCATATGACATGATTCTGTAGTTGTATATTAGCTATTATACTAATGCTAATTTCACTTCGTTCAATGTTTTTTAATCTGGCTATTATTGACTTTGTTTTTTTCTTATTTGAGAATCTGATTTGAGAATTTACAGTATATGAAAATACATGCTTCTGCAAGGCAAGTTAGCATCTGCTGTGCTGAGAAACACTGCAACTACTCTGTTTACAAGCATGTTTCATTCGCCTCAGTCGGTGGGCCTGCAGGGTGACAGAACAGCGCTGAACACAATTCTTGCTGTGTAGCGCCACGCTGCTGGCTCGCTCCTGCTTCTGTTATTAAGTCCGCCGCTATGCCAAGCGTTTTGTACACAATCCTCTGTTGTTTGGGTGTGCGGCGCTAGGTAGCGTTAGCATCACCCCGGCAGCCGAGCCGAGGATAAAGCGTGTGTTTCAAGTGGAGGAATGCCAGTCAGCCAGAATCCCTCTTTTTCCCTGCAGCATCTCCAGCATCTAATCCATGACCACAGACATCCCCCTCATTACCGCCAAATTACATGCAAATTTCCCCAAATAAATGAGTTTTAAGTACTTGACAACCTGTCAGCCTTGGAATATTGAAACGTCCTGACGGCTAGATAAACAATCAACAATAATCACTCTATGCAAATTTGATATTTCCTGCACAATTACGAGAGGAAAAAACACCCTCTATAAATAACTGGACACACAAAGGCATCTGGCATTTGTTCAGGTTTTGAACAGATACGGATGCAAATGAAAGATTCTTTAGGATGTAATTGATTCAAACGTCGCTGCGCCTCCTCTGCCTCCTTTTATTGTTCTTTTTTTTCTCCCTGGCACTTGTTTTTTTCTCCCTTTCTCTTTATCTCGCCGCTTTCAATATACACAGATAATGGCTGATGTAAATGAGTGAATGAGAGAAAGGGGGTAAAAAAAAAAAAAAGCAGAAAGAAGGATGTGAATCACCCTTTTTTCCATCTACCTCTTGTTTTGTCTTGCTGCCGTTTCAGAGCAGAGATGTGTGCAAAATAACGGTGTTCTTATGAAGTGGATTGGAGATGACTGCGGGATTGAATGCAGGCTGGGAAACAGCGAGCTCTGTCCGACGCTTGTGAAGGAGATTACTGTGCAGCCTCACCCCCCCATCCCTCCCTCCCGCCAGCTCCTCCACAACACCCAGAGATTAAGACTGACAAGAACATATCAAGTCATTTCAGGACAAGCAGATCTCTCACTCTCATCTTCCCTGGGCCTTTTTCTTTTGAAAACACTTCTCTCCACTCAGTTCTCTCCACTCTTTATGTCTTTTTCTGTCCTGCCTTTTCTCTTCCTCTCCCTTCATCTTCTTCTTCGTCTGTCTGTCTTCTGTCCATGCCTGGGAGCTTCTTCGGAGGTGTAATGTGTGCCGAGTCTGACCCCCGTGACCGCCAACCTTCCAGGATCAGGACATCCATTAGCGGGGAGCTAACGGCTTCATTGCTGCCCGAGCGCTGACACCTCCCGCTGGGCCTCTCTATCTCCGACTCCCCTCTTTTCTCCTCGCAGGCCTCGGCTTGCTACTCTCTTTGGCTTCGGGTTCATGTTTTTATCGCTGCAAAACACTCACAGTGTCAGGCGGAGACAGTCGACACTATTGTGGCTGACATCCAGAATCAAGGGGTTGGGCTCTGTAGTTACAGGTTTAAGTGATTCTTGTCATTTCAGTGTGACTTATCATCCGATCACACCAGGACGTTTAAAGTGACGTTTTTTAGGCACAAAAATGGATTTTGCTGCTCAGACATGAGTTGGTCGGGCTTGTATTGTATTGATACATGCATTTAATTTAAATGTTAGTATGCAAGGAAAGTTAAAATGGGAAAAAAAACACTTGCCAAAGTAGTATTTAAAGTGTCCATTCTGTTATTATATATGTTACAAATAAGTCAAAGGTCAATTAGGTTCCTTCTTCAACAATGAATATGTTGAATGACTGACTATTGAGTGATAGTAATCTGGATACACAATCCACATAAAGCAAAATGCAAAAGAGATGAAGATTTAATTTAACTTGGAGAACCCTGGGGACACCATAAATTTGCATTCTTCCACCTTATTGTATAATTACTGTATACATACAGTATATCTTTGCCATTCCAGATTAGTTCCAGCGTTCTGCTTCAACCTGCCACTTGTAAGTACCGTACAACTACCTGTAAGTAGTTGGATCAACCTATCTGTGACCCTCTACAACCTAAAGTCACTTTTAAAGGAGAAATCTGTGATATACTTACTGTAATAAATTAAAAAATGACCATGATACGTCATCAGAGATTATAGAAACATGCCAAGTTGTTTCTCTGACAACAACATTATTCTATTGCTTGTGTTCTTGTTCGCCCATTTCATGTTAATTAGAGTTCAAATCAATGCCGAATGTTTCCCGAACGAGTAAGAGTCTGTTTATGAGTCATAAGAAATCAATTAATAATCTTTTACAAGGAGTAGATGTTTGTAACGGTTAAACTGAGTAAAATGTTAATGGAATTTGGCAGGTGGTGAGACAAGCAGACACCGAACTCCAACTCCAGAGTGTGTATTTCCAGAGCAGTTAGATTGTTAGATTGCTCCTTTAACCTAATTTTCTGTATAAATCTGTAGATTGCAGAGGGATCATTCCCTTTTTACTGAGCAGCTACTGTATGAATTGCTCCACTGGTTACAACTCACACTTTAGAAACATCTAGTGTAACCTGATTTTTTCAACCTATACTAAGATAGTTTTGGTCCTTTGCCAGGTGGCACCTGTAGGGTCCACGCTTGGGGCTCTGAGTTGTTATCAAGTTAATCCCAGTCAATTAGGCTGCGCTATCACATCAGCGCAGCCTACATCTAGAGAAATTAACGACAAGACACGACTGGAACCAAATAGTTAAATGGATCCAGAATCTTTATGGTCCCTAATTCACAGTCTCATGAAGTCTTGTCTGCACTCACATAATTTTCCCTGTACAGTGACATATTACACTTCAGGCACATACAGTACTCTTCATCCACTGTGGGTAATCCGGCTATGACAGCAGCTGAGGTTACCCTGGTTACCTAAAAGCACCACGGCGCTCAGATTATTTTTCATATCGTCCTGTTGGCGAGCAGAAGAGGATGATCTCTTCTCTGAGATGCCGCTGGGAGATCAGGAGCGAGAGGGGTGAAGCACTGCAGCTGATGGGATCTTTGAAAGTGCTGTGGTGGACACCTGGGCTTGAGGGAGAAGAAGGAGGAGGAGGAGGAGGGACAGGCGGATGGACGGTCATGACGGCAGCGTTGACGAGCGGCGCCGTTATCAATCACAGGCTGCTCTATTAATTTCATCAAGGCCCCAGTGCCTGCTGACATTAAATGACACGCTGGTTGGTCCGATGGCGTCCCTGAGGTGGCAACACGGCCGGCCGCCGCTTTTGAAATGCAAATCAGGCTTTAACCTTAAACAGAGCCGCGCAGCCGAAATTATCTTTCTGCCTTCAAGTCAGGTGCTCCCCTCCCTCCTTACTCTTTTCTCCCTTCCCCCCTTTTACTTCCCACCTATCCCTCCGTTCCCCCCTCCATCCCTCCCCCTTCTCCTTCTTCCACCAAGTTGACCCCTGGGGTACCAGAGATGGAGAGAGCATCTTTAGAAGAAGCGACAGATAAAGGCAAAGGTGGAGGAGGGCGGGGGAGGAAGAAGTGGGGGGGGGGGGGGGGACGGCAGTGCTGACACCAGCATTCTGTCCTGATGAAGGGGCAGAGGAGCGCCACCGCCAAAGCCCCGGGATGAAGAAGACGTCTCAAGGACGAGGAAACATGGGAAGGAGGATGGAGCGCGGATGGGGGGGGAAGGTCGGAGTGCATCCACTCCCTGGGATGACCACACACATCCCGCCTCCTTGTGTCTTGTGATTACCCCACACTGAGGAAGGTGATGGTGAGACTACCTCAGAACTGAGGAAAACTTAAGGAAAAGGGCCACACTGGATTTTACAGTACACTAACAGGATGCAAGAAGCTGTACTTTGTATTAAATTAGACAAAAAATACAAATAATGTTCTTTATTGGTCAGTAGTTTAACCCTAATTAGACACTTTACACCAAACTGTACACTAATAAGATGTAACAAACCACACTTCTTATCATATCAGTATTAGACCATTATTAGACTTTCTTAGAGGGTAATTAGGAACATATTCCAACAGAACTGTACTGTAAACTAAAGTGAAACCACACATCTGTCACTTGAAACACCTTCTTTGGTTGGTCCCATACAACTGGTAGTAGCCATGACGGAATCAAAGTGTCTAACAACAATACACTTTAGTTTACAGTTCAGTTCTGTTGAAATGTGTCCATAATCACCTTCTAATAAGGTTCTAAAACTTTAGTTTACAGTACAGTTCTTTATAATGTGTACACTAACGAGACATAACAAGCAGCACTTCTTATAATATTAGAGTTAGAGCCTTGTTAGACTTTCATAGAGGGCAGTTGGGGACATATTACAACAGAACTGTACTGTAAACTAAAGTGAAAGCAATAATTACACACTAGTTTGAAACACCTTCATGTTGACTTACAGTAATTGGGAGAGGAACTGTATACTTTGGTTTCGTACAGCTCTGTTGTAATGTTTCCCTAATTACCCTCTAATAAAGTGGGAAATGCACTTTAGTTTACAGTACAGTTGTGTTGTAATTTGTCCCTGATTACCCTCTAATAAAGTCTAATAAGGGTCTAACAGTGTGAAATAATACACTTTGGTTTACAGTACAGTTCTGTTGTAATGTGTCCATTATTACCTTCTCATAAAATCTAACAAGGCACTTTAGTTTACAGTGCTGTTCTGTTGTAATGTGTGCATAATCATCATCTAATTAAGTCTAATAGGGATCTAACAGTTGGAAATGATAGACTTTAGTTTACAGTACAGTTGTGTTGTAATGTGTCCCTAATTACCCCCTAATAAAGTCTAATAAAGGGTCTAATAAGGTCTAATAAAGTTTTTGTCTAGTGCGATACAAAATATGACTTGTTACATATTATTGGTGAACTGTAAAATAAAGTGTGACTGGAAAAAAAGATCAAGTCAGGTAAATCCTTCCACAATAAAAGCACCTGAAATCTGTATGCAATCCATTACACATGCCCTGCTTCATTCTGGTTTCAAAAAATTCCCCTTCAGAGGAGCCATGCCATTAGAGCTGTCAATATTGTGAAGCATTAGCGTGGGCCCAGACAAGGAAGGATTGGTTACCAATATGCAAGAAGCTGCCATTGTTCCTGGAAAGGCTTTTTCCTCCTCTTTCTTCTTTATCTGAGCAGACTGAACACATTAATTTTAATTGAGACATCAGACGAGAGTGAAACAGAGAGCGCTGCCTGGACAGGCGGCAGATACATGAAAAAAATATTCAGACGGTGACTTAAAAAAAAAGGAAGAGGGAGAGGAAACGGGGGTTGAAGGAAAGGAGGTCCCCGCGGCAACACAAACAAACATATGATAAACACATGAGAGCTATCTCTCTCTTTATCTTTCTGCCTCTCCTCGCCTCTTCTACGTCTCTCCCATTTTCATTCCTCCCTCTCCTTCCTCCTCTCCTGTGCCTTCTGTCTTTAAAGAACAAAGCGACGCTAAGCAAACTCTTTCAGCACACAAATTCTCCACACATTGCCTAAATCTCAATAACGATATGTTAGCTGTAAACAGCACTTTGTACAGTCAATGCAAATCAAGATCCATATGACTCAGCAAGCGTTACAGTAGCTGGGGGATTTGATTTATCCGTTCGAGTGCACTGTAATTACAAATGCTACAGTGTGCAGCTAAACTTTTTGAGAGTAATGTGTTTTTAAAGACACCCTCAAGACCTCTACACTGTAAAAAAAAATCCGTATTAAGTCATTTTTTGTCTGTAATTGGGCCCTTTAAACCTTTTATTCTCACAACTAGACGTCCTAGACCTACCATAAGTGATCATTTGAATTCCAAACTTTATAATCTCCCTTCATAAATACCAGATTTAGTGATTAAGGCATTTGAGAGCATCATGTTATAGGTGCTGAGACAAAAAGTGTTACAATCATCCCAGGTGTCCCCTACTTTATGTTACTTAAATTCTTTAATTATTCAACTGATCGGGACAGTTTAGACTAATTATTTGTACTTTAGTGTAGAAACATTAACGGAACTCGAGACCGCTTGCAAAGTTTCCTTAACAGAGACAATGATCGTTGCTAAGCAACCGAGATACATCTCCGACAATGCAAAATGTTGCAATGCAATGTGTCATTTGTACATAAAAATAACAAAATTATTGTTTTCAGGCCATTACACACCACATAAAACATACTTGTGAATATTGTATTCCATTTCCTCCGTATTCCGACATTATATCCCTGTAAATCTTAAACACTGGACCTTTAAAACGAGTGAAAAATATGCCACTGAAGTAGGAAAATATCACTCTGCTTTCAAAGCAAACCAAAAATCAGCTCATACTTCTTGATTCTCATGCAGCAGCCAGACTCTTTCTTTGTCATTATAAGAAAACTCTCTGAAACATTCTTGCGGCTCTGGAAGCTGATTATTTGGCTGACAGACAGAATCAGTTTCATTGAGTTGAAACCTGTCCTGCTTGAGGATTCACACCTGTTAAATTGAAGTTTTTCCTCACCACTGTCGTCTTAGTGCTTGCTCTTGGTGGGAATTACTGGATCTTTGTCAATAATATTATAAAAAGAACTGTCTAGACCTATTCTATATAAAAAAGTGCCCTGGAAACTTGTGTTACGGTGGCGCTATGCAAATAAAACTGACATGACTTGACATTTTTGCAAAATATGCAGTATTATGTGTGTAAAATAACATTTAAAGACAACGGGTTGAGCGTGCAAAAGCTTGCTGAATGTTTGTGTGCTTCCGTGCATGTATGTGCATATAGACTAGAGTAGCTGTATGTGCATGCAACTGTGTATTAAGCGTGTGTTTGTGTATGCAGGAGCCAGGGGAGGGAGGCGAAGGGAGCTGTAGAAACGAGAGGAGCTAAGCCCGGGATGTTAAGCACAGGGAGACACCTGGCACAGAAACTTAAGTGCTTCCACCAAGTATCATCAACCCAAGATTAAAAGCGTCGAGGGGGAATAGTGGGAGGAGAGGGATGCAGAGTGAGGAGGAGAGAGGGGGAGGGAGTGATCACGCATATGACAAGATGGGGGGAGGAAGGGGGAAAAAAAAAAATCAAGGAGGAGGATGAGGAGGGAGGGAGGAGGGGTGGAGACAAGAGAAGTATCTGAAGGCAACAGCGGAACAGGAAAATGCAGTAACACAGTTAAGAGGATGCACACAGGCAGAGCTGCACATGCTGGACGTGAAAACACACATGCAGACATGCAACACATGCACACAGGTAAAAACTAACACTCTGTGGTGCTTGACAGATAATAACAGGGTGTTATTTCCCTTCAGCAGACAACATGATGATTGGTGACATATGGACTGAACAGAGACGAGAAAGCAAATACGTCAGTGAACACAACCTGCAGGCAGGTATCTACACATCACTGGTGTCACATAAGAAACTACAAATATTTAACATTTTTAGGTTTTTAAATACCCACAAAACCAAAATATAATTTGGCCTTTACTTGGTAGATCTGGTTCTACATACTGTTTTTCCACATGAGGAAGAAAAAGATGTGATTTCACTTTTGTTTACAGTATAGCTGTGTTGTTATGTGTCCCTGAATACCCTCTGAGAGAGTCTAATCAGGGTCTAACAGTGGGAAACAACACACTTCCAGGAATGCAAACTAGTGAGGGGTGAAAATGGTACAAAGATGTGTGAGCAATAAGCTAATGGTGTCTTTTAGGATGACTCTGGTGCTGGTCACAATATAATAGAATTAGAAGAATAAGCAAAATAAACCATAAAGAAGTATTATAAATAATACATGTTTACATTATGTAATGCATGCATGAGCCAGCTCTTATCCAAAGGTTGAAGAAAACAGGACAAAAACTGAGTTGTAAGATAACCATCACTTTATTATTAGATCAAAATTAGCACTTTTTTCAGCCATGATAGTTTAAAATGTTAAAAATGTTCATCTTAGTCTCCCCTACAAGGTAATTACTGAGAACAAATGGGAATAAACTCAAGGCAAAAGTTGCATTTAATTGCTGCTCATTTAACACACTTATTAAAAACAAACCTTAAGACAATTATTAATAGTTAGTGACTGCAAGCCAGCAAAATAGTCAGCTGCCTTGTTAATGTATCAGCTTCAGTTTATTCTGAATGGATAGAAATAACTAGCAACAAAAAACTCCTTAAAACTCATTATTGTCCAGTTTTCTTTTGCTTTTGGTCAGAGCCAGCTCATGCATGTATTGCATGTTGCTGCTGCAAGAAAACAGAAATTGTTACATGCAGGTTAAAGCCACTGTTTTCTGTTAATGAGTCTGTAGTTAACAGTGTTAGCTAGCTTGCTAACAATTCCTGTTTCCTCCAGTTTGATCTCTTACCTCAGGCTACCAGTGGCACCTTAGTTACCAGACTAACACCGCTTCCTAACATACAACGAACTTCCTAACTGGAGGTGATGCGCACAAGCAAGAAAGCGAACAGCTGATTGTTTCACTTTTTGTCTAAGATGAAACAAGGATGTCCTGACCTGTGACGTACAAACAAGCTCAGCAATGTGCCATTTGTTTGAAAAAAACGCTCGCCCTGGCTCTATTTTTTACTAAGTTTTGGGAATTTGTTTCATCTCGCACCTATTTTCACCAAATTTCACCGACAGGTGTCCCGAGAAAGTCTAATAAGGGTCTAACAGTGGGAAATAACACACTTTAGTTTACCGTGTAGTTGTGTTGTAATGTGAGACAAACTGCTCTCTAATAAAGTCGAACAGTGGGAATCAATACAATTTAGTTTACAGTTCACTTCTGTTGTATTGTGTCCCTAATAAAGTCTAATAAGGGTCTAACAATGGGAAATAACACACTTTAGTTTACAGTACAGCTGTGTTGTAATGTGTGACTAATTACCCTGTAATAAAGTCTACCAGTGAAAATGAATACACTTTAGTTTACAGTTCAGTTCTGTTATAATATTTCCCTAATTACCCTCTAAAAAAGTCTTGTAAGAGTCTAACAGTGGGAGATGAAGTACTGTAGTTTACAGTACACGACTCAAATCTGAAGACGTTTCACCTGGCAACCTTAAAACATAACAAACGCCACAACCGGACTGACAAGGTTTCACTCCCCATGTCCCCCCCCTCCACCTTAAACCGCAGAGCCTGATTACCAGACAATCTTCCCTCAGATGTCTCTGTCTAGAGACTAGTCTGTCAAGGGCCTACTGATTACTGTACACAAATACCAGGCTAATATCCTCTGTCGATGGCAAACAACAGGATGTGTGCACCGCAATCTATGGCTCGCTCCTCCGAGTGGTGTGTGCGGGCGTGCTTTCTGCTCCGGCTCGTCTTCAGAAATCTGTGTTTTGATTGCAGAAAGTAACTGCGTGTACGCCTCTTTAAAAAGACGTCTATGCTCTCTCTTCCCCATTTGCTGCCACTCCTGCGAATGGTTATTATTATCGTCATCAGCGGAGAACGGTGAAATCAGGGCCCTGACAAGCAATCTCTTCTCTAACTCAATCTCTCCCGCCGCTGCAAGAAATATCCATCCTCCCCAAGTTATTTCCTCCAACGTCGGGTAGCAGAGGCGTGTCTTCTTCTTGAAAACAAGCGCAAAAAAATCTGCCTTCAGGGTTGAGAAGATATCACTTCTTACAGCTGTTTGCACTTTAAATGTTCAAAAAAGTGAAAAAATCTTGATACTGATGTGACAATCTGATTTTTTCATCATATTATTTAACTCACAGCCCCTAAAATTTCTTATTTGTGCAAAATAGTCCTTGCAAAATTGCATTTTAGGCAGCAACAAGTGATTATTGGCTCAATTTCTCACTTGATTAAAAGAAAAATCTGATTTCTAGCGAATAAATTGCTTGTTAGGATGGACATTTTTTGCAGAGTGTCTCCCTCTCCCTTCCTCTCCATCCAGTCAGTGCACTTGTGCGCATCCTACAGTCGTGTTGACAAGAGGAGGCTTACAACTGGCACACACAAGCCCCACTACAGGCTTAATAGCGTTTCAAGTGTTTTCTCCTGGACTCGTGTCGAATCTCCCAACTGAATCACAGGCCGACGTCAACATGAAGGGGGGGCTGAAGGAGCGGGGATGGCAGCCAGTTTGAACGCGCGCGCGGCCGTCCCCAGATAACGGCAAAGAAAATCAGTGATCTGGCAGAATTTGCGGGGTTTCTTCTCCCACAAATGCTCGCCTGACTGAGGTCATCGTTGCTTTTAGACGGCGATGACGACCGCGATGATGACGGCGCTGCTGCTGTTGATGATCAGGAGAAATTGATACAGTATTCTTCTATTCAGGGAGGAAATTAAACGGCAAATTAAATGACCCCCGGGTCCACAATAACTCCATTCAGAGGCCAGTGAGTCGTGATTGCAGATTTTTCTGTCTGGCAGTGAGTCAGGTAGATAGTCTGCCTGTCTTCTGAACATAGGAGAAGAGCTATAGTTAAGCTCTTTCTGCGGCTTAGCACCAATAATCCAACCCACAATTCTCCTCTCGTTCTGAACCCAGAGAGAGGATGAAAGATTTAGACTTTCACCCTTGGTCTCTGAAGCCTTGCTCTTTCCCTCTCTTTTATTTTTTCTTATTCCTCTCTTGCTCCTATCCATCTCCGCTCTCCTCTCCATCTCTGTTTGTCTCTCGTTATCCTTCACCCCATGACTCAGAACAGGAAAAAGATCTTGTGATGATTATTTCACGAGCGTGCTGATATCATCTTTGTGGGTTTTCTCGCCTCTTCTCATCTAGGAAGAGGTTTACAAAGCTCTGAACAGAGAGCTGCCTCGTCTCTCCAAAGCATCCTTACCTCGAAGCGTATTGAAGAACTATTAGAGTCCTTTCAAAATGGATCACGTTCAATACCAATGGAACAAAACAGCGTAGTATCATCTGCATAGAATATAAATTAATTGTTCCGACGTGGGGATTCACGACTACTAATTGTTAAGATTGAAGTCAGCTAGTCTAGGTTTCGATTTTTGTGCTGCTAATTTCAGTCTCCAGTGTGGCAGCAGAACATGGGATCAGCTTTAGATCAAAATTAAAACAGCCGTGACAAGTTGTCTGTCCGAGGAAATGCATCACTCATATTTGCCTGTTTGGGCAGAACGGCAGCAGGAAAAATTATTGACAATGTCTCATTATCATTAAAAATGAAAATTAAACAGGCAATATTCGAATATTACAGAAGCTTTATGACTCCACCAGGCAAAATGACAGACAACGAGAAAGTCTAACATTCCAGTTTAAGAAACTGTAAAACTCTACAGGTTGACGGGTCAAGAAGTTGTTAGCTATCCTCATTAGCATTCCTGTGATTAAAGGCCAACACTAACATCAAGGACAGTTCACCCAAAAATGAAAATCCAGTCATTATCTACTCACCCTCATGCCGACTGAGGGTCAGGTTTATTTTGTTAGTCTGCAAAACACTGCTGGAGGAAAACAGTGTTACAGAACCTCCAAACAGTGTTACAAACAATGTAAGCAAATGGTGACTAGTTTTCAAAAAAAACAACTGGAATAAAAAGCATAACGTACCTCCACACTGCTTGTCTGGCGTAATTAAAGTCTCCCACAGTCCTGACGTGGTGTTTGCACACTGTCACAACACACACGTTCAGTTCAGTTCAGACAGTGTGCGTGTGCACATGAACGTGGCTCCAACCTAAAGATCTACAGTGAAGATTCAGGCTGAAAACATGGTGTGAATATTTTTTAGTCAGCTTTAAGAGACTTGGATTACACCAAATGAGCAGTACGGAGGCATTTTATGCTTTTATTCTATAGTCTTCTTCACTTTTGAAAACTCCAGCAGAGTTTTGTGGACTAAAAACACTAAACCTGACCTTCGATCGGCATGAGTATGAGTAGATAATGACTGGATTTTCATTTTTGGGTGAACTATCCCTTCAAATGACATTTACTGTGAAACGGTGGCTTTGCATTTCACCTGCTCATAATCAATAATTGCCAGATATGCTGGCTAAAACCATATTATCCGCAAATAGTCGCCTACTGTTCAATAGTTCTGAACTTTTCATGCTCCAAATCAGTCGAGCAGTGGAAGTGCTCTGAACGGTTGAAAAAAAGACTGCTTTCAAGTTGATAGAAAAGGCCAGAGAGAGTTCTACCAGTACCCAACATAAAGGGTTCTACCTAGAACCATTTGTGAAAGGTTTCACTGAGAACAGCCTATGAGAAGTTCTATAGAAACCTTTCTATGGTGCAGTGGTTCCACCCAGAACCCTCTATGGGGCTACTATCCAGAATGTTTCCACCTTCTGGCTGCTAACAAGTACCTCCCAAGAACCTTTTATGCATTCCAAAAGTTTTATCTAGAGCCAATCAAGGGGGTTCTACAGAGAACCCTTTTATATTGTGGCTCAAATAATTCTTGACGAATTCAACAATCCTTGAAGAACTCTTTCTTCCAAAACAGGTTATTTGGATGCACATGGTTCTGGGTAGAACTCATTTCCCTTATTTCAAAGAGCGCAGCACCTACTACAGCTTTTATATCGCTTCTTCTGAAACATGCTTTCAGTGATATTGCCCACACTTAATGATCACTAAAATATTACACTGACTAGAATCATGACTGCTGGACAAGCTAATTGCAGTGCAGGTACTGACACAGATTTCTTAAATTAGGTTTTGACTGACACGGCAAAAAAAGCAGAGGCGGTAAAACAGACAAAAGGTTTAAAG
The DNA here is from genome assembly GCA_034769285.1 of Lutjanus argentimaculatus. Classification (NCBI taxonomy): domain Eukaryota; kingdom Metazoa; phylum Chordata; class Actinopteri; order Lutjaniformes; family Lutjanidae; genus Lutjanus; species Lutjanus argentimaculatus. Next base: position 9,390,156 of record JAWZSL010000020.1, read on the forward strand.
AAAATCATAGAAGTGAAATATATAAAACTCATTTAGTCCTTTCTAGTACGTCCTCCCACTGCCTGCTATTTCTGATCCCCTCTATATTCCTAACTCATTTGGCAGCTCGTGTTGCCCCTCAACTGGCATCTAAAGGCTTTGATGTAGTCGGCAGACGCCGGGCGAGGTACCGTGGTAACCTGTGTTTGAGAAGTCTGCGGGCTGCCCTCTCTACATCCCCTCTCTCTTCTGCTATCCTTTTGTGTCTGTCCGTCTCTCTCGCTGCCGGTTAATGAGCCATGCAGGACTGCCATCATTCTGTGTAGTCATGTAGAGAGTCAGGGGGAGAAAAAGAAGCTGGAAAAGACAGAAAATGGGTGAGACGGTGAAAGAAGCGAGCGGGGACATGATGTTTTCCTTCACCTCCTCCCTAATCAGGCCCGTCTCCCTACCAAACACCACCACGGCAATTAGACCTGACAGTACTCCAACTCCCACAATCCCGCCAGGACTACACGTTCAAACACTCAAATAAACACAGGGGGGGTGGAAGAAATGCCTGAAAACCGGCGCAACTTCAAGAAAACAGAGCAGAAGCACAGAAGCGAGCGCCTAGGTAAAAATCTCAAAACTATAAAGGCAGACGGAGTGAAAAACAATAAAATCTCTGCGTCCCATCGCGCGCGGCCAGATGTTTTGCGGGAAAAGTGGTCACGACTGTGTGGCGTGTGTGCGCAAGGAATCCCCAGAGGATGCCTTTGGAATAGTAGGATGATAGCAAATACAGTTGAGCCTGCTTGCATGAACAGTGAGCTAATTGGGATAATTAGTTTGTTACCTCGCTCGTTATTGCATTTTAATGTGGATTCCAAATAATCAGGAGGGGAGGAGCGGGATGCTGAATGTATGTTTGTATGCGTTTGTGCCTGTATGTCTATCCACATGGGCTGAATACATTTAGACATTTATATTTCAGGCAATTAGCTGACACTTATATCCACGGTGGCTTGCAGTGAGTGAGCAGATAAGGTTACAGGAACTTATTCAAACCAGATGCAGTAATTGTTATGGAAAAAGAATCATCTACACAAAATGCTCACAGTATTAAATATCATTAATCTGTGGGTGTGTTGAACGCATTCCAAGAGTTATTTTGTGAAGCAATTTGCATTTTCTGTGCCGAATTTTTTTCCCCCCCGTCCTATGTCAGTTAACGATTTTTCTACATTTTCCAGCACGCCTTTCAACAACTTCCAGGGAAGGGACATAAACTTGTTGCATTCGGCTGGGGGTTAAATGTGTAGGCGGGGAGAGCGGGAGTGATGGTAAAAGCAAGAAGAGAACATTTTTTTCCAGTGAAAAATGCAACGTGTTGTGGCTGGACTGAATCATGGACGGCTGACGGAGAGGCCGGTGATGGATTAATGTATTTATGATTGTCAAACGTCAGCAAGAAGCGGTGGGATTTTGAAAGACGTCCTTGCTCTTTAAGTATAAGGGAAATGGGGTCTAAATCTGATTTTTATAGACTGTTGATGTTTTTAGAGCTCCACTGTAGACGTCCAGGAAATATCTCAGTGTGGCATTCTGCATAATGCAATGTCAACTGTCTACATTTGGGCAGACATTCCCAGGTCCTCAAATACCAAAGCTTTGGGTCCGTGGTTCAGCCGCAGCACCACAACTCAAAAGCAACAAAACAGCGAATGCAATGAAAGCCAATTACGTGATAACAGTTAATGTACCACATGTAAATGCCAAATGATAATAACTGTGCACTTCACATCTCTAAGACATGCCTTTGATTTTAAATTCCATTTCTGCCCAGCGAACCTCCTTCCTAAAAATTTAAACAGTGCTAGCACCAGGCAGGGAAGGGTGAGCATCCATGAAAAAGACAACTAGGATATTTACTCCCCTCTAAGAAGTAAATCAGCAGTGTGGAAATACATGCAAACAATGCCATTGTAAGATAAAATACTCCAGTCCGCTAACTTGTTGCTCTCGCTACGGCAATATTAGCTGCTCTGTCTCATCAAGATCAGGTTCAAAAAGATGCACGCAGGCTGAAATTCAACTGTGGTTTTCTATCGAGAGATGCAGTGACTAAAACCAGCTAGCAACTGGCTATGCATAGCTAGCTATGCATTATGCAATGTACAATGCTATAGGTTTAAGCCACTGGTTACAAGCAACCCCAAACCGAGACATTTAAGTACACCCTGCAATAATACCCCGCACTATGCGCATTTTCATCAGGATTAATTAAAATTACAATCATCATATAATCATATTATTGTTAATTAAAATGATAATTTTCCACACATACTGACAAAATGACTAGAGTACATCTGGAATTAGTGCAGGTGAAAATAAATAAGTCAGTGGTGGGTGAGATTTACAGCTGTCCACAACTGATTTATACAATGTCAAAAGCTTCTACAGTTCACAAAAGCCCTGCAGCACCTGAAGGCAGCAGCGCAGTGCTGGTCATTGAGTACTTTCATTATATCATCTGGAAACAACACCAAAGGGTAACACAGTACAACACGCAGTACTGTGATTGGCACAGGTGTTTCAGAGCGAAGAAACCAGCAACGTGATTGGCTAGAGATTATTTAATGATCACCCTACCTGCTGACGTACATTCAGCTTCACGAGCCGTTTTGCACATTGTGCTGCTGCACACACATAAACCAAAGTAGGTGCACGTGGAGACGCACAGTCCACGTGCCAGACCGAACAACTTGCACTTGGAATTTATGATTCAAACTTCAACTAAGACTGCAAACGTACAAAACTGAGGGTGCAGCGTGTGCTTTTGCATCCTCACGGCCTCTTTAATTGCGGTGAAAACTGGGACAACTGGGGCGTGAATGTTGAAAACCAGGACATTTTTGTGTTTTTGTGATATCTGCCAGGGCTCGCGACACCCCGCTTGAAACCAGGACGTGTTTTATGTGTGTTAGTCAGGTCAATTTAAAGTAAACTTTACTGCACTTAATCAGTTACAATTATTTGCAATAGTTTATGTGTTGTTTGTTTTCTTTCTATGGTCAAAAGCATAAAAGAGAGGACAAATGATATCGTCTCAAATCAAATGCAGGCCCCTGAAAAGTATCATGGCACACTTTGTAATATCAGCAAATATTCGTTGCACAAAGAATCAATATAATCTGTTATTGTGATGAAACTTTGCCCCACACCCATATGTGCTTGCGCAGCTGCATGTGTGCCACATGTATGAAACAGATGACGGGCTGACTCAAATGAAGCGCAGAGAGAGGAGCATGTGTCCGGCTGATGATAGCGGAGCCGTGTGTCACCACTGAAGCTCCCTATCTCCCCCTCTTGAAGAAGCCATTTCAACCCCGCACATCAATAGCCAACTCTCCAGAGCAAAGCACAGCAATAATTCCAGATAAATCATTCCCTCACGGAGCCACTTGCTGCGTTCAAACACACCCGTGACCTTCAGCTCTGCCTCTTTCTACATCATATAGCCTGGGAATATAAAAGCTTATTAGCTCAGAACATTGTTGATACGTTTGTTCGAAGGCAATGCACTAATGAGGCGTTGCAGGATGCGGGCAGCCGCCGACTATCCTTTTGGAGATATTTTTTCCCCGCCAGAGGAGCATAATACACTGCTAATGGCATCTCCTTCACAAATGGGCAAATAAAAAGAGAGATGAAGTACAATATTGCTTTACCATATCAAAGGAAGTGGCATCCACGGATTGTGCGACTGTCTGTTGGCATGTTGATGGGCGAGCACGGAGTGTGGACTTCTGTAGACACGTGATGGACGGAGAGAGACAGTCGGAGAGGCTGCCAGAGACAGAAACAAACAGTGAACTGAACAAAACCACACAGAAAGACAAACAAACAGAAGAAAATCTATAAAGTAGAAGCCAGACAAAATGATAGTGGATTATAATAAATGTAGGCATGTAAGTTAAGGAAAGCACAAAAAAAAAAAGACGAGATATTATAGAAACAGAACCTTTTTGTCATATTTACTTTACTATACTGTGTCTTTGTGAATCCCACTGACGACATTAGATACTTACACAAACATATTGAATGTTGACACGCTCAGCAGCCACAGCAGCGGCTCCATCTTGCTCAAAAATAGCTGCAAAAAGAGAGGAGATTTACTTCACAGCCCTGAGATCAGGATTTCTCAACATTTTCTGGTCTTTGAAGCCGCTGTAGGTGCAGACCGTCTCCTTGCACCTCAACAATCTGACTCAGAATGGATAAAAACACGTCTTTCTAAGCATTTTTACGTCTAAAAACTAAAGACAGACACATTGTTTCATATGTTATATTGACTTTTATTATGATATGATTAATTTTCCAAGTCATTCCTTCAAGCATTTAAAATTATTTGTTGTTAAGTCTGGGGATATGCAGACGCTGACGCAAGATGTCCCAGGTTGCAGTTTTCTGTAATGGAAGCGCGCGTTCTCGACCTACGTGCTATGCTAATCAACACTTTACCTCCTTGTCAGCAAACAGAGGAGGGGGCCTCACTTTCTGGGAACAAAATGCTTATTCAACACCAAAGGGAATTCACTCCCAGTGTTACAGGCTCTTGATCACTAGCCTCAGTTTTTAATTCGACTCTTCCATCATGCACAGCAAGACACGTGGATGGAGAGATGGCATCAACGGAGGAAACCACAATCATGCTTCTTTTAAGCTAAAATCCTTTCTGACTGCCCTTCTCTTTTTTTTTTTTTGGTGAATTCACTTCCCGTCAGAGCCTCCTGCTCGTACGACTTATTTTTGCTGAAAGCCCCCAGAGGGCCGGAGTCTTCGCCTCTCCGCGCGCGGAGACGTCGGGAGACTCTCACTCAAGGGCCGCCTCCGAGGGGGGAAACGATTCCGACTTTGTTCTGGCAGAAGCGCTCTGTGGGGAAAAACGTCTAAAAAGGCCCACATAATTAGAGGAGGGAGCGAGACGTAAAGACAAGCCCTGGTTCAGACGTGAACTCAAAATAGTAAATCAACTCCTGCTCGGACGCGGAGTCACTTTTTGATGCCACATATCGATGGCAGCACCCTGGAAACATGCTACTGTCTAATGTATTCAGTTCATTGCTGGGGTGAGGTGAGGACATGAGTGGAAAACGGTCCTAAAGAAAAGAAAACACTTCCTAATTGTTTCCCAAATGGTTTGAAATTGAGTTTGTGCTCTCTGGAAAATTCGTCAAGTCTTGCAAAAAAAACCAAAAACGAATTCTTTAAAAGAATTGCTGACATCCTATTGGGTATCTCAGAGGTATGGTATTAAGAAAACATGGTATTAAAGGGATACTCCAGAGATTTTACACATGAAGATCTACTACTCAGCCTAGAACAACTGTGTGTCTTCTTTGGAGGGGTCGTCAACTCTGAGAAAATAACCCTGGTAATGTCAGCATTTAGCCCACTTTGGTTTGCCAAGGGGGCAAAGAAAAGAAGAACAATATCTGGATGCATTATGGGAAGTGTCGGGTCCAGAATTACAAGGACTAAACCCTTCGCAAGTGTCCGCTTTCCCTAGCGTCAACACCCCATAAAGCAGCAACTTTATCACTCACTCCATATTGTTTTCAGTCAGTCTCACCACCTCACTCTCATTTTTGGAAGCTATTTTCAGACAAAAAGCCACAGACTGATACCGCATACACTCCTCGACAAACTAGTAGCTTATCAAGCTAGCTTTTAAAGGATGGGACAGAATGGCTGGTCTATGTAAATCAATTAATTAGATACATTCATATATATATATAATATATATATATATATATATATATGCAACGCACTTAAGTACAGGAAGAAAAGAAACAAAAATCCTAATAATTTTGTAAATTTGCGTAAATTCCTCAGTGACAGTGATTCCCAGGTAAGATGGACCCAAACAACTCCAAAGAATGTTAATGTTAGAGCAGACAATTGTTTTCAGCAGCTTAAATGGTAACTGTCAAGCACCAACCAGCAGACAATTAGTTAGCCACCAGCTAATTATCATTTAGCTGCTAAAATCTTCATATTTCCTTCAGGAGCTGGTGGAGACCAAAAATGGAGCTAAAAGCAGGGGAATATTGGACTTCATTTTAGTTGGACACAAGCACAACTCCATGCTGATGTTGCTCTGTGTTATGCATGACACTGATTGTCTAATACATTAGCCTTATCAACTTCATAAGCTTGTTTTGCTGCAAATTGTTATAGACAAATGTTTTACTGACTGATACCAAACAGACCTATTGACCAGTACGACACACAAGCTAAAAGTTTGGTTTTAAATGACTGGAGTTTAGCTGGTAATTCTAAATGACCTTTAACTGTACACCCTTACACGCACTCAAGTGCAAAAAGAGAAACAAGGGATTCTGACTTTAAAAAAATCTATTTCGGCAAACACCAATACTACACATGCACGCTCACTCTGTCTTATGGACAAACTTCAGAGAGAAAACCTGCAGTTTAGCCCAAACAGCGATGCGAGGCGTAAATTCCCTCAATGACACCCTTATTCCATCCCACCTCCAACCCTGAGCTAAACACACCCGCTCGCAAACACACACACACACCCTCTCACAAACACACACCTTGTATTGTCTTCAGCTATGCTCAATTATTAATGGATAAACAAAGAGCCGTGAACTGTGATGGGCTGTCGGCAGATATTTTCCCCTCTCATATCTTGGAGGCCCAGGAAACGTACACAAGAGCTGGCACTGTAAAGAGGGAGGAGAAGCTTAAGGTCAAACTCACTCAGTCTCTGCTGATCGGGATGCACACACACACACACACACACACACATGGGCCCGCACGCCAACCAGATGTGCATGGATGTATTCACAAACAGATACAAATAAACAGAAGATCTGCGAGGAGTACAGATAGTCTAAAAATGTCAGAGGGAGCTGCATGTGCGTGCGTGAGTGTGTGTGCAGAGGAAAGCGTGTGTGTCTCAGAAAGAAGTGGAGCAGATAGCTCATTTCCTCTACTGAGACGGTTAGCTGCCTTCTCTCTCAGGAGGTTGGCTAGCCATGTGAAGAGTGTGTGAATGTGTTTGTGTGTGTGTGTGTGTGTGTGTGTGTGTGTGTGTGTGGATCTAACAGACAACAGACTCTCCTGGGTAAGTGAGGATGATGTAAGGGCAGTTCATCGACTTCACTTTGTGTGCAGCAGCAGCAGCACAGAACAATTCTTAAAAAGGTTTAGCAGCTCTCACAGACTTACAGGTAAACAACACACGAGATGGCTGCAATAACCACATTTTTAAATTGAAACACAACAAATACACTTAAAGCTGCAAGCAGAGATGATTGGTCCTTCATGGTGGTGGCCACGGCCTCATTTGCGGTCATTTGTGGACCACCTCATGAAAATTTCACGTAAATCATATGATTGTCAGATGAGACTTACTCCATGTTGCCAGTAGGTGGCGCAATGACTAAGACTCCTAATTGGCATGTAGATATCATCAGAGTGGAACATTTATCAAACCTGCTCTTTAAGGGGCCTGGTGAAGCTATTTTGCCATTCTTTTCCCTAATAACCACAACTGATATGTGTGCCAGGTTTGGTGACTTTTCAGGCATGTTTAGCACCTCAAAAACGCAATTTAAAAGAAAGAAATAATAATTTCTTCAGTTTCAGTTGGATCCTCACGGGCCCAAAAGACTGCACCAGGAGTTACTGTATGATGAAGATAAATTCCTGCAGCGTCCATCCATCCATGCTGTTTTTTTCTGTTTATCATTGTGGCTGTTTTGGCAATTTACAGGAAACGCTGCTCTGTTGATATCAACCGCGTCTCTGCATTAACTGGGAAGTGACTCAAATGAGCCATGATGTCATTCGATCCTTTTCTGTGAGCAGTGCGGTCTCTGATTCAGCCGTCTGCCTGTCCGTGTGTTTGGCTTTCTGTCTTTCCTTCTGTTTCTTTTCCCTCAAATCCAGTTCTTTAACGGAGCGAGGGACTTTAACATGCGACCAGATCGGATCAGTCACAGAAGTTATTGCAGCTGAAATGCAGGAATTCATGAGTGGAAGCATTCATTTTCTGTATTTGTCTAGAAGCAGGTACTCTCTTTCTCTTGAATTCCTCCTTGCTTGTTTTTGTGACAGTTGCAGTAAATCACATTTCTGTCCACATAGATTTAAATTCTATCTGTAAAGATCCCCTGGGACATCTTCCTGTGTCCACACTGGCAACAGGAAGGAAGAAGATTCTCATGATCAACTAGCAAGTGTTCATGTCACTAAACAGATCAGTGTTTTTCTGAGCTGCAGGCACAGATGGATTCCTCAGGATTAAATAGCGTTAAATTTAACATTTGTGTTAATTTACTTTGAATGATAAACTTTGGCTGATTTGTATATCATCACATCCTCATGCCAATGACTTCCAAAACAACATATATGTACATACTGCAGATGTGTGTCCTGACCAGTTATGGCCGACTTTGGCTACACAGATGCAGATCATAGAAATGATGATAAAATGACAGAATCAAATATTTTACAGATTTACTGCAGAAAAGAGTCATACGCACTGTGAAATCGCCACTCTGGGAATAAGATCCTCTTTTAAAATCTATATTTTCTTTCACAAAATCTGGCGGTGCATTAAACAATCATTTTCATTACTGCAAACAAGTAATTTTGTCTATTTATTGATGTATCTTCTCTATAAAATGTAATAAAAGTGTGTGTTTAACATGATATCTTCATAAAATACTTAAAGGTCCAGTGTGTAATGGAATATAATATTCAGTTGTATTTTTGTTACCTTTGTTACCACAGATTCTACAATGTTGAGCTGCCATGTTCCTAAAATAGTCGATAACTGACAACAGTTGCTCTAGATAGAGCGTTTTACATTTTCTCAGGTTTCGCTGCCACTGTAGGGTCTCCTATGCGCTTGGAAGGGGAGGGTGAGGCGTGATGATTGCAAAGTGCAAGCTAACTGTTAAACGCCACTAAATCCTACACACTAATCCTTGAAAAGACTGGTCCATGCAGCATGAAGGAGAACCTGCGAAGGCTGTGAAACTTGCGCAAAATGCAAAAGTCTGTATCTTGAACCGATGTTGGGTTTGTTTATTCTGGACTACTGTCGAAACATGGCGGTGCAGCATGGTGTTCTCCACCAAAAACTAGGGCATATAAACTAGGGCTGCAACTAATGATTATTTCCATTATCGAGGAATCTTTTGATTATCTTCTCGATTAGTTGCTGGTCCCTAAAATGTTAGAAAAGGGTGAATAATGTCAAAAAGCCCCGAACGTCTTTTGTTTACAGTCATAGAGGACTAAAGAAACCAGAAATATTCACATTTGAGAAGCTGAAATCAGAGAATTAGGACATTTTTTCTGAAAAGAATGACCCCAAATGATTAATCGATTATCAAAATAGCTGGCGATTGATTTAACAGTTGATTAATAATTGATTAATCGTTACAGCTCGTATATAAACAGCTCATTCTGAGGTAACAAAAACATAACGATTCTTATTTCCAGGCAATTATACACTAATGAAACTAATTTCTGCCATATTCTGCTTTAATTTCACACACTGGACCTTTAATTGTCCAGTTGTTTCAGCACTGATAAAACCTATTAAACCGACTGTACATACAAACATAACGTAGCTGCAAACATGGATGCAGAACCTGTCTGAAGCTCACTAACCACCACACACACTAACATACACACTGTGTGCGTCACATGCACATACCATGCACACAGCAAGAAAAACACTCCAGTAAGTTCCCCCCAGCTGTACACACACAAATCCATCAAACTGTGGCGTACATCTCCGACTTGTTAAGGTACCATTTGTCAGCTGCTCCTGGAGTGGCTGTGTGACTCCGCCACTAATTGCCACTGGTGCTAAATTTAGTAGGGGAGATATGAGTCCTTTTGATCAGAGGCACTGAATCTAAAAAAAAAAAAAAAAAAATGTGCTCAGCCTCGCAGGCAAGTTTACCCGCCTCTCCCTGCGCTCTCCCCCATCTTCCTGTCACTGGGGAATAGGTGAACTATTCCATATGTCAGCCTTGTCAATCAGCGGCAGAAATATGGGAAGTGCTCCCTCTCTCGCGCTTTCTCTCCCCCTCTCCTCTCGCCAAAGATCCTGGGTAGATGTTGTTCGTCTCTCTGAGAATTCTGCCAGTGCTCCGGTGTGTGTTTATTTATTTCCATGTCATCATGGGTGGTTTGGAACCTCAAGACAAGAAGGGAATATTAATCAAAACAATCCCAGCTAGGAATTTTAATTGTAGCGTTAATCAATCATTGTAAATGAGACGAGCGCTCTAAGTAAACTTGTTAGGCTCGGAGGACGCTGCTTATGTGTTGTACAGTACAGTTAAGAGTGCGTTAGGTTGAAAAGGATTCTGTCTTTTTATATATCAAAATCCACCTCATGTTGAAGCTGAAGCTGCCTTAAAGGGAAAGTTCGGAATATCTGAAGTATGAGGTACTTACAGTCATATGAATGTTCAAATATAAACAATAAATGTATTTTAGCCACCAAAAAAGGTCTATCTAAAGAAATCAGTGTCAGTTTAAAGGTGACATGTGTAACTCCCTAGTGTTCAAAAACGAGTACTGCAGTTCAAATAGTGAGTCGGAGCCATAGACCATTTAATAGCATATACTATCTATGGCTGATGCTAAAAATGTGCACAAGTGCAGCATCAAGCTATGGCAAGTCCTACGCTGTAAGTTGATCAGTTGTTTGTCAATGTAAAGTGAAGCCTGTTAGCCTAAAAACAAATGACTTCCAGCCTGACTGCCTGCCAAACTCCATTAACATTTTGCTCAATTTAACTGTTATAAACATTAACGTCTTCTAAAAGATTATTAATGATTTCTTAAGACTCAGAAACAGATATTCACTCATTAGATGAATATTCAGCATTAATTTGAACTCATGAAATGGGCGAATAAAAACAGGAAATTTCACATGCTGGCTGTAGCACAGTTGACAGAGAAGTCAGTATTTCAAGTCATTTTATGGCTTAGTACAGTAAATATATCACATATTTTTATTTCTCTACACTATATTTACCGGTTGATTCCACCAAGCATGGCACGTCTGCGCCACAATTCTGATCCGTCCTCCGCACGGCTGCAAGCCCTGCCAGCAGCGTTTCAGCAGTAGAGCATTTTGCCAGACTGGTTATATTTACTTGCTCAGATTTTGTTGATTAAGCCTTCTTTCCTTGCTCTTTGTGTTTCTACCATGGATAAGCAGGGTACATGGTTAAATATTTTCTTTTCTGTCTGTCTTTATGATCATGAGTCTGCACAAGGTCTTTTATTTTGAAAATTAACTGGATTCTCCCTGCCTTTTCTGTGTCTGACTTCCTGCCCTTTCGATCTGCTCCGTGCTAACTGACACCATCAAAAATAGACTTAGTTATGTTGCAATAGAACTTAACAGGCATTTATTTTGAAATGTCTGTTCACGTCCTCTGCATGGCGTCTCGTGTGCTTTATAAAATGATGTTGCTACAACGTTACTAAAACATCACAACGTCTCCAAAAAGCGGTGGAAACATTGGGACAACACTGCGGCGAAGCTTAAAATAACATGCTGGTGACGACACTGTCGAGTTTTACTTGGTGGGTTGCTGCAATGTCACGTTTGCAAAAGTTACACTGCAACTACGTTTCTGCAACGACTTTGTGTTAGCAGGGAAGCTACCAGATTCCTTTGGCAAAAACCAAAAATTACCTTGCAGAACACGTCTGACTTCTGTGAATCTAAACTACCCGTCATTTACTATGGGTAATACACTGATTTTGGATAAATACAGTTCAAGAATCTGAAGTGTCCCTTTAAGTTGCTAATCACACACACTGGACAGATGAAAGCTGGTCAAGATGATTTTTCTGCATTTAAAGATTTCAGCCTCTTTTTCCAATAGATTCGTTCTATCTTCAAACAAGAAATATTCAACTGTGGACGCCCGAAAACACCAGTCTGAACCACACATTGATGCCAGTGCGTCATCATCTCATCAACCGGCTGTTTGTCTCCTCCACAGAGTGAGCTACCCAGCCAGTGATGAAAAGCAAAGCTGCCTGTTTACTGATTGATGGTACAAGTGCTACCAAGACTTCGATCATAACTCACAAACTTTTAGCTACTGAGTTTTTGCCTGCAATCAAGGTTATGGCAGATCAACTTTATCTTCTGCAAAAAGCTCTGTTGTGTGCGAGTGTCACCAATAAATATTCTATTTTGATCCGTTTCGGTGACGTGATGCCATCTACCAGGCTCTTATTTTAATTAATACATTTTTCATAATCCAGCCGAATGGCTAAATAAAGGGCTTTGTGGGGAGATTGATCTCCGTGAAAAGAACATCCATAAAGGACGCAAATCATACTAAAAGCACTGTCTAAACAAGACACATAAAGGCCAAGGTTGCAAAGTGAGTGTGCAGCAGCTTTTAAAAGTGCTCAGTGCATCAGGGCTGTTTATTTTCCTCCTTTTACTTGTTGTTTCTTCCCTTTTTAATACAAACCCAATTCCAAAAGAGTCGGGAGCTGCGTAAAACGGAAATAAAACAGAATGCAATGATTTGCAAAGCCTTTTTTGACTGTGTTCAACTGAATACAGTAAAAAGATGAAGATATTTAATGTTTAAACTGCTAAACTTTGTCTTTTGACATCATACACTAATTCTGACTTTCACTCCACTACGTTTCAAAGACAAATATTGTACTTTTGACTCCACTACATTTCTAGGAAGGTTGTCGTTACTTGTTACTTTTAGTTTAAGCATACCTTTGAAGTCTTTTTCTTTTCTAAAATGCAATTGGCCACACGCTGTTTCTCTACAGAAGGAAACCAATCACAGTACCCGCTCTTAACTGGGACTGATGTAAAAGCAGAAATACGTCATCCAGGCGCTCTGTAACAAGAACAAGCATTATCAGGGTGAAAAATACCACATAATTAATGTGTACTTGAAGAACTCCTTACAGTTGGCTTCAATCTAATTTTATGCAGTGATTTTAATACAGTTACGTCGAAAATGACAATAGCTGTCCTTTTTGTTTTTGATTGCATTTCTATGTTGAAGTTTTTACAGGTGTTTCTACAGGCTTTGTGTAGCAGAGTGGTTCTACAAGCAAGTCAGTCGCATCATTAGGTGGTTTCAGAGAGTTACAAGGTTCTGTAAACGCATCGTGAAAACAATGCAGCAATGTATTGTTATTAGAAAATGTACTTTGTAATTTGTACTTCTGAATACTTTACATTGCTCCACATTGCTGAAATAAGCAGGGACGTCTCTGAAGAAGACGTCTGGATGGCAGCATATGCCGCTGCACCTTTAAGCACACTTTTCCATTTTCTTTATGGTTCCAAAACAATAAAGTTTATCAGTTTGGAATCAGGGATGTATAATAAATTCATATGAAATGGTAAATATCTTCTCACCAAACAACACTGAAGGAAAAACTTAGCTAAATGATACATTTTAACAAAGAGTTTGCAACCACTGCTGCTGAGTTTAAGCACCCCTCATAGGTGTGAGGTTGTTCTGTTTGCCTGCGGGCCTCATGTCTCTATTCTGAGGTAAAGTGTTGTGGTTTTTTTTCTCTTTGACGGCATGACAGGCGTAACATACAGAGCTTTGAAAACATCAGCTTAACACAAGACAACATGTTTGTAGCAAACATGGTTAAAAATAATTGCGGCGGTACAACACAAAGATGTGACAAACATCAGCGCACAAAATGATACAAATTGTGTACAAATCTGCACCCAGCGAAGATAGAATCTAACTCTTACTCTTCTCCTGACTGTGGTCCAAGATATCATCATTAGGTTTAAAAACTGACATCATTTTTGAGGTGACCAGTGTCGTTACAGAGAGCTGCTAACTGTCAGCAGCTCCCGTTTCCCCTTGGTGGTTCTCGTTAGCGTCCCGTCTAATTCATTAGGACGAATGCGGGCCAAGACCATCAGACTCGCATGTACTGTAGGCAGGAAAATACTGCTTGTCAACAAGAGGATCATGTGCTCACAACTATCTTTTCTCACAGACAGACTTTTGACTTTTGATGTTCTTTAATGAAGAAATAGGAAAGGAAAAAATCCACCCACGTTACACTGATTGATGCCGTTTGTTTGGTGGAATCCAGCAGCATTTTTGCATGTGATGTGCTCTATATCATATTTTTTTACCTCCTTAGTCGGAGGTGTCCTACAATGCAGACGACCGATTCAGCTTGGGATGGAAATGATGACTCAGGTATCAGAACATACTGACAGCAAGACAATGAAAGAAGTTTTCCACTTGAGAGAAAAAGTGACTTTTAAATGTCAGGAACAGTTTGATAGCTGAATATCAGAGGAACAGAGGACTTTTCATACTAAAGGACGAAGTGCCCAGTCTGAAAAGAAAGTGGCACAGCGAACCGTGGGGTGTCTGAGCGGCATCAAATAAAGACAAAACGCTCTCTCTCAAAAACAATGAAACGATGCTGCGTGTCTTTGTGAAACAGTTTAGAGCAAGAAAAAAATGGGGATGTTGTGATACATTTATGATAGCTTCTAATATTTTGGACTTCCCAAGAGTCTTTCCCCACAAATGTCAGCAACGTCAAGATGGTTTGCAAACTGGTTAATGGTGTGAATCGGCATTTTTCAATTGTGGACCACATTGGTTTGTGGACTAAAGTTGGCATTACAGGGGTCGCTGTCTTGGTTTTTTGTAACCACAGAATGACAATGCTTGGTTCTGGCTCATCCGTTCACCCGGATTAAAATGGCGACATCCCTGACCACACAGTTTCTTGCATTACAGCTAAACAGTACACTGAAATATGTTTCTGAAAACATTTTGGGTAATGTAGTAACACTACCTTGATCCATATTTGATCAACATCGCCGAGGACGACAGTTTGATCTGCGTTTTAGGAGGCTCCGTTGGAAACCGGGTACAAAATGGTCACAATCTTTCTTGGATTACAACTAAACAGTACACAAAAATATGTTTCTGAAACCATTTGAGGCAAGAAATGGGAAAAGTAGCAACATAATAAGCCAGGTTTGACAGTTAGATCTGAGTTTCGTGAGCCCTGTGTGTTGCGCTTGAAGACTTGCTGAGAATCACCTGTTTATCACAAGGTAGCCACACCCTAAAGCAAACCCTGCTTTAAAGTCTATTATACTCTAAATGGGACCATAATTTACAAAATGAACATCATACTGTATTGAGGAAGACTTCAAACTAGCGATTGAGACCATGAACTGTTTACTGAGGTCAGAAATCAACAGAGACGTAGGATCATTCCATACGATGACATGCAATCCAACTTCCAACCAGCGGGGTCGCCCCCTGCTGGCCATTTGAAAGAATGCAGGTTCATCTTCACTTTTCTTGTCCACCATTTATTATATGGTTCTGTGACTGTTAAAGGCACAAATTTGTGAATTTAAGTTCACCCAAACTAAACTCAAATTTCATCCCCTTGAGCAAATTCATTGCTTGCGACATCCTGAAAACTTGGTTTCAGCTGAAAATGAAAAAAACCTGACAAAACTGAAACCTGACAATCTGCACAATAACATTACAACATGATGGCACATCATCCATCCCCATATACAAAGAAATAAGAGACACACAACCAAACAGCTAATTGGATCCAGACGTGCAAGGCACCAACACAGCTGTTGGTGTTTGTAAGAAGCACCATCCCACCCACACAACAACACACACCCACAGGCAGCAAGGGGGAAAGAAGAGAGGATGAGTGCAGGATGAGACATTGAGAGCGATGATATCACAAATCACAGGGACAATCAAGACTGTGTCATCTCCACGCCGCCGCGTGTGGACTTCACAACCAGCAGGCTGTTAACAACAATTCTCTCAGAAATAAGGATTTCAGAAGGGTTCTACCCAGAACCATTTGCTTCTCAAGAACCCTTTTTTGAAGAAAGGGTTTGTCAAGGGTTCTTTAGTAAAGTTCCATTACGAACCCTTCTTATCCAAAGAACCCCTTTTGAAGAAATAATTCTTCAAGAATTGTTGAAATCCTTGAAGAACTCTTTTGGCTTGGGTTCTTTGTACCATAACATGAAAAGATTCTCAGTGGAACCCAGATTTCCAGATTAAACCTTGGGGATATAAAGATTATCAGTAGAACCTCCTGAGTGTGTTTAGATAAAACCCTTAGATTAAAAAAAGGCTCTCAGTAGAACCCCCTAAGCAGGTTCTAGATAAAAGCCTTGGAGTATAAAAAGATTGTTTGTAGAACCCCTTGAGTTTGTTCTTTGATTTGCGGTTCTAGGTGAAACCTTTCACTGATGGGGTTTAAGTATAACCCTTAATGCAGAACTCTCTAAAAGGGTTCCAAGTGCAGCCTTTATAAAAGGTTCTACCAGGAACTCCTATGGGACAAGCCAAAGAACCTCTATGGTTCTAGTTAGCATCTTTATTTCTAAGAATGTTCCACAGGCAAACTTCAAGCAGGTGCAACAAGACAGTATGAAGACCAGCTTATTTTTTTCTTGACTAAAAATGACAAGATGAAGAACCTTTAAGGTTCTAGTTAGCACCTTTATGTCTATGAGTGAAGAGGAATGAGGGATGATGGAAATCATTTCCTGCAGGATCTGCTGTTGTACACCATTAGACGCTCCAAACGTCTCTCCTGCCTGTAACTTCATGACAAATGCTGGATGTTGATGAGATGTTACAACATGTATATTTCTTTTTGTCATGTACTGGAACTTACAGTGTGCTGAAACGCTTAAAGAAACTGTTTTGATCAGCTTCTGCGGAGTCGTATGGAAATGCAAAACAAGATATAGACGCTGGACATTGAAAACAAGATATCATACATTTATTAATTTGTTTAGCATGAAAGCACTGACATCCTGAGAGTGTTTTCTTTTACTTTTCCAATCCGTGACAAAACGCACACCACATCCTATCAGTTAGGGTAAAGTTTTGAAGTGACAGAGGCTGAACGCTCGTGTGAAAACCGAATGTCCGGCCTAATGAAGTCTAGAATACGGCCTTCACTTCAAATACGAGAACCAGCTTTGAACCTATGGTGTGCACGTGTGTGTGTGTGTGTGTGTGTGTGTTTGTCTTTACATCTACCTCTTGAGGCAGAAAGACAAAGAAAAAGCGGGCCGGCTGTGTGTGAAAGGATCTCTGCATTAACCTTGCTGCTGGCTACGACCCCAGCCCCACCCGTCCACACACACACACACAACACACACACACAGTAACACACACATTTACTCAGGCGTTGGTTCATCCTACACTCTGAGAAATAAAGGTGCTAACTAGACACATTAAGGGTTCTTCAGCTTGTCGTCATAGGAGAACACTTTTTGGTTCCTGGTAGAACCTTTTATAAACGTTCCACTTGAAACCCTTTCAGAGAGCTCTACCTAGAATCTAACATAAAGGGTTTAACCTCGAACCATCTGTGACAGGTTCCAGAGAACCTTTTATGATGTAATGGTTCCACCCAGAACCCTCTCAAGGGGTTCTATCCAGAATGTTTCTACCTTCTGGGTGCAAACAAGAGCCCACCCATGAGGTTCTACCAAGACTCTTTTTATATTCCAGGGGTTTAATCTAGAACACAACGAGGGAGTTCCACAGAGAACCTTTTCATTATCAAAGGGTTTTATGTAGAACATTTTCAGGGGGTTATACAGAGAACCTTTTTTAAATTCCCAGGTTTAATCTAGAACCCACCCAAGGGGGTCCACCGAGAACCTTTTTATATTATAAGGGTTTTATGGAGAACACACTCAGGAGGTTCTACAGTGAAGCTTTTTAGATTGATTCATCTAGAACACGATGAGGGGGTTCTACAAAGAATATTTTATATATTTCCAAGGGTTTGGGTTTTATATTTATGACCCACACTTTATGGGGGGTTCTACAGAGAATCCCTTTATCATATTCCAAGGGTTTTATGCCTGACACACTATGGGTTCAACAGAGAACCTTTTTATATACCAAGTTTTTAACTAGAATCCACCCAGAGGGTTCTATTGAGAACCCTTTTATATTATGGTACATAAAAACCTTGATGAAAAAGTTCTTCAAGGATTTCACAACCCATGAAGAACTCTTTCTTATGAAAATGGTTCTTTATGAACCCCAAACCCTTCCAAAGAAGCCTTTCTTCAAAGAATGGTTCTTCAGAAGCAAATGGTTCTGGGTAGAACCTCAGCACTTCAGAACCTGTTTGGAACCCTCATTTCTCAGAGTGTAGGCACCGGGCTGCCACTGTTGCCCTCTTCCTCTCCCTCGCTGTGTGTGTAAAAGCTGCACTTAACCTCGTCCCACCACCACCACCACCACCGCCGCTGCCTCCCTACCCGGGACCCACTGACAGCTCACAGGCAGGCCGCCTTCAAAGGTGCAGCGCTTCAAACAGACAAGTGACACACACACACACACACACACACAGCCACAAACACACACTTCTTCTTCTTTTTAACCTTTATTTATCCAGGGAAAGTCAAACTGAACTTTTCCCAGCAAAGCCCCGCTTTGAGTTCACACCTGCAAGCCTCCCAGTCCGACCACGATCCTCTGCTCCGCTCCAGCACAGTTCACTCAGACACATCTCGCAAGGTTTCAACCAGCAGCCCTGTAGTCATACAGCAAGTAAAGCCCCCTTTACATTCCCACAGTGCCCACTTTGCAACACACAAGACGTTTTAGTGCACCAGAACAGCAGTGACTCATATAACAACACGAGGAAGGAAAACCAACGAGCTATGAAACACGCGCAGCCAGGCACGCTCGCCGAAATGTATACAAACATGAGTCTGATTATTCTCAGCGGACAGAACTCAGATGATTTCATTCCTTGCTGAGAGAGAAGAGGGGCACAGGGAGAGTAAAAAAATACTTGTTCAAAAGGAAAATGCAGGAGTCAGTTTTTGTGGGGAAGTGGAGCAAACTAACAGGGGAAAGTTTGTTAGGACATATAGGAATTTATTTGAGAAGTTACCGGTTACATTAAAAAGTTTCCCTTCCTCTGCTGGACAGCGATGACTGTTACATCAACAGAAAAAAGCTGACAGTGAAAGAGCAAACTTTTTGCTTCAGCAAACAAAACTTGGACAAACTCACTGTGCGCTACCTGCTCAGCCCCAAATGGCAAAGTTAGACACAGTTAACAACGAGGTAACTGTAGCATTTAGCAGCCAAAGAGCAGCAGAAGATGGTGGAGACCAAAACTGAGCAAAAATGAAAGTGAACATTGGACTTACAGTGATCAGGTGGACACAAACGACTAAATGCTAACAATGTGCATATATACATATTGTGCAGCCCTAGTTTTGAGCTAAAAAAAACTCACTGTACATGACCTGCTCAGCACCAAATGGCTAAGTTCAACAAAGTTAGCAACTAGTTAACTACATCTTTTGGTATCTTAAGAGCGACAGGAGTTGGTGGAGACCAAAACCAAGCAAAATAGCTATTTCTTGCTAACACGTTCACTGGTCCTACAAATATATCAACTACAAGGCATAATCAGAAATCAGAAAAAATGTTATTGTCATTATAATCAGGTACAATGAAATTATGACTGGCTTCTCTCTGTGCATCAGAAAAATATAAACATATAAAAATATAAAACATATATAAAACCAGAAACAGACAAACAGCAGTAATTAGCAGCTTTAAGAAAGGGTCGAAGTTATGTACATTGTGCAGGTTATTTTACAAGGAGGGAGCAGGTAAAATATAAATAAATAGATGTTAGAGACTTAAAAAATAATCTGCAAGTTCACCGCTAGATGCCACTAAATCCTACACACTGGTCCAGAAGTTGGTGGAGACCAAAGCAGAGCAACTATGAAAGTAAAAATTGGGTTTGGTATACCTTAAAAAAATGGACACTCACTACTAACAACAAATGCTATTTCTCCTCTGGATATGTAAATAGGCAGTTTTAACCATATCATCTTTACAAGGTAATAGTGAGTTTCATTTATCAGGTGAACACAACTCAGTCCCTCTTTTGGATTGCTGCACCCTAAAATTCTTGATTTCACAGCAGCTTTTCTAGAAAAAAAATGATGCATGTTGCAATGTTCTAGGCATTTTGCAATGAATTTGTGGGAGCAAGTAAAAATGGCATTTTTTCTATAATTCATTAAAAAAAAAAAAACAACTTCTTCTGGGGAGAATAAAACCAAAGCCTGTTCTGAGTGTTCTAAGTAACCTTACCAAAATAAAATATGCTTTATTTGTAAATGTCAATCAAAACAGCACAAAATTATAGAATAAAAGTGCATTAAAGTGCAATAAATTGTGTTCTTTTAAGTACCTGTGAGAATATCTAAACAATAAAAATAAATCAACAAAAATACATAAAATAGTATATTATAAAACATTGAGACGTGCACATGTATGATGTTTGTGCAGGGGACTGCTATGATTGGTGCATGGAAAATTTGCGCTCGATAGGACAAAATTGCCGGGTTGTGCAGAATTCATAGGAACTGGTTGAATTTGCATTCAATGTTGCGACTGCAACATCGCAACTTCCTGGAAGGACTGACAAATATGGCTACAAAAGAATGCGAAAGTTGCTCTGTTTTCTGCTGGATGTGTTTATAGCCTGTTGTTCTGCCCCTAGGTGGGCAAAAAAATCAATTAATTAAGGTCTGAGCTGAGGAGGTGCTGCACCGTCATGCATCTTGACCGATACTTTTAACTGTCCTAAAACAACACCTGAACTGTGCATTTAATGGCTACAGCATACCATATTTTTGAGGACTCACACCTCTACACAGGCACACAATCTGTTACTGTATATCACTGCAGTGGGAGTGATGTAACACTTTGAGGGACCCAGAAATCCTCCACTGATGAAACCCGTCGAGAAGCCTAGAAATCCTCCGTTGTCTTCTATCGCGCCTGTGGATCTACCTGGCTGTCTGTTCTCATCAGCCGCAGACTCGGTAGACTCCACTGCAGGGAGGGTTCAGCGCTAACACATGTCGGCCTAACTCTGCCTGTCACCATGAAATAACTGACACCAGCCGGGCCGCGGCCGGCTGCAGAGAGGCCGTCTCAGAAAATAGCCCGAGCTGCGGAGGAGGCGGGGGAGAGGAAAAATACCTCTCCTGACTTGTCAGAGAAAATGTTTAACTGTGAGTGAAGGAAACATTGTTTGCCAGGGTGTGTGTGTGTGTGTGTTATCTACGCATCTCACACTCATGACTACCGGTGGAGGCCTCCGTGGGCTCACATGGCGGAGGGATGTGGGTATGTTACCGCCACCCGGGGCCCCGCAACCCCAGACTGGAATCGTACTGGGAGCAAGTGTACAAAGGCCCCCATCCTCATCAACACAACATACCTCCGCCAGACAGAACAAATTACACTACCGCCACCAGCCCCTGCCCAAAAACAAGCTCACATTACCTCACAGCCAGACTGTAGCGTCTGTGTGCGCTCTCGGCGCAATGGTACCTCTGTTGGGAGAGACGAATCAGGGGAAGCGAGGGCTTGATTACTCATTTGGTCCTATTTGTTTTCATCTGCCCGCCGCACTTTATCATACAATCTGAGGTCCGGCTCTCGCCACCTCCGAACCCTAAAACCCTTTAACAGAATCACGCCGATTCATCTGCTTTACGCTGATGGATGGATGCCCGCTGTTTATATTCCGCTTCTGGTTTCAGAGGAGGAAACTCCCCGTGCCCAAAACAGAGTGGGCTTTGAGCATTTGTGCACACTGTTGTGGCTCTGGACAAGGTTCTTGTAGTTAACTGGAAAAGAGGGACGTCCGCACCACATTTTTATAATGTAAGAAATAATGTACAGTGCACTAATTTATCCTGAATTAGAACAAGACAAGTCCATCTACAGTCAAGATGATCGCGTCCATTCTACACAAAGCTGCAGCGCATCTGAGAAGCGGCTCACTGATCCACTCCGTTTCAAATACGTGCCGAGATTTCTGACATTTTTTTGATGCCACGTCAATCTGCACAGAGCAGATCGAGTGGGCAAGAAGTCAGATGAAGGAAAAACATAGAGAATCTGGTCAACTGTTAAAATACAAGACCCCGTGCAGACTCACCATCATAAAAAACAGACTATGTAGTTAAATAGTTTCTTTTTTGTCTACTTACCCCTGGTAAAAACACAAAAATCAAGGAAAGAGGACTGAATCAACAAAACCTGAACAAGTCCACACATTCAGGTGCTGCTAAAACGCTTCTGAAACGCTGCTGGTGGAACAAACAGTCATTGGATCAAAATCGTGGCACAGCTCTTTCATGAACACCTTTGCACTTGACTGACCGCACAAGATCCATCCATCCTTTGTCCGCAACCGCTTTTCCTGAGGGTTCGCGGGGGCGCTGGAGCCTATCCCAGCTGACATTGGGCGAAAGGCGGGGCACACCCTGGACAAGTCGCCAGTTCATCTCAGCGCTGACACAGAGACAGACAACCACTCACACTCAGTTTAGAGTTATCACTTAACCTATAAGCTGCATGTCTTTGGACTGTAGGAGGAAGTCGGAGTACCCGGAGGTCCACATAAAGGTCCTGCCGCAGCCACAAACTCCCCAGCCCCCAAGCTGGCTGGGGGATTCAAACTCAGATAAGACAGACCGCCTGCATAAGACATCCATAACAAAAAAATAGATAAATAAATAAATAAAAATAAAAACATCCAGTGCATCTTATGCACTCTATGCATTGCCACTTTCACTGCCTCTAGACACCTACATCCTGTCAGACTTGAACTTTGCTTCATGACACTTACTCATGTTGTTCTCTCCTTGCTTGTGTCGTAAATAAGGCCAGATTTTAGTCTGGGTAATGGTTATAATGTGAGTTTAGTAGCTTTCATTTGCCATTGTGTACTTCCTGAATAGTCTCGAGCAGCAACACAAATATCTGTAGAAGTCTATAACAATCAATCAATTAGGTGTGAATAAATGTCACTAAAAAGCCAAAATATCAAGGTTTTAGTGGTGCTTAAAAAGTCAGGGTGTCACTAAAGTTAGTCATCCTGTTAGAATCCGTCAATGTCTGTATCATATTACATGTCAATCCATCCAACACTCTGCGATGTTTCATTCTGGACCAAATTTATCCTTAATTGGAAAAATGAGCCATAAAGTAGGACAAGAGAGGTCTGTTTTGTTGTTGACATGTTTTTCTGTTGCTTCAATCGAATGTTGATATCAGTTAAAAATATGTGTATTGAAAGGAAAATGTTTTGTCTTTTTAAAGATGAATTGAATAAATAGTTTTTTAAATGGATAATCAGCAGAAAAGATGGCTATTTTTTGAAAGAGCAGATAACAAAGCAAGAATTTCAAAGCACTGCTTTGGTTGCATTTTGAAGTATCAGGCGCCAGTTCATTTGCAGTTAATTACATTTCCACCCAATGAATCTGATACAGTAACTGTTTTCTTCCAACCACTCTTCTTACATCTTGAGCTTTTTGATGGTCTGATGGTGTTAAAAATATATCCTCCTCTAACAAAATAACACCTTTTTGAATCTCGGGTCCAAACAGAAGCTGCAGCAGCGGCGGAATAACGTACATCTGTACGGCAGATTGTCCCTGTGCCAGGTGTGAAGTAATGTTCATTAAAAGTGACAAATACCTGATTTGTAAAGAAGTCATTGAGAGCAACACGTGTTAGGATGACATGTGTGATGTGGATGGTGAGAGAGAAACTTGTGAAAATTCGAAGGCTTTGTTGTGAAACCCAAGAAATCAAGCGGGACAGACGTATAACACGCACTCTTCCCCACATCTGTGTCAGTATGCGCAGACACAGAAATTATTCCCTTTTCCCCACATTATATCTAAAACTGTTGCTCACTGCTTCACTGTGTCGCCACTTTCCTCCTTCTACGGCTCAGTCACAGTCCTGAGGACCTGAAGAACCGCCATGGCGGTCCCCTCGAGGGCCTACACCCCGAAAACGTGCAAGTTTGTCAAGTCTAGTCAAGTCAAGTGATGAGTTAACCAGTAAGATGTAAAACTGTTATCAACCAGGCAAAGGAGGCAACGGCCCCGGGAGCCCCGCACTCAAGCCCAAAAGCAAAAGTGTTAATATGTGTCAAATTAAAATTTTTTGGCGAAACGCACCCCTAAAGCACAAAATCGCCTCATCTTATGTGGGCCTCGGGGTGGGCCCTGCATGATGTTGTAGTCCTGAGGCCCTTTCTCGATCACTGTGTCAAAACTGAGTTACTTATTTTGAGGAATTAAAGGTAGAATCAGTAGGACTTGTCAGTTGCTAGGAGATAGGTGATGTCCTAATTTGTACTAATTTGAAAAGATGTTTTTATGCCCTGACAACTGCCATTTCCCTTTTCAAATTCTCTTTTAAATATCTATATAGTAACAAGTGTGATATAATGGCTGTGCTTGTTGTCTTTGAAGTGTTGTTTTTATTTTGCAGACACATGCTGGATGCTGCTGAAGGTAAAGACAGGTCTGAGCCAGGCTTAAAAAACAAAAAATACAGAGGACATTACCATTACCTTCTTTTGGTGTTTGGTGAGGACAGCAGTATGTTGTGTATCATTTTCATGCATCTGTTAGGGGTGCACATCGATAGTGAGCCTAAGCACACATGTGGCGAGCGTCTGTGCAAGAATCCATCAGTGCCTCCTCTGTTTTGGTGTCTGCAGAAATATTATGTTAATATCTATGAAGCTACATACAGAGTGAATCTAACGTTCTGGTGTTAACCAGCTGTTTTGGAAACCCAACGGTCGAGTCTTAAAGCTCAAATATTTAGATAAATATAAAGATGGTAGGGAAGATTATGGGAACGCCTACACTGCTCACCCTCCAAGGCATTTCTGAACAGTCCACTGTTCAGCAGACCAACAGGATCTTATCTGACCCTTCCCATGTGCTGAACTCTCAGTGTGTACTAATGAATTCTGGGATGAGGTACAGGCTTCCCTTTGTGGAAGCACAATTGTTATAAACATTCATTTGTCCCTCTCAGGAAACTGCAGGTTTCACCAACTGCTTGTTTGCTCCTAAGCACGTGAAGTGAGATGTGTTGTTGCCTTTGAATCTCTGTAACTTTTAACCATAACCATTATTATGCAATTTTAATCTATAGATTACTGAACTTTGTTGGTATTTCTGGTACAGCACTCAATGATTCTCCTCATACTTGTCTGTCAAACACTTTTCACATCATAATTATGTCTCTTACTCCGCTCCTATCTTGTGTGGGGTCCTTCAGGGGTCCATCATTGGGCACATATTCTGTTTTCTTTGTATTTGTTACCACTTGGCTGCTTAACCCCTCCTGCAGGACTCAACAATGAAGATTGCACGCTTGCCGAAAGCAAGCAAAATCCTATGTCTGGCAAGTAAAAAAGAAAGTCAAAAGAAAGAAATTAAACCATTGTTTTGATAACTGCTAATAATTTTTCATGCAAAAATGGCAGCAATCTCTCAAATGCGATGATTTCCTGTGTTTCTTTGTTTATTATCATATTAAGCAGAATATCTTTGGGGTTTAGACTGACAAAACAAGATATTTACAGACATCACCTTGGACATTTTTCTCTATTTAATGCCATTTATACACATCACAGCCCTAAATTAAACATGAGAATGAACTCTGTTGTTTAACCAACCACTAATGGATAACCACTAATAAATCAGACAATTCACACAGGGGCAAGTAAAAACTGACTTCAGACAAGTAGATTTCTGACCCACTTGCCAAATCAGAGAAGTGAAAAAAACATTAAAATGCGCCACAGCTGCGCTGAATCACACCTAAAATGGACCCTCTCTTGGAGCGGGGCCCAATTCTAGAAAAAGCCACGAAGAGAAAAGAAGATGTTTTTAAAAGTGTCTGAGTGTAGCTCTCAGTACTTCTGTAGCTTCTAACTGAATCTCTGTGGTTTGAAGTTTCTCTCGTGTGTTTGCTGTTTCATGTTCGTTTTCAGCTGCGTTGGAGTCGTGCTGTTACCACTGATGAAAACCCAACGTTTCCTGATTTAGCTGCTTCATAATAAAAGCTTTGGAATAACAAAATAGGTGGTAATTACCAGGTAATATATTTGAAATTTCTTAGAAATTACCCCCAAGTTTTATGTTAAGTACGTGATAATTTGCATGTGTTGTTTTCGTGCTTATTATCACATAAAAATTTTCGTGAAATTTTGGGGTAATTTCTAGGAAAATTCAAATGTATTACTTGGTAATTACCACCTATTTAACATGAAATTACAGGACCTGGAAATTGAAGCATTACGCCGACTTTTATTGCAAAGAAATGACAGGAAATTAAGTGTTTGTTCGCCATTTTACAGCCACTCGACTCAAGATGCAAATCCCTGCTGCGCTGTGCTGACATGCCGAGTCAAACCAGGCCAGCACACATGTATGGAAAAGTAGTAGTAAAGTAACCTCACTTATGTTGCTACATTTTAATCTCATTATGAGAAAAAAAAAACACCTTCACAACATATATTTCTCTCCTGAAACGAAGAACCCTGCCGCACGTTTCTTTTCAGTCGGTGTCAGTGGATCAATCATTTATTTCTGCCCCGAGAACAGAAGAAAAACTCCTACAGCAAAGCAAGGCAAACTATAAAACTGCACAAAAAGCAAACGGGACTTCAGTAGCTCTGAAGTGATGCAACTGATGATCAGTTTTCATCACTGAAAATGGCTTCCAGATTGTTTCAAGTTGTTAGACACAAACCAGCCTGTTTAGGCTGACAGGTGAAATGAAGGATTGTGGTATTAATCTAATAAATTTGAATATGAGTCCGGCATTTTTTCTCCAGATCCAATTTGTATTACACATGAGTAACATATTCATTCATCTTTTAATTATGTATCATTACTTAGTCATTCTGATACCAATGGATTACCCACTGCAGAGTGTAACTAATTGCAAGACACACTTCTTACAAGTTAATCAAGAGTTTCCCTCGAAGGAATCCCTTTTACTGTAATCTAATATACAGGAATGTTCTATTCTGGAGTTGGCCACTTCTTCCTCTTCTCCTCCGCATACAATATTCATGACGGCGAGTTCTTCCCTAAAACCCTCTCCTCTCTCCTCTCCTCACCAGGTGGGGAAGCAAGCATGCATCTCCCGACAAAAACCCCAGCCACTCGGTGCTTTTTATAGACTCTCCCTCTCAGTCTCTCTGAACGGTTAAGCTGTCCCTGGGTTCCTCTTAGCTATTGTAATCCATACACAATACCCACACATTTAATGGGAGAGACGCCTGCAATAAAGCAGAGGGTGCATTTCGCAGGGAGCAATTTAGCCTTCAAACAATATGCCAAGGTTTGCTTCCTTGGGACAATACTGCTGTTGGGTTTTTCCCCTCTTGTTACAATGCAGAATGGTGGATATAGTCATTACAGTTTGGACTTGATGACGGCAAAATGAGAAGAGTGGCGTGCTTGTACCGCCTGTGAAACTTTGCATTGAGTCTTTGTGGAATAAATGCTCTGGATTGCGGGGCGGCGACGGCCCAGCAGTGTGTCCTTTTAGTGAGCGCAGTGTCCGGCCGCTATCTCTCATCTCAGCCGGCTTTCAGGCTAAATGCGAAACCCACCTGGGCTAAAGGAGAGGGCCCTCGCCCCCCCCTCCTCTCCCTCTCCACCATGAGGATACACAATACCTTCCTCGCACTAACCTGTGGGGACAATGGACAATAAAAAGCAATCATTCTCACTTCACCAGCACAATTACTGTACAACTTAGCTCCCCTGCCTTCTTCCCCAACTCCCAGCAGAAAGTGAGAGTAGAAGAGCGAGTTCTTTTGAAGCGAACATGGCTTCGACTTCTCTGCTGCTTGCTCCTCTTCCCTCCATTTCCCTTGGTGATAAGATACACAAGAGTGGGCGCACTGGCACAGTGCATGCTGGGATAATGTGGCAGCATGCTGCTAAGCACTTCCTGTCCACAGCAAGTTGCAGGGGTTGTAGTTGCAGCGTTTTCCCTGCAACTTTGATGGTTTTCTTCACTCCTTTCAGAAAGTGCATTAGAATTAAGGAGTAACTTCTGTATTTTTCAACCTAGGCCATGTTTTACCAGGTTTTTGTGTCTAAGTGACTAATGCGAACGACAGTTTTTGAAATTGGTCCAATACTCCAACTGAGCAACTGCCCCCATCAAAGTACGTCCACGAAAAGTGCTTGTTTTTGCCACTGGCAGGCTCAGATTGTTCTTCTAAGTGTCTGACAACATTACGGAAAAGATCGCTGCAGAAATACACCTTTATTTAAAGAGTCAGATCTGATTCATCACTCCCAGCAAAGCCACCAGACCCCATTTACAGAAAGGGTCATTTTATCATTGTAAAACACACCTCATTTAAACATCTAACACCGTGAGTTAAGGGTTTATTTCAACCAAGAACCAAGATGGCTGTGGTGAGTTTAATTTTGGTTCTGTTGAGTTTGAATGAAGTATGTTTTACAATGATAAAATTACTTTTTCTGTAATTTGGTGGCTTTGGCGAGAGACATAACTCAGCTGTTTCTGGTTGAACAAAAACAATCTTACTCTTTAAAAAAAGGTCTTTCTCTGTAGCGATCTTTTCCATAATGTTGGCAGACAACAATCTGAGCCTCTCTGAGGCAAAACAAGCACTTGTAGTGGACATACCCTTCCTCAGTCCTACCCCTTTTTGTTGAAATTTAAAATCTGAAAAAATTCCTTTCCCATTTCCTTTACATATTGCATTCCTTTTATATTGAAGGTCCAAAGTCGGTGTGATGTCACACCCGTGTCGAACGCATTCCAATCTGACAAGATGAAAAACTTTTTTGTGCTTGATAACAACGCATAACGCAATAGTTTGCGCAAACACACAACATATCAACATGTCAACTTGGACAGTACTGTGTGTACGACTGATTTAATGAAACACAAAAAACAAGTGCTAACAAACTGTTGATGCTCGTGATGCTAACGTAAGCAAACTGTCTGATAGAAACCTCAAAACAAAAACCTGACAGATAATGTTAGCAACATACAAGCTAACTAGCAAGCTAATCAACATCAATCGTTAGCTATCTCGTTACATCTGATAACCAATGATAGCTAAAATGCTAGCTAACTGAATAGCTGATCTACAACAATCATTATCTAGCTAGTTAGCTTTAATGTTTAGCTCAACATTAGTCAGCTTAAGCTGTGACTACAGCCTCTGCATGCTTCTTTTAACCGATCCTCATACTTTTGGTTTTCTATATAGATGAGCCTAGCATTTAGCATATCTATGCTCAAGAAGAAAATTTCATTCTCCTTGGATGGTGAAGGAATGACCCACCCTCTTTGCCCCTGATTGGCCGGGTTGGTAAGGTTTAGGCATGAGGAGTGATGATTGGCACAGGGCGGATCATTCCTTCACCATCCTAGGAAAGGAGAAATTGCCTGTAAGGGTTATACTGCAGCCTGTTTTGCAGCTGATGGCTGGAGTACTCTCCCTTAATTCAGGACTAATTTCAAAAATTGTCATCCTCATTAGTCACTTACACACAAAAAATGACAAAATAGGATCCAGATTGAAAAAAAACACAAAGTACCCTTTAAAACTAGTTAGATCTCCTTAGAATAAGATGCATCAACTTCCTCGGAAGTCTTTTAAACATCGATGTGGCATCGTGCATCCGATGGCGCTGGCACGGCTGGCTGTACTTCATTAAGATGGTGCAGATATCAGTAACTCAGGCTGTCATTAATAATGACAAGACCCACCGCTTAATACATGTCCACTGTTAATTATCAGAGGCCATGTCTGTTAAATATCAGATTCCTCCCTCTAAATAGTGGGCAGTTCTCCCTTGCAGTCTCATCTGTCACTGTAAATGTCATCACTTTATTCTCTCGTTGGCGACCGTGACAGGCCCCACTTTGAGCCCCGCTTTATCTCCTTTTGCCTTCCATTCTCCCGGCTACAAAGATTCCCCTTTCTCTTCTTTTCTTTTTTTTTTTTTCCCTTTTCCACCACTCACTGCTGTATCCGCTTTCCACACGTGGCAAATGATTGCCCGGGTAAAGGTATTTTCTGTTTCAATCTTACACTTTCCCAAGGGAGAACAAAAAACGGGGGACAAGCTTTCTGCAGCTGGTTTCACTGAGAAAATTGTTCAGAATTGCCTCATTCCAGGGCAGATTAGCGAATGCATACAATCCCAGGCTAAGTGCTATTGTGCGCCACAATTTGGCCATTATACTTTGTCTTTTCCATTTAGAGAACCCCTACCCAATTAAAGTAATACAGCCCTTCCAATACCTGCTCCCAATTAAATCTGGGCGGTATTACCTGCCTTGATAGAGCTGGCCATGGCTCCTCAACACTCACTTGCATTCATTAGGCCTATTCAACGTGACGGAGCTGATGAC
Organism: Lutjanus argentimaculatus; assembly: GCA_034769285.1. NCBI lineage: Eukaryota > Metazoa > Chordata > Actinopteri > Lutjaniformes > Lutjanidae > Lutjanus > Lutjanus argentimaculatus. Next base: position 9,420,560 of record JAWZSL010000020.1, read on the forward strand.
AACGATTCAAGTTGCTCTCCCTCCATCCCTCCCCCTTGCCACTCTCTTCTCTCTTGTTCTCCCCCTCTTTTCGGACGGGCTCTCACTTTCTTTCTTTCTTTTTTTTTTTTTTTTTGTCCCTGCCTTTCTCTCTGTCACTCCTCTCAAGACTAGAAATGCCTGCCGCTTACTCTGAGGACTCAGAATTGGCTGGGGAATAGAGGGGAGTGAGGAGGGTCCCCCCCGCCACCCACCCACCCCCTCCTCTTTTTCTCTTTCTTCGACATTTTCTCGCCTGCCCCTGGTTTTGTTTCCCAGGTAGCTGGGATTTTTTTTTTTTTTTTTTCCAGCTCATTGTGCCTTTTTCAAATCCTTCGTCCATGCTGCTTGGTTGGCACCATTTTAAAGCCCCAACTTCACAAAGAAAGAGCTTGTCCAGGCCACTGACTCGATTGACAATTTCAGAGTGTTAAAAAAATCCACAAAAGCCGGAGCTTGGGGTGTCGCTGAAGTGGGGGGAAGCCGTCAATATGACATGTCTGCTGTCCAAACCCATAACCACCAGGTGTTTGTAGCCTTTCAGGAAAAAAATCCGTCATATCCCACTGTTCCAATTGAACTCGTGGCTCATGCAAAAAAAAAACTTTTCTTTCACTATTCACAGTGTCACATTTCATAAAGCTGCAGTTATAATGAGGCAGGCCAACAGAGAGAATATGCTGACAGGAGTTGTACTTAAAGCTGGGACCATCAAAATGTGCATGTGTCCTGTATTTAACACGCTAAATAGCCCTGAGAATATTGCTGGATTTCCTCAGAGGCTTCATTTCTGTTAATGAATATTATAATAGGACAAAAAGGAAATGTAGTTACTTGCTATATGGAGGATATTCTGCATTCCTCTATGTACAGAAGTGGAACGGGTGAACGCAACACAGTTTAAAGTATGGAATTAGGGCCATGGCTAGAAAAAAAATTAACAGGAGGAAGATTTTTTTTAAATGTTGCATCCCCCAAAATAAACTGAAAATGTTAAGAATAAAGTCAAAATATCAAGAATAAAGGTGAAATCCATTTTGATTTTCTTCTCAACATTTCTACTTCTTTTTTTCTTTAACATTTCATTTTATTTTATTCTCAAAAAAAAAAAAAAACTCTATCACAATAAAGATTTTCTCAACAAATTTATCAAGGTAAAAAGAATCCATGATCTTTAACTTTGTTTATTGTGTTTTGTCTCTTTTTTAGTATATGAATTACACTTAAAATACAAGTGTAGGGAGGTGAAGAGAGAGCCTGACTGATTCAAGAGCACATAGTATGTTTAAATAAGAGGTGCTAGATCAGGGGTGACAAACATACGGCCCACAGGCCAATACCAGCCTGCTGAAGAGTCCAATCCGGCCCTCCAGATGATTCTGCAAAGTGTGACATTTGGAAAGACGTCATTAATTCTAATTTTCAAATAAAATGCATTGCTATTCCTCAGTTATATTATCCTAAAACGGAGAAATATTTGCTTGTGGCCCATGAACAAAAATTAGTTTGACATGCCTGTGTGAGATTATTTAAACCAATATGATCATACATGTGTTATCTACATGATAATAAATATCACGTCAGTACTACCAGTATAATGCAACACCCCTAACTGGTACTAATACTGAAAATTTGACTTCATTCCCAACATTTCGGCTTTATTCTAAACATGCAAAATAATACTTCCTCCTCCCATTTTTCCTCTAATTTCTGGCCCAAATTCTCTTCTGTAGGACTGAGTAAAAAGCATAGCTTGATTTATTTCTTTATTGGGACCAAAATGAACCAAATGTTCTTTCCTGTTCTGTGGCACTCTGCCCCAGGCTATTCATTCTTACTGAAGATGTCAAGCTACAAAAAAGAGACTGCATACAAACATTTTTTATTTAAAAAAAAAGTTGCATAAACTGGAGTAAAGAGCGCACTTTTGGGGAACTATATGCAGACAAACCAATAGTTTGTGAAATAATCTCAAAATTTAATTACATTTGTGTGCATGGACATGAAACTCTGGATTCGCCGTTTTAATTCCACGGTTAAGTTAACAAGAAAAAATATGCAACGTCCGGCTACACTTTCAAAATAAAGGTCTTGGGTAGGTCTAGACACCACAAAATACTTGGTTGAGGAAAAGATTGTGGTTTGGGTTAAAATAAATGCATCCTTCACCTGAACCTGACACCCTTTGTGGACTTTTCTTATCACTCTGAAAGTGGTCCTGACTGAAACAAATCTATAGATTATATTTTCATGACTATTTCACAAACTGCTGTGACACTGGGCTGCAAGTACAGTATTTATAACAGCCAGCGAGGTATGAGGGATTAACTGAAAGTAAACTACAGTACCTGTGTTCAACATAGTGAAGGAACATGTCACACAATGTGCTTTTAATATGAAATCCTGTATGTTTGATGGCACAGATCCATGTCAGGCTTGAGCTACACAAACAGCACTTTATTATTAGGATCAACTGATTGTCGGTTTTGATATTTTCATGGAACTTGTTGACAATAAGAAAAATAATATCACCAGCTTTATCTTTTAAGCGATCTTTTTTAATGCAGAGAATATCTCTACTAAATTATGTCTCATTTCTAAAAGACATCCCATCTAATACTGAGTACAGAGGAAAAATTGCTCATAATAATTTCTGAGCCTTGTGGAGTTTGAGCATAGATCATAAAATATATAAAAGAGGCGTTCCAGAATCAGGTATTATACGGTACATGAAGCTAAAAATCACTTTTGCAGGTTTACATGCTTCCATCAAACACCTTGTACCCAAAAGAGCAGATAAATCCTCCCTTTGCTGTTGGTTTTACTCTCGGTGACATTTAGAGATAAAGTAGGTGAGGAGGAAGACAGAGGAGGAGGAAGAGGAGGGGCCTCCTCCTCCTCCTCCTGTACGCAAGTGAGAGTGACATTCTCAGGACCCCCCATGAGGGGAAACCTCTGGGCCCTGCTCAGCCGACAGTGGGAATGATATCAACTTTCCCTTGTCAATCCGGAGCCGGAGGATCAGCGGCTCCGTCCCCCTGATAAAACCAGTCAGCTGAATGTAACGTGAGCCTGGAAAAACTCGGATGTGTGTAATGTTTGATGTGTTTGTGTATTTGAAAAGTTTCTAGGCCATTTTGGGAATAAAAAAAAGCTTTAATTTGGCTTTAAAAGTCTTAAACTTCATCATATGCTGCAAGAAAATCTCACCCACGTTCCTATTTTCATGATTTCGTGAGAGTCCTTGATGGAAATTCAATTTACAACAATGTGATAAACAAATAAAAGGTAGTCAAGAGATTGGTTGCTATTTCATCATAATTTACAGTTGCAAACACCTCTTAATTTAAGCACTTGTTTAGGGGGGGAAATACATTTTCTACCTATACTCTAATGGAGCCCTTTTTCACTTAGGCAAATGTGCAGCAGCACCGCACAGCCAGCCAATCAGATTCAGGCGAAGTAGGTCTGTCTGTTCCGACCTTGGGAGCCACGGCAACCCAGGGATCGCGCTCCCCTTTGATATGCCAAATCAAAGATCCCGCTTCGGCAACTGAAGGCTGTTTTGTTGCTCTAGTACTTGTTGTTTTTCCCGTGTCCACGTTAAAAGGGAAATTGGCCGTGACTTTCATTCACGCTGCTCGCATAGGAAAAAAAAAAAAAAGGAAAAATGATCAACCTTTCTCACCTTGAGGTAGATTTTAAAGGGAACGCTGCGAGGATGTTTGACATGCTGCACTGTGGCTGAAGAAATAATGAGGTATTGGGGAGAAGTATTGAAAAAAAATGAGTGAATAAAATATCCTTCCTCCTCCGTTTGGTTTGTAATATCGCTTCACTGGACTCTGAAGACATGTGTATGTATGCAACCACTTAGCAAAAACGCTGAGAGTATGGAGAGGAAGCCGGATGGGAGAGGAAGATAAAGGATGGCTAAATTCAGACCACATGGCCGCATGGCTGTACGAGTGGAGTCACCAGGGGCTACTTCCAGTCACGGTAGCTTTATGAAACTGGGATAAGAGGAGGGAGAGGAGACCGGGGATGAAGATGTTCACTGTTTACATGGCGACGCTGTGAGATTATCATTACTGAGAGGGTCGTCAAATTTCAGCGGGAAAGCTCAGCGGGGGGATTTCAACTGGATGGTTTTGTTGCTTTTATATAAATTTAATGTGTTGACATGCTCTTCTCATTTCTTGAGTCGTCTGTGGCTTTATTTTTTATTTTTTTTGCAAGATGGTTTTGATTTTCTTTTCATTTTGTTACTCAAATGTTATTCTCTGCTCGCACAATGTAGAGTGACATATCTGTTTCTAGAGCTGCCTGTCTGTTTACTTCCTGTCAATCCTACAGTAACGTGGCCCTTATATAGAGTGTTTTGGAGCACTTTGGAGCAACCTTAGCGAATCAATCAGTATATATAACGAGCCAAAAACCACCGAAAAGACGTAACAAGAACAAAAGTGACAAAAAAGAGCAAAATGACATTAAAGAATATAAAACATGTAACATGAAAGAAACAACATAAAAGAGATGAGAATGACGTAAAAGACATAACAAGACAAACATGACAAAAAAGACTTCACAAGAAGAGAAGGACGTAAAAGATGAAACAATATAAAAGTAACATAAAAGTCATAACAAGACAAAAACAACGTAAAAGACATGAAAAAAGAAAACAACATCAAAGACTTGACAAGAAGAAAACGACTTAAAAGATGTAGCAAGAAGTAAAATATCGTAAAAGTCATAACAAGATTAAAATAACGTAAACATTCTAACAAGATGAAAATAATGTAAAAGATGTAACGAGAAAACAATGTAAAAGATTTAAGCAACGATATAAAAGACGTGACAAGATGAAAATGACGTAAAAGACTTAACAAGAAGAGAAGGACGTAATAGATGTAACAAGACAAAAGTAACGTGAAAGTCATAACAAGACAAAAAACAACGTAAAAGATGAAAACAGCGTAAAAGACGTAACGAGAAAATAATGTAAAAGACATCAAAAGACAAAAATGACCTAAAAGATGTACCAAGACCAAAATAATGTAAAAGTTGTAACAAGATGGAACAGACAACACGGGCAACATCAAGGATCAGAGTGCGACTCTTTACTTTTATACTTTGAGTACATTTCAGAGCCTGTACTTTTACTTCAGTAAAGAAGTTGAATCTTTTTTTTTTTTTTCACAAGCATCTATACTTCAACTTGGGTAAAAATGTGTGTACTTTTGCCACCTCCGTCTGTTATATATTGGAGAGACAGATAAACAGCACTATTGGTTCCAGTAAAAATATGTATTTTGGGGTGAACTGCCCCTTTAAGATGAGCATTAGAGGCTCTACAAATGTACAAATTAAGAGACATTTGCATACAGCTGATCAATATTGTAAATTTCAAGGTTTCTCTTTCACCTTGTACTATCTGCACTGATGCTCCCTCATTTTCCTCCTCAGCAGATGTTGGTGACTAGCTGGAAATTAGCGCGGACACTAACCCCGGCCAGCTTTTAATTAATTTTACACAGACAGTAGTGCAGTGACCCCGTGAAAAAGGACGAGGCACACCCGACTAATCAGCCTGAACCCCCATGACATCACTCCTGGACCTGCCAAGCCAGCCAAAACAGGGGGAGCCTAGGTAGTTTACTGTGGATACAAAGCGCCAATTTATCACTATAAGCAAATGCTAACCTAGGAGCGTTGCCCCCGGCAGAATTAATTGGCCCTCTCCCTGTCTGTGAAGTGTCTGGCCTTGTTTAAAAAGACAGGCTGCCCCAGAGACCCCCGCTCTCAACACGCTGCTCTGAGGAGCTGCACCGCTATTGGCTGATTGATAGCCATGGAAACCCCTGCTCTGCATAACCAGGAAGCGCTTGCTCAGGAAAATGATTGGATGCTCAGACCTGAGGCGAGCGGATGTTGTCAAGAAGTTGACATAGCGAGCACAGATGGAACAGGTTTGTGCCTTTGAATTGTGAATATTCTGGGACACTGAAATTAGAATTATATTAACAGATTAGATTAACAATCTAAGGCCAAAGAGACAAAGATAAAGGGGATATGATCAGGCACTTATTGATCAAGCTGTTGACTGAAAACTGAATGACTTGGAAACACTGGAAAATCCTCAAACGTGACTCAAGTTTGAATTATCTGTCGTCCTCTAGACCTACATACATGACATATAAAAATGAGTTCTTCTGACTTGAAGTCTTTTGACTGAGCGTACTGAGTTCAATCAACACAGTAACTGAAGTTTTTAAACAAACATGATAACCAGACTTCTGAGCGTGCATTGTTTGAGAGTCTGTAATACACTTTGTGATGAGTCATGGTTTCTTGTTTTCACATAAGTGAAATCATCGTGAACCGTAATAAAGATAAGCATTGAATAAATCAATGTAAAAGTGGAAAAATTATGCTAAATGCTTTAAACGTCAGTGTGAGTTGTTGGTTCAACTTAATATCTGAAGCTTATTGAACATGTTTTCTCAAGTACAACTGAACTGATTACGTTTTTTCAACTGTTTGTTTGTTTAGAATCATTACATAACCACTGCAACTTTTTAAAATAAATCCACTTAACTTAAAAAGTTAAGGCAGTCTGAACACTATTTTTTAAGTGAAAACAAAGTTTCATAGCACACTGTAAAAAAAAAGTCCTGCAGGAATTTAGTGAAATCAACTCATCTTTTCTCATTAAATTAACAAAAATATAAAAGTTTTATTTATTCAAGTTATGCTTAAAGTTTCCATAGAAACATGATTAGCATACTAGCAGACTTCCCAGCATGCATTGTTTGTATGTTAAAATATAATGCTATAAAAGTAAGTACAGCTGAATTAATATCAAGTTTATTTGACCAGAAAAGTGTATTTGTTTTGAATCATTACAAAATTACTCCAACTTGTCTTTTCAAATCCAGTCAAATTAAAATTTGACGGCAGCCTGAGCGCTAACTTCTGTCAGTTAAAACAAATAGTTTATTTACATTTAACAAATGTTTTAGATCTCAAAGCTCACTACAGACTTTAACACAGAGCCTGGCGGTCAGAGAAATCAGGGCGTGCAGCGAGCGCCACGTTTAATGGAGTTCCTGGTCACTGCGTCTGTGCTTTTTCCTGCCAAAAACGCCATCCACACGACATGCTCCAGGGTGCGCAACCCTAGCAGCGGAAACAACACAACTTAACGCTTTTTTTTTTTTTTCACGAGGGATGAGGGGGTCTTTCACGTGTCCTGCATGCCGCCGCCTTGAGCTGATAGATGGAGGGGAAAAAGCAAAAAAAAAAAAAAAAAAACCCTTGTGATTATCTATTGGCTCTTTCAACCCACTCTACTGTGACTAAGAAAGTGTGGGTACATTGTAAGAGCAACTTTCTAGTACATTAGCTGGAGATTGAAGGCTCCTACTGTAGGCTGAGAGGGGAAAAAAAAAAAGAAAGAGAGACAACAGAGCTCTCCCTCCCTCCTCTTCCTCTCCTTCACCCCCACCACCCACTCTTTCTTTATCTGGCCTCTCCCGTTCAGTTGAGAGAGTGCAGCCCTATCTCGCCGGCCCATCCGCGGTGTCTCCTTTCCCTGGCTCCTGTACTTGGGGGAATAATTAATCGGGCTAACAGGTAAGAGATACCGAGACGTGGCATAAGAGCAGCTTTCAGAGCTTTGTGTGTGTGGGGTTTCCACGCTGAAATGGATCCGCTCGCCACTCAGGGCCCTTTTCACCGGAGGAGCCGTTGAGGAGGGGTAGGCAGCTGTGAGCGGATCTCACCGGACAGCTATAGCAACGCCGCCCCCTCCTCCTCCTCCTTCACCTCACCCCCGCCCTCTCCAACCTCTCCTCTCCTCTTCGAACCTCACATCCTTTATTTTTTTGCCTCACCCCCCCCCACATCCACCACCACCACCGCCACCTCCTCCCCTCCTCCTTCTTCTTCTTGTCTCGGAGAAATGAGGCTCATGCACGCATCGAGGCGGCTCAGGGCGCCGGAGCAAACTGGAGGGCCCTTGGACACTTTCCCCTGATCTGTCCTCCACCAATCACCGCTAACACCTTTCACTCAAGCAACCAAGCATGACTTACCTCCTCACACACACACACACACACACCTTCAACACTAATTTACTCCTGTTTTGAAATGCTTTTTTTTTTTTTTTTTTTTTTTTACAGTATCTATCTTGAATTGGAGCCTAAAAGTAACTGCTGTCCTTCTCAACAAAGACTTTCTAAATAAAAAGACCTGGATGTGACAGTACAGTTTGTAAAGCAGCATGTTTCTGAAGGATTATTTCCTGGCGGAGACTTCAGTTTCTTCCTGTGGGTGTCAGGTGATTGACAGCGAGCAGAATGTAAAGTAATACCGGCGCTGATGTGAAAACATCCAAGTCTGTGCGCTGAAATTGTGATAAAACAGACAACTTTCACAAAGCCAACGTGACGCTTCATGCTCGCAGCCATTAATGATGCTGAAAAACACCGAGTAATAGCGAGTGGCTTGTTTTTAAAATGGAGAAAAGACGTCCTAATTCTCATTTTGAGCCAAGTCAAGTTAGTTTTATTTTGATAGTCCAATATAACTTGTTAAGAGAGAAAATGACAGAAATAATCTCAGGATGTACAACAGACAGATCTGTTTTATGTCAATGAGACAATGTTAGTTGATTCCACTTAATTCCTGCACATTTTTTTTACAGTGTACAGAGTATGTACAGAGTGCAGGGAGGACAGAGGAGGAGTGTCAAACTTTAGAACACCAGTATCAAAGCCGTTCAGCTGAATTTAATAAGATTTTTGCAAATAAAAACTTTGGCAAAGAAAGCATACTTCTTGTAGATATAAAACAGATGTAATATTGGATAAAAACAAGGTGACTGAATGTTTACAGCCACTGTAAAATACTGAATACTAGCGAGTGGCTTGTTTTATTGTGGAGAAAATAAGTCGTAATTCTCATTTTCTCACTAAATTTGTTTTAGAATCAGTGTCCTCTATCCTTAAACCCTTGATTTGGAGAAGGAAAATCTCCCCCCCAAAAAAGGAAAACAATGGAAGAGACCTGAGGAAGGGATCCCTCTTTTGTACGGACAATCAGAATGATAAGAACATAGATTCTAAACATAATATTGAGTGTATGCAGACTGCAGGGAAAACAGAAGACAACTTAATTAAAGCTTTTTAGCTGAATTCTGGAAAGATTCCTGCAAATTAAAAACTCCAGCATGTTCTTATCGTAACCCTTGATGATGTTGTGATAGCAACAAGTAACGCAAATTCAACCAGTCCCCGTGGATTCTGCACAACCTTGCAAATCTGTCCAATCACCAGCAACTTTCCCACAAATCTGACCAATCGTCACAGCTTCCAACCACAGCAGTCCCCTTCATTCATCTCAATGAACCGACTTAATGTTTTATTTACCTTTTTTAAAAATATTTTTTATTTTGTCACAAGTGCTGAAAAGAACACAAGCTTCGTCCTTGTTATTGACATTTTTCAGTGCTCTTTCCACTTTTATATTTTATGATTTTGAGCTGTTTTGACTGAGTTTGAGCTCAAAAAGTTTGTGCACAAGCGCATTTACAAATAAAGCATATTTTGTTAGAATATTCCTAAATTTTTTTTCTCCTGCTCCTGCGATTTCACTGCGGAAAAGACCTGAAAACGCTGCTGTGAAATCAGACAATCCCAAAAAAAAAATCCTGCAAAATCCTAAAGGGACTGAAAAGAGCAGGCTGCATCTGTAGTCGGAGGCTAGCATGGCCTAAATTAAAGTTATTTAGCTGAATTCAGAGTAGATTTTTGTGAATAAAAACTCGTATTTCTTTCCAAGAACATGCTGAGCCATACTGGATAAAGACATGCTACATTCTCAGCATTTGTTTGGTAATTAGGGAGCTAAAATCTACAGTTTTCACAGCATACAGGCTATAAAAGACCAGGCAGCAGCTGCTGTAGTGGAGTGATACAGTAGCTGGAGTACAAGTACAGTAAAAGTAGGAATGTGCCGACAGTACACACACACACACCCGCACACTTCCCTCTTTTCCCTTTTCTCCTGTTCTTTTAGCGAGCGGCGTGTCACTTCAACAGCAGTTGAGTGAGACTCCCGCAAAGGGAGAAAACTTCACAGCCCTTCCCGGTGTCACACCCCTGAAAATAGACTGTTAAACTCTTAGATACTGAAAATGAACTAAGTGATATATTATTTATAACAGCCAACGCGCCGCTTAGAGGTGAATACTGCTCGACTTGAGGAGGAGAGCTCCGTCCCCGAGTGCTGTCGATCTGCTGAGGAAGAATCAAGGTGAAGTTTGAAGATAGTCAAATGACACTCGGTTGCTAATTTTTTTTTCTTTTTGGATTTCTTCCTTCCGACACACACACACACACACACACAAAATATCAATAGTGATGTCATGTGCAGCATCCCCAGCAACAACAATTTTTTTGGTCGTCCAATGAGAAAATACGCCCAAATCCCCCCCGAAAAAAAAAAAAAAAAAACAACCCCAGGGGGCTCTAACAGCCTCCTTCTCTTTCTGTTCCAACTGATTCTGAGCACATTCATCAGTTTGATATTACAGATTCAGAAGCAGAGCAAACACTTCTTGCTCATTTCTGGCTGGTGAGCGCTCACTAATACAAACTGAAACGTACTGTAGGCACCATCTGAAATCTGAAAAATATGATGCTCGTGAAAGCGTCTCGCTGTGTAACGTTATTGAAGCCTATCAGCCGTCCTCAGGCAAAGAGAGTGATGTCGATTTAGCAGATGAAACAGTCGCACTTTATTTTACAGTACACTAATAAAATGTAACAAGCTGTACTTTGCACCAAATTAAACAAAAACTAGAATTTTCATCACTGATTTGACAGAATTAGACACTTTATTAGACTTATAATCAGGGACATATTACAGCAGAACTGCACAGTAAACTAAAGTGTATTATTTCCCATTGTGATAAAAGGTAATTAGGGAAACATTACAACAGAATTGTACTGTAAACTAAAGTGTATTAACCCCACTGTCAAGCCCTTATTAGACTTACTCAGAAGGCAATTTTAATCACATTACAACCGAAGTGCACAGTAAACTAAAGTGTATTATTTCCCACTGTGATAAAGGGTAATTAGGGAAACATTACAATAGAACTGTACTGTAAACTAAAGTGTATTCTTATTTAGAGGGTAATTTTAGTCACATTACAACAGAAGTGCACGGTAAACTAAAGTGTATTTTTTCCCACTTTTATGAAGGGTAATTAAGGAAACATTACAACAGAACTGTACCGTGAACTAAAGTGTATTATTCCCCACTGTTTGACCCTTAATAGACTTATTTAGGGGCCAATTCGTACTTCATTATAACACAACTGCACTGTAAACTAAAATGACATGAGATATCTGCTTCTTGGGACACACCCTCTTTGGATGCTCCATTCAGTTGGCAGAGTATCAGGGATGATGCCCACTTCTTTAATAAAGTGTCTAATACTATCTAATAAAGAACATGCTATTTTAAAGTAAGGATCATTATGTTTATTAGTGTACCATTAGGTGTATGGCATCTAATTAAGGTATAGTTGTGTTTATATAGCTGTCTGATGAAGAAAATATTTCTAGTTTTAATCTAATTTAATACAAGTATGACTTGTTATGTCTTATTAGTTGACTGTAAAATAAAGTGCACCAATGAAACTACTCATGTTTGTGTATTTCCTCAAAATTTTATATAAAATGCTTTTGAGTACATGAGTAATTCAAGTTAGCACTAATCCTCTTTAATGGCAAGGACATAAAGTAAACAGATGTGTCTCCCCCTGTCTCCCCCCTTCCTCCCTCAAAAGGTCAGCGGTGTAAAAGTACAGTAGGATGCTTTTTCCCTGCCGGTCAGCTCCAAAATACTGTATGTACTCCCCGCGGAGTGCACAGCTGGACGCAGGAAAGGCCAGAGCACCGCCGCCACGCTGCCCTCCTCTCCCCGGGCCACCAAAGGGGGAGGTCCGACCGGGCTGCCACTCAGCCGGGGGCGCGCTTCATGTACGACCAAAAAAAAAACCAATGGGATCGATAGAAGCCTCCACCCCCCACCGCCACCCCCACCTCATCCTTCCTCCGTCTACCCTCTTCTCCTCTCCCTGCTCTCCTTTACTTTTCCTTTTGTCTTACCTCCCCCTGCTGGCTGCCTCTCTTTTTTTCCTCCTCCTCCCCTCTAAACACTCTCGTGGGCTTGCTTTGGCGTTACAGCTCCAGAAGAGCTTAACATAAGGAAAAAAAAGAAAGAAAAAAAAAAAAAAAGCGGGGCGATGCTGTAATGCAGATTTGCATTTTGCCAAGTGCTGTGTCATGAGTTTGGGGAAATGCAGAAATCCCTCGGCGCTGTTGCAATTACCATTATTTTTACATTTTACATGGCAAAGAAGCATCAAATGCTACTTAACAGCTTGCATATCTGAGCGTTGAGAGTGTGGCACACTGAACACTGCCACGGGGCCACCCAGGCTATAAACACCAGCCACTCGTTCTTACTGTAATTACTCCAGATTAAAGCGTCCAACAAATGGCACGTGTTAACAATTAATCAATGATATTGATGACACCGCATCGCGGATCAAATCAATCTTGTAATGTCAGCGTTGATGCTTCATCATGTGGCTCAGGTTCATCAACGGCAGTGATTGACAGGCCGGAGACGAAGGAAGGGAATAATTAAGAGATACAGATATTCCTGTAACTGTTGTTAGTGATCGCCTTCATCATCTCTCTGCGACGGAGGCTTTCGTGGTTGAAAAGGATACTGCTGACAAATTCAATTATTGAAAGGAGACAGGCTAATGGTCCGTGGTAATGATTCATTTCATAAGTGTTTCTGCCGTATGTTTTAATGAAAGCTTACATTGTCAGTGGTGGCAAAGGGAACGGATGCCTTACACCAATTACTATACTGTCACTGAGGGCAGCATGTTGCAGCAATAATCCTCCCACTCCCTGCACAGCACAGGCCAGACATATACGCTGTACGCTTAAAGGGAGAGTTTGGATTATTTGATATGAGGCTGTATGAGTTACTTATTGTTAGTCAGTGTGTTTACGTACAGTGGAAGCTGGTCAGCATGATCTCAGTTTGGGGAAGCAGAGAAGAATACCAGCAGGGAAGCTGTGGACGCGGTGAGCAGCATTTTAGCCACTTCATTAAATTTAGAGTATTTTCACAGCTTTACGCTGCTGTCAGACAGCCTTTTTTGATGGAAAAACAACCAAACTCAATGGGCAGTGAATCTGCCCCCTTTAAAAAAAATTAAATTAATCACCAACTATTTTGATAATCGATAAATTTAGCTTTGTAAATGTGAATATTTTCAGGTTTCTTTACTCCTCTCTGACAGTAAACTGAATATCTGTGAGTTGCGGACAAAACAAGACATTTGAGGACGTCATCTTGGACTCTGGGAAACACTAACCAATATTTTTTTCATTTTCAGACATTTTATGGACCAAACAGCTAATTGATTAATCAAGAAAATAAGTGACAGAATAATCAACAATGAAAATAATTGTTAGTTGCAGCCTTACTAAAACAGAGAAAAAGGTCAACCTAAAAAGAATCAGCATTATTTTAAGTGTACATAATATTTAGAATGTTTTCACCACTTTACCTTGCTGTCAGACAGCCTTTTCTGATGGATGACTGCCATTATATGAGCCAAATATCACTGTCTCCAACCTAACCAAACTCCAAAGGCAAAACCAGTAGTTTTACCTTGCAGAACATGGGAGTTGCTGGTCTATTGCTGCCTCAATTTGTTAGTTTATTATTTGTTATTGTGTGACTTTGCTGAATCTGAACGGTCCCTTTAAAACACCAAAGTAACACAATGACACAAACTAACTAACAAATCAAGGCAGCAGTAGACCAGCAACTGCTTTGTTCTGCGAGATAAAATGACTCATTTCAGCCATGGAGTTTGGTTGGTTTGGAGAGAGTAATATTTGGCTTATATTATGGCAGTTTCCCTTCGGAAAAGGCTGTTTGACGGCAAGGTAAAGTGGTGAAAATATTCTAAATATAGTGCACTATTAAACGGACACTGATTTAGTTTAGTTGGTTTAGTTGGGCTAAAATACAAGGCAGTAGTAGACCAGCACCTGCTGGGTTCTGCAGAGTAAAATGATTGATTTTGCTATAAAGTTTGGTTGGTTTGGAGAGATGGCTATTTGGCTTATATACCAGTGATTTCTCATTGGAAAAGGCTGCCTGATGGCAAGGTAAGGCGGAGAAAATAGCATACATTTACATTTACATTCTTTCTTTTAGGAGGACGTCATATTAAGTAACTAAAATTCTCAAAACGATGTGCCAACTGCCATCTACTGAAGATAATACACTATATATCGATAAGTACCTCATACAACCGCACATCAAATAATCCAAACTATCCCTTTAATACAGCCTGGACATGTGTATGTGTACAATAACCACAAACACACATTTTTGCTCTATTTCTTGCCCCAGCCTGCTTCCCCTTTGAGCAAACACAAAGAAAAGGGATCCTCTCTGTTATTCTTTATTCCTTTGGTCCTTTCTTCACTGGGACTGGACGCAGGGGTCCGGGCGCAGCCTCTGCCCCACCACGCTTCACCATCCCTGGGCATGAGAGGTGGAGGTAGGGGCCTTTAGAGTGTGGAGGTCCGCAGGTCTCGAGAAGAGGGGAGGAGGTGTGGTGGTGATGGGTTTGAGGAGGGGGTTGGTGGTGGTGGTGGTGGTCGGAGGCTGACATACATCTGCAGCCCAGAGAGAGAGGCAGGCTCAAAGGCTTGGGGAGAATGAGAAGGGGTTGCAAGGGTCAGTGACAAGTGGCACACACAGGGTGGGTGTGCGGGTGAAGTGGGGTGGAACAAGTGCTATAGAGGGGCCAGGGATTGTGTTTTTCCCATGGTCCGCTAACCCCTTTTTCCCCCCTCCGAAGTTTCCCCTCATGGACCCCCACCCAAACCCCCAGAACCAGCCCGCCTCCCCCCTCCGCCGCCCCCTCCATCCCGTGGTACTCTCTCTCTCGTTGCCCTGTCAAGAAAGGAGCGGGCAGGCTCAGTTTCACTCCACAGGGCCGGTGTGTTTTCAATGAATTGATACAGATGAAGAAGTTCAACACAATGGATGGATTACCTCAGCCAAAATAGAGTGACCCCCCACCTCCCCCCACCCCGCTTCCCACCACCGCCGCCCCCCCCCGCCCCCCCGGGCCACCCTTCATAACCCCACCCGCCCACCTCGCTTATTCACACAGTCGCTGACATGCACTGGATGATATAGACTAGCCTCACACACACAGACACGCACTTGGACACAAACGAATGTGCGTACACAGCTTCCAGAGACTTGACAGCGATGAGGATTAATTTAATCTGAGATTAATGAGTGAATCCAGAATTAAAATTGGGCAGAACTCCATTGCACATTTAAAAACTAATCTTAAAATTGAATCAGTGTGGAATTGTTTGCTTAGAATAGATAAATAAATGAAAAACAATCCGAATGATGTCAGGACCTAATAAGTATAAAAGAGGGGCGAGACGTTAACAAAAAGTTAACAAAATGTAGCGTTAGCTAGCTAACAAACATTGTAACAAAATGTCGCAATGTTTGTTAGCTTGCTAAAAAGTTCACAAAATGTAACATAGTTTGCTAGCTAGCTAAAAATGTTTCCGCCCCCAAATTTGCCACCCAGTTGGGTTGAGCCCGTCCCCTAACTTTCTTTATAATATATATATATGTATATAATATATATATAATATATAATATATATATATATATATATACATATATATATATATATATATGTATATATATATATATATATATATATACACACATATAAGAAGTGTAAATTTAAAGTTAATACGCATAATTACAAATTTTAACATTTGGTGCTACAGGATTGGATGAAATCTAGGTTTAGAGTAAAAACTAAACTGAGGCTTAAAGAGAGGTAAATTAAATCTTTTTTTATGGAGTTTCATCAAACCATGATTTAATCAGGTTTAAAAATGAATCCTTGCTGGTGCAACCCAGCCATGAAGTACATGACAGATGCTATATGAAAAGCAGAGCAACTTGTAATTTAAACACCACAGATTCAACCTCTGTATAAATGTTTTTGTTTGTTCGAGGTGTATAAAACACTTAATATCCTGGCTCTGTGTCCCAGTTTTGGAGTAAGTGAGTGCCTTGTTCGTGCAAGAGCCTAAAAAAAGGACCTACCCAAAATAAAATGGCTACTGTTCATGAACACCCTTCATGACATTCAAGATCCTGGTCTCTTCTGAAAGGTCTCTCTTTAGAGCTTATTTTCAAAACATTAGAATAAGTCAAAATGATAATGAACCAAATTTACAGAGGCACAAACTGTATATTAGGGCTGTCACCATGAGAGAATTTCATCTGTGGTTATGTATGCAGTATTAACAGCATTCTTTTGTTTTTCAAATTAAGTGGTCAATTATATGATCTGAACAAGCTAGCTGCTGCGGGCTAGTCATAGTTACACAACTAGGCAAACTAATCCCTGCAGTTTGCCCATGTCTTTTAAACAGGTTATATATTACCTTCAGGACATGTCTGTCAAGTAAATTTAATTGTACATACAGCAGCAACACACACATGCCGGCAGAGAGCAGAATGGGCTTCTGTACAGCAACAGTGTAAAGTTACACTAAAAGCAACATTAAAAAAAACACCAACCGGCATCAAACCTACTACTCTACTTATTTAGTTGGCTTGCAATGAAGCTTAACGTTAACACATTTTCTCTTGACTGTCCCTCAATATTACAACATTATTCCAACATCACTTCAGCCTGTAATAGCTGCCACATTAGCCAAGCTGTGTTGAACACTTTAACCACCGAAATGAACGCCAGCACAACACAAAACATGGCAAAACTTACAAGTTTGAAGACAGCCAGTATTGATCCATCCCAATATAACTTATCAAAGATGTGATGAAATGATTAAAATTCCACTCAAACTGGTTTAGGAGGCAGTGACTTTTCCTGCACAGGATCCAACTGTGAGTGAATTTCTCTGTCCTTTTTTTTTTTTAAATAACATATGCTATTTGGTGCATACATCTTTTAGCATGAGTGCTGATATTTTGGAGTCAGGCTTCTAATCTTTACAGGTATTTGAGCCCTTCCACATGAGCTACAGAACTTCTACAGATCCAAAGCAGCACCTTCAAACCTCCTGGAGGTGAGCATGAAGTACAGTACATTTGTGTTTCTCTTTAATCTCGGTTCACTTTCAATCCTGAGCGAGTTCATGAACTGGAGGCGTTTTTAACACCTGCTGTCAGGAGGAATGATCTGCATGTGAAGGAAGGTGCTTTAGATTTCTGTTTTTTTTTTTTTTTTTCATGGAGTAAATAAAAGAGAAAGACACAGACATGCATAGTGTTTGATTGACAGATGACCTCTGGGAAGTGCAGTCCAAAAATACCACTGCAATGACAACATCAAACTGCCACTACCTCATCAGTACTTATTGGTATACCATTTGTAGCTGTTAATATGTCCTGGACAAAATGTAGTGAGGTGGTGTGTGTGTGTGGGGGGCAGTAAACCACAGGGCCCCGCCCACTGGCGGCGGCGCTCTTAGCTGTCCCGGCTAATGGCTACGAATGGGCCTAATGCACGCTCCTCCCTATAAATCACATGCGCAGCGCCCTGCTTAGACATTCAGCAGCTTGGCCGACCACTCTGCTCCATCATCACACTCTGAGATTAATGAGCACACACCCATTTACCTTGCACCGCTGGACAGGGGGATACACAAAAGCACACACACTCGCAGGCAAAAACACATGCTTGTGAGGACTTTTCTACTGGCTACGATTATTCTCTAACACAGTCTCTTAGAAATAAAGGTTTCAAAAGGATTCCTCCTGAAGGGCTGAGGTTCTACCCACAATCATCTGCTTCTGAGACTAAGGCTTTCATTAAGAACTAATTTCATCCAAAGAACCACAGAAGAAAGACTTCTTCAAGATATGCTGAAAGCATGTTTTTGCTTCATGTTTAGAATACAATATAGTTTCTTCGAACCCTCTGAATCTGTGAAATATGAAAGGTTCTTGAAAGAACCCCCTAGGTTGGTTATCCCCTTAGAAGGTGGACAGGTTGTAGATATAACCCCACAGAGGGTTCTGGGTGGAACCATTACGCCATAGAAGTTCTTTGGAGAACCTCCAATAGGGAGTTCTGGGTGGAACCTTTCACAGATGGTTCTAAACGTAACCCTTTATGCTGGGTTCTTAGTTAAACCCCGAGTGGATTCTAAATGAAGACTTTGGAATATCTAAGGGCTTTTGGTAGAATCCTATGAGTGGGTTCTAAATTAACACCCTTGGAAGGAGGAAAGGTTCTGGATAGAACCCCCAGAAAGGGTTCTAGGTGGAACCCTTTGTTGTGTTCTAAGTAGAACCCCGTGTGTGGATTACAGACAAAACCCTTGGAATATAAAAGGGTTCTCATAGGTTCTAGGCGAAACCCTTGGAATATTAAAGGGTTCTTGGTAGAACCCCCTGAGTGGGTTCCTTTTAGCACCATTAGAAGATGCAAAATTTTTGGATATAATCTCAGAGAGGGTTCTGGGAGGAACCATCACTCCACAGATGCGTTCTAGAAGTGAACATCTAATGGTAGGTTCTGAGCGGAACCTTTCACAGATGGTTCTAAGTCTAACAATTTATGCTGAGTTCTCAGCAGAACCCTCTGAGGCCTTTTCCACCAACATAGAACCGACCCTGTTCCGGTTCAAGCACCTGATTTTGAACCATTATGAGCATTTCCACCAACAAATAAATAAATAGCTGCAGAACCTGAAAAGTTAGTTCCTAGCTGGAACCAAAAACTAGCAGGTTTTTCTTGGGAACCAAAGGGGGTATGTCATATTCTTGAATATATCTGTGCAGCGTGCAATGACCTCTGTTGATGACATCCTTGATCACAACGGTTCCACTAAAACTGATGGAAATGCGGCTGGTTCACTAGATAGAACCAATGTTCCAAGGGTCTTGAAAGGAACCCAGGGCTTACTTGGTGGAAAAGGGCCCTCTGAAAGGGTTCAAACTGGAATCTTTATAAAAAGGTTCTACCAGGAATCAAAAAGTGTTCTCCTGTGGCAGAAAGCTGAAGAACCCAATATGGTTCTAGCTAGCACTTTTATTTCTGAGAGTGTTTTTAACAGTAAGAAGTGCAAAAATAATATTTTTCTGTCCCTCTGCAGACACTGAAGACACACCGGTCCACTGTTCCACGCAGGTTCAGGCACACACACCTTCTCAAACTGTCTAGAAAGGTTTTGGCAACACTTTCTTTTTGTCTGGGGGACAAAATGTCTCATCACAAATATCCAGCGCGGTGTCGGCCGGGCAAAATAACACAGTGACAGAGCGGAGACAAGTGTGCGAGTAATAACAGTAGGCAAGCTGAATGATTAATAGGCTATATGCATGAGACACAACTCTTCTTTTCCCTAGTTTGAGTAAACTTTCTCCCTCAGGAGGCTGCCGTGTCCTTTGATCTTTCATTTAGAGTTATTACAATCAGACGCCGCGGCGGCGGCGAACATTTCAGGAATCCAATGTGCCGAGCCGAATGTGTTTTCCAAATGTTTATTTTAGCAAGAAATAATGCACTCAACTAACCATATCTGTGGCGTTATCATCATTGCCCAGGCTATTTACAAACTGTATCTATTAATCATTTTCGAGCATGTACAGCAATTAAATTAGGCCGGGTCACACTCGAGCAATAATAAGATTTTAATTGCGTGGGGCAAGGCTCTAATTCAACTATCTCTGGATCGCTTGACGGGGGCAAACGAAACACTCATCGGGAGCACAAAGACGGAAAGAAAGGAAGGAGAGAAAGAAATAAAGGGAGGGGTATCAACTGGCAGGCGGTTTGGCTTTCAATTTATGTGAAAATGAACTAAAGAGAGAACAAAAGGGAGTCAAATCAAAATAGTAGACAGTCTATCTTTTCCATTATGCACCTGGGTGTTGCAGTCTGAAAAAGACAACTGCAATTACGAGCGAGCCAGACATCTGGATTTCTCCCCTCCCTGAACCTCTGACAGGACAAAAAAACAAAAAAAAAAACCAAAACAAAAAAACCCCACACGTTTCAATACAACTCATCTCCAATCACCTTCAAATACAGTGCTGAGATCCCCGGTCAGACCCCTCTGTCTCCACCTGACACGCAAAACAAACACGCCACACTTTAGCAGCATGCAAACACTGCGCTCTTAGAGAGAGGGGTTCCTCCTGAAGGGTTGAGGTTCTACCCCAAAACTGTTTGCTTCTGAAGAACCATTTGTTTGAAGAGAAGGTCTGTCAAATCCAAGAAACCTTTTTTGAAAGAAAGGGTTCTTCAAAGATTGTGGAAACTGGAACTTTTGATGAAAAGGGTTCTTAATGGAACCCTTAGACTTACAAAAAACCCTTTTTGGAAGGCACAAGAACTCTTTCATCAAGGGATCGTCAAGGGGTCTCTGTACCACAATATAAAAGGGTTCTCTGTAGAAGCCCCTGGGTGGGTTCTAGATAAAAACGTGGAATATAAAAAAAAACCCTTGAAAGTGTTCTATATAAAACTCTTGGAATATAAAAGGGTGGGTTCTAGATGAAATATCATAGAAGGTTCTCTCGCAGGGGGTTCTCGGTGAGGTCTTTCACAGATGGTTCTAGGTATAAGCCCTTATGTTGGGTTCTTGGTAGAACACCCTTGCCGTGTTCTAGAGAAAACACTTGGAATATAAAAAGGTTTTTCGTAGATTAAATTCAAACAATTGTAGAACCCTCTAGGTGTGTTCTTGATAAAATACTTGGAATATAAAAGTTCTTAAAAGAACCTCCTAAGTGGGCTCTAAATAAAAGACTTGGAAGATAAAAATGTTCTTGGTAGAACCCCCTTGGTGTGTTCTAGATAAAACACTTGGAATATAAAAATTTTTCATAGAACCCCTGAGTGTGTTAGATTAAGTTTAATTTAACAGTTGTTCTCAGTAGAACCCCCTGGGTGGGTTCTTGTTAGCACCCTTAGAAGGTGGATAGAACCCCAGAGAGGGTTCTGGGTGAGACCTTTCACAGATGGTTCAAGGTACAACCCTACAATTTGGGTTAGAACTCTCTCACGAGGTTGGAACCTTCTTGAGAGATTACACCAGTAACCAAAAAGGGTTCTCCTATGGGGACGAGCTGAAGAACCCTTTGTAGTTCCAGTTAGCACCTTTATTTCTAAGAGTTTAGAATGTTAGTGTGGCGGTGGAAAAGAGAAACGGCACAAAAACAGGCAGAAAAATGAAAGAGAACAGAACAGGAGCAGCTCCACAACAATATGAATGTTTACTTGTTGAATCTTTTATCAGTTTTGTTTTTATCTCGGCTCCTCTTCTCCTCCTCCTCCTCCTCCTCCTCCTCCTCCTCTCCCTCTGTGTTATCTATGCAGCAGGTACTGAGCTATGCATTGGGGCTGCGTGGAGCTGATTAGAACAGTGATAGATGGGAGGGTGGATGACCTTAGCTTCCGACTAAACACAAGGTTGGACATTTGTCTCCTCGCTGCATTTGCATGCTCTCCACCCGTTTATGGCAATTTGTCACCATACTCGCTTTGCCATTGAGAAGACACAAAAAGGGGGGAAAAAGTCGGCAGTGCAAGGCTAGATTCCCCGGAATAAAAATTCAAAGCAGGTTATGATGAAGCACTTTCATTCAGATAATTCCACAAAGTGCAAAAACTCCCGTACCGCGAGTTCTCCTCATGCTTACCCTTCCCTGTTAGTAATATGTTAACTCATGGGAGTGTAATTAAGGGACACTGGTGCAGAAATTCATCTTAGCAGCAAAACAGGGACAATACAAAACTCCGTGTGCATGCAAAAAACATGTTGCGCTCCTCTTCCTCTTCAAAACCTTCAGCTCCAACCCGCGACCTCCCACTCTCCGCTCGCCACCCACCTCCTCCCACAGAAACACACACACGCCGCAAACACGTACGCCCCGCGCGCGCGCCGCGACACACGCTGATGAATGGCCTGTCATGCTGTTTGGTGATCAGTGAATTATTTACACTCATATGCCTTTAATAATTCAGGGGCCCAGTCTTAACAAATTACCGCACCGCTCCCCAAACCAACAGAGTTCACTCAGCCAGAGCGCCGCGCGCAGCCCGTTCATCCGCTCTCCGAACGTGCCCTTGGAATGTGATGGTGACATTTTTGCAAGGCGCCAAATCTCCGGCGTAATTCAATCATTTCTGAAAGCGAGACGTGCCTCAGCAAATCAGTCGTAGGGAACATCTCCAGTGTGATCTCTCTGTATTGAGAGATAAGATGGTGTTCCCTCAGTTAAAGAGCTGCTTTCACTGATCCGTCTGAGAGGAGGGAAACTCCGCTGCTACAGGTGGAAAAGTCTCGGAAACAAATCCTTTATTCTATGTCTGCTTTATGAATTGTGAACAAGGCCGTGCACAGTTTGCAGTTTGCAATTCCATACTTCTATTGTGTATTCATAGAGGTTTAATGCAAGCACCATTCTCCACATGCTCGCCTACACACTGTCTGTTCAAGCACTATTAAAAAGTATAAACACAACTTGAGTCAACAAAAATATAAACGCACAAACTCATTTTTATTTTCACCAATAAATACCGACTATAATAATATTTGATTTGACAGATTGTGTCAGAGCATTTAACTTTTTGATGAACGTTACAAGAAAAAGGTCCGAACTAGGGTTGCAAATTGTAAGCTGTTTCCTTAATCAATCATTGGTAAAATTAACCACCAATTAACCGATTAACTGTTCTTGCAAAATCTTAAAAATTTTAGTAACTGTACCAAAGAGTACAAAATGTATTTTTCCCTTCAATGAAAGTTTTATTTCCAGCATGACAGACACCCTTAGAAATAAAGGTACTAACTAGAACTATAGGGTTTTTCAGCTTGTCCTTGTAAAAGAACCATTTTTTATAAAAGCTAACAAGAACTCAACCAAGAGTTTCAACCGAGAACCTTTAACATTCCAAGGGTTTTATCTAGAATCAACCCAGGGCGTTCTACTGAGAACCATTTTATATTATGGTACAAAGAACAACTGACAAACCCTTGATGAAAGAGTTCCGCAAGGATTTCAAGAACACCTTCTTCTATAAAAGGTTAATTAGTTCTACCTTAGTCGTACAAAGAACCTTTGACAAACCCTTTCTTCCAAAAAAGGGTTCTTCAGCAGCAAACTGTTCTGGGTAGAACCACAGCCCTTCATGAAGAACCCTTTTGGAACCTTTATTTCTAAGAGCGAAGCCTGTGAAACATATTTCAGATGCTTATCTGTTAGTAGATCAATCGAACATTTTAATTGATCAAATTCTTAACGACTGATTAATCGACCATTGATTAAATCATCCCCAGTCAGAACCGTTGTTAGTTTTTGTTGTAATATTGTTGCCAGACAGATTTGGTTTGATCAGAGCTGTACAATATTAAAATCATCCATCTTTGATCAGGTGTGCATAGATTACAGGTTATATGAAGTTCTTTTAACATACAAAATTGTTAAATTATCCATATCGGCCATCAGAGGCAGGTTATTATCAGTTATCACTCTCTTTTTTCATTATAATAAAATACCACTCTAAAATGTGCAGTGCTGTTTTTTCCAGGAGGGCAAAGTCATGATCCGCCCTACTTACCCTGATAATCTAAACCTAACCCTAACCAATCACTCATCATACCTAAACCTAGCCAACCAAACCAAGGCAACAACTACTAACAAATGTGTTTATTCAAGAGGCACATCAGGATGGAATCACCACAAATTTCTTCCTTGAGAACTTTTGAACACTGGAATCATAACCAGGGGTGTAGGGGTAAATAAAGAGGTGGGTAAACTGTGGGTTAACTACCTACTACCCCAACTACATGCCTGACTGTAACTAAACATGATGACCTCCTAAGAGGTTAGCAGAGTAGCTGTGTTTCCATCTAACTGTCAAGTGAATTTGAGACAAACTTTTGAAATGTAGTTTAAAAGAATAAATCAAAGAAAATGCCAGTTTGACACGTTTCCATCAACTGGCTTGAAGCAGATAAACTAGGCCATGCAAAGTAGCCATCAAGAGAGACCACATCAGATTACCTGTCTAAATAAAGGTTCAAGAAAATAAAAAATAATGAATAAAGCTGCCAATAAACCTCCAAGAAGAGGAAGAAGAACAATAAGAAACGATTTCCTGGGTCATCTATGAGTGAAAAATGGACAGAGGTCTTCCAGTTTCTTTTTGATCAGGCAACTCTGATTATTCTTTCATGGGACAGCTTCTTCTTCAAGAAGAATCACAGGAGTTAAAAGTTCATCAGGTTATACAGAAAGGGTATTTCCATCGCCTATTAAGCACATTAACGCTTTTTCCAAAAAGGCACAAATGACCTCAAGCATAAGTTTTTTTGAATTTTGCCGTTTCCATCAAACTTTTATAATGCAGTACTCTGAAAACTATAGTAACGGAAACACAGCTATTGTTACCATTAAGCTCACGGCACAACTGTAGATTTCTCTTCAAAACTTTCTGGCATTGCCGTTGAAAAAACGCGGGATACATGGGGACTGACATCACACACATGCAAACACATACATGAAGCCAAAAACAAGAACAAATTCATTTCTTTCTCATTTCAAAACTGAACGAAATACCAAAAACTGATGATCCTCAGACCAATCCACAAAATTATGACCTTGAATTTGTCCGATTCAGAAAAGGAAACCCTCCTATTATAGTCCACCCTAAACTTATTTATTTAATTTTCATTGTCTGGTCCCGACACAGTGTCACAAACGCTGGGAATCGATTCTCGCCCACAGAGCCCAATCAGTGGTGAGATCTGCCACTGTTTGGGCAACCAAAGTGCTCATTGGCTGAGGTTTAAAAACAGTCTTTGCATTCTTAACATCCTTTTCCACTACATCTTTTATTTGCAAGACTGCAGACAGACATTACATGAGTGTTTATCTATTAATGTGATTTAATTAGTGTACTTCTAGCTATGTTTGACATATCAGAGGGATGAATCTCCCAAAGCAAATCAAAAATGTATCGTCTTTATAAATACATACCTTCATTTAGCTGCAGATCACCATCTAGATGCCATAACAACCTCTGCCACCACCCACAATGCATCATCGCGCACACAGATATCAACCAATTGGCTCACAGTGTGAACATCCTGTCAGTCACACGGGGTAAGCTGGTCATGTATACACACAATGAGAGATTAGGCCTTTACTACATGCCTTCTCGCTTTTTCCTAGTCATCAGCTAACACACACACACGCACGCACACACACACGTACAGACAAAGACGACACAGACACGTACAAACACACACAGAGGCCCCACCAGACACTTCCAGGTCCCTAACGAGGTCGCTAATTAACTCTCCCACTTGCGCTCGCTCGTTTTCATCCGAGGTGCACATTGCTTTTTTGACAGGAGAAAATTGCCGGGCAATTAAATCATCTGAAGACGAACACTCCAGCAGCTGGTATTAACAGCTAAATGTTACATCCATTTTCAAAAATGCGATTGTGGAGAAACTGTACAGTAAGTGACTGACTGCTATAGTGCTCCCTAATAACCCACAGCTGAGGCTTTGTGCCGCTGTACTGTAGTAATCCTGCATCGTGTGCTGATGATACAAATACTGAGCGCAGTGAATCCATTCATGCAAACCACGTCACTGCTTTTTGTCTACCCTGATTTGTAGAATAATTTGTGCCACAGTGAAGACAAATGTTTAATCCTCATACTACTCTTCCTCCATCTCACACTTTGCTGCCAAAATAAGTAATTTCTGACTTATTATATACTATATTGATTATTTTTTTCGATCAAATTCCCTATTTCTACGCAGAAGGCAGAGGATAACGTTATCTTGGACCCTTACCGGGCGAGGCCTCTCTTCGTCTGTGCGGCTGCCGCCGTCTCAGAAGAATTGGGCGTCCGTGATGTCCACAGATGTTCGTGTACACGTCCTTCTGGGAGTATAATCCAGGCTTCACTCAGACTCCCCCTGCGTCTGCCAAAAACAAAACAAAAACCACTGCTTTACTGAGGGGTCGCTGACTGATCTAAATCTTACAGCTAGAGCCAGATGTTTCCCTCAGGAGTTGGTGGAGACCAAAACAGAACTAAAAGGACAGTGTATACTGGACAGATGGAAACAAACATTACTAAATAATAATGTTTTTGTTGAGATGCAGCGATTAATCGATTATTAATCTTTATTAATTGACAAATAAATTAATTGTCAACTATTTTGTTAATCGATTAATCCTTTTCGAGTAATTTTTAAAGAAAAATCGTCAAAATTCTCTGATTTCAGCTTCTTAAACGTGAAGATTCTCTGGTTTCTTTACCCCTCTCTGACAGTAAACCGAATATCTTTGGCTTGTGAGCAAAACAAGACATTTCAGGACGTTGACATTTCCCGCCATTTTCGAACATCTTAGAGACCAAACAACTAAAAATCGATTAACCGAGAGAAAATAATGGTTAACTGCAGCCCTTCTTTGCAGCTCGTTCTGCTGCCCCCATGTGGCCGGAGAAAAAACCTCCACATATATTTCTACTGATTTAAAGGACCAGTGTGAAGGTTTTAGTGGCATCTAGTGGTGAGATTGTAGACACCGTCCCTTTCCAAGCATGTAGGAGAAACTATGATCACTGTCTAAACTTGCTAAAAATGCAAATGGCCGCAACTACAGTCAGTGTTTGGTTAGTCTGTTCTGGACTACTGGTGGTGGAATTTTGTCATTTTTAATAACTTACAGCTGCACTAAATGTTTCTATATTAACATTATAAAAATACTGTAGAATGTAGCAGCTAAAAAGTCATATTTTCCTCAGGAGTTGGTAGAGACCAAAACAGAGCAAAAAGGACTGTGATTATTGCATTTGTACTTGAGAATTTTATCCGCTATCCTCAGTTATTGTTGATTAATTTACTGCTGATCAAGTAAATGATTAAAGGACAACTTGTTTTAACAATTACATCAACATTTTTTATGTGCTGTCTAACAGGACAAGTAAGAAAAACTCAGGACATAACTTTAGAACGAATTTCACACTTCCAAAATCCCATAATTCCATGTGAACCGTCCCCATCCTGTAAGCCGCACCCTTCTTTTAAGATGCACAACGACAAACAGGAAGAATTATTTGAAAATTATATTTGACCCGAGCCTGTGCACACACACACACACACACACCCTCACACACACACACAGTTTTCTGGGCTCCACTTCATCTCAGTGCAGCCTCCTGGGTCCCCGGCCTCTTCTGAAACTGATTTTTGTCTCCTATTTTGTTAACCTCGCTCGCAATTAACCCCACGCTGCGAGCCAGCCACACATGGGCCAATGGAGGCGGCCTACAGTATGTGAGTGCCCGGCCCCGTGTGAATCACCGCATTGTGTCATCTGTCCTGTAAAGAAAGGGAGTGGGGAGAGAGGAGAATGAGACGCAGGGGGAGAAAGAGTGCTGTTTTTTGGGGGTCCACTATTCTTAGCGGGGTTACCCCCAGGGGCGATGACAGCAGTGCAGGGTGGAGGGTTTGTTTCTGTGTGTGTGTGTGTGTGTGTGTGTGTGTGTGTGTGGAAGGGAGGGTTGGTGACAGGTTCTTTTTCGAAAGCTGGGTTTTTTTGTTGTTTTTTTTTCGGGGAAGGTGAGGGCCGGTATTTGTGGCGCCGTCAGGAGCGTCGGAGATGGCGTGAGTCTCCGCCGACGGGGGGTCATTGTACCCACTCCATTCTGTCTCCACACTCTGCTACTGCTCAATGGGCGGATTAGAGAATACGCCTGAGTCTTAATCTTTGAACTGCGCAGACACAGATGCACAAACACACACACACGCAGCTGAATCGAGCCGGTCAGGGTCGGGGGTCCCACGCAGCTTGTGTGTGTGTGTGTGTTTTAGCTAAACGCTCACATCGGCGGCTACACCACAATCCATAGGTCTCATTTGCATCGCTGAGTGTAATGATGTTACCCGGCACATACTGTAACGCTTCTTTTTATAGATCCCTCCATGCTTTTTTTTTTTTTTTCCTTCATAATGAGAGAAAAAGGTCAGTGTCTGGCGAGGGGGAGGAGGGTATTAAGCCAGCTCCTTGGTTTCTTTACAGTTCTCCAAGTTCACCAACTCCAGCAAATGAGCATGTACAACAAGCCAAGGGGCCTTTTATTGCAAATCTAATTCATTTCTCTAGACAACTGTGAAATTTGCCATTGACATTAGTCATTACCCCAAGGCTAACGAAAAGATGATCTCAGTTAATAAATGATCCCTAACAAGGAGCTCTCTCTTTCTCTCTCCCATTGTGTTAATGGCGGGGGCAGCTGTTAACGGCACGCAGTTACAGAACAACACTGCTAACGCCGACTCTGGCTCCACTTCCCTCTCGGTCCTTCTGCTGCTTTCATTTGGCTGCCGGGTACCCCCACCCTTTCTCCCCCCCCCCCTCCATCTCCATCTTTTGCCCCCTCCTCCTCCCTGCATCATCACCATCACCCCGCAGATCCTGCATTATGCAGTGGCATCATTAGAGCCTTGATTTCAGACGCTTCCGGCGCGGTCTCTGGATTGCGGCCGCGGTGCTTCCGGATGCTGGCCCGGCTCGGATTCCAAGACCGAGCCGAGGAAGCCATTGGGAACAGATGTGAATGACAGTGGCTCTGAGAAATAAAGAGAGAAAAGGGAGACAGAAAGAGAGATCGCAGTGATCGGGGAAGGGGGGGTGGGGGCTAATCATCTGGAAGCGACTCTGACCCTCCAGCTGGCCCTGGCCATCATTGATACTAAACAATGAGGAAGCCGTTCTAAGCACCGCCGAGAAGGGTCAAGCCAGAGGACGAATCACACAGCAACAGAGCGTACACACACTGTAAAAATCAACTAACTGTTTTAACTTAAAATTTTAAGGCAACCCGACACTAACTTTTTTAAGCTGAGTGAATTTTAAAGGACAAATTCGGGTAATTTTGGAACCATTATTATATTCTGCCACTAGATCCCCCTAAATCTTACAAAATGGACCTTTAAAATGATATAAAAGTAAGGAAAACCTTCACGTTTGAGACACTGAAACCAGCAAATAATTGACATAATATTTAACTTAAAGCTGCACACACTGTGAAAAAAAAGAAGAAAAAACTAAAACAACAAAAAGTTTTGTTGACCTATAATCTTTAGTTGAGATAACTTACTTTTCTTCCACAGATAAACTTGAATATTTGAGTTTTAGAAACTCAAAAATACTTTCGAAATTCAGTCACTGAGCCGTGAACCCAATTTGTCGTTATTTAGCTGGCTGAAAATGTAATGTTTTTATGAGTTTACTCAGTATAAATTGAATAGAAAAACCTCGCATATTCATGTTAAGTTAATGAGTTGATTCCACTCAAGTTGACTGAATTTGAAAAGACAAGTTGAGGTAATTTTGCAATTATTCACAACAAACAGACTTTTCTAGTCAAACAGACTAGATATTAATTCAAGTGTACTTGAGCAAACATGTTCATGTTCTTTTGACTCTCAAACAATGCATGCTGGGAAGTCTGCTAATATGCTAATCATGTGTCTTTAGGAACTTTTTTTTTAATAAGTTGAATAATAAGTTGAATAAGAAAGGATAAATTGATTCCACTAAATCCCTGTGATTTTTTTTTTACAGTGCGTCTTCAGGCTTTAATCACATGTAGCAGGTCACTTCTAAGAGACAAAGAAAAAGGTCGCCAACTGTAATCAAGCACTTTTGTTCCTGTCAATTTACATAATTTGAAAATAAAACCTATCAGAACTGTGCTGTTTTTATTCCTAGTCTGTAATAATTGTTTCCTGAAAAGTGAAATCCATTATTAGGGCACAGAGGCATCAGCGTTTGTCTATCTCTGAGACGACAAGTCACATTTTCTCATCGGAGGAAAATGGAATTGTTCAAATTGTGTTTGCAAGAGGGGTCCCTGCGCACGTCTAGCGTGGGAAGCACATAATACGATATTCACGTTTTCTCCCTACTCGGAGTTCCAATTTATTGAAGTAACCGAGCAGAAAATGCACTGACAGCTGTAGCACTTTATTGCGAATTAGTATATACATTCTACACCCCGCGAGAAAAAGCCAAGCCTCATTGTATTTCTGTAATTGCTGGAGCCTGGGAAAAAACGAAGGGGCAACAGCAAGTCGAGCAATTACAAGCTAAAGATGACAGGGTATACTTTTAGCTTCAGATCCTGTTTGAAGCTTGCAGGATGAAAGTTGGGAGGAGAAAGCATCAGAGGGGTCTGTCTGCGAGTGGCATGAGTGGGAGAGAGCAGGTGTTAAATGCAAACACTCATTGGTCATTGGTCACTGATGACCAGCGACGGCGTCATTATTGTCACTGCTGAGTACTGTTAGAGGCCGTGTTTAACGGAACAGAACCCGCATCACATATTAGCTGCTGTATAATTAAAGTTTTCATCAACAGCCAATCAGATTGAGAGTAAATGTCTGTTTCCAGGAAGAAAGAAGCTGCCTGATTCCAAAACAGTAACAGAGATATACATTGTGTGTGACAGCAAAGCCTAATTTTAGTCCAGCGTTAACTGTATATTATCAGCATTAAAATCTTAAAGAACAATAGATGAAAGTATCCTTGTAGCATGGGATCATGGGAGTTATCTTCACCTTTACAAAACCAGCATAGCTGATGAAAATCTATTTTGTAGTCAAAGTTTTATTCACGTTTAGTATGTTTATGGCATATCATGTGTTTTCCTGTAAGTTATAGCAACTAGCTAGCAACAGCTAGCAAGGAAACACACAGCTACATGTAATAAATCACAGATTTCTCTGGGTTTTAACCAGAGAAATGGAAAACATGAGAGCTCCCTGAAAGTTAAGCCAAAGCATCTTGGTCGCCCCCTGGTGGCTGGCTGCAGTATAGGTCATAAACCCCGCCTCCTCCATGTTAGCAGATGGGACACAGGTCAAACTGAAACACGCCAAACTAATTTTTCCAAAGTTTTAGGTATTTCTTATAACAATGTTTCTTCAAGTGATAATTTTCACAGTCAGTGTGATTTTAATTAGTTAGTTGATGATATAAAAAGCAGGTTTCATGCCATGATTGACAGTGAAGCTCTGCTAGTGTGGCTAGCACTAAAGCTCAGACTGTGGCTCCCAACGACATCACCCACGCAAGATGGCAGCGCTCAGATTTTGGCACCAGTTTCGTACAGTGGGAGGAAGTGGAGACGTGGCGTCCATCTTTTATTTATGTCAGTGGTTGAAACATTTTGAACAATGTAAGTTCAAACGTTTTTAAACATTTTAAAGCAGCAATAATGTCACATATTGCAGCTTTAAAGCCAAAGCTTGGCCAAAGCAGCTTATAAAGACATAGAAAACCACACGTGTTGTAGATGACTATAACACACTCTCCTTTGATTGTTTCCATCAGTCTACTCCGCTGTTACTTCTTCTTGACAGAGACACACAGGAAAGTGGAGGAGAGAGGTCTCTGGCCTGATTTGATCTCAGACCTGCAGGTGTACGGTGGATTTCAAGCTCCCCCGACGGCTTCTTTCATGATTCCAGGTGACTCCTCCGCACGGTCTTGCGGGGCCCGCTGCTCCCTCGGCGGAGAAGCGCGGCCGAGAACACGGTGTTTTCTCGCTGTCCTGTATTTGTCGAGCTGATGTGCTGTTTGGTGTGCAGAGCTGCTGAACTGTGAAGCGCCCGGGGCGTGGAGAATAAAGCAGGGCTGACGGTATGTGAAGCGGCCGGCCTGTCCTGTGTGCAGGTGAACTGCCCAAGGCCTTTGTGGACCGCGCGGAGAATTGATGTCAAATGAGAGTGACTTCAGAGGTTGGTCAGGAGCATGAAATATGTATCGAGATGTATTCCAGCTTGAGTCGAACTGTCTTTGAAATCCTTTTCTCTGGTGATTGATGGATTGATTTAGACTCTCAAACTGGAACCAATTGAACTGCCCCATGTGAGCAAACTACACCCACCGGGCGTTCCCCGCGCAAATGCAACCAAAATGATAACAATCAGGCTTTTCAATTTGCAGTTTTGTTTCATCAGATCAGGTGACGCGTGGCTTATTTGCTGCATTCACTGTGCACCTCTCCTTGTGGGGAGCTGGCACTGCAACTGTATTTCGATTCTGCTGCATGTGCTTTGCTAGCAGCCCTGGGGATGCTAACAAAGAGATGGAGAGTACTTAGGATGTAAAACGCACAAAGCTGCAATGTAAACACTTGTCTTCCTTCATATTAGATTTTCCATCATCTTCATTGCTCCTTCTTTTGGCGAGAAGCACATCTCACACTCCGGCATTTCAATTTGCAACGCCGCCGTTCCAAAGTACATGTTCATTTATTGCTGTTATTACTTTGTCATGTCGGATAAATTGATAACATGACATAACTTGTTTGCTGCCTTGTTGCGCCGGCAGTCTGATTATGAGGTCAAGTGCGTTAACAAATGACAAATGCGGGGGAGATGAGAGGAGGTGCCATCCATTCATTTCAAGTCAGTCCTTTTCCTCTCCTAAAATTAAGACTATTGCTCTGCTAGGGGTGAGGCAGAGCACACATTTCTCTTTTCAGAACTAATTCACTCTTACAAATGACTTTTAGTGAGTGGAGTAAGAGAGAGATGAAGAAAGAAGAAAGTCTAAGCAGGAGGTTTAAAGGGATATTTGAAGTGGGGTTGTATTAGACTACTGTGGTCAACACACCACCAGTTTGTAGAGGCAGCAGGAGTACCAGTGTAGGCGATGTACTGCTGTGGACAGGGTCACTTTAAAAAGGTTGAAAAGATTATTTCATTTAATTCTATAGTATATTTAGAATATTTTCACTGCTTTAAACGGCGGTTATATAAGCCAAATATCACTCTCTCCAACGCAACCAAATTCCAGAGGCGAAATCACTAATTTTAGCTCACAGAACATGGAAGTTGTTGGTCTACTGCTGCTTCCATCGGTTTGTTTGTTTGTGTTATTCTGTCACATAAGGGTTAGGTCAGATTCACCAAAGTCGCACAGAAACACAAACAAATGAGCCAATCCAGGCAGCCGGTAGATCAACAACTCTCATGTCTTGTAAGGTGAAATCACTGATATCGTGAATGGAGTTGGGTGATATTTAGCTTACATAACAGTGGTTTCCCATCGGAAAAGGCTGTCTGATGTCAAGGTAAAGTGGTGAAAATATTCCAAATAAAGCGAACGCTTAAACTGATATTGATTTATTTAGGTGGGCCTTTTTGCAAGTTTCAGCAAGTTCAATTTGAGACTTTTTTTTTATGACCAGGACTAGTTCAGACTAATTTCTGATTAGGAGACTGTTGCTTAAATGACAGACTTCTTTAAATTTAAAAAAATCATTTCTAAATCAACATTTTGTGTTGAGTTAGTGATATATTTTGGTAATAATAATAAGCAGGAGAATATCCATTGAACAAATCAGTATTGTGAGATAAATCCCTTCAGAATGATTCAAAGCTTGCATCAGCCTGTAGGGGTTTATTTCACAATAATGACCTGCTTTTTATTTCTATACTTACTGAAAACCTCTTTAAGATCATTATGATTGCAATTTAAGATCTATTTCAGGTCCATACTGGCAAAAGTACAGTTTGTATTAGTGGTTATTTGGTAAATGTTGGTTTCACTGTGTAACTGTTGTAATGTGATCAGTACAAATTTCACCAAAAACACAATTAAAAGTGAGAGTGCAGTTAATGGAACTTTATAAAAGTAATGATTAATGATTAAAAAATAATTGAAAATTTAAATTAAGACATTTTAAGAACTAAAATTCTGATTATTAGATTTTTGCTTTTTTTAAAGGCATAATATGCAACATTTTCCTTAAAAACCATGTATAGACTCATATAAACACATTTCTTTTAAAATATCACTTATGACCAACTAGAAAAGCGTACCAGACCCTGATTACTTTATCACGCCCAGTATGTTTTACCAACCCACGTCAGTATTTGAATTCCTGGGAAAGAGACTCAAAGATCAGCTATCTTACTGGTGCATTTACACACAGCCTGGACAAATCCTACTGATCTTCCTGAAATAGCTGCAGAAACCCAATAAATGGCTAAAATACATCTGCTGCTGACCCCTGCTTTACTTTGCTTTAGACATCCTTTTCTGACAGAAAACCAGCATTATAGAAGCCAAATATTAATTTATTATGTTTGTTTGTTGTTATTGTGTGACTTTGGTGAATCTGAACTAACCATTGAAATCATCACAATAATACAAATACACTAACCAGTCGAGGCAGCAGTAGATCAGCAACCCCCATGTTCTGCGAGATAAAATTGATGATTTTGCCAATGGAGTTTGGTTGGTGTGGAGAAAGTGATATTTCACTTACATAAAGGCAGTTTCCCATCAGAAAAAGCTGACGGCAAGGTAAAGCAGTGAAAATATTCTAAATATAGTGTACATACAAACTGATATTGAATAATTTAGATGGATTGCTTTTTAGGTGGCAAAGTACATTTTTCTGCTGACTCTGTCCACAGAAGTTCCTTGCTTTGCTTCTATACTGGTTCCCCATTCTAATTCTCCAAACGGGCATGTCAACCTCCATCCACTGCAGGTAACACACTAACTATTGATAAGTACCTCATACAATCCCACTAAATAATCCAAACTATCCCTTTAAAAGTTTTATTGCCATAAAGTAGGATGAATAATCAGTTTCTCAGATGTGATTTAATGTTTGTGTTATTTTGGACAGGGTAAAGGAAGAAGACATCGGAAAATGTAGCTCCACCAAGCTCAGCAGGTCACAGGAATCACTGACATGTTTGCCAAAATGGTGAGTTAAAATTTGGCTTCCAGATTCATCCTCGTGATGGTCAAATTTGGAGGGAATTGGCAGTGATTAAGAGGAGGACGGAGCGGAGGAAAAAGCCCTGTCAAGGTCACCGAGGGCTCATTACGGAGGTTGCTAAGCTACAATCTGTGACAGGCAGAGAAACCAGAAAGAAAATTGGAAGTGTGTGACCCCAGAAAACTGCAACATACCTCCAGGTCCTAATTTACAGTGGGCTGCTTTTCACCTTTTCCTCCCACACTGGCTAAGTTAAACACCAAATTAGCTTTCACACAGTACCCAAAGGGTTCATGGGAAGCATTGGCTTGGCTAAGACCAAAGAACCAACATCTTGCTGAAAATGTGAATCCATGACCCCAAAATCTCTTTTGGCAACAACTTGATGTGTGCATATTTATTACAAAGCCCCAGATATGTTTTATTTGTATTCCTTTAAACACTGTTTCCTGTAGTTAAATATGCTATGTTCGAGGATTGTCTATGTTGAAAAGAAAGCCAAACTTTGAAGATGGTTAAAAGATGTTGCTAGGGGACCTGAAAGCAACATGTTCACATTTTAAGTTAGCTAATGTTAGCAAAATTCTAGCTAATCTACAGCAATCATTAACTAGCGAGTTAGTGAGAGTTTTGCTAACATTAACTAACTTTAGATACAACCCTATACGTATAAGACATTACTTGGGGACGTGACAGCAACATATCCACATCTCAGGTTGGCTAATGTTAGAAAAATGCTGGCTAAGTAGCCAGCTAACCTACATCAATCATTGGCTATCTAGTTAGCTAGTGTTTTGCTAAAATTAGCTAACTTAACATGTGACCTTGCATGTTGCTTTTACAGCAGAAGTAGAAAGCTGACCGATGTACCAAGTTTGTTCAACTGTGCAGAACAAAAAGGGGCGGGACTAAGTGATTGCCCACAAGCCACATGGCCAAATATAAGTGCCTTGTTTAAAGTTCAATTCCAAATTATCTCTCACGTTGCATCCAAAGGGTTCATGGGAAATGCTGGCCAAAGAACCAACATCTCGCTGAAAATGTGAATCCACAACCCCCAAAAATCTGTTTTGCTGTCAACACATTTATTGATATTTTATAGATATATATATATTTTATTTGTGTTCCATTAAACACTGAGAAGTGCACAATTTGAAGTGACCTATTTTGTACAGTGGCAATGAGCGGTGTAAGGAAATGGCTGTGGAAACACTTAATGAAAAGGGAAAAGCCTCGCTCAATAGAGCACTTAAATGACTGTGAACGATGCACAGACAATGCAGACCATACCTTCGGGGTGCAAACATATCTCCTGTCCTCAGGGGACGACTATACTGTCAAAGAATCCCCATTATGTATTATCACAAAGTCAGATGGCGAAATCTTCAAAACCAGTGTCTGTGATGGGCTAAGAAAGAGCTGACAAGAGAGTGCGAGCCACCCTTCTCCTTCCCCCCATTTGAGTCACTTTGAAAACTTAGCGGATCCACCTTTTAACAATCCTATGGGGATGAATCAACCTTGCGCTCCTATCTAAGACGGTACAACCAGCACACCTAGAATTACAATGGAAGCACATCAAGGGACGGCCAAGCCTGACTGACAAGCGCTTCCCCCTTCATAAAAGCGCCGGGCTGCCTTCATTTGCATGGCGGGGTTTGGACTGGCGGAGGGAGTTAATCAGGGCTTTCCATGGTGCCATAGCAGGGGCTCCCATTTGTAACCCCCCACCCCTCCCCTGCTCCCCCTCCACCTCTAACCGAAGCACCCTTCCCCATGAGGGCCGGGCGGTGAAATCCTCTTAGTGGCAGCGGGCTAAAAGAGGAGTTTGTCCCACTAGGAGGGGCACGGGGCCGGTCGTTCTGGGGCTCGTCTCCGTCGGGACTGACCTCCCCTTCCACCGCCTGGCACCACCCATTAAAACAGCTTTAATTACACAGAGATGACTCCCCCCCCCCCCCCCCCCCCCCCCCACCTCTCCTCCTCCGACTCACACTCCCCCCTCCGCCCTCCCCACGCCTATCTCTCCCTCTCCACAGGGGAGCACTCCTTGTCTCCTCTCCATTAAGATTGAGAGAGTGAGGGGAGAGGAGCCTGCAGAGACTAGCACTTCCACACATGCAGCAGGGAGCAAATACCATTTTCAGCTTCAAATGTCTTTTCACAGATTGGTTTTATTTATTTCTTTTTTTTTTTTTTCCCCCTGCCATAGATGACAAATTTTTGATCCGTGAAGCAAATTAAAAATGATTCATGTGTTTGAGCATGTTTGAATGATTTCAGAAAAATACAACCAAATGTGTTTGGGATTTGGCTTTCAGTGAATTTTGACAAACTTTGAGGAGATCTGGAGTGTACGGGCACGATGTTTCAGACCAGATGTCAGAATAAAAGGCTAGGGGAGACTGGGGACAAATGTACCTCACTCAATTCCTCCAATCACAAACAAACTAAAGTGATGGTGCTTACCCTGATTTAAAACTGATTATGAGGTAGATGTACAATATTTTTCTTCTTCTGTCTAAACTTTTGATTGGTTACATCAATTGTATTTCTCAGTTACTGGTTAAAAATTAACATAACTATAATAATACAGGTGTTGCTAGCTAGCATACAAGATTTTATTTGGCTGCAAGATTAGGGGCAATTGTAACATTGTGCTACAATAAACCTTCCTAAGTCCCACCCCTTTTCACTCTGTGCTCCAATGACAGTTGAGCCACCTTGGGTCCTTAGTCAATGTTCTCTGTACTTTAATAGGCTAGGTGCTCGGCTAGTCTACAATGAAAAGAAACCCAAGCTTTGATTAAAAAATGTAGCTGGGGAACCTGAAAGCAACATATAATAACATCTTAAGTTAGCTAATGTTTGCAAAATGCTAGCTAACTTGATAGCTAGTCTACATCAACCATTAGCTAGCTAGTTACTTAAGTTAAGATGTGACCCTGTATGTCGTTTTTACAGGAAAAGTAGAAAACTTACCGAGACACCAAGTTTGTTCAATTGTTATTGGCGCATAGAACAAAAAAGGGGCGGGACCTCCCAGCCCAATGTAGGCATCTTTTTCTGTTTAACATTTTTTTCTGTTAAAAAAACAAACGTATTTCACCTAATTTAAATATAAAATTACTTTTAATTCAATTTAAATTGACCCATAATCAGCAACAATATAAATGGACTTCTGCTTTAAATGCCTCCAAAGCCTGTCATTTTAAAAGTTTAAACCATACAGGGCCTACAAGGGGAAAAAAATTTGCAGAAACATTATTTAATACTACAGCAGTAATGGGATTACTTTGAGATGTGCTTTTATTTTAAATACAGTGGGATAATATGATTTTTTCAGTGTTACAAATGCTGCCACTGCATTAAAATTTTACACTGACTGAATCTGAAAAGACCAGTTGAGACCATTTTGAATGATTCAAAACAAAGAAACTTATTATATACAAATAAACTTGATATTAATTCAGTTGAACTTGAAAGAACATGTTCAATAAGCTTATGACATTAAGTTGAACCAACAACTTTTTAGTCACGCTGATTTCCTTTCACATTTTCTCAAATCTTCATTAGAGACACACCAAGTTCTCATCATATGTTTTCTTCAAACTATAAAAAAGCAGGTTCTCAGGAGAGATTTGACTCTCACACAATGCATGCTGGGAAGTCTGTTAAAATGCTTATCATGTTTTCTGAGAAACTTACTTTACTTTAATTTAATGAGTTGACTGAACTCTGTCCAGTACTTTCATTCAACTCGTCATTTCAAGCTAAAAGACTTCATTTAGAAGAACTCATGTTTATAAGTTTGGAAAATAAATACTAGAAATTTTAAGTTTAGCTAGAATAAATAAAACTTGTATATCTATGCTAAGTTAATGAGAAAAGATTAGTTGATTTCCACAGTCCTGTATTATCTTTTACAGTCTTGTCTATATTAGTAAAAATATATCAGTTGTATTATTATAAAGGAAAATCTGAAAAAATGTTTCAATTGCCCCCGGTCTCCCCTATTCTCTCAGGAGAGATTATAAAGGAGACACTGTAATGTTATCATCTCCTCCTCTCTGTCCTTTGGCCCAAACAGCAGCATAAGACTTAATTTTCTTTGTACTGCCAGGGAGAAATGAGGCGATAACGTCTCCGTTGTTGTCCACTTTCCCACAATGCACTTCCACGACAAACCCTCGATTACAGTGCGGTGATACCTGAGCGCAGGAGACCTCGGCAGCCGCTTTCTTTTCCCCCCGCTAACAACCAACTGTTATCAGTTAATTCCAGTGAGGGACGCTTGATTTATGTTTCCTTGGATAATAAAGTACAGTATCACTAACATGTGTAAAGTGTTCCCCAAGCGCCACCTCTGTCTCCTTGATTAATGCCGATTTAATTAAGCAGCGCGCTAATTAAGCAATAAATAATGACAAGGTGTGCATTTATGCAAAGATAATAGCAAACCTTGGGTGAAGTGATACCCCGGAGAAGTTGCCCAATCAGATCATTTCTTTGGACAACAATGGACGGAGATTAACTGCATCCAGCGGACATGTTTGACCATTGTTATGCAGTGCATTAAACACGTGTGATAATCATCACAATGTGGATTTGCCCCGAATGTATTTAGAATGATAATTAATAGAGTAATAATCACCTGATATCATGAAACAAAGGGGGAATTGTGTTGCTTTGCATTTCCAGGCTTGATATTTGAAACTTATCTGCAACTTTCCGCGGCACAAAAGCTGCAATCCGACTGTACATCGCAACCTAAATTATAAATCCATCGATATTTCAGAGAGTGAGACGCCACCCTCAACATGGGGACATCCGACAGAGCCATTAATCACATCACACCCCTACTGTCCCAAACTTCACAACCTCAGCCCCACAGCAAAAAATACCAATTTCCTCTTGCTTGGCGTCAGCAGCAGAGGCAGCACTCCTCGCCAACATCGGCCCGCCACTTTTCTGATCATCTGGTCACACGCCTATTTGCTGCAAATATGCTTTCCCCCCCCATGTCAAATGTCTCTGCGTACAGACTCCTGATATGTGTATAAGAAGAGCGTTATTTACACTGATTAATGGTCCCCCGGCTTTGGCAGGGTGTAAGCTGCTCGCGTCTGGACAGCAGTGACAAATAAATCTATCAATCATAAGAGGGATTTTCTAATCCCCGAGCCATCAGACAGAGTTGCAACCTAAACACTTTGTCACGGAGCGAGCGGGCCCCCATTTGCTGTAAACACACACTTAGCGTATAGTTAACACAGCACTTTGAGCGACACAGCAGCCTCCAGAAGTGCTACTGTAGTTAGTAAAGGAGCATTCCCTACTCTGTTAACACCAAGAGGGACAAAACAGTTGAGTAGCTGCAGCATAATGACGCCATTTTTGTCTATTCCATTAAAAAACAGAACATTTGATCAGGAAATACGACTATCTAAGATATTTCACCTCTAAAACTAAATATGTAGCAGCCAGTTGATGGTAGAATACATGGACAGCATCTTGTGACAGAACCAAACCTCATGGGCTGTGGGACCTCACAGTTAAAAAAGGGTAGGGGAGACCTGGCTCAAAAGTACCACTTTTCAGAAAAAAGTCATTTTAGAAGATAAAGTTACAGACCGAAACTACTTTTCATTTGTGATCAACAAGTCACATGTGGGATCTAGCTGCTAATTTAAAAAAACTGGGCATGATATTACACTAAGGAAATGAAAATTTTGAGAAAATTCAAAATTTCAAGGCAATTTACTGCATTAGATTTTCGAGTTTTGAGCCCAACTCAGACTCCTCAGTTTTGAAAAAGACTAATCTTTGTTAAGATAATTTACTTCACTTTACATAAACTTGAATCTTTAAGTTTTAGAAACCCAAAAAAGTATTTAAAAGTGAAAGTGGATGGTTGTTTCCAAGTGAAAACATTAAATTTTAAGACACCAAATCAGGTTCACAGCTCGCTGTTACCAAGTTTTAGAACTTTTTTTTTCTTCTAAAAATCAAAGATTCACGTTTATCTAACGAAGAAAAGTTAATTATCTCAACTAAAGACTATGGGTCAGCAAAACCTTTTTTGTAGTTTATTTCAAAACTTAAGACCGTGAGTTGGGCTCAAAACTAAAACTAAAACCATAAATCTTGAAGCTGCTGACACAAATTGTCATTCACACCTTGTTACTTTCGTTCCAGCTCTCCCCTATTTTTTGTAACCCTGTTCAGCCAAATAACATCTGTCCAAGTATTTTTTTAAACTGAAATTATGAGAATAATTTGAGTGTATAAAAGGAAAAACATATTTCTCTGATCCTCCTGATGAGAGGGGCTCCAACAAGATAAATGTCTTCAGCGGCACTTTACGGCTCTATTAAACCCAAAAGAGGGGAGTTTAGGTACATCGCGCAATCCTAAGTAGAGACATCAATCGGCATCCTGAGTCCTCATGGGTCCATCAGCTCCAGTGTAACAGCATGGCAGTCTACTGCAGAACAAGCCCCTGGTTGCTCTCAACCATCTGTGACTGAAAACAAAGACTGTGATCACATTAAAACGCCATAGAGGGAAGGGAAAATGTATCAAACCGCAGCTCTTTCCATAATCTGCTCACAGGTCTCGGCCATTATACAAACACAGGGCGAATTCAATAAAGCCACAACTGCCATTTAATTAAACATTTGGCAGCCAAAATTCAATTAGGCAATAATAGCTAATTTCCAGAGATGGCTAATATGTTAGACACAGATAGGAAACTCGGGGTTGATATCCTGTGTCAATTCCAATTATTTAGAGCTCTCCTTTTTTAAAGCCGCTTCGGCAGATTATGCAACAACTATTTTCAAAACAGTGTGACCGCGTGCGTCCCTCAGGTGGCACGAGGCGACGTTATTATTTTTTGCTCCTTCCAAGAATGCAAATTAATAGTTGTCATCCATTCAGTCGCGGAGATGGCCACGCCGCCATTCAGTCCCACGTGGAAGTCAAAGTAAGTAATGCTAAGGGAAACCTAATAAGATCTTGCAGGAGGGGGAAAAAAATGATGATTATCTTTAATCACTAACCTGCCTCTAGTGGCGCCACCGCATTATCCAGCACCTTCATTCCTTATAAAAATATCTATCACACACAATACTGGGGCGATGAAAAGAAGCAGTGGCGACGATGGGAGCGGAATGCCAATGGCCTCATTACTTGTCATAGCACATTGTAACTGGAAATTGCTTCTTTCAGGTTTTGTTTGCTCAGGCAATTACAATAAACTCTCGGCTTGACACGTTGTTTGCACAGATGTAGGACATTAATAAACATGAGCTCTAATCTGAATTATTGAACTGCTCGCCATAATTCTGACAATGGATTTGGAGCCCCTGACGGATGGAGGGACAGGAGGAGAGGGGACGGCCGGGATCCCCGGGATATTGCCCCGCCGGCGAGCCTTATCACCTGAGAAATCCTCTAATTGAATGTAGGAGCGCGGCGCGCGGCTCTGCAGGTATTCCAAAACTTGGTTGAGCCTCCGCCGCCTGCCAGACACCACCTACTGCCGCAACACGAGAGATGCATGAGCCTGACATTTGCTTAGAAAACTGATTACACAAGAAACGAAGAAAGAGGGAGGTGAAGTCTCTGAACAGAGACAAGAATTAAGAGGAAGGGCTGTGCTTTTATCTCAGGGGAATTCTGACTGAAATTTCACAATTCTATTATTCACATCTCTTATTCTGTAGATATTAAGTTGCTCCACGGTAGATTTTTGTTTTGAGAGAAAATAAACTTGTCATGCTTCTATTAAAAAGGACAAAAACACAGATTTGTCCTCTTACCTGTAGTGTTGTTTATCAGTCTAGGAGTTATGGAGATCTCAGCTGTAGGGATGTCTGCCTTCTCTCACATTTAAAAAACTCAACAGTAATGTCTTTTTCCAGAAATCATGACCCAGTTACTCAAGATAATCCACAGACCTTGTTGTTTCATGCCGGAACTATTTTGTTTCTACCAAACTACACCCACTAAACAGGGCAAGTAAAACGTCATGTTGGGCAATCAAAGTAAATCTGGCAACTCACTTGTCCGACGCTGACAAGTGGTGAAAAGAATTAAACTATTTTGATAATCAGTTAATCCTTAAAGTAATTTTCTGAGCAAAATG
This sequence comes from Lutjanus argentimaculatus, assembly GCA_034769285.1. NCBI lineage: Eukaryota > Metazoa > Chordata > Actinopteri > Lutjaniformes > Lutjanidae > Lutjanus > Lutjanus argentimaculatus. The sequence goes on from JAWZSL010000020.1 coordinate 9,463,717, forward strand.
GCTGAAAACGCTGTTTTCAGCTGTTCCCACTTTTCTTCACTTATTATCATATTAAACTGAATATCAGACAGACATTTAAAGACATCACTTTGGACTTTAAAAAACTGTGATGGACATGTCACATTTTCTGACATTTTACAAATGTTGCAGCCCTAGATTAAACATGAAAATTAACTTTTGGTGTTGTGTGGTAACCACAGACAGATTTAACGTTCTTCTTCTTCTCACCTTTTTTTAATCCTTGAATAAACGTCAAGTCAAACGAGTGCATTTTCATCCATGGTGGAGCTCTGAGGATGAATTGAGGAGTTTTATGGTACAAGATACTTTTGTATCTCTTGGCAGACGGCAGCAGGGTGAACAGTGGCTGGGGTGAGTATTCTCTTTTCGTATCCTCCCAAGTCCTCACTTTTTCTGCACTGCTGGGGTATCTTCACTTTTTCAGCAGTCTGTACACCATGCTGAGCCATTTGTTTACACGAGTTGGTTACCATCTTCCTGAATCATTTCCGTAGATGTGCATTAAGAGAACTGAATAGTTCAAGTTAGTGGGGAGGCTGTTATACTCTCATGAATAAAGCATTTTGATGGCATTTTAACTTATGAATTTTTAGAGAGAAATAATTTTAAGAAGTACAAAAAAACCCCCAAAAACATACATTTATAAGGAATTTTACGGGGCCCTTCTTAGCAGCTTGGGACCTTAGGCAATTACTGACTTTTGCCCAACAGTAATTCACCCCTGATGCTAACATTACGGCTCAGGAAAGGTGCCTCTCACAACCATGAGCCTCTCACCCATGAATAGATGCACACTTCCTTCTCTGTATTGATACAGTTGATGGGCGTAGTTTGGTAGAAAGAAAATAGTTCCTGAATAAAACTGCTCAGTTTTTCAATTTTTTGAGTAACATCTAGTTCCATTGACAACTCACACCAACATAATACACATGGATGAATAGAACTACAGGTAAGACTAAAAATGTGTATTTTTGATTTTGGGGTGAACTAAGTCAAGACATTATTTTAGCAAAGCAGTGAAGCATTTGTTATCCAAAAAAGAAAAATGACATTTCTTAATCACACTGGAGTTGCTTTCAGGGTTTAAATACACCAAAAAATGAGCATTTAGAAATTTTGCACAACAAATCCTCGAGACAATGTCAATCCTGTCCGTCTCTCAGCTGCTGTACATATTGCACTTGAACAGATGTACAGACAAAGTCTGGGCTTCATTCCGCCAAAAACTGCTTGTCCTTTACTTTCCTTCAAAGTTTCCCCCAAAAACGCAGGGGAGCCAGCTTCCCAGGCAGACGTGTAGTGGGAATATCTACAAGAAGAATGCAGGAATAGCATTTTTTCTTTTTTTTTTTTTGTCCTTCCACTCTTTTTTTTTCGGAGGAATCTTAAGATGTTCAAAAGGCATAGCAGAGGGAGGGCCTGGCTATTCTAGAGAATCAAAAAGACTATGCGGACTTTGATCACCTGCATCTCATTCAATGCAAAATTACTGCGCTGGGGTCCTTGGCTTCTCGACATGTGAGCAAGATGGAAGCTTATTATACTGTACACAGAGGCAGACAGTGAAATGAAAGAGGTCTTTTGTCAGTTCTTTGATTACAGTAAGGCATTGTGACTGTTAAGCAGACTACCAGCAATTACGAGAGCCTGAGCGAGCGCCGGCGGAGAGTTTAGGAGGGAGAAGGATGTAGACAGACAAAGAGATGGCGGAGGAAGAGAAAGGTGGGGGAAAGAAAAAAAAATGACAGAATGAACTGACTGATCTTGAACATCCCAGCCCCTTTTGCAAATACGAGTGTAATCAACGGTAAATGATGATACAAGCGTGTACGGGTCATGAGAAGTGATGAAAACGTCAATGAAAATAGCTTCAGAAACACTCATGTGCTGGATTGTTTTGCCCGTGCGGATAATACAGGCGTCTGAAGGCGCAGCTCGGATGTTTGCAGTGGGTAAACTTGGCTGTTTTGTACCCTTTGATTCCATACAACAGGCAGTATTAGATGAGAAGTATGAGGCCTTGCATTTCCATGTTGAGCCCTCCCATCCTCCCTCTTTGCAATAAATATTGACAAAGAACGTGAGCCATCGCCCCGTCACAGGTTGTTAAAAGCAAAGTTTATTGTGCGTTCGCCGCCTGTGTGTGCGGGCATGTGTGTATTTGCATGCGCATTAGCATATCACTGTTTACTCCAGAAGTTACTGTGAAGCGCCCGTTTCTCCTTGGGGAGAGCTGCTTGGCAAACACCTCGGAGTAAACAAGACAACCAGTGACAATATGCTAATGGAGCGATTCATTATTCCCCTCCAACAAGCTCCGCCTTGCCAAAGACACCTCAGATCTCCAACATCTCCATCACATCTCGCATTTAGGATCCGCACGCAACAGCGCTGCTCCACCCCTCCCGCCGCTGCCTGATTAATATTCTCATCAAGCGCTCCACTTTTCCTCTGAGCGGCCCATCAGTCATGTGGCTCAACAATGTTTCACTTCTGACAGTATCAATCTTCCAAGACTGCACAGAGGTGATGTTCTTTAAAGTGGCGCAAGATAAAGTTGTTCACCTTTAAATCTTTGCAGAGATGGATGCTCGGGTTGTCAGAGGTGCCCTCAAAAATACAGACGGTGCTGGAAATCACTGAAAACACTTATTAAATGTAAATGTTCTCTGTTACAGTGAGAAAAAAATACTAATAAAAATGTGATGAAAAGGGTTTTCATCCAAGTATTCTTTCCAGGTTGCCTGGTGGAGATCTGCACTATTTTATATATACTGGAGGGGATGATGCGATCGCTTGCGTGTGTTTGTGAGCTTGTCCGCCATTAATCTCAAATACTACCGGACCAAATCAGCCTAATTTTTTCGTGCACATTCATGACTTTCTGCTGAGGGACCTCTGTGATTCAGAATTCTTGAGAAACCTTTTCAAACCTTTTTTTTATGGCTGCAAACTGGCGACAGCCGTGGCCGGAGGCGTTTATGTTTTCTTGTCAACACCTTGAGGGAATTTCTTCAAACTTGGTACAAATGTTCACTTGGACTCAGCAATGAACTGACTAGATTTTGGCGATCAAAGGTCAAACACATTTTTGACAATGACTCAAGAATCCATACGCAAATTATGACAAAATTACACACAAATATCTAATAGGGTAAAATGATGAGGTGATGACATTTTATATCCAAAAGGTTCTATATCGAGAAAGTAATTCTACTTTTTGACTGCTCTGTTTTATAAGACCACTGACAGCTGACTTCTAACTCTTCTTAACCAGCCGCAAGTGATCAGTTGCTTCAGTCTGAAATCTTGTTTCAGCATCGGGACAACATACGCGGGGGTCATGATAATGTTGGCAGAATTTCTCAAATCTCTGTTGGTTGCATCTGGCAGTTGTGGTGACATTGCAGTAGGTGCTTCACCGTCTGTTGCCTGGTGAGGATATACATCCTACTGAGAGACCTCTTATAGTGTCTGACTGAGTGATTGTTTTTATATCGGCTCAGCCAGGTTAGTATATAGGCTGCCATGGAATGCTATCACAGAACTTAATTTTGGTTGTTTAGAGCGGTGGTTCTCAAACAGGGGTTTGTGGATCCCCAGGGATCCATGGCACTCTGTCATGGGGTCCTGAAAAGTTTCCATGTTCATTCATTCATGTTATTATGATGTAAAAAAAAATGTTTGTTTACAAAAGGGTTCATTATAGACTGTATTTATTTTATGATTAGACTTTCAGCAATTATAACTTACTTAAACAAACTTATTTTCGCATACAATTTTGAATGCACATCATCCCAGACTAGAACTATTTTTGGTATTTTTATGTTTCTTATTAAGTCCTATTTTTTATATTTGATTGTACTTTATTTTAAATAATCAGAATCTGCATTTTATTTTATGTATACGCATCAAGATTGGAACATACTTTTGATACGAGTACTCTGTGTTGACATGGTGCAAATATTTTAATACGTGTTTAATACATTTCTCTTGTGTTGTGCTTTCAATAGAAGTTTAAAGAAAATAGGCCACATCGAATTTTTCCAAGGGATGTGGGTCACTGGTATATTTTTCTATCCAGTTATGGGTCCTTGGCTGAGAAAAAACTTGAGAACCTCTGGTTTAGAGTACAATAACATATGATTTAATGTGAAGAAGAATGAAAATAGCCATTTTGTATGTAGAAATGTAAATTACCATCGCTGTAAGTTGCTGGAATATATCAAAATGCACCTTAAAAATGCCTGCAAAGTGCTTGAATCTGACTCTGGAGAAGCTGTAGGGAAAGAAAGCTGTTCAATCGCAGTGTTCAAGAGCACAGTCTGCTGCTCCATGATGAAGATGTTTCACCACGATCCACACTGTACCAGTCAATAACCAGCCGGATGAGCCAATGAGAGGGCAGGATTGCAATAAGGTTCCTTCTTAATTCAATCGGACAATGGATTGGATTTATTAACTCCACAAATATTTACTTTGTAGCCAGTGGCCTAAACTCATTACTCTCCTATGGATTTCTCCTCCTACACATTCACTGTTGTGAGTTCATAACGGCGTTGCTTTGCATTGTTCTGAATCATTTCCACAAGCTACTGAGCACCAGAAGAAGACCCCTTAATGATGCAGAGAGGGAAAGAAGATCTTGATCTATCATAGAAGCACCACCAGCTCGTATTGATTCACCAACAGGGAAATATAGACTGACTGTAAACGTGTAAACATGGATGTGTGACTAAGCTTACTGCTGAGCACTATTTGTACATCCAAATTACCCACAAAATGTCAATATATATCCCAGCGTCAAAGTTAGATTTCTGTCTTTTTGTACATGTTGCTGCACGGTTTACCACATGCACTTTCTAGCTATGACTGAGCACAAATTTAAAGTAGCATTCACCGAAATATTAATCAATATTCCCTTTTAAGAGCCTCATTTTGTATTAATTTAAACCTGCAGCCTTGTTGCTCAGTTCTGCTGTTTACTCTTGTGGGAGCAGTCGTGAGCTCACGAGCGCGTCTGAGCTTCTTTAAATGCATCGTTTCATCAATGAAGTTCTGCAAATTGCATTATTTCGACACAAAAACAACTCCTGCTCGACACCTGTGAAGTCTGACAGCCAAGTGTGGGTTCTTGTCGGCGCCACGGCAAGAAGCAACACAATCCAGAACGTGTGTTGTGATTCTGGAAATGTGTATCTGTGATGCAAAGGTGAATAAATCCATAAATTATTATTTTGATTGCAGGAAACAGAAAGAAAAATAGTTTTGGCTTGTTTTTGAGTCGTCTCAAGTTTGACATAAAGGGATAGTTCGGATTTTTTGGAGTAAATGGTGATCAGCACGTCCTCAGAATATGACAGTGAACCAAGCACAAATGCTAGTGGCTACTGAACAAGTGTCCTGTTAGCACAAAATGGTGCAAAAGAGTAAGGTGGTGCCTGAAGAGCTCAATGTTTTCTGAAGTGGTGCACAGTCTGAGAAATACTGGTGTAAGGATTGTATTTGGGATTGAAACACTGTCAAAAATAAGCAAAATTTAAAAAGGAAATGAGAAATTTTGAATTTAAAGAAAAACACTACATCAAATAAATGCTGACAAAGGAACATAACTCAGATAAGGTGGTCTAGGAGCAGTAGTTTCTTTCCTTTAGCTTCCCTCATTTTCCTAAACCACTCCTGTTTCCTTACCCCCTACCCTTCTCTCACTCAACACAACATATACAATATTGTTCTTTCTCTGCTTTATATTTATTTGTTCTTTATTATATTTTCACAGTATTATTTTGTACATTCTCATTTTATTCTATTACTCTATACGTTACCTTATTATTATTATTATTGATCTGTCTTTTATTACTTCAGATATTTATTGTAATGGAGCTTCCAGCAAAAGTTTTTTCACACATTTGTACCTGTACAACCGCTGTGACAAGAAACATCTTCATTTACTCACTAAATAAAATGAAACACTGCGTGAGTGTAGGTTACAACTCGTGTGTGACTTTGGTGAATCTGATCTAACCTTTAAAAAAAAAAAATCACACAATAAGGCAAAGCAGACCAGCAGCTTCTGTGTTCTCTGAGGTAAAATTTAAGATTTTTTCAGTGGAGTTTGGTTGGTTTGGAGATATTAGGCTTATATTAAGGCAGAAAAAGCTGTCTGACTGCAAGGTAAAGAAAATATCCAAAATACAGCACATACTTGAACAGATACTGATTTTTTAGGTGGCTAAATTACATTTTGATGCTGATCCTGTCTTCAGCAGTCCAGTGCTTAGCTTCCTACACCCGTACTCCTGCTGCTTCTGCAAACGGGAGGCTCGCTGACCATCGACTGTGGATAATAAGTTACTCCAACCCACTTGGAAAATTCAAACTATCTCTTTAAGGTATAATTTTACTTTGTTTTTAAGATTTTTAAACTCTTGAGCAGCATGACTTGTTATTTTTTTTCCTATCAGCAGTTCTGTCAGAGTGTTGAGAAACCAAGCTGTTTGACTCAAAGTCGTAATTAACCAGGACCAGAGGGAAAAAAGAAAAATCAGGTGATGTTCACCATATTGCAAAGAAGATTTCTAAGCATCTCCAGCTCCTGAGACACAACTCATAATTCATCAGCGCACCGGGGTAATTTATTTCCCTTGGTTTTAATATGTTACAGACGAGTGCCCGTGTGTCTTTCCGCCGTCGGAGCTTTACAACACAGAGGCCGGGCGTGTAGCGGGGCTGCCGTCCGCCGCTGCCGCCGCGCGCCACACATACAGCCAATACCTGTGGTGCCTTTCATGGTTCAGGGCCCTCTAATTTCAATGGGAAGTTGCACATATTTCATGGATACATCCCTGCTAGAGAGGGGAGGACGAGGAGGGAGGGGGGAGAGCATAGGGGGGTGGTCTCACGCAGGAGGAGGCTGATGATGGACTGTACCGCTTCCTCCTGTGCATCGCAGGGCATCCACTTTACAACAGAAGGTTCTGGATCATTTGGTCCGGCCGCTGGCTGCTCTAAAGGTTTGAAGCCACCTGACCAAGACTGTTTGAGCGTTGGAAATTCATGCTGTTCGAAATGTGGACGACACAGGGTTACCGTCTCCCACCGGAAAACTCACAACTTATTACCATCTAGAGAAAACATCAGCTGAGTCTTAAAATCTTGTTTTCTCAATATATCTGCCACTGCTGGAGCTAATCTCACTTTCACTGCACTTGACCATCCTGCAAACAGCAACTGTCCAATCGTAGTTGAGCAACTGTAACTAGGGCACCACAGGCCTGTCAAGCTTTACATTGCTTTGCAGTCTTGCAAAAATGTTTAAAACACAAGAACAAACATATGGGGAATGGGTTAACTTGGTTTTTATGTGCTGTGACACAAGCTGTGAACATTAGCGTGTCCGGCAAAATAACGCTCGCTTACAAGCTGCAGTACACCAACGCTTTTCTCATGTTAACGTATTTCTGGTGTCTATCATATACATATTTGTGTTGTATTTCACCGTCTTCCCAGTGTTTGCTGAGATGTTAGCTAGCTTTGGCAGCATTCTTTTAGCATTAGCGTTATATAATGTACGCAGCTGTTAAGTAACTTTACAAATTTAATACAGTTTTACAGGTTTTTGTTTGAAAATGTGTTAGATGGAAACAAAAAGTCAGCAGGAGATGGACTTCTCAGCCGAAGCATTAGCATTAGTTTGCTAGCTACACTTCTGAAATCTGCTAGCGAGATTTGTCATTTTAGGCGGTAAAATACACGGTCATCAGGTAGGAATGAGAATCTGTTTTTGTTTACTTCTCTGTTGAATCAAAGACCTGGTGTTTCAACAACTACTCCCAATTTTGATGTTTGGGTTAGCTTGACAGGCGTAGCAACAGTAACTACGAGCTCAAAGAGCACAAAAAGCATTTTTTTCACCATTAATATATCTTAGCCACTTAAAAAAAAATCACTTTAAGTGGATGCTATATTTAAAAATTTTTCACCACTTTACTTTGCTTTACTTTTTTTAAGGTGGCTAAAATCACACTCTTGACCCTGTCCACCACAGTCCTACACCAGGACTGCTTCTCAAAACTGAGGGCATGTCGACCGCCATCTACTGAAGGTAACACACTGACTATGGATAAATGCTTCATACATCGCCGCTTCAAAAACTTCAAACTATCCCTTTAATGCCACACAGCACTGTTTGATAGGTTTGACAGCAGTGCAAGCAACACATTTAATCAATCAGGAGTGGCTGAAAATGAAAACAGAACCACAAACCGACTGTGCGGCTTCATCTGAAATGTGCCTCTTCCAAGGCCTCATGTTGCATTGATGACCTGTGCATCCAGAACACACACAGACACACAACTCAGACCAAACCGCTCGAAAAAAAAAAAAACCAGGACGCTCAAGCACATTTAATCCGAGTGTGATCCGACTGTTAGATGCAAGCATGCCAGCTGATTAAAGAAATGTAAAATCTTACCTTTAAGTAGATTTTACAAAAACCGTCTTCTATTAAAGTTATTTCCAACAATATTGTTGCTGTTGGAAGCCTTCAGTTTTCAGCTGGTGGAGATGTTCCAATCAGCAGCTAATGCACAGCAGGTGTGCCAGCTGATTGCTCACTAACATCAGTTAGGATAATGATGTCACAGGCCCAGAACAACATATAAATAACATTCACAAAATTAGGTAAACAACCAGGGTTCTGCAGAAGAACTTCATGTTTACAGCACATCTGAGGGGAAAATGCTTCCTCACTCATATGGGAAAGAAACAGGAATTTCCCACTGCTGCCAACAATAAAGTCTTACATGTCTCATACTGTGATTCACTCATGAAATGGGGAACTTTTTTCTGCTATAACAACCATAGGAATTAAGTTACATCAAGTAAAAATGATGCATGTTAGGTGTGCATTTTGTAAGAACAGTGTATGGCAAATTATGTTTTCCATACATGTTCCATATGGCCACACATACCTTGTTAGGTATTTATATCTTATATTACACATATCTACCAACAATACTGTATGTAGAGTGACTGTGACACATCAGACTCTACTTAAATGTTCCCAATTTATTTAAGTTTCATATTACACAAATTTACAAAGTATAATCTGGTTTGACTGTCATATGTGTTTAGAGCTGCAACAAATGATCGATTATTTATTGATTATTAAATTAATCAGTTTGAGTAATTTTTTTAAGAACAAAAGTCAAAATTCTCTAATTTCACCTTAAACGTGTCACCATTTTCTGACATTATTACAAACAACTGTTCATCAATTAATTGTGAAAATAATCATGTTAATGTTTAATTGATTTACAAATTTCAGATAAAACATATGAATGTTTGGTAAAAAACTAATCAATTTCAATTTTTAAAGGGCATTATTGGCACGACATCTGGCATATGTGTCAAAGCGAAATTTAGAATATTAAAGACAAGAAATTAACAATAATGATGTAAACAGCAATAGATTATAAAATAGGCCTACAATAGACAATGACAATAAACAGTATAAGTAATATGAATCAAGTTATTCTTTAATTCAGTCAAATCAAGTCACTGATTTAGTCAGAGTCACAGTGGGATTACAACAATAAGAATGAGGCTGAATAAAGAAATGTTAGTACTGTGGTATAGTATCATTTAGAATATAATACTATATGCCATATAATGGCTGTCTCATCCACACAGGGATATCCATAAAGGGACTAGACAACAACCAGTCTAATGACAACTTAGAAAAAATTTTGTAAAGATTTGATTTGATATCGATATTGATTCGGTTCGGGATACAGGGGATATCGGGTAAATTGTACAGGGAACCCTCTAACCTGTTGCATTATTCAAAATATTCATGTTTACATTAAGAACTGACCCCAGAGCAGTGTTAATAACATAACAGAGTTTCCCCTTTCAAAGTTTTGTCACGCAAAATAACTGCAGGCTGCACCGCACATCCACAGGAGAGAAGACAAACTACATTAAAAGATCAATTCTGGGATTTTATGAATCTGTTACAACATGCAAAGGAAAATTTATTCAAGATAAATCTTTTTTTTTTTTTTAAACCATACAATATATATTAGTAAATGTCTGTCTATACATCTGAAAGTGTTTTTTTTTTCTTTTGTTGTGACATATTTGGCAGCCAGCCTGCACATTCTTTCTTTGCCCTCAGGATTATGGGTAATTTCTGTGAGTAATTTTTCTAATTTTGAAAAGAATTCCTCCCTCATGTTTCTGTAATTTTCACATTGTGTTAAAAAGTGTAATTCTGTCCCTGATCTTCTCAGCCAGTCGTCTGTGTGTGTGTGTGTCTGCCCTTCTCTACTGACCAGCTCTGCATCATCTTGAAGCTTGAAACAGCAAACATTCTTCTTCCATCAGTCGTTTTTTTCCCCCTTTTTTTAAATAAAAAACAGCTTTTTAAACCCTCAGTGCTAAACTCGGTGACTTGTTAAGGATTTTTTGCAGCACTGAATCAGGCCACCTGACTGAAAATGAATGCTCTCTGTGAGGCGCATCCATTAAACGGCATATTTTACGCATGTGATGTTATCAGTTTCACTGTATCATCCCCCAGGTGTGTTGGAGGAGGGACCTCGAGTGTTATCCCAGCTGTTCGGATTGCCTCTCCTCAGGGCTACAATAATGTGCTAGATTCTAATCAATACTCCACGCCTGGAGAAGAATAGATCACGGAGCTACAGCTGGACTCCACCTCACTGTCCGTCCCCCTGCTAGTTATGAATCAGCATCCTCTTCCTCAAGAGGGCCGAAAGAACAATGCATACATACACATATACACACAGAGTTAGAGAGAAGCTGAACCTTGACCCCTGACATTTGGCCCCTGACCCGTCTGTCTGATGGCCTATCGATTACGTCTGGCCTCGCCTGGGTAATTGTTGCCTCGTAATTACTTCACATGTTGTGTTTTGGAGCCGCAAAACGGCAATTTCAGCCGTCCGAATATTGCAACGAGAGCACTCGAGACCACGGACATAAGTCTCGCCTCATTTCAGCAAATTACACCACGCACCAGACGGACAATTGCAGGGACTTCTTGTAGCTCGGATGAAAAATAATTGCTTTCCTCAAAAAAAAAAAAAAAAAAAAAGTCAGATTGGAGGGAGAAGCTGAAATAAAGATGGCAAAAAGTAATCAGGCGTCTTTCTGGCGTCTCTAAAGGACTCCTTTAGAGGGATTTGAGGCATGTCATATGGTGCACTGAGAGGCTGCCTCCTACTGTCCAATTTCCTGGCCTCATTGCCTGGGTAACCATGAGGAAATGAGGAGCCGACCTCGCTCTGTTTTGGTGGGAGTCGTCGGTGGCGGCTCAGTGGAGTGGGCTCTGTTTTGGCAGGAAATGGATTTGAGTGTCTTTTGGATAAATGTGTGATAAGGTCTCGCCCCCATTTCAGAGCTGGTATGACATGAACAGCACTTTTAATGTTCATCAAATGTCGACGTGAAAATGAGGAGAACATCCAAAAACAGCAAGGGTGGGAAGTAACTAAGTTACTGTTCTTAAGTAGAGTTTTCAAGTATCTGTATTTTACTTGAGTATTTATTTTTCTGACAATTTTTACTTTTATTTCCCACATTTTAACACAAATATCTGTACTTTCTGCTCCCAACACAGGCTCATTACTTAAGTTTTAATGCAGTTGAGGGGAATTACTAATTCTTTAAATTTTGCATTATTCAGCACCGCCTTCCCAACATCAAGACTGATTTCCACCTAAATGGAAGGACAATAACACAGAAAAGACGATTCCTTGGTGTATCCATCAGTGCATACCACACGCAAGAGAGTAAAAGTGACATAACAAGATGAAAAAGACATAATAAAACTTAAAAAAAAAACATAAAAGATGTAACAAGATGAACAAGATAAAACTACAGGATGAAAAAGATGTAAAAGACCTAACAAGACAAACTCAACAACTTAAAAGATGTAACAAGACGAAAAACACAAAAGACTAACAAGACAAAAAAAGACATGACAAGATGAACAAGATTTAAAAAAAAAAGACTTTACAAGATGAAAAAGACGTAAAAGACCAAACAAGACAAACCACATAAAAGATGTAACAAGATGAAAAACTACATAAAAGACAAGAAGGTGAAAAATACATAAGACAAAAACTAAACAACTTAAAAGATGTCACAAGACAAACAAGACATTGCAAGATGAAAAAGACGTAAAACACGCAACAAGACAGAAGAAGACGTAAACCATGTAAAAGACGTAACAAGAAAAAGAATCTGAAAGATGAACAAAACAAAACAAGATGTGACAATAAAAATATTGATAGAACAAGATGAAATACCAAGAAAAAAAAAAGATGAAAAAACAGAATCCAATCATGAAAAAAGTGAGGTTCAGCTTTCAACAAAAAGAAGCAGAGGAAATGTCCATTCAGGGAGAAAAATTGAGTTACTTTTCCAGAGCCATGTCCTTCAGAACTTAAATACTTGAGTAAAGAGCCGTACATTCTACTTCTTAGCTTTTAACCAACACCAAGTATCCGTACTTGTACTTGAGTTAAAAAGTGTGTGTGTACTTTCGCCAGGTGTGACAAACCGCGCCATAAAACAAAAGCTCTGTCCGTTCCCCTTCACTGCCTTTACAAACACGACCCGATGTCACTCGACCTGTTGCATTAAAAATGAAAGCGCGGATCTTTGTTGTCTGTCACTGACACATCCATGAAAGATCTCAAAATCGCCGCGGCAAATTGAGTTTGTTGTGTATACAAGTACCTGCCAGATTTAATATTGAATGGATGATCCAAAATGGATTTTTGATCCCGGGAAAATGAGGGGAGATGTCTGTAACAACAAAATAAAAAAAATAAAAAAAACTGGGAAGGAGAGAAAAAAAAAAATCCATAACCCTCTCAAGCTAAAATCCTGCTCCCGGGTGCAGAATATATTATTCTCTCCCCTTGCTCTGTCTTTTTTCCCTCTTACGAGTTGTTTTCATGTAAAGAAAAACCTATAGGCTTGACCTCTGCGTCAGTTTGCCGTCGGCGATCCACAGATTGCAAGTTTTCAATGCTTGATCCTCAGGGAGGGATCCAAGTCAAACCCTATAAATATTTCAAGACTATTTCTTGCTCCCTAGACCCCTTACTAACACACTTGCCTCTGCTGGCAAGCAAACCCTGCCTGTTTACACTCGCCACTTGCTTGTCATTGCTTTAGATTCAGCCTTGTGCAGTGGCTTAATGAGAGAGGCAGATACCACCAAATTGCATGTTTAAATGTTTTGCCAACAATCAGACCCTCTCACTCAAAGGATTCATGGATGCCGATCAATATTTCTCGAGTCTAAAGGGTTTCTCGCTGAGGAGCAAAAAAAAAAAAAAAACACATAAGCTTGAGCTTAAAACTGATTCCATGCTTTTCTGCCCCTCATGTGTGAACGACAGATTCACATGTCGAGAGAAGAATCTCGTAAAAAAAAAAAAAATTAAATGTTGAAGTGTTGAGAGTCTTTAGAGATACATCTCGACATCTGGTCGCCATCTGAGGGAACCTGGAGCGAGGCCAAGCATACTCCAAAAAATGAAAATGACTTCATTATGAGGGAATTATCACTGCATACTGACTGGATGGTTGGAACAATCTCACAAGCTGAGGGAGCCATTATAAATCACAACTGTAGAAAACTTTATTTTTATGTAATCGATGAATACATTAAGCTGAAACTTGAACACAAAAGCATGTGACGAACCCCTGCCTGGTAGGCGGTGGCCTCATGTCCACCTTCAGTTCAGCTAACGCAGCAGGTTCATATTAAAAGACAAATCTGTGATAGAGCTGCAACAATCAATCAACATTAATCACTTATTAAATTTTGATAATTAATTAATTGGTTTGAGTAATTTTGAGTGGAATGAATGAATACTTAGTAAACCAAATCTCTGGGCTGATATTTGCAAGATATTCGAGGAAGTTATCCTGGGCTTTGGACGACACTGATCAACAGTTTCCACCACTTTCTGACTGTTTAAAAACCAAACAACTCATCAATTAATTGAGAAAATAATCGATGATGATATGTCATCAGTGATTAAGTTGAAATACTCGCTTCTGTGACAACAACACTACAGCTGCAATGTCTGGGCCATAACTTTTGTCAAAGTTTGCTTGTTTGACATTAATTATAGTCCAAATTAATGCAGAATATTTTCCAAATAAGTGTCTATTTATGAGACTAATAATCTTTAAGAAAGAGTAGATGTTTATTAGTTAAATGGAGCAAATTGTTAATGGAGTTTGGCAGGCAGTAAGACACTGAACGCCAACTCCAGAGTGAGTATTTTCAGAGCAGTGGGCTTTTGTTTTCAGGATAACAGGCTGAACTTTACATTGACAGACAAGTGACAGTTACAAACAGCTGATCAACTTACAGTGCAGGACTCATCCTCACTTATTAGGGGGGGGGCTGGGGCAAACTACTCGCTTCAACCATGACATGGAGCGGGTTAAGACATGTTCATTAGGAAAAAACTGAAACGATTTGACGTTCGTTTGCTTGCTCGTTCGCATCACGCCGCAGATGACCATACATACCTGTAAAAGGTGCTGTTGGGAACGAAAAGGAGCGTGTGTCAGGTGACCAAAGCCGCAGACTGCAGGGCTGATGCAGGGTTGGTCTCTGCCTCCTGTTGATCATTCAACACAGTGTGAGAAACAAACTACACTTTAAGGATGTACTGATACATAGATTCAGTGTTCAACGATCCAATATGACTGATGCAAAATGAAATATTGCCATCTTACTGATCGCATGCCCCTGAATTGATTCAAATCAAAATGTACTGTGGCAGACGCTGTGATTTTGTTGTATCATAATGAAACTTGTCATTTACACCCCCACTAAGCATGCGCAAATCTATGAAAATGTTGCCCGGATAGTCTGTGTAATCTTGAGACACATTATGAATAATGAAAAATAAACAAAATCAATTCATAAAATTTAAATGAATATAAAGAAATGATCAATAGATACAGCTATCACGTTATCTAAACATTTCTTTTTAGCTCTGGTGAGGCACTGCCGACCCTGACTGCACATCACTGCAATGAACAACTTAGTAACGCAGTCCAAATAGTGAGTTGTAGCCATACACTGTACATTAAATACACAGAAACTCTATTTAGTATAAGGTCTATGGTTGAAGTGAGTTGTTTCCCCCTGTTGCCTCCTCCTTAGACTGAAGGAAGCTCAGGCAGGCTGCAGGAACGCTGCAGGAGTGCAAGACAAGCGCAACATCATTGACAATAACGAGTCCTACACTGTAAGTTGATTAGCTGTCAACTGTCTGTCAATGTAAAGTTAAGTCCATTATCCCAAAAATAAAAGCCCACTGCTCTGAAAATACACACTCTGGAGTCTGAGTTCAATGTCTGCTTGTCTCACTGCCTACCAAACTCCATTAACATATTGCTCGATTTAACCGTTATAAACATATACTCCTTCTAAAAGATTATTAATGATTTCTTATGACTCATAAACAGACACTTAGTCATTCGCAAACATTCGGCATTAATTTGAACTCGAATTAATGTGAAATGGGCGAACAGTAACACAAGCTGCAGGCCGGAAAAAGACATCTCAGACGAGGACAACACTGTAGCAATGTATTTCAACTTAGCTTGTCTCCCTAATCTCTGTGGACGTATCATGGACATTTTCTGCTTTATTAGAGTAAATATATTACAGATTTCTCCTTTAAGTTAGTGTAACTGTCAGAGTCATTTTCTCTGACTGTGTACGGAGCAAGAAATCACTGCACAGTCCAAATCAGGCTAAAATAAAGGCAAAAACACACATTTCATTTTGCACCTATCTACCTACAGCACTCCTCGTCCCCGGCTTATAATATAAAGTGACATTATTTGTTCACATAAAAACGAGTGCTATTCAAAATATGGTATTTTTATCAAGGCTCTTAAACTCTTTGAAGTGATGAAAAAAAATTGCTCTTAGAGGGAAAAAATACAACAGTGTGTGGCTTAACAGTTTTAATTGTTGCTTTAAACAAAGGGATAGAGGCGGTATAAGAGGATCAGTGTGACAAACAGTCCCAGCGGTCCCTCTATCATACACAATACTCGAACGGTAACAAAGGCGAGAACAAAACAGCGTTGGAAAACTTCCAGGAATCCATTTTAACATCAGCTCCGGGTGAATCAAACACTTAAGAGTAGGACACATCAGGTCCTCGTGAAAGCAACGACAGCGCCGATCGAGGGCTGCATCCATACCATGCAACCCTTGCTGCGATTAAACAACGTACAGCAGAAATGGATTTAAATTTGGCTTCTTTTTTTTTATATAATATTGTTCCCAAGCTGCCACAAATCCAAGTTTAAAAGGATGATGGATAACAAGCTACCCCTTAGAGCAGCTCACTAATTGTCAAGCTCATTATTTTGTTGTTGCTGGGTGAAAACCTCCAACGTCCAGTTCTGTTGATTTGTTGATGTCCCTGAAAACCTGGCTTCAAATCTCTGCAAAGCACTTCTCTGCAACATCAAATATTCATGACTAAATATGAATCAATCAAAGAAAAAAAAAAGCAACAACAACATTTTGAAGTATTATTTATTGAGAGTTAAACACTCAAAAACTGACCAAACAACTCCCCAACTGTCACCAAACTGTATGGTTCTCTACTGGTTATTCAGACACACACACACATTAAAGCAGTGGTTGTCTGTTTCTTCATGATTTCGTCCTATTAGATATTTGTGTGAAATTTTGGCCAAATTTGAGTATTAATTTGTACTGCAAAAACATGTTTTGAGAGGTCACAGTGACCTTTGACCCCCCAGAATCTAATCAGTTCATCCCAGAGTCCAAGTGGATGTTTGTGCCCCAGATGTAATGAAATTCCCTTCAGGTGTTCCTCAGATATGACGTTCGTGAAAATGGTCCGGATGAGATGTTATATTGACCTTGAACTTTGACCACCAAATTTGACTGGGTTCTTCCTTGAGTTCAAGTGGATGCTTGTACCAAGTTTGAAGAAGTTCCTTCTGGGTGTTCCTGAGGTATCATGTTCATGAGAATGGGACGGATGTGAGGTCACTGTAACCTTGAACTTCAGTTCATCCCTGAGTCCAAGTCGATATTTGTGCCAAGTTTGAAGAAATTCCTTCAAGGTATTACTGAGATACCGTGTTCTCAAGAACGGGACAGATGCAATGTCACAGTGACCTTAGACCACAAAAATTTAATCAGTTCTTCCTTGAGTCTAAGTGCTCAGTTGTACCAAGTCTGAAGAACTTCCCTCCAGGCATTCCTGAGAATAAGGTCACAGTGACCTTGATCTTTGACCTTTGACCACCAAGATCAGTTCATCCTTGAGTCCAAGTGGACGCTTGTACCAAGTTTGAAGAAATTCAGTGAAAGCATTCATAAGATATCAAGAACAGGACGAACAGAGGGACGTACAGACGGACAACCCGAAAACGTAATGCCTCCGGCCACAACTGTCGCTGGCGTTAAGGCATAAAAATGACATTTTTTCATATTTATAATGATCAAAGGGCGGATTGAGGTTGTATAAGGGTCGGACTTGACGCAGGTCTGCCTGGTATAGAGCATCTCTGTAGCAACAAAAGAGGTTCATCTATGATTACAAGCCAAAGAACCACCCTGTTTCAACCATTTTAGTGAGAAACGTGCAGAGAAAAAAAGAGTAAGGACCCAACAATGATCTAAATTTGGCAGAAAATTGTGTTTTTATTTTGACCCGTTATTCATTTTAAGAAGCTAATTAGTGAAATAAGTTTACAGGGTTTTTTAAACTGAATGAATCCACATTTTATCGGTTAAGAAGGTTGTAGCTGGGCTTTGAAAGAAGCAAACAAGAGGCGGGCAGATAAATCCCATAAGTATTAATACTACTGATACAAAGTTTTGTTTTGAGTATCAATACTGGTGTCAATCGGATCAATTCCAAAAAAAAAGGATCCATCACATGTGTAGTACCATCAAAACTTGGGTTTAAACCCAAGTTTAATGTAATTTTGGCAAATTATTTGTTGATAATTATGGTTAATATTCAGAAGTAGAATAGTACTTAATTATGACATATTTAGCTGTCTTACATGACAGTATATTGGCTGCTTTTAACAGTAAAAAGTATTGATATTGGTGATCCTGGCCCTGATATTGCTTGATATCAGACTGAAGCTAGAATTTGTGGTGCTGCCAACCACTGTAAGGAAGGTTATTTTCCTTAATTCTTGAAAAGTCCTTGGAAACATGAGGTTTTAACTCAACTGCAGTGATTTGTTTGTTAACAGCGGGCAAATGGTGAGATAAGTGGTACAAATGGCTTACATAATCCTGTGCGACGACTCTGACGTAAATTTGGTGGACGTGTTAAGCCTATTGACAGGTGGAAGGGATGTTTGGGATGGATGGGCCACTAAGTTGTGTTTTAGTGCTACTGTAAACAGGATTAGCATTGGCAGGTATCAGGCTACAAGGGATACAAACAGCTCCCCGCTCCGTAGGGAATGGACTGATGCAAATACCAGCTAATGAACTCGGCTGTTGTTTGTTAACAAGGGAAAGAGATGAGCGGAGGAGAAAAAAGAAAAAAAAGTTGAGGGACGAGCGAACGGGCACAAGATTGATTAGTTTGGAAAATGTCCAGCGGGTCAGTTTTTAATGGCTTATGGAGGATTTCCAGGCGTGCACGAGCGCAGAACTTCATTTCGGCTCTACCTTTTGTCTTTTGAGCATCCCAAGTTAACGCGAGGCAGTTGATCTACTGTATTCCCATTGAGATCAGAGGGTGCTGCATCAAGCTGTCTCGTCTAAAGATGGGACTTTATTGGGCCGTCTAAATCTGTCCTGTACACAGAGCCGAACAATGAGGCCGGGAGAAAAATGGACGCCACCTGGCAGTTTGAAAGAAGGACAGCCGTTTCCCGCTGTAATCCATTCAGTGTAATCACCTGGGGGCCGCAGGAGAAGCATCGCCACCCCTCCCTCCGCTCCCTAAACACCATTCAGCGGCGACACGGTGATGAAGTGCAGGGTGAGCAGAAAGCCAAGTGTCCCTTTTAGAGATGATCAACTATCATGTTTTTACAACCAGTGTTCTTTTTCCTTCTTCCTGATGTCGATGAGCTCTTCTTTTTCTTTCTTTCTGTTACACTCTTAGAGATAAAGGTGCTAAGTAGAACCATAAAGGGTTTTCTGGCTTGGCCTCACAGGAGAATCCTTTTCGGTTCCTGGTAGAATCTATTACAAAGGTTCAACTTGGAACCCTTTCAGAGGGGTCCTTCCTAAAACCCAAGACAAAGGGTTATACCCAGAACCATCTTTGAAAGGTTTCCCACAAAACTCTCTATTTGACGTTCTACAGAGAACCTTTCTATGGTGTAATGGTTTCACCCCCTCCCCAGGACCTCTACCAAGAATACTTTTATATTCTATAGGTTTTATCTTTAATCCATGAGGGTTTGCTATCGAGAACCAGTTTATATTCCAAGGGTTTTATCTAGAACCCGCATATGGGGTTCTACCAAGTAGATATCTGACTCACTTGCCTCAACATTAACATTGAATCCTCATACTCCAAACGTTTCATCTAGAACCCACCTCTGGGTTCTAATAAGAATCCATTTATAAACCAAAGGTTTTATCTAGAACTACCATGAACAATTTTATATTCCAAAGTTTTTTACCTAGAATCCACCAGTGGGTCCTACCAAAAACCCTTTTATAGCAAAGGTTTTATTTAGAACCCACCCAGACCCAAGAACCCTTTTATATTATGGTACAAAGAACCCTTGATGAACAAATTCTTTTTCAACAATCCTTGCAGAACTCAAAAAAGGTATTTTGGATGAAAAAAGCTCTGGGTAGAACCTCTGCCCTTCAGGAAGAAGCTTTTTGGAAATCTTATTTCTAAGAGTGTACAGTTGCTCAACTACCTGAGCGTGAGAACAAACTGTGATACATTTTTCTTCCCTTGCCCCCCCCCACACACACACATAGAGAGAACACACACTAAATATTTGGTGTCACCTATTCAGGAGAAGAGCCGCTGTAAATCGTCTGTCTGTGGGGAGAGATCGAAAGCAATTACCATTAGATGGTGGCTATCGTGAGCCAAGTGTGCATCGTCCTCGCGGCTGACTCTCAAGGCTCCCTCTCTGCTAGCTCTGTGTGCATGCAATTTAACCGTCGGATCAATAGCTAAAGGCAGTTAGCGGCCTCGCAAACCTCCTTCAACTGCCTCGCAGGACACACTATGGTATCCACACGGCGAGCAAATGTCAAAGCGATACGGCGTTCCGCAGAACCGGCCGGAGAAATTGTTCTTGTGAAACATTATTGACACGCTTTAACCTGCATTTCCACCTCGCGCGGGGCACCAAAGTCAATTCTCATTTGGAAAAGGTGGTGTGGCGGGACCAGGGGAGGTGATGGGGGGTCAGCAGAGGCTTGGAGCGAGGTCGCGGGGTCGGAGGTCAGGGATTGGCCCAAGGTCAAGGTGACAGCAGGGGTATCTGCTCAGGGAGGCCTTCATCTCCACCGTGGCCTTGGACTGGATCAATACCATTAGAGAATCTGTCTGATCCATCACTCCCCTCCCTGCTGCTGTCTTCCTCCTCCTCCTCCTCTTCCTCTTCTTCCTTTTTTCCCTTCAGTACAGTTCTCAGTGGCTATAATATCTCCCATTTTCACTTCCTTTTTCTTACCTCAGCCCTATTCACTCTTTAGTGGATTCATTTAATCGGTTGTCGCCTCGCTCCCCTTCGTTTTCCGCCGCCACTTATGAAGGAGCAGGTCTCATCTTGATACTGACCCCGTCTCCCGTGCAGAACCCCTCGACTCCCGGGCCCCCGCTGGAAACGGACAGGCGGAGATAACTTGGGCCCCATATTGTTTGAACAGCATTTTATTAAGCTGAGCGCTCTCTTTAATATTTACATTGGTGCATCGGAGGCTTCAGGAACGCTTTAGGCAATTACACACATGACCAAGTCGATAGCCACAGAAACAGCAAAAAAGCCTTTATCACGCCGCCAGGAGAGTATTGCCAATTCCGCGGCCTGGCCGTTGATGTAGTTTGCATTTCAATTAAAAAAGGGCTGCAATACTGGTCTTTTATTCAAAGTCAATGTCGTAAGAAGGATCCACAAAATGCAGGCAGAATAGAGTATTTTGTGTATAGTGTAATAATGCGGGGACAGCACACAAGCTGGTGTTTGGACTCATAATGCAGGGTTGCAGTATTTCAGTGTCACTGGATGTTCACGGATGGATAGTGAAAATTTTAAGTACAATGTAAAAGAAAGTGATTGAAGCAAATCCAAGACTTGATGGGGAGTTCATGACCCTGTTTTGTAATTCAATTGGATAATCTTTAAAAGCCATGATGGTTGGTATGAAAATATGGAAGTTTTGTTAAGACTCTATAGAGTTACAGCTTCAAATTATCAAGAATCCCAATATCAACATTCCAAATGATCAAGAACACCAATATCAACACTCCAAATTATCAATAATCCCAATATAATAACTCAAAATTATCAGTAACCCAAATATCTTTACACCAGAGCATCAATAACTGCACAAATTACCAGTAAATGACGGGTTTGCATCGGAGTCTTGCATCACTCCTGATCCTGGTACATTATTCCACTTATTTCATGGTTACTTGCTGAAAAAAAAAATCTATATTTTGACTAAAAATATTAACTTTAAAATGATTTTATGGATTTAAAGAGGATTTTATTGTGAACTGAACTGTGTCCATAGCAACGGTCTGTTATACGGTCTGTTATTCAGAAATAACAGACCTTAGAATGCTGTAATTGACCAATCAGAACAATATCTAACAAAGTCATGTATTAATTGCAATATAAACACAACGAATTATGAAGAACCCCAATATCATTACACCAGAGTATCAATAACTCCAATATCAATACTCCAAATGATCAATAATCCCAACATCAACACTCCAAATTATCAGTAACAACAATACTACCATTCAACATTATCAACAACCCCAATATTAATGCTTCAACTTATCAATAACTCCAATATCAAACACTTCAAATGATCAATAACCCAATAAGATAACACCAGAGTAACACAAAGTAAAACAATCGAAAAGAACTGGCAGCGTATTTCACATATTTTACAAAAACAAGACTTTAAGAGCTTGATAAGATGGAGATTTTTGCTGGGAACCAATTTACAGCAGGCGAGCTACACTAACTATAAGTTATATCTAAGGCAACGTAGCGACCATTCCCTCCTTTGATTGCGACAGAAGACCAACTTAAAAGCAAAACACTTCACCCTAAACACACATTTTCGCTTCAGCCTCTTCAAATTCAAATCAAAAACCGCTTCAGCCGTGTAGGTGTGTGCTATTTCCACTGCTCAGTCTCTCTCCTTGTATTTTGCATTGTTAGTGGCAGCTGTGCTGAAAATGACCCCCTGGATTTCAAAAGCCTCCGTGGCTTGGCCGCCCAAGAAACAAACAGATAAACAAAAGCAACAGAGGGGTTTGGCAATCAGGGGATTCTAATAAGGTATATGAGGTTGAGCAAGGAAGCGAGGTTTGCTTTGAAGTGCTCCCAGCCCTATCTGTGTACCCCCCTCCACCCCCCCGTGGTCTCGCCTGCACAAGCGCCCATCAACAGACAGGCAAGGCAGCGAGTGTGTATGCTTGGAGGATCATAGGTGGCTTTGATAATCACTCCCATACTCCTAAAACAAATGCAATTACTAAGTTAATTGTGTTCAAAGTGGAGGCTGGCAGTGGAAGGAGAAGTCAGCAATCATGACTGTGCTGACGGTGCAGCGAGCGTGGAGAATAATGGATGCATGCGGGGCAAATGCTGGGGGGGTTGTGGTGGTGGTGGTGGGGTGGGGGTGGGGGGGTGATTGCCGAAAGGGGTTTAAGGGGTGGAGGGGACTGAGATGGGTTTGAGGAAAAGGGAGCGAGGGGGTTTGATGAGCGGTCGGGAGTGCGGGTGACATGGCGCTGAGGGATGTGGCGGTGAGCGCCACCCGGCTTGACCTGCCATTTATCAGAGGATAAACAGCGGGTCACCTGACCGGGATCGCCGCGGCGCGATTGGCCGGCGGGGCTGTTTAGTATGCAGGTGCCATTGCGCGGCCGGCGCTCGCCATGCACACACCACGTCTGCTCCATCACAATGAATTATTGGTCAGAGGGATGATCAATTTGAATCGGCTGCATCCTAAGCCGTGGTCAGAGGAAGAGGAAGGGTGTGATGTGTGTGTGTGTGTGTATTGTGTGCAAGGCTGGGGAGTAACGGATTACATACAGAGTTTCATAATTAGGATACAAAGAAAAGTTACTGTCAGAGATAACAAAGATGTAATCAGATTACAGATACGTTTAGTAAAAATGAGGGTTATTATAGCAGGATTACTATTTTAAAATAAAATATGGGGCTGGGAATCAATAACCAATTCCAAATAAGAATGGAGTCTGGAATTCCGATTCCAAAAGAATAATTACAAAAGTTTAATTTCAATTCTGCTTATCAGTCCCTAAATTTCATTCACGCTAGTTTCAAATGAATCTGTGTACTGCAAACACCTTCCATATATCCATATATCCCGTCCTAAATCATGAATCTTGCTTATTCTCAGTTAGCATAGTCAGCTCTAGTTGTCTGACTAGCAGGTGAACAGCACAAATTGTGTGTCTCCTAACAATCACCTCGATTTAGCAAATTACATGCTACAAAATGCCTCACAGGGATAGGATACTGTTCTATTGTTACAATGAAGTAGCCAAACATTAGCTTAGCACAGATTTTCCACTGGTAATATTATTTTATCCATGGCTGTTAGCTTGTCACACAGCCCTGCTACAAGGAGGACGCTCAAAGAATCGGACTCAAGAATTGTCAGCTTGCTTAAAATCTAGTTAGCTAGCCAACCTGCTAATTCTAATACTACTACGACCAAAAAATATTCCAAAAAATATTTTAAGTTTAAGAATAAGTTCATGGCAGTTTACTTGAAGTTTGAGTGTTTGGAGTATACCATGGTTAAGCTACAATATATCACATTTCCAAATTAAAATGTCTAGAAACATACGTTAAGTTAGCGTAAGTTGCGCTTACGTTATCCCAGATGTTTCTAAACACGGTCAAACACATGAGAAATCCATAATTTATGCAAGGCAACGGTGTGTTTTGTGCTAGACGTTGCTAGCTAGTTGGTAGTTGCTATAGCTTTCGGGAAAGCGCGGGACACATCGGACATGTCAGAGAGCGCGGATTGCTCAACAATGGAGACAACAACTCCCATGATCCCACGCTCCTTCACAACATCACTAAACTACAACTTTTGTTATTGTTTTAATGTGACACAGAACCTTAAGTTAATGACCACATTTTTAACAGATAAATAGCTATTTTATCTGAACCCACCCTTCCAACCCTGTTTGTGTGTGCGCGTACGAAGAGAAGGAGGTCAGAAAGTTGTGTATTTTGTGACTCCAGGGTTCTTCTTCCTTTGCTTTTCTCTCTCTTCTTACTCTAAATTTTTTTTTCTCACTCCAGAGATAGGGAAAAGGGGAGAGCGAGGGGTGGGGAGGAGGAGGAGGAGGGGTGGGGGTGGGGGGTTCTGGAGGGGTGACAACAGATGTGCTCCCTCCTTCAGAGAGCTGCTTGTTTGATGGTGACAGTGGAGCGTATCATGTAGCCTGAGGTGCTAACAGTAAATATTACAATACCACAAGATGCTCACTGCAAACACCATTTCTTGCTCTCTGCCAGTCAATTTCTCCTTTTTTACCCCTGTGGTGCTGCTATGTTGATGGAACCAAGAACCAAAAGAGTGTGTGTATGTGTGTGTGTGTACTATATATACTGTATATTTATTTATATGTATATATAACATGAGTGTGCAAGACCAAAATATTCTCAAACATATTCAACCATGAGCTTCTGTCAAACACATTACGGTCAACTTAAGTCATGATGGAAAAGAAAGTAAATCAACAAGGCACCATCAGCGAGAAAAAAAATGGCACTTTAAAAGGGCTTTCTGCAGAATAATAGGCGAGCCCGGGATTCATGGGATTGCATTTGGCTTCCTGTGGTGCTGGGGTGTCTTTGGCTCGCTCAGTCATTTCAGACAGAGCAGTGGTGCCGTCCCACCCTGGGCGCTGTACAGATGGGCTCATGTGTGGAGAAATGAGCCGCGAGCAATCATTCTCTCCTTCTCTTTCTTCCCCCTCCGTCTCTCTCTGTGTGTGCCGACTTCTCCTTGCTTTCTGTTTACCTCTTTCTGCCCCCCCCCTCCCCTCCTCTCGCTCCCTTCTTTCTCATCTCCGTCCCTTCATCTCCTCTACCTCTCATTATCTCCCCCTACCCTTCATGCATCTTTCTCCCTCTATCCCCTTTTTTCACCCCCCCCACCTCCCCAACGTTATATCCCCTCTTTTCCCCCCGTGGTGACTGTGTCCTGGGGCTGCAGAGGCTCGTGTCTGCGCGGCGGCAGTAGGGGGACTCGGCGGGAGGGCCGGCGAAACGAGCTCGCCGAGATGCAGGAGCCCATCTCAGGCTTGTGCTACCGGAAAATCTGCCCGTTCACGCTCCGACGCGCAGCCAGACGCGCTGATGGAGGGCGCGTGATGGGGAGATGTTGCAGAAGGAACATGCACCCTCTGCTTTTGTTTTGGTGGAGACTTTCATCACTGTAGATACAGTACAGTCGGGGTGTTTGAATGCCTGCACAGTGAGCTGAGCTCCCTCGTCTTTTCTCTTCACCCGGACTGACCTGGACTTTCTTTGTTGCTAAAGGCCTGACTTCAAAAACTCTATCAAATATCTGTAATTACAACAACATATATGCAGATGATGTGATGATTTACTCTTGTCCCAAACTGATCAACCAACCCAGCGGTCGCAAACTTTCTCGCTTATGACAACTCAAACCAAAGCTGTCTAACAAAGTTCAAACAAAGGGTTTCATTTCAATACTAAGAGTTAAAACAGCCCATTCTCATTCCCAGGTTGTCAAATACCAACATTTTGTGAGATCTTATACACACAAGGTGCCTTTTTGGGTCTGAGATGCACTGGGCTTTCAGTAACTTCAATGTAAACCCATCTGCGTCAGGTGACGTATTATAAGTCCACATTTGGAGGAGGTGGGGTTGATTGACAGGTCAAACAAATACAGGACTTTCACCCAGGGGACTGGGCTGAGGTAAGTTGCATGACGAAAGTCAACATACCATAACTATGATTGTCCCCTAACCTAACCAAGAAGTTTGGTGCGTAAACCTACCAAACTGCACCATTTTACATTTTTACTGTGTGTGAAAAGCTGTTAAAGGGTACCTTGTTAACAGTATGAGACGCAGAGGATTGACAAAGACTTTGGTCTTGGATAAGAACGGGTTGCAATTTAGGCCAACAAATTTGTGACACCTTAAAATAAACCTGTCTGCTCTTTATACAGATTACAAAGGTCTTCATGTGGGTAACTAGTTCAAAGAAAGGGTTTCATTGCATTAAGAAAAATGCAAACCAAAAGCAAACCTGGTTTTGTTTAGGAGAAATGTCTTTCTGCTTTCCCATCCTACTAACCATATCATACTCTTGGGAACTCTTTTAAACTCTAATTACTTTTTTGTTGGCCTTTGGGCTCAAATGATGACCACACAAAGAAACACATCCAGCTACTGAATGTTTGTCCAATCAGCCCATTCTTATTTCCATTGCATCAAATAGGCCTGCTCTGTCGGTGCCCCAATGAGCCCAACTATGACACTGAAAGTACCAGTCAAATGTCATTTCTAGCGTTATGGTCTGATGTGCCGTTGAAGTCAGGTTGCCTTTATTAGCTTGTATAGAAGCAGGCAGGAAACAAAGGCAGAGAGAAGAAGGAATGACAAAGTAGAAAGTTATGTTCCTCCCTGATGTAAAAGTTTAATTGGCTTCTAGGCAGCAACTTAATCCTTGTCTTAATCTTTTTCTGTCAATAGAGACATTTTGTCACTGGCAATTGTTTGATTTTTTTTTTTTTGTTGGAAATCTAATTCTGGGACAGAACTCTTCATTTCCTTCGTCACATCTCACTTGATGATGAGCTCAGCGTCCGGATCAATCGCGCCCGGCGGCGGTTCAGCGAGGCGTCAGGGGCCGCCGAGGGTCAGCCAGTTAAAGTTTCACTTGAGGACGCCGGAGCGCCGTCAGCACTCTTCGCTCTCATCCTCCAGCAGGGCTGCGACGCCGCTCCTATCAGGTTCACACGCATCCTGGGTTAAATTACAAACAGCTTTGTGAGGAAGCGAGCAATAAACAGAGAGCAATAAAAGAACCGCAAGGAGGGAAAAAAGGACTCGTTTGGTTCTCTCAGAGAGCTTTGTGTTACTGGGAAGAAGATTAAATAATGTATTGATTAGGCGATGGGTAATTAGTATGGTCAGCAAATGTGTATGGAAGCGGGATTGTTTTAACATAATGATGTGATTCTTGCTTTCCCTACAGGTCATTATGGACAGATCAAAGATTCTCCTCCACCTTTTGTTCGTTCCATGTACGGCTGCATCTCTGCATGTTTGTGCCTGTTTGTGCTGACTCTGTCGAAGCAGAAACACACACGTCTGTACTTCTACTCCTGTGAGGACCCTGGTTGATAATGCGTTCCCTCGGCCTAACCCTAATCAGGATCATCAAAAACCAAGGTTAAGCTTAAAGGCTGAGGTACGCTTGACAGGAACTAGGATGTATAAAGCGCTGCAAGTCTTTGTAAATATGTTGTACAGCTAAATGCAAAAGTGTTTATGCCTGTTCATTATGGCAAAAAGTCATTTGTAGAGCCTCTCAAAGACAAACATGGTGGTGCACTTGGTTGTACACAAAAAAGGTGAGGAAGTAGTCATGTGAAGAAGGAAAAATGAAAGTAAAATGCAAATCCACTAGATAAATGTCAGAAAATGGTGAAAAATGTTCCCAAAGTCCAATATAACATCCTCAAATATCTTGTTTTACTCATAAACCTGAAAATATTCACATTTAAACACATTAACCACATTAAAAACTTGTAATTCACCGTAAAGGCTACTCATTTGTACAACTGTAGAAAGTAATGTTGAAAAATAACCTACAATTATTCATTCTGTAGATTATTTTTTTGTAAAAAAAGCCACAGGGAGCCATTGGAGACTAAATTAAGTTTACTCAAGATGTAACCATACAGTAAATCTGCTATAGGCGCAGCTGATACACAGTGTTATCCCACAATGCATTGCACAAAGGACATTGAGGGGCGACTCAGTGATGGAAAATTGTGGATGAGATGCAGAAAACACAAAAAAACAACAAAAAATAGCATTAAATCTGTGAAATTCTGCTGCTAGTACAAAAGAGTCAAGTACACTGATTTCATGTATACTGACTGCAAATGTAATCACTGGATAACTCATATGCCCATTTGCTATTTTTACAAAATAGCACAGTTAGTTACAGTCAGTCCATTTCACATGAAATAATAAAAAGTAGAGCAAGACATCATCTGGTTACAGATATACAGAGTCATTAAAATTATTTATATGTCTACAAAAATTCAGATAATGTGCACGATTTTGTAATTGTGCAGCCCTACAAGACATGGGTTCTTCATCCCCCAAATAACTGATCAAATTTGTGACTACCTAACTCTGTCTTTATGTAATCCCCATATTTACTTTGTTTTCTGTTTACTAAATGAGAGGTTCTGCAGTTCCAATTAAAAACTTGTGAAAACTTTTCCGTATGTAACCCTCTAACCACCACACGTCCCGCGCAGCCCCACTCCTCCATGGTCTCACTTCAGCACCTCACTTCATTAAATCACAGCCTCTTACCCTTCATCTCAGCAGACCGCCACCCTGCTCACTTTTGATTTCAGCCCACGGTGCTTTTACACTTGAGGATTCACCTCTGCTGTTCTATTGTCCTGCTCTGTCTTGTTGTATTATGGTATTATTATAGTGGCTTCTCCGGCCCTGCTCCATCATACACTGTTACATCGGACTGCGTCCTCTCCTCCTGCTGCGTCCCACCTGATTCTACTTGACCTCGGCTCTGTCTGTCTTGGTTAGATGCTACCACAGCCTCATACAGTATATAGGGGGGGGGCAGGAT
Organism: Lutjanus argentimaculatus; assembly: GCA_034769285.1. Classification (NCBI taxonomy): domain Eukaryota; kingdom Metazoa; phylum Chordata; class Actinopteri; order Lutjaniformes; family Lutjanidae; genus Lutjanus; species Lutjanus argentimaculatus. Next base: position 9,492,928 of record JAWZSL010000020.1, read on the forward strand.
AAAAGAAAAGGAGGTGAAGGTTTGGGCTACAGTTTGTCCTTCCCTCTGAACTCCCCCCACCCTCATCCTCCACTATCTGGAAAATTCAATAGACTAACCTTAAGAATTTAATTGATGCTGCCAACGGGATTACAAAAGGGCCGGCCGGCGCAGGCCGGGGACAGCTGATTAGCAGCAGGGGTAATTGTTAATTGATTGATGTATCTCCTTACCTCTCTCCCTCTATGGGTCTTTTACAGAGTGTTTTGTTTGCCACGGGGCAGCACCGGTGCAGCCGGACAGCACATTACCATACATCCACACTGGGGTTTTTTTTTTCTCTCCTTCCTTCTTTTTAAAATTAAACTCTCCTGGTTGTCTTTGTGCGCTAAAACAAAAGGCAGCGAAGTGTGGTGGGTTTAAGGTCACTGATGTGTGCAGAAAGGCCGGCGATTCCCAGCTCGAGTTGACACGCTCAAACGCGACTGATATGGAGGACCACTTCTGCTCGTAAAAAAGAAAAAAAAAATACCCCCAGGGTTAGGTTCATACGTATGAGATAAAAAGTCTGAATTTTTACCTCATAATTACGACTTTTAACCCCGATATCATTTCGACTTTTTGTCTCTTAATTCACTTTTTAACTCATGACTTTTTATCTCCTAGTTTCCACTTTTTGTCTTATAATTATGACATTTTTACTCAAAATTCTGACTTTTTTTGTCTCATAATATCTACTTCTTATTTCATGATTTTGACTTTTAATCTCATAATTATGACTTTATCTCACAATGTTGACTTTTTATTATGTATTTGAACACTTTATCTCATGATTTTTAGTTTTTATCCCATTATTATAACTTTTTTCTCATAACTATGACATTATCTTATCATTTTTTATTATTTAATTTTCACAATTTTGATGATTTTGACTTTTTCTCTCATATTTAAGACTTTATCGCATAGTTTCGACTATCTCACATTGTTGACTTTTTAATCTCATAATTTCGACTTATCTCATAATTGACTTATTAACTCGTAATTTTGACTTTTTAACTCATTATTTGTATTTTTTATCTCATAATTCTGACAGTCTATCTCACAATTTTAACTCTTGATCTTATAATTATGAGTTTTCATCTTATAATTCCAATATTTTATCTCATATTTTGACTTTTTATTATATAATGTTGACTTTTTATGTCATCATTCTGAAGTTTATCTCATAATTATAACTTAACATTAGACAATTTTTTCTTTAGTGGTGGAAATGAGCCTCCATAGACTGACTTCCTACAACCCTGGTAGTTGAAGCAGATTTTATTTCTGCACTTGAACATCGTTGCAAAATTCTCTTTCTTGCTGTGTTTTGTTTAGTTATCCTGATTCTGCTAACCTGCATTTTCTATTTCCAGAAATTAGTGCAGAAAAGATAAAAGCCTGGTGATTAAAAGGAACAATAATAATGATTTTGCAGGGAAAAAAAAGAAGCTCTGTAATAGCAAGTAAAAGAGAGGAAGAAGAAGGCAGTGAGAGATGTGGATTTGTGTAGTGTGTGTAAAGTGATGCTTTTGGGGTAACACAATCCTCATTGGGTTCAGCAAACAGAAACAATCTCTCCATTATACCCTCTTTTCTCTGACTACAAGGCGCTGTTTCATTCCGCTCCCTCTCAGTGTGAAAACCCTGGGCTGTAACTGTCCAAACGGCGACTCGGAAAGCTTCCGCTGCAGCTATTTCTGCTCACCCTCGTCCAAGCCAACACCAAACCGACTGCCAAGCGCTCCCCCCGGCTCTGGCACGGCACCGGGCTGACCATCAAGCAATTACACGGGAACTTGGCAATCGGGAGGAAATCCAGTCATTAAAAGGGCTTAACACTGGCAGAGGGTCTCCGTTGGTGGCGAGCCGAGCGCCCGCTGCACCCCGTGTTGAATGGGACCACTGGGGGGACTTGTATGAGGGGTTTCATATACCAAAGATTTGGCAGGGATTGAGTGGGTTTGTGTCATTGTGTACATGAACACGCAGCTGTTCACAAACACACACACTCTCCCGCTCCGACCAGATGTTCTCATTCACACACCAGGCTTCCACAGCAGGATACTATATCATCGCTGTAGGCTAAAAACCTTGTACTTCTAAAATGTCAACTTTTCAGCAACTCCAGGAAACAGCCTCGCTTTTAGCGCGATGACAGTGTGATTTCGCCGCCGCCGCGACTTGGCTTTGAAAGCGCTTCGTGAACCCGAGACGTTTGAGATTTTTCTCAGCCCGCAGCAAAGCCAAGGTGGAAACATGAAAACCAGGCGGAATCGCACTTATGAGGTTTTAGCACGATGACAGCGGCGATGTGAAGGCCGGAGCGGCGCCCATGTCCAAGGTTACGGGCGATCGACTGCAGCAGACATAAACAGTATTGGATTCGAAATAGCTCTGGTTGAGGTTTCAACACATTGATTCGGCTTCTCATCAAGGTTCCTGGAGCAAAGGCAAGGCCAGAACACTTTGGCTCCACACCAAAAACAAGTGTGTTTGGTATGCAGAGTGAGACTAATGTGGAGCATTCAGTGAAATATTAAACAGTTAAACCAATATAGTGCTGCATGTATATTCTTCACAAAGCTGATTTACATGTTGTTTACACTGCAACAGCTGTTTCAGCATATTGAAAATACGCTAAAGATATTATCTATTTTTCAACCAATCACACTTCAAAGTTGACAATAATGCAGTGGGAGGTTTATTTCATCTTAAGTCAATTATCACATGCAGCAGATCCGCTCACACTATATGTTGTAGCTCTTTATTTATATCCCACGCCACCAGTTAGAAACAGAACTTTGTGGCTTTTTCAAAAGCTTCGGGGCATCAGGACGCTGTGGCTGAGCGAGAGGCGATCAGGGGAGTTTGAACCGTCATGATGGGAAAAGCATCTTTCCATCTGAACGCAAACCAGCTGCCCGGATCTTAAAGTGTGAGCTGAACTTGACCTCTGACCTTGTAGTGGAAAACATGAACTCTTCTAGAACCTGTCACAAAAACAGACCGAAGACTGTACAACCACTTGTTATTAGGGCTGAACTATTTTTAACGAGATAAACAAGAAGACAGACCACACACAAGCGAATATCTAATATTATAGCGCGTTCTTCCATTACGTCTTGACATGTAATAGCCAAATATTGAGACTGTGACAAATATGAGCGACAACGGTGGCAGGGCGCCATAAAGACTGTTATCAATATGAGGACAATGCTTTGTATTTGTATTTCAGTTGTTCTGCCGATTAAATCGGGTCTTTACTATTGAGAATAAAGATCTTCTTCTTCTATGAATTCGTCACCATTTGGCATCACAGATAGGACTAGAAAAAGAGCCAGTGACCTCAGCTGCGGGGTTTTTTCCTCGCACTGAAGGTGGCCACAAAACAGGGGAAGCCATTTTCGCTTTTTAACTAGTTTATTTTCTGTGCGTGCTGCCTAAACCTAACCATACCTTAACAAAAGTTTATTTGTTAAAACCATAATTGGTCCCTAGCACCTGAAAAAAAAAAAGCTGCCGCGTGCAGATATTGGTATTCGTGCTCTCGCAGAATCATCCAATCTTGAAATATTTGTCTCGAAGTGATTCCTGCACACAGTTTTCAAACTGGACTCTTATCTGAGGGATGGACACCAAAATCATTGCGCTCAGCAATGAACTTTTGACTGAACTTTTCCACTGCTAAATTTATAGATAGAAGAGAAATATGTCAACATGACATTACTGTGTTTACGTCTGCTCTGAGGTAAATATATGGTATAAAATAAAAATAAAGATACACCAAGAAACATCAAAAGCAAACATGAAATACAAGTTATTCTGCTTATTTCTTATCTGTTCGTGTGTCCTAGGGTGGAGAATTCTTGTATTTTTGATGCGTTTTAAGATCTTTAAAATTGATCCTTGAGTTATTATGAAGAAACTGACAAGGTTATGTTGACTTAAACGCCTTCGCTTGGAGTCTGCGCACGTAGGCCGCTATAAATACAGCTACATAAAGAGAAGCAGCTTCAAAACAGAGTGTTTTCTGTTAATGTCAGTATCAAGAGGGGGAAAAAAAAGAGTTGGAAAAGCATTGTCGATAGCTCATCGTCAGAGGTTACAAACCTCTGAAACAGCCGTCAATGAGGGCGATGCGGACATGATCGGCCGGCCTCCACCGCTCTCTGCCGAGGCCTTGGAAAGTGCACTCCATGTTGAACTGCCATTGAACTCCTCACAATTAGTTTGAATTTTTTTTTTTCCCTTTCTTTCCAGCAGAGGCTCTGAGCAGAGAGCCGAGCACTTTTCAGATGAAGGTATCCCTTAGAGATATTTAAACTCCCTACGTGCCGGCGCTGCCTCCGGGAGTGTGGATGGGATGGTTATTAATGCATTATTTACACACGCTTCCTGCTGTCTCCTATTGTGGCTTGGCTTGATTAAAAGGGATATTGCTAAGGAGGCACTTTTTGCACACTGCGATATGAGAAAGAGAAGTTACTTTGTTGTGAAGGACTTTTCCTTGTTCTTTTTTGGAAGTATTGCAAGTTTAACGGGCTCCACCTAAAGATGCTATCAGAAACGGGGTCCTGCATTAAAAAAACAAGCCTATGAACTGTAGTTCATCTTCTAACAGGACAAGGCAACAGAGCAGATCCAGAGACCTCACCCAGATTCAATGATTAGGTCTTTATAGAGATGTCAGCAAGTTAAGTTATTATGTTCAAGATGTTCTGTAGCTGACCCAACTAAAGTTTAACTGCCCCTTTTTCAAAAAATTGTGAATAAAAACCCTTTTGGCCTGGAATTAATCTTCATGTTGGAAATCCAGCAAAGATCATACTGAGACAGTTACAAGAGCAGGGTGAGTGCACAAGGTGGTTAGAAGCAAACCGAACGACTGACTTTTAAGAGTCTGTCTGGAAACAATCCAACCAACTACGAGATGAATCGTAACCAGAATAAAACATTAGATTCAGAGCAAAAAAAAAAAAAAAAAGATTAGAAAATGGCAGAATGCATGTTCATGCTTGTTAAAAAATATTTTAAATGTTTGTGAGGCTGTACGATCAATGTTACAGTTTTAGCTAATGTTTCACAGTTTCTCATGGCTAGCGAGTGCTGCTCCCAGGAACTATTTTTTCGAGGAACTACAAGGTTCCTTCAGACCATTGTCGTCCGCGTTTTCACCAGACCCACACAGATTCGCAAATTCGCCAGCTGACGTATGAAGTGTTGTGCGACAGTGCAACAGGTGCAGTCGTGCCGCTGCTGATCGTGATTTACTATTACTACTAGCTATGACTAGCCACCCACCAAGCAGGAACTTTTTGGGGGGCCAAATAAGTAAACCCTGGTCCCTGCAGTGGAAACGCAATGAGCTCCAACAAATGTTCCTAATCCCTCCAGATAGTTCCCGTGCCGGAAACACAAAGCGCTGCTCTTGCTACAAACTAGTCAGGCGTAGGGGTTTTACTGAAAAGTAACCTGGAGTGTGTAGAAGAGGGTAAAGTGGATGCTTTACAAGGACAGAGGACTTCGGGAGGTGTTAGTTACAATAGCAGGCAAACAAGCAACAGCTCCCTCGGACCAGGCCTGCCGCCGATCCCGCTCCATTTCTTCAGTTCCACTTAGGTATGTGTCGGATGGTATCTGAAATAGAAGAGAGTTGGTTTAAAAAAAATTTAAAAAAACATAAAAAAGATGAGCATGAGCTAGAGGGTGCTGAAGCTGGAGTGTGTCCTCATAACTAGCTACTGCAGTGGGTGTGTGTGCACCTCAAGGTGACGTCATCTCAATAACACAAAGTTTAACCACACCTCATAATTATTTCTCAAGGAAAAACAGTCCAAAGTGTTTGGAGAAAAGGAAAAGAAAAAAAGAACTATAAGCACACTTGCCAACCCTCCCGATTTTCTCAGGAGGCTCCTGTTTTTCGCGACCCTCTCCCTATTTCCTCCCGTGATCACAACTCCTCCTATATTACTCCAGACAAATTTTCGCACCTTTTTCATTATCACAACCTATTTGTGACACTGAACAACGTGTAGAAGCACTTGAGGAAAAGTTTTAAAAGAAAGTGGCATGCCCTTTTTTTTTTAAATCTGCCACATCAGTCTTCTGACAGGGGCAAAAACTAAATGAATGAAAGAAAACTGATGAATTTCATTTGTGCCAGATATTTACAAAATTTTGCGTGAGAGGGATCGATTATTCTGTACTCCTTCCTGAGAATTAAAAGTAAAATTAAAAACATAAAAATGCTTTTTATTTTGTTATTTTCATTCTTTGAAAGTCACCAGAACGCAGGAAACAAAGTCTCTGAAACTTATTAGATTAGTTGTTTGGTCAATATAACATCAGAAAATGGTTAAAAAAAAAAGTTGATCAGTGTTTCCCAAAGCCCAAGAAGACATCCTTAAGTGTTGTTTTCTCAACAACCCAAAAAATATTGAGTTTACTGTCATGACGGAGTAAAGAAACAAGAAAATATTCACATTTAAGAAGCTGAAATCAGAGAATTTGGCTTTTTATTCCTGAGAAATCACTGCAGCTCTGATCAAAATCCTCCTGCTGTGTGTGTAGTTTCATATAAAAACCTCAGCATTAAAATGAGACTGCTTTACAGCCAGTTAAAAACTCCTTGTTGTGGCTTGAAATACTATAAAATATCAGGATGACGCCACTGAGATACTGTGACAATAAGCGTTACCGTAAATTCTGGGCTGCCAAACAGCAGTCAAAACGTGTCTCTTAAAAACCCACACCCTTCATCTCTAATTATTCTTACATTCCTAATAAGACTTCAACGCTTTACACTCCTCTTTTAATTAGAACATTGTCTTCTAGTGCGATGACGAAGGATGAAACAGGGCCTCGTCGTCCCCGAGTAATAATTCCCCAGCTAAATAAATAAAGTCCTCCTTATATTGGACGGTCATTGAGGACCATGTTTTAGTGGTATTCTAATTGAAATACATGATTCCGACAGCTTGTTTCTGCACTTAGTCGCAATGAACCATATCTGATTCGTCATTAAGTAATTATGAATGCTAATGCAAATAAAGCACCTTTCAAACAGAGCTCTCCCTCTCGCTCTGCCTCTCTGTATCTCTCCTTACAAGGAAATTAATCACTCGCTCCTCGGCGGAGGGGAAGACGGCGGAGGAAGAAGACAGCCAGCTGCGGGACGGTCACTTCACTCTCTTTCTGTCGAGATATGAAAGAGAGGAGAGACATTAATGATGTCTTGGGGATTCCACCGGGGAAAGTGGAAGGACTCAAAGGGAAAATGAGAGCACTACTCGTTTTTTTTTTTTTTTTTTTGCTTCCCCTGTTCCTTGTTGCTTTAATAAAGCAAGGAAAGGAACGAGAGAAGGGGAGGGAGGGGGGGGACGAGAAAGAGAGAGTCGCTTAGAAGTCTCCCATAAAGCACAAGCCGGAGCATTTTGCAGCAATTACAGACAGATTGGGGATTTAGATATTAGTGCCCGGTGGTCCATTAGCTGGTAATTTGCCTGTCTTTTTTCCCCACTCTCAGTAGAGGAGTGTTCGTGCTAAGATCTCTACCACTCTAATCCTGTAAATAATAGCTGCACGGAAAAGAGAGGAGAGAGCCGGTCTCTGATCGCTGAGTGACACTGAAGATAGCTGAGTGGAAGGGAAGAGAGGTGAATGGATGGATGGGTTCAAGGTAAATGTACACAGTTAAAGGTCTCTACACGTCAGTATAACGCCAAATTAATTGTCATACTAGGAGGTAATTGCTTGCAATAATATAAAGTTTTCCACGTTTTAGATCTAGCCCCTTTTTTTTTCTGAAACCCCACTGCCATCTAGCAGAAAAAGCCAAACGTGTCTCTGTTTTGCTTTACCGAGGAGGAGAAGTATCTTGGGAGTGATTTCACATCTGCTTGAGTAACCGCCTTCATATGAATCTCTGCTAATTTTTTTTTTTTTCTGAATAAACAGCAGCTTTTTTTCAAACTAAAAAAAGCAATATTGTGTGTTTTGACACCACTGAAAAATGCTGTTCACAAGTAATTCCAAGGTTGAGTCAACCTTTTTTTTTAACCTTACTTAAGTGCAAAACCCTGGATTGTGATGACAATTTTATGCACTTTCTGCACTTGGCAACTGTAGTGCGGTGAGAGAATATTCGTGCTTTAAGGCTGCGTGAAGGAAATTCAGAATTTTGCAAGCGAGCGTCCTGGCTAATGGACTTTTGGGCGGGTTGCACCAACAAGTGTTGCCGTCTTAAGAGCACTTTTTGAAGGTCTCAGCTTCATCTCAGTCTTGACGAGGACAAAGAGGATTTTATTTCCAGACCCGTTAAGACCTAAAATGTTTGTGAGTTCATCTGCAAAACAGCGTCCAAAAGAATTGTTATGTTTTTGTTTGTAATAAAGAATGATGAGACATGCTTCACAAAGCTGTAACTAATGTGTACAAAGTTACGATACATCAGTGTTAGCTAATGTGCATTAACATCTGTCATTGCAGGAATCTCTTTAAAGATTCAAGTTCTATTGCTGCTGTATGAACTGTCTTTCATGTTTGTGCTGTAAAGCACTTTAAAATATTTCCTGCAAAATTGACATACTTCATTGGCTTTTGATGTTTTTTTATAAACTCTTGTGAGGTTGGAGTCTAGAGTTTTAGCTCCTTTGCTGATGAAAGAAGAGCTCCATCTTCAAGTTTTGTGCCGTAAAGCAATTCAACAGATTTCAAATCAAATTCAATTTTCACATCTGTTTTTCATTTCTTTTAGCATCTGCTATTGCAAGAGTCTGTTTAAAGATGTAAGTTGCTGCTATATGAACAATGTTGTCTTTTATGTTTTGTGCTGTAAAGCAATTCAACAGTTTTTCAGCTAAATTAAAATTTGTCATTGGTTTTTGATGTTTGATGTTTTTTTTAAACGCTCTTGCGAGGGTGGGGTCTAGAGTTTTGGCTCCATTGCTGATGAAAGAATAACTACATCCACGTTTTGTGCTGTAAAGCAAATTAGCAGATTTCCAGATAAATCTAAATTTCATGTTTTTTACTCTTTTTAGCACCTGCCACTGCAGGAGTCTCGATAAAGATTTAAGTTCCATTGCTGCTATGTGAACAGTGTTGTCTTTTACTTTTTGTGCTGTAAAGCAATTTAACAGATTTTCTGCATAATTTGAATTTTTCACTGGTTTCTCATATTTTAGTTGGGTCCAGAGTTTTAGCTCCATTGCTGATGAAAGAACAACACCATCTTCATGGTTTGTGCTGTAAAGCAATTTACAGATTCTGTGAAATAAAACATTTTCATTGGCTTTTGATTTTTTTACATTCTTGAGAGGGCCTGGTCTAGAGTTTTAGCTCCACTGCCGATGAAAGAATTCCAAAACAAGACGGAGGACATATTTAAAAACCTAACATAAGGGTCAGCTGAGAATGTGTCAGCAACAATATCAGTCATTAAAGTCATTTCTGAATTAACTTAAAGTCAAGGTCAAGTTGAAACAAAAAAATCAAAGGTATTGTAGTGTAAATCTAGATTAGAGTGCAAAAAACAGTAAAAGATGGCGAAAAAGGAGGGAGTGATGTAACAACCAGTATGAAGATATCTACAAGGAAATTCAAAATAAATCGTCCACCATAAAGCAACAGTACAGTAATTGGCTTGTCCATAAAGCCTGTTATGAGACACTGTTAGGAGTGTATTGAGAGGGGACAGTAGTAGTCCCTGTGGCCTCGCCCTGGGACATGCAAGCTTGGGGTGACATTAATCACAGTCCCCCTCCTTCATCGATCGCCTGGATAATGGTTCCGCTTATCACCTCACTGGTTTCTAAAGGGGCAAAAGCCAGAGCCGTTCAGGGACATCCTCGGTGTCTTTCATCTCTTTTCTTTCTCTCCTTCCTCTTTTGTTTATTAACAGTAGTGCATTTGAGCTTAAATCACCCTCCTCTCTCATAATAATGAGATGTTATTGCTTTAGAGTCCATTTCATATTCAAGTCGAGTCAAAGAAAACAAATAAATTATTAAAAAACCAAGAACACAGTGGCCACTTCTTAAAAAACATTTTTTTTTCTACGTTGTTTACATAATAGGTCTGTTGCATTGTGGGCTTACTATATCAGCGGTGGCATAAAGAGTACCCATCCATCTTTCTTGTCTCCTCCCCTTTTTCCACCTCTAATCTCAGCACTCTCATCTCTCTTTGCAAGAGGAAGAAGGTTAGCCGAAATCTCCACAGATCAATTAGGAAGGGGACCTGCCCTTCAGAAGGAGGGAGGGGAAGGAAGAAGGAGTAGACAGAGTGATGAGGGTATAAGTGAGGCAGAGGAGTGGTAGAGGTGATGAAGGGAGGGAGGAGGAGGGAGCAAAGGGCGGGACAGGAGATAGGAGCAGACGATGGATGGAGGAGAGAACAGAGAAGAGGAAGATGTGACATTTGCATATCGGCGCAGCACCCCACAGCGGCATCTAGACTAGCCAATCTCGCTAATAAGTCAGCCGCTAGTTGGCTAGTTTCCTGGTCTCCCCTCGGCTCTCTGCCCTAGTGGGCCATCTCCACGGGATGAGAGGCATCCACGCTATTAGTATCTGTCAATCTGGCTGAATTAGGCGAACTCTGGGGACCCTCAGGATCAGTGGCCCTTTAAGGGGACTTGGCGGACCCCTTAAAGCCTCAGGAGAGACGGCGCCCGGAAGCTGAGGAAGTTAAAACCCTGATCTTGGAGGATCTGTGGTTCAAGGTATAGAGAGAAGGAGATGCCAGAGGGGAGGAAAGTATGAGTAAAGACACCAGAAAATTGGCAAGAGAAAGCCTATGAACTTAATGATCCTCTGTCTAAATCTGCTGCACATAAAGTTATAATATACTGTAATGATTGTGGTCAAAGAATGTGTTTAAGTCGAGCCAAAATGTTGTCTTTTTTCAGTCCATAAAAATGTTAAGTCAGTTTAATTTGCAAATCAAAATTTCTCCCTAAAGGACACTTGCTATCCTGAGAACCTTGATTTTGAAAAGGAAAAGAAAACCAAAAAAAAGGACATTATTCACACAGACAAGACAGAGACGATGGCAACATTCACACCGACAGAGAAAAGATAAGGACACACCTGTAATTCTGGTCCAGATCAAATCGTCCAAAAGTCCAGACCAAACCAGTTTGGAAACACTCAAAGATACCATTCACACAGACAAAAAAGAGACAAGGACACCAGAGACAAGCGCATTGTTCGTATAAAGGGAGGTGGAGACAAGAGATGAGGCTGAGACTCCTGGAGGACAATTCTGATCCAAGATGAAGATTCACACATTCACACAGACGGAGAGGAGATGAAGGACAGCATTCACACGGAAGAGGAGACAAGGACCATGTTCACACAGACAGAGAAGATACAAGGACATTCACCCGAGAGAGAGGAGATTGAGGGGATAGGACAGCATTCACACAGACAGAGGAGAGACGAGGACACCATTCACACAGACAGAGGAGAGGCAAGGACTCCAGTCACACAGACATGAAGATAGAGACAAGGACAACATTCACACAGACACAGAGATAGAGACAAGGACTCCAGTCACACAGACATGAAGATAGAGACAAGGACAACATTCACACAAACTATTTTACATGTGAAAAACTATATGTGCTTACGTGCAACTTCACATCACATTACATTCTGTTTAAATGAACAAAAACTACGTTACATTCATGTGTTCACATGTGATCTCTCATATATCTGAAAATCACTTATGTCTTATGTGAAATGTCCAAAAAAAAAAACACAAGTCAAAGGTCTTATGACATTAAAAATAATGTGAAATCTGATTTTTGTGATTAATTCATACGTGCTCAAACTTTATTTACAACAACGATCTGTGTCATAAAAATACTGTTTGGTTAGAAAATTAAAACCCCTGTGTTGCCGTTACAACCTTTCACACGGCTAAAACACAAAATAAGAGTTATTTTTTGACTTCTGCCTGAGCGGTGAATATTTCGACCAAAGCAATAAATATTCTGTGACATTTTTTCCCGTGGTAATGACAGTACAGATTTGGTCCAATGCGTTCTCTCCTCCTCATAATGTAGATGACACCAGGCTGTTTTCATATATGAGTAGAGTGGCATTAAGTTAGGGATAATCATGTTCTGCCGCTAATTTAAGGTAATGACAGTGTGAGTATGTGAGTGCATACTGTCTCCATCTCTTCCCCCCCCCCCCACAGCCCTCCCTCATGCATTGGTAATGAGGCGTAGGCTTATTGACTGAGGGTGGAGATATGATTATCTCTCCTCCCCTCCTCCATCTTCCCCCTCTCCGCACATTCTCTTACTCCCTCCCCACCCCGGCCATTCATCAGGAGGGGATCAGGCATGTTTGTTGCATGTATATTGATTTGTGCTGATTGTAAGAAAGTGGGCTGACTCATTACACATCAAAGATGGAGGCAGAGCCCACCAGGGGCCTGCTGGTGTCTCTGCGGGCCTGCACGGTCTCCAGCTCGGATGATCTGGTTGAGCTTCATCTCCGGATGAATACTTAGACGTGGGATCAGCCCAGAAGAGTTGGAATAACATATACTGTAAATGGATGTCAATGGATTCAACAGTTTTCTCATGTTGAAGTAGCCAATGGGAAAAAAATGTCCGATCATCAATCAAGAAAGTATTAAAAATAAACTTTTCTGTCACAAGAGTGAGCAATGGTGCAAATCCAATGAGGTAATTTCACTTAATCCAACACAAACCATTGACTACATTGACTCTGTTAGAGAAAATTCAGAAAAAAAAGTGTCGTGAAGTGGAAATAAATACGATTTGTACTGTTCTGTAGCTTAAAAAACAATTAGTAAGAGTCACCTCAGAGCCAAAAAACAGATTTCTGCTTGTTAAAATGAAGTTTTTCCTCACCACTTTCATGAAGTGCTTGCTCATGGTGGTGTTTCTTTTATTTATAGGCCCTAATGACTCCACCATCAGTTGGCCTTTCCAATAAAATGTGATTTTTAAAAGAATCTCTTGGAAACAAGTACTCCCACGCCTAATAACCATGGACAGGGATGTTCCTGGCAGCTAATTTCCCTGTCAATGGGATCCCTACTCTGTAAATAGTTTACAGTCTGGAGAAGCATATGAGTCAACTTTTTTCCCCACGGACTAGGGGTTTAAAAAGTAAGCAAAAATTCAAAATAAATCATAATACTGTCGATGCTGTGAACATGTGACATCATTATTTAAGCAATCACAAGCCGCAGTAAAGTCAGTGAGTCCCGATGCTGCAGTTGAACAAAAGCCAACACAAGTACTACTTAATGTCCCACAAAAGTTCTTAGAGTGCGCGCGGTATATCTTCACATGTTTTTCTGAACCTTTCCACACCTAACAGCAGACATACCACTTGGAATAATATGTGGCACACCGCGGTATCGTCCTTTAATGCATGTTTCATCTTATCAATGTGACCCAATGACCTCCAAACTGGGAGGAATCACAGCACTCGAAAACTATCAAAGCGTTCAAAGTATCCTCTAGAAGTGCATTTGTTGCTATACGAAGAGTTGGGTCACTTCCACTCGGGCTAATGAGTTTGCTGGCAGCATCGTTCTGTGTCTAATGACATCGTTGACACCGATGCTACATATTGTGTCACGGGCCTCTGGCAATCGCTCAGCAGCTGATGTCCCCACTTTGCCACCGGGGGCACGCCGCCTGGCACGGCGGACTGACGGTTTTTGGCAGGCCGTCCCTGCTACTGTGGCACAGTTTGCAGGACACATCAATTTGTTCCCCGCCATTGTGAGAGACGATCTCTCTGGCGCCGATCCAGAGCTCGCCGCCTCGGCCTCATCTGCATATCTTTGTTATCCGGTGCCGGTTCTGAGGGAGAGAAAAGGTAGAGAGGAAAAGACAGACAGAGGGATGACGAGTTGTGCCTCGCCATCTGGGCTCTGTTTCTTCAACGGCCACAAATTAAAACTCAACCTGTATGGCGAGGCGAGGAGGGGGGGGGATAGAATTGTCAAAAGGCAACAATACTTCTAATCTCTTTCTCCCTCTGTGCGCTTTCAAAAGGGGGGGAGAGGAAGAAAGGCGCTTTAATAATTAGAGGGGTAGAAAGCTCAAACAGATGAAACAATGTCCCCCTCCTTTTTTTCTCCCCCTATCGTCTGTAATGACTCGAGCGCTGATGGAGAGGCCTCTTTGAGGATGACATTCAAATGCTGACATTTGAATTATGTCTGTTTATCAGAGGGAGAATGGCCCGCCCGCTTTTGTTGTGCCTCCTTCTGCGCGCGGGCTCGCCATCGGTTGCAGGTACTCAAGCTGGCGGGTTCATTTTAATCACATGCGCGCCGCATAGCTACACACACACACACACACACACACACAATATCACATAATGGCTCATAGGGATCCTGAAGGGGCAATTTTGGATGGTTTTGTAAAAGTACGGGAGAGTGTAGAGACAGTGTACACTAAAAACTTTAATGGGTTTTATTTCAAGCGTTTACAGCGGAAGAGCCATCAAATTGTAACAACCAACATAAAATCACTCATCGTCACTAATCCCCGACTGTATTGCCAGTTTATCTGCATGGCTTATTTCCTCGTGAGGACAAGCACGGACACCATTTTGCGGCTAAAATGCTAAATTCCATCACAATCCATGTTAACCTTCAGGAAGCATCATACACTTAAGGGAGATAAAAATTTGCATGGCGAAGATTTATTGTCTATCAGTAAATGGGCTGCAATGCAAAACAAAGGCCACTCCGCAGTGGTGTGGTCCCTCCTCGGCTGCTTGTCAAAGTTGGGATCTAAAAATCGGGACGATCCATCACGTTGGCACATGAAAAATTATGGAATTCACCCCCGAGGAAATGTATTCACGGGGACGCGGGTGTAAATGGCTGTTTAACAAAGGCATTCAGAAGTCAGCGGTAAACGCAGGTCTGCAAGGTGTGCAAAACGGGAGGGGAGAAGGAGGGGAAGGAGCGAGGAGAGGTGGCGCACCCTCCGATAATCAAGCTCACCATCTGAGGGCTATTTCACCGCTGCACTCCCCCTGCATATTACATATCACAAGTGAAATATTTAAACAAGCATACATATTGAAACAATCAGCGGGGCTGGTTTGATTGTCAAAAGGAGCCCTGCTGAAGCTGCTGCGAGAGAAGTGGAAGGCAATTATCGACATTTCTCCATTAATTATTGCAAGAGAGTTTTAATGTTTTGTGAATGTGGAATGTACCTGTGAGGGCATCACTGTACTTGTATATACCTACAGTCAGAGCGATGATTATAATATATGCATATTTATATGTGAGCAGGCGATACCTTGGTGTGTTGTGTAGTTCACACATGTCAGTCTTTACAACTTTTCACTGACTTTTTGAAAGTAGCAAATTGTTTTGATCAGATTTTCACTGATCTACGCATCAATACATTTGTGTTTTCAACAGCAATAAGACACAAGGGTTTACAGGAAACAAGGTCCTCTAGTGGCGAGGACAGCTTTGAAAATGGTTTTGTGGACAGGAAAAGAACTAGAGGAGCTCAGAAGAGTTCAGATCCCCATCGGCAACAGATGGTGAAGCACCTACTGCAATGCCACCACGAAATGACAGACGCAACTAGCAGAGATTTGTCAAGTTCCGCCATCATTAACACGCCCCTCAAATATATTGTTGTTAAACTGAAGCAGCTGTTGATCACTTGCGGCCCTAGTGGCCAGTTAAGAAGAGTGAGAAGTCAGCTGTCAATGGTCGTATAAAACAGAGCAGTCAAGAAACAGAATTACTACCTCACAGTTTGATGTCTCATCAACCAGTCAAGTTACAGTTTACTCCCGACTCATAATATCTATGCAGGGAAAAAGAAATCCACCACATGTCACATGGACATCAAAACATTGCGTACATATTTTTACAACTATTTTGGTTCATTCAGGTGTCAAAATACATGCGAAGTTTGTGTTGTGAATTGGTCTTATAATTAGGCTATATTGGTGTATGAAATTATAGTGAAACAAACTCAAAAATCAGAACTCATTATAAAAAGTTTCACAAACGACGTGCAGTGAACGAAAGTTTTCAACGTTTTGACACTCCTGAACTTTTTGTGAACTTTTTAGAGTTTAGAGTGAACTTGAGCACTTTAGAAATCCTACATTTCCCATAATGCAGTTCAATGTTGTCTTTTTATAAGCCCCTTACTGCCAGTATGTCTGTGACAAAGACTTTATAAAATTGAGTAGCGGTCAAGGCCAAGCGTAAGAGACCCTGATGACTTCACTATGACATCATTGGAGTTATTTTCCCAAACTTTTCTCCAAAGTTTCTCCTGAGCTACATAAGTCATTATACAAATGTTTAATAAGTGTCCAATTAATAAAACAATCTATGGTTAAACTGCTGAGAAATTAAGTTCAAATGCCAGTTTTTTAATCTGACTTTAATCCAGATTTTAATCACGATCAGATTTCAATGTTTGATCACGTAGACTAATTGTGCACATCCCTCATTTCCATTGTAACAAAACCTTTCTACTTGCAAAATGACATCATTTTATTTGCATGAGAATGCATGTTTGCAGCTGCAGTTCACCGCGCTGCATCTCAGTCACATGTGGCTTTAAACACAGTAAAAGCATGCGCTGCGTTCACTAGATTTTTGCATATTCGTTCATCCCTCTGCAAGTACGAGGAAGTTCCATGTTTATGAAACAATTTAAAACAAAAGTATTCATACGCATTATGTCTGTGCATGTGTGTTTTTCATTCTCCCTGCACCGATAGCGCCGTCTCAACATTCACCATGAGAACCTGTATGCAAATCCTCTCTCCCCTCCGGTGGATGAGCTGTATGATCACCATATTGGCATGTGAAAATAATATAGATTGGGAACGTGAGAGGGAGACCAAGTGGAAAATGAGATGATTGCTAAAGTATGTTCTGCCCGATAAACTGAAATTGCATTTGTCTAAGTGCTTGCAGGAGCCAGTCCACATAAACGTCTTGATGTTGAAACTCCTTAAGGTGGATGCTGATAGGCAGAACAATCAGGATATCCTGCAGGATATATTTTTATAATTAGAGCCTTTTCACCCATATTCTCTCGTCGCATCTTTCTGGTGACTGTAGCTTTAGCTGCTTGCAGTTTATTCCTCTCTTAAGGTGAGAAGGTCGCGCTCAAATCCTCTCTGCGCCTGCCCTCTCTCCCGGGGAAAGCATTGTTCAAATTCACTGTGTTTCCCAGCAGGTCTGAAGGCCCAGCATGCACTGAGTGCTGCCTCGTGTTCCGAGTCTTTCAGGGCCGTGGGGGAGCCGGAGCGGAGGGCGGCTTAAAAACACCAGCAAGGTATTTACAGTTCAGCTGACCGGTCACTGTGGACAGCTGATTCAAAGGCTGCTCCAGCCAAGACACCAGCTCCATGTGTGACGTCATTCACAGACCTTAAACCTACTTATACTCTACATATGTTACTAAAAGCTACTGACAGAGTCACACTAATGTTCCCACTATGAACCTGGGCATTTTAGTGTATTTGATTTGATCCCACATACTGTACATTGCTGTGTAAATACTCCAGAGCACCAATGTGTGTTCATCCACCGCTGAAAATAGTCCCTGTTTCTCCCTGTTTGACTAACATTTACTAAATGAAATCCCTGAGCTGCTTTGAAAAATGTGCAAGGCCATATCTAGAGCCAGTGTTTGGTTTGGCCATTCTGGGCTACTGTAGAAACATGGTGGGGCAACATGGCAGCCTTGGTTCATATAAAGGGCCCCTTTATATCCATCAAGCGAGCAGGTCCTTTTCCAGTGAGGCCTTTAAAAGGACTCATTCTAAGGTAACAAAACAGATTATTTGAATCCACCAAATTCATTTTAATCCCACCATTAACTAAGAGAATACATCTGGATCTATATACAGTATATCAATTCAATGTTCAACAACCCAATATTATCAATGTGAATTCAAATTATCAATCTATATCTTCATCTTTAAGATAAGCCTTTATTTTGAAAATCACATGGCCATAAATGTCTGGTCGAGCTCAATTGTTGGATTCCAATTTAGTTGCTTTTGGATGGACATAATATTGGGCCTCACGCAAGAACTGCTCGTATAAACAGATTTGTTCTTAGGTGGTACGTACGAGTGATTTAAGAGAACTGGACACCGGCTGTCAGGTGTATCGGTCGTATATCTGCACATGCAGGTTTATGAAGTCTCTGTCCAGGCGAACATCCTCACTTTATTCTGTCCTCCGTCTCCGTGATGAAAACTTCCCCTTAACCCTCTCCTCTCGCTGCAGTCATCGATCGCTCCTCACTGCGGCTGTGGCGAGGCATTTTTTTTCCTCTGAAGTCATTTTCATATCGAGACATTTCTTCTTTATTTCAGTGACAGTCTGACACTCCAGTAACACGGCATTATAGCAGTCGCTTTTCCTGTTTCTTTGCTTTAGCAGGTCTTTTAATTCCACCGCTGACACTTTGAAGACTTTTCCTTTATGGATCTCTGAAAGCAGGACGTCAGACTCTAAACTCTTTTTATTCTTTGATGCCATTTTCATGAATTAACACTTCCTGACATATGGAACAGGAAGCGCAGCCTTATATGGTATTATTGGGGTGTTAATTATGCTAACTGTCTCATGCATGTGCCCTCAGATGTGCACAGGTGGATCAATTTACACAGTTTTCTGAAGTTATGAATCTGACGTAGCGTGTTCGTATGAGGCCATCGTACATTCAGAGAAATTTAAGATTAGAAGAAGAAAATGTTCTTGCATGAGGCCCATTGTCTGATATCGATCGCAACCCTCTGAATTGAATCAAATTGAAATCATATCGTGGCAGACTTTGCGATATCTGCAAATATTGTATCGTCGTCCAAGGAATGGATGAAGTATTGCATCATGATGAAACTTGTGATTTACACCCTAAACTGTAACACTTCAGATGTTACGTTGCAGCAGCAATGTTACTGCAACATCACTCTTAAAACTTTGACTTTGCAGCGACGTAACTGCAACAGCTGTCTTAGTTGGGACGCTGCACGCATTGTCCCAGCAATATAAAGTGACGCTGTCACAAATCTCCGAAAATGGAGAAGAAACACATCTGCAGCATTTTAAAAAAATGTGCCGGTGATGACATTTCATGTCCCACACATGTTGCAACACGAGGTCTGCGCATTTAAACTGGTCATGGAAACTAAAATTGACTCAGTGCAGCCAAATGTGCCAATAGAAATACACATAAGATATAAGACATTCCCTGTAAAACATTTTTCCTTGATCATAGGCGCCATAAAAGCATCAGAATGACCGGTTTCTTCTCTAGCAGTGGTTACACAAACCAAAGGGCAATGCAGCTACAAGTGATGTGTTCAGTTTCTTTCACTATATATGAACTAGTAGGTGAAAGGAAAACTGAATTACAGCACAAAGTAAGCATCTACGGATGGTTTTGGCGCCGCTATCATGAGGTAAAACACGCTGACATTGTGACAAAGTTGGCGTTTCTCAGTCGATGTGAATCAGCGATGCTCGGAATCAAAGATTTCATGCGGCGCTGTGACTGACAGCCGCTTTGTTGCCCAACACATGAGGTGTAATGTGTCATTTCCAAACAAACAGCCCCTTCTCTTACAGGTTGGGGTCAAGCTCGGCTAAGGTCAAGGCCCCCGTACAACACCGGGGTTGTTGAAAACACACAACAGCCCCTTTGTTCTGCGAGTTCCTGCTTGAGTGAACACGCTTTGGGTCGAGACTGCTGTTTTCATTTAGTTGTTGCTCCTGGGGCAGTTTCTTTCCCCTCTTCCTCGCTCCTCCCTAGATTTCATCGCCCGTACGCTGGGAGATGATTTTGTGAATGAAACCATGCATATCCTCGCTGCCTTTATGATGGTAATGACGAGCAGTGGAGGAACAATGGAGGGAGAAGGCTGGGATTCAGGGGTTATGGTTGTGGGAAATAGAGGAGGTGCGTGTGACTGTCTGTTTGTGTGTGGCGCTGATGGGTGAAAACCTCATATTTCCATGTCAACTCCGGAAAAAAAAAAAAATGTTTTTTTAAGCTTGCTGGCAAAATACATTTCAAATAATAATAACTGTTCTCACAAACCACAAAAAAACAAATACAAGTCAGTCCAGAAAATCACCAGTATTTGCTCTAGATTTGTCTTCAGGAGCTGCAAAACAGCGGCCAACTGGAAACTTTGATACAAATGAGCTCATCCAGAAACCTGTTGATGTCCAAGTTTTTCATTTAAAGCTTGAAAGTAGGTGTGTTATATTTGGATTAAGGTGTAATCTGGAATATCTGTGTTAAATATCATATTCAAAATAATAGTAGAAAATTAGTGTGCACGTCAAAATAGTCAGTGATGATTTTGACCACCATTCATCTGCTTAGAGATAAAGGATTTCCCCAAAAAACAATGGCTGATCACCCTGCTTTTTCCACATCCAAAGCTCAACTTATTGGGCTGCAACAGGTAAATTCTAGGTTTATTTAATTTAGCTATCGATTATTTTCATTCTAGATTATTTTAGCAATTAATCAATTGGTTGTTTGGTCCAGAAAATGTCAGGAAATGGTGGAAAATATTGATCAGTGTTTCCCAGAAACTGAAGAATGTCATCTTTTGCCCGCAGCCTTAAGATATTCACTGTATGGGAGGAGATATTTCAGTTGTACAGTGTAATACTAGCAAAGCAAGTAGCTCCTGACTTCCACACGAGAGTCAACTGGCTCTTATGTTTGGCGTGGTGAAAGCCAAGAGGGCTGTGTTGAGGGAATGGGAGTCTTCACCCCCTCCCCGTTATAAAAGATGGCTCAGTGATATGATTTCCTGCCTACATCTGGAGGAGATAAGACACTCTCTGTCTAACTGTAATTCAAAATTCACAAAGATCTGGGGGCCCTTTGTGGATCACATTAGGCAACAGGGTGTCTAACTTGTGCATGTCTCCACTCTACATGTACATCTACTGTATGATCTTTTCATGTCTGCGTCTGGAGTAACAGTGAGCACCCTGTGCTTGCTAGGACTGGCTACGTCTGACAGATTTTATGTGTCTTCCTGCTTATTTGCTGTCGGTCACTCCTGGTGATCGTTTTCCGTGGCTGCCGAACTCTGCTGGATTTTTTGCGGCATTAGCATTGGGTAATACCTACACTGTTTATTTAGGTATGCTTGTACACTGTATGAAGAATAACGCAATATATTCTGTATATTCTGGCCTTTTTGTTGGGGAGTGGGGGGTGGACTTAGGGTCTCTGTTTTTGGTTTGTTTTTGTAAAATACAAATCAACAGAAATCGCATCTGCATCATTGTGAAAATGAAAACTGCGAGGCAAAAGGTGGTCATTCCCACTCATTAATTTAATAATCGATGAATCAACACTGTTATATGCAATGTAAGGCAATGAGACCAGACAGGGCTGACTTAAAAGACACATTACCTCCTACTTTATTGTATATATACTGTATTTATTTCTTTAAGCCATGCAAATAGCTCAACATAGTTTATTCCCAGACTATTCTGACTCATTGTGTTACATTAAGGTTAATTAAATGCAGAATCAGTAGGATTTGTCTGAAATGTCTGTAAACGCACCAGAAAGATTGTTGAGTCATATACAGACGTTTTGGTTTGAGGAAAGCATCCCAGGCAGGGCAAAATAATGAAAGAACAAGAAAAGACAGACAGAGAGCAGGCTCTCTGCAGATACAGACACAAACAAACACTTTAGTGGGTCACCATATTGTTGTTTTTTCAGGGAAATATTGCACATTAGGCTAATCCTTTAACTTGTGCACCAACATGCTCATGCAGTCCTTAAAATGCTCAGAAAAAGTGGGCAAACTTCATCTGCTGAGGAGGATCATGTGATATGATCAAAAGCTCCAGAAAAGCTACTAAATGGACAGTGAGGTGAGGCTGCTTTGTCAGCTAATGTTTCCAAGATCAATAATCAACGTTCAGCCTCAATTACTGTATGATTTCCTCAATAAAGATCCTAAAATGAACATGAAAACGTGATAATTATTTTAACTGTTTTCACTCAAGCTAAGCAACATATCTGTGTTGCATCTTTTTGTGTTCACGTCTGTCTGTGTGTGTATCAGAGGTCAGAGGTCATCGCCAGGCTTTATCTGTCCTCCTTCAAGACATCCTCAATACCCATCTGCCGACGCCAGCCTCCCCCTCTCTCCGTGGCGTTTGCGTCCCATATTGCACAGCAAAAGACGTGTCAACACACAAACACGTCTGGCTGTGATCCCTTCACCATGGCAACAACAAACAAGGAAAAAATTTCATCGGCAGCGGGTCGAGCTACGAGGAAGATAGATGCTGAGAGACAGAGAGAGAGCAGAGAGAGGAAAAGAGAGTTGGCAGGAAGTCAAGAATGCCAAACGCTCCGCCGCCCTGCACCCCGACAAAGAGCTCTGACAATTAGGATGAAAAATAAGCCCGCTGTCGGACGTTGTTGTCCGCTGTTTGCCATCCTTCAGGTGCCCTCCACCGGAGCGCCCGCCGGTCAGTCCACCTCAAAAACACATCCTGAAATTAATACTTGTCCTTCCACTGCTGAGGGATGAAAGGTGGAGGGAGGCTGATGACACGCCAAATAAAAAATGAATGTTTTACAACCGACTTTGGCTGACTTATGAGTCAACATACAGACGGTTAATGTAAGCTTTCACTTTTGCTGATCTAAAAATCCTCTGTGGTGCACAGGAAGTGATGCAGTCAATGTTCGCTGCAGGTAGTCTGGAACAGACCGAAGTAAAACAAAGAGTATGTTGCATGGAAAAGAAAGCAAGCGAGTGTTATCTACAGAAACTATCTACTGAGAGCTACCAATGAACATTAAGAGGCAGGGAATAATTGTTAGTTGCAGCTGGACAGTTGTCAGTGCTGTCAATTATAGTTCTTAAAAAGACTGAAAACCAGAATCGGACAAAATCGGAATCGGCAGGTCAAATCAGAAATCAGAATCGGCCAAGAAAATTGGAATCGCTGCATCTTTCTATATTTTATGTGACTGGAAGATTTGTGATGAAGAATTCATTGCAATGTGGTATTTTTGGCATCAGTACTATATTTTTTCAGAACTACATATTGGAATATAGATTAATATTATTGCACATTGTGTTGTGATTGATTTTTCTTTTCGAATGAAATGATGCTCCTTCAGCACCCTCTAAACCCCATCGGGACACTAAAAAAAATATTGGTGTTTCACCCTGATTTGTGCTGCCTCTCTGACATGGTGTCAGTTGGTTTGGAGTCAGTAAATGTTCAGTAAACAGCCTGTCACTGTGAAATAAAATATGTCTGGGTCTGCAGTTGCAAGGGAAACAAACAAGGGAAAATATATTTTAAAAGCCAAAACCACAGTCACATGAACTGTTTGATTTTTTATCATTTAATAACTACTCAAATGTTTGAAAATCATGACTGATCCTTAATTCCAACCATGTCCAGATCCAGTCACAACAGCAGGTACAATCAACACCACATAAAACAAGCACACTATTAAAGAATGTAAATTAAATCTGGGTGACCTGCAGCAGTAACCACGGATCAACTGATAAATCCACAAAAACTGCAAAAAACAGCCTGTAAAGCCCGTAATCCTCCACTTCGATCGTCTCTCTCTGTGTTTACATGCAGCTCAGGCGCCATTACTGCACGTCATCTCCGCTGCTGCCTAACTTTTGATTGACAGCTCACTTGAGCCAATAGGAGGCCTCCATGCCCTAGCCAGAGCCCAAAACAGCCAATGAGAGTCTGTGGTGAAAGGAAGAGCCTGCCCCTCTTCTCCCATGTAAAGACAGAGCCAATCAGAGCAGAGTGTGGAGATGACTGACGCTTTGTACAGCCAATGAAATCCCAAAAATGAATATATATAAAATAAAGCCAGAATATGGAAATATGGTACATTAAGGTAGTTTTACTGTGAGTTGCTTCACATTTGACCTCTTTTTTTTTTTTTTTTTTAACAAAGAATAGAGCTCTTTACTGTATTTATGCTTCAGTTACTCTCCTGATGACCTCTATTATAAACAGATGGACATACTCCTAGAATAACATGAAAATATTAATTTTCCAGCATATTGTTATATTTATTGTTTGGTCTCATTGTGTTTTCCAGTTAATAAGTCACAGTCATCGTTAATCATCTGCAGGCATACGCATATACATACATGCATTTTAAAAATCAGGCAGAAATATTTTTAAAAAAATCTATTTTAGTGTGTTAAAAATTTATGACACTGATTGTGACTTCTAGATGCATGTTCTCCAAATGGTTCAAGAGGGTATAATTTGGATAGGTGTTTTTTGCCATAATATGGACTGAATGACTAAAGAAAATGCATTAAAAATAAGAACATTGTGCATTATTTTAAGGCAACGTGTCTCATCTCTGCATCGACTCTCATTCGCCACCACAATTACAGTTCATGCACAGAATTTATTTATTAAGAAGTACACCAGAAAATGTTTTTCCCTTCTTTTTCTATATGGAACAACTGTAACATCCAGACACATCTGGCAGCGCTCCTCTCTCCAGACGGCTTTCCCCGTGACACCGAGTGTGGCTGAAAATTGAGGGGCCGCTGCGGTTTAATCGTTATGTGATTGTTTGAGCATGTTACAGCTTGTAGGCGTACAGACACAGACCACACCAGCAGACAGAAACACACACACACACACACACACACACACGCTCACAGGTGTTCATGGACGCACATGTGTACTGTATGTAGAGGGGTTCTGCATGTGGGGGAAAGTTTGAACAGCTCCTTCAGACAGATTAGACTGATCTCAGCACATCATTGATCTTGACATGCAAGATTAGCCAATCAGCAAAGGTGTAAATCCGTCAGCCGCCATTTTCTCTT
The DNA here is from genome assembly GCA_034769285.1 of Lutjanus argentimaculatus. Classification (NCBI taxonomy): domain Eukaryota; kingdom Metazoa; phylum Chordata; class Actinopteri; order Lutjaniformes; family Lutjanidae; genus Lutjanus; species Lutjanus argentimaculatus. The sequence continues at coordinate 9,517,863 of JAWZSL010000020.1, forward strand.
GGTGTCTCGGAACAAAGGTAAGTCTAATGCAAACAAAATTCGATTTTTTTTTTGGGCACTAGATCAGATATATATTATATTATCTGCTTGAATTGGTTAAAATGTGTTTTTATAAAGTCACTGAACCAAATCAGCTGTTGTCAGGCCAATGTGATAATGTTAGCAATTATATTCAAAAAATAAAAGACTCAACTAGTTGGAAACATTAAAACTTTTAAGTTGACTTGCTTAGATCTGAAAACAATCAAATTAAATACATCTGACTTAAAGCATGTGTTTATCTTACTTGTTAACTTGATTTGAAAAATAATATAAATAAATAAATAAATAAATTCATTTGCATGTTACCAATTAAAGTATTTCTTTTAAGTTGGTCCAACAATTTTCTTCTTTTCAGCTGAAAAATATGCTTAAAATGTGTTGAAAACTCACTAAACCAAGCAAGCTATTAAATCAGGCTAATGCTGAGTCATGCAACCACATTAATTATATTTAACAAACTAAAAAAAAACTATTTGGTTGTTAAGAAGCAGTAGCTTTAGGAAAGACAAATAGTAAAAATGAGGAAAACTGGAAACTTGCAAGTTGACTTGCCTTACATTTAAGTGCATTTATGCAAAATGTTGAGCAATTAAGCAACTGTTTTTATCTAACTTCTTAACTTGAGTTGAAAAAAACTTTATTCATCCGTGTGTTAAAAACAAAACAAAAAAGTAATTTCTTTTAAGTTTGTCCAACAATTCCCGTCTCGAAAACAAAATTAATTGATTTGCCAACTGACAAAAAAGTCCACAATAATTTTTGTTATAAAGTCATTTTTAAAAGCTTTTGAAAATTTGAGAATCTGTTTTTAAATAATTGGAAACTTTTACGTTAACGTGCTTTAAATTTAAGTTGCATTATTGCAAAATGTTGATATGAAAACATTACTTAAGTATATCTGACTTAAAGCAACTGTGTTTATCTAACTTACTAACTTGATTTAAAAAGAAACTTAATTGATTTTTTTAAGTTGGTCCAACAATTCTCTTCTTTTCAACTGTAACTCACCTGTCTGAAGTGATTAAAGTAAGTGAATTTGTTTTAGTTTAGTTTTGCGAACTCACTCAAAAAAACAAGCTATTGTTAAATCAGGCTAATGCTAGTACAGTAACAATTATATTAATTGTATTTAACAAACTAAAATAACACACCAAATTTACAATAAAAAACTACAGAAATCATATTATTAGGTTGTTCAGGAGCAAAATTTTACCTTTTGGAAAGACAAATAAATGAGTGAGGAAAATGGGAAACTTTTAATGTGAAATGCCTTAAATTAAAATGCAAAATGTTGATTTGAATGAAGCAATTAGATTACATCTCACTTAAAGAATGTAAGTCGAAAATGGCAAAGTAAATACTGACTTTTTATTGATAAAAAATACACAACTTTTAGCCATTTTTCAAACATACCTTCAGTGTAGAATTTAGGGTCAATAAAGGGTATGCTAAGAGTTAATTGTGTCTGTGTGTGTGTGCATGTGCGTGTGCAGTGTTGGTATCAGTGTAGGGCTGAGAGCAGGCCTTGCTAATCCCTCACAGTAGGTCAACCACTCAAGGAGCTGCAGCCATTATCGGCTTTAGCTTCATTTTATTAAATCACTCGCCACATCCCTGTTGTGTGTTAATGGGCTAATTTGTACCGACACCGAGCAAAGGATACAATCAATGATATGGTTTTATAAGGAGGCTTAATCAGATAACAACTTTGTTCTAGCCGGTAATTAGAAGCAGGACTCAAGCTGGAAGAGGAGCCCAGACCTTTCTCAGCCTGTGCCCCGGTGCACCGTGGGAACGCGGGTCGGAGGTCAATTTCAAAATTAGTTAAGCTTGACGGGCTGCCACTGACCTGCACAGGTGCTCCCACTTCCCCTGCTGCTCCGCACTTCCTCCCGCCGACCCCGCCACCCCGGGGGTCACAGACATCGGGCCCCAGTCTCCCTCGCCCTCCCTCATCCCCGCCCTCCTCCTCCTCCGCCCGGCTCCCCAGGACCAGTCTGGATCCATTAGCGGAACCAGGACAAACCCCAGGCCTGCTGAGAAGACCAAAGACCACCATCGGGCTAATGCAAAGCTGAAGCAGAAGAACACACTCAGGCTAAGTGTTTGCACACCTTGTACTGGAGGTATGCACTGCTCAGTGAACTGGATTGTTGCTTTAAGCGTTGGCACGCAACCGCAGCTTCCACTCCTGAAGACTTTGAGATCAAGCAGGACGATGTAAGAGTTAAATCTGCTTTTACACACATACACATGAAAACAGATCCCCCCCTCCCTTCCCTTCACCTCCTCTCGGTCCACCGTCTGTACACTCAGTATGTTTTTTGGAACTGGGGGGGGAGTTGGTTGTTATTGGCGCGTCCGACCGAGAGAAGCTAGGCCGTTGTTTTTGAGCCCCGCTGCGGTGTGGCCTCCCGCTGCTTGGCCTGCCATGTGTAATTAAACATTTGGCCTCCACAATTACTCAGCAGTGTACACATGCCAGTGTCGGGCCTTGCGGAATATGCATTTCAAAGAGCACCAATTCCCTTAAAAGTGCTGAACTGACAGCAGCAAGGAGGGGAGAACCTTTGGGGTGGGGCAGGAGGGGTAGTAAAGGAAGAGGGGAGGAAGGGGGGGGGGGGCAGGTCCACAGGGATGGACTGATTAGAAAATAAATTAAAGTTGAAGTAGAACTTGAAAGTGGACCAAATCAGAGAGGCATTGTTTGGCAGGTGTTGGGTAAAGCTAACGTGCTAACAATTCCACCAATTCCAGTTTGCCTTCTTCGTATAATAAAAAATATCTATTAGTAGAATCTGACAACTTTCTAGTGCAGAAGTTCTCATCTGTATTGCAGGAAGTCGAAGCTTGATGGGAGCTCTTGGCTGTGTTGGAAAAGCTGGCGCCTTGCGTTTCTCGGCTGATGGCGTTGCTGTCGGACTTTCAGGTGACCCACCTTAAGACACGGTCTCCATTTCCTGTCCAGTCTCCTGTTGGCCTGAGTCTCGAGCTGTAATACTTTTTCTGTGAGACCATCGCTCCAGAGAGGTTATTCCATGTGATAGCTAGCAAAACTGGCTATAGCTACACTTGGTTAAGCACGATACTGTGGCACAAAAGTGCTAAAATTAAAAGAGCTTTACGTGGGTCCATCACAAACACAATAAAACCTATTCTAAGGTAAATTATTTCACTGTCAGAGGCGATGTAATATAAAAACAATTCCAGAGTCTAAAATATAGGCCTCATTTCCCATCATGCTTGCTACAATGAGCAGTTTAAGTTTGCTATTTTTAACCATTAGTGGTGCGATGACTACATTACATTTCTGTTCCTGAGAGCTTTTTACTGGTTCTCATTCTGTGCTGCTTGCCACAATATTGTATTTTCAACCTCCTGCCGACCCCCTGAAATTATCTTGCGACCCCTTTGGGGGTCCCGACCCCCAGGTTGAGGACCACTTTTTTAATGTGAGAAGAAGCAGAATTGTCATACAAAATATTAGTTATTCTACTCTTTCTGAATAATTTAAAGAAAAACAAGAACATACAATAATGCTAGCATGCTAACACCAGTATTCTAACATGCTTACAATAACAACCTTAACATATTGATGCTTACTATGGTTGCCATATTAACGCTCTTTCATGCCCCTTTGCGTACAAAAATAGATAGATCCTACCTGCGCCCTTCACACTGGCATGGATGTTACGCGGTGCATCCACAAGAGGGCACTGCTCAGAGTCACAAGTAACCCAAACAGGAAGAAAAAAAGATTCATTTAATCCACATTCGCAAGCTTTTAGAAAACATGCGCAATCATGGACGAATTGAACACAGAGCACCGACAGAAGGCTCCGTCCATCTCTGTGTCTAATGTTTAGTTTAAATGAGCTTTTCGCGTAGTATGTTAGCATGCTAACATGCTAACATGCTAACATTTGCTAATTAGAACTAAACACTAAGTTCGGACAAGAATGTCCCTAGTTTTGTAGGTATGTGGTCATTAAACAAAGCATTGGACAAATCAAAATGGTGATCTGATGTCAACAGCGGGAAAAGTCAAGTTAAATTGTTGAGACGTTTCACTAAAACCACAAATGTCATCAAAAACATCAATGTTTTTCAGCAATCCATCTAATAGTTTGTGAGACATTTCAGTCTGGACCAAATTAATGGAAATTTCCATCCCTCATCATGCTGCTATGAATAAGACCACCACATATGTAGACAAGCTCTTTAAAAATAATTAAATTACCGTTAATTTGGTCTAAATATGATTCAGGATGACCCATCAGGCTCCATCTCTACAGAGGTATTTTCTTGATGTCACCGCAGCCACATGGCTTTGCTGGAAAAACCCGAGGCAGTGGAACATCTCAACATCAAAACCATCTTGGTGCTGCCACTGGCCTGCTGTTTGCCTCCCTGACAGTAATGAAATTCACACACAGCCGTCGTCTGACAAGAGAACTCCTCAGAATTTATGCAAGCACATACATTAACATTTGACATTGTGTGTCCATGGGTGAAAAGGTTCTAAATTGCAACCCGCCATTAAAGGAAATAAATAAATAACAGGAAACAACCAATCAAACAGCCGTTCTCGTGCTGCGTGACGCTCAGGACTGAACGCTCATGAAAGGAAGAAGCATGGAAGAAATGAATAACTTAAACGTTACAAGAGGGAAACAATTAATACAAGAGAACATCAAGTTCTGGATGTTTTCAAAAGCTTTCCTACGACTAAAAAGGTGCACTGCAAAATTTGGTGTCCTACAAAACAAGAGAATATGTCAGTCAGTGTGATGAGATATGTAAGAATTTAGTTAAAAATATTCAAAAATTAACTAGAATTACCAACAGAACAGTTTTGACATTATGTCAAAGACATTTCTGTTTTGTGTTGCAGAGATGCGTACTGAAGTTAGCATGCTAACCAGCTAAATTTGGCCCATCCTGTCTTGTAATACCACTTTGTACCTCGAGAGGCAATAGTGAGTCACTATAGCGTGCGATCTGCCCTCAGTCCAACAACAATGAGGCGGCTTTCATTAGAGTCAGAGTCCTGGTTCTCACCTGGAGCGCCTACAAATTCACACTCAAGTCAGCTAATAGGACAATTAGCTGCAGAGCTAACCAAGCTAACTAGCTAACAGCAGTTAGCAGCAATTCCCGGTTACTTTGGTGGTATGCTTACCCCGTTTGTTTGATGTATGAATTCAACAGGTGGCCAAATCTTACATATTGCAACTTTAAACTTAGTTTCGTATGTAGTTTCTCCAGTAAAATGAATTTTCCACACTGTTAATATCTAGAAACATGGGAAAAAAAGGAACACTGGTTCACTAGAAAACTTGTGGTTGTGGTCAGTTCTGTGTCCCGAAAACTACACATCTACAATACAGTAACTTGAGACTGAGTGATGGCATCATAACATGAACTTAAAATAGTTTCTAGGCAACAAGAAGACTCATTACCAGCATGAAAACCTGACTCCAGAAAAAGGACCGCCCCAGTCCTCAGGAGATTTGTTGATTTCCCTGTTTAGAACACTGGGGCAGACAAAAAGAACAGCACCCTCAAATCCACAGAGTGCTTTAAACATGCAGGTAAAGGTAATAATGTGAAAGATTTTTTGTGACTTTTTAAATAGTCGTTGGAGCAAATGTCACCATGGCTGATTTAGTTTTGTTACGTTGCTTTTCTTTCCAGTTCTGGCGTTAACCTCCCATAATCTTCCTTGTAATTGGTCTGAAAAATCCCAACAAAACATGTTGTCACCCTAGAAACAAACCTGACCATGGTTCTTTTGGTCCGTCTTTCCAAGGACCGCTATTTGGTCCCATTTCACAACTGACAGACCAAAGAATGTGTGAAAAGGCCCTCAGTCTACAAGCTGCAAAAATGGATGTGTAGCACATTTTTCTTGAGGTGAAGAGTTGCATTCAAGACATATAATGGATTGTGTACACCCACACAGACAAATCTAGTTACAAAATGCATTTTTTGAGATTATGAAGATATGAAATGCATAAAAATCTGTCATAGGCAACTCTTTAGATAAGCGATAGTGAACTCTTTACAACCTCTCTGTCAAGTTCAAGAAAATGGATCACAACCAAAGTTGATGCAGACATGTTGCAGCATGCAAGGAGGGCTGACAACCATGCATGAAAGCTCACTTTGCTCATAACGAACAGGACTATTGGTGCGTTGATTGACAGCGAGATACACCAATTAGCTCATGTGAAAGCTCTGTTAGACAGCGGACAGACTATGATAAGGGTGCATTATCAAGCAGAAATATAACAAACATGAATGGATCAGCGGCTACAACAATTTTGTAGTTTCGGAGTCTGTTTTGAGGAAATATTTTTAACATGACCTTCAGGGACCTTGACAGCGCTGTCACACACACCTTCAACTTTCTGTAACCCTGTCGGAGCTTCCCGGAGACACTAAAGCTCCTCAGAAATGACAAACCAGCAGCTCAGGCACCGGCAAGAGCACCCAGACAAATGCGACACCCGCCGCAAACACCGTATCGTGACTTGTGGAACGGCACAACTGGCATCCAGCTGTCAATCAGACTCTCCAAGACTTGAAATACCTCGGCGTTCTCGGAAAAAATTTTAAAAAAAAACCTCCTCTCCTTCCCCAACAGTTTGCTGCGACACGTGAATCTGCCACTTCTCTCGTATTGATAAGCTCTGACAAAAAGTCTAAAGTGAGAGCAATAATGCAGTAAGCTGAGGCAAACAGACGGAGAGGTGAGGATGGTAGAGTTCGAGGATGTGTGTGTGCGCACGTCTGTCTGCTTCATGTGTGCGCAGTGAGAATGAGAGGAGACTAAGCTCCCCGTCTCTCCGAGAGAGAAAAACACCGCACACAAACACTCATCCTCTAGAGTCCCCTGTGAACAATGTGGATTTTAAAAGAAGAAACCTCTCTGCCAGCCCCTTGTCAGCGCTGAAAGCTACCAACACGTCACGGAGACGTTGGCAGCACCACCTGCCTGTGAGGCCCCAGTATCCCCTCCTCAGCCTCTTGTGTGCCATAGAGGTGCCTGTGTCCATGTCCCTCTATTGTGGCGTGGACTAGAGGGGGTATTGTGAACCTTGTCAACGGCGCTGCCATCTCCGTGCCAGCTGGCCGGGCGTGAGTGGCGAAGGGGGCGAGGGGGGACCGAACAATGCAAAGATCTGTGCACAATGGGCAGCAGTGGAAAGGCGGCATTGTTCCGCCATGATCGGCCATGCCAGCTTCCCCGTGCCGCCGCCGCCGCACAAAGGCAACAACTCGTTAACGTGAGCCACATCGGATGAAATTTTATCCAGGAGCACTGGTTCATGCATTTTTAGAAATAAGGGCTCCAAAACTGTTCCTCCTGAAGGACTGAGGTTCTTACCTAAAAAAAAACATTTGCTTCAAAACAACTCTTTTCTGAAAAAAGGATTTGTCAAGGGTTCTATCTAAGGGTTCCACTAAAACCCTTTTTTGGAAGAAAGAGCTCTTAAAGGACTGTTTTATCAATTTAAATATTTGTAAGTGTAACTTAGATTATCTCTGAGATTCAATATTTTTTTCCTTCATCTGTAGAAAATGATACGGTTCTTCATAGAACCCTAAGAAGTTGGGGTTATAGATGAAACTCCAGTTAAATATATTTTTAGATACCCCTGGGGAGGTTCTACCTTGGAATTCAAAAAGGTTCCTGGTATAACTCTCTAGCAGGTGGAAGGGTTCTTGTTAGGATCCCCTGGGTGGGTTCTAGATGAAAGACTGTAGAATAGTTCTACCTTCTCTGGGGGATCTTGATAGAACCTCCCAGAGAGGCTTCTCAGTGTGACCATTACACCATAGAAAGGTTCTCTGTAGAAGTTCTCATTGGGGATTTTGGGTGAAACCTTTCAAGTTTAACACTTTATCTTGGGCTTTCAGTAGAACCCCCTTGGTGGGTTCTAAATGAAACCCTTGGAATACAAAAAAGTTTTCTGTAGAACCTCCTAAATGTGTTCTCCATTAAGTCATTGCAATATGAAAGGCTTCTTGGTGGCTCCCTGCATAGGTTCTTGTTAGCACCCTTAGAAGGTGGAAAGGTTCTGGATAGAACCCCCAGAACCCCATCCCTAGAACCATAACACTATAGAAGGGTTCTCTGTAGAACCTCTTGCAGGGCCCTTTTCCACCAACATGGAGCCGCCCCCAGTTCTGGTTCAAGCACCTAATTTTGAGCCTTTCTGAGCATTTCCACCAAAAATGAACTGGTTTGGAACCTGAAAAGTTGGTTCCCAGCTGCAACTGAAAAAATAGCAATTGTTTTCCTTGGGAACCAAAGTGGGTGTGTCATATTCTACAGGTTGTTGTTCATTCTGCAGCGCCCTCTGTTGATGACATCCTTGATTACAACGGTTCTGCTCAAAACAGGTGCTGATACAAGCACTAAGGTTCCAAGAACCTTGAACAGAACTGGTTCAAGAACGAGATTTCATTTAGTGAAAAAGGACACAGATGATTCTCGTTCTTGGTAGAACCCCCTGGGTGGGTTCTAGATGAAACTCTCAGAGTATTAAAGGGTTCTAGTTAGAAGCCAAAGAACCCAATATGGTTCTAGTTAGTACTTTTACTTCTCAGAGTGTAAGAGATGTAGAGCAAGGTGCACCTTTTCATCGATTTCCATTTTCTCCTCTTAAACGTCCACATGTGCACACTGCTACACACACACACACACAGACACACACAGACACACACACCCTGCAGCCTCAACCAGCCCCAAAAGTCCGTCTTTTTGAAATCAAAGAGTGAAGGAAGGGGAGGAGCGGCTTTAAGGGAACGTCTGGAATCCATCTGAAATTGAGAAATCCGACCATCGTGGTTGGATCCAATTGAATGAGGCAGGCCTGAGTAACACGCTCCGACACGGCCTTTCTTTTCCTCTAACACCCCGGCCATGTGGTCCCCGAGCCCTGCCAGGAAAGCATGTCACAGCTCATCACAGTTGCAAATGAATATTCATGCAGCGGAGGGCGCCTGTGTGTAAAGTATTTACGTGTGTGTGCCTATTTCAGCGCGACAAAGGCAGAAAAAAAAACGAGCGTGTGCGCGCGTACTGTAAGTTTGTGAGGTTTTTGCAGGATCCTGTAAACGTGATTCCCCGCAACGCAGCCACAGGCCTCTGCTTGCGACATGGCCGCCGCTTGTAACACGCGGCGCAGCTCCCAGTGGCTCGCTGGCCAAACACAGCCTGAGTAAGAGTCAGTGTTGGCTGGAATGCGAGGTCTCACACACTGTCTGGATGCAAAGACACACACACATGCGCACACACACGCACACGGGCTGCCAAAACTCCACAGATGTCCTGGCTGTTGCTGCATGTGAGTCAGCGCGGGCCGAGCTCTTTGATGGCGAGGTCTGGTGCGAGGTTTGGGGTGCGAGGATTGAAATGCAAGGCAGGTGCACTGTCACATTAGGCTTCCAGGACATTCTGATGCCCAGATTGGCCCCTGACCTCTCAAACAACAGCAGGCCCGCCATGTCGGGTGACGCAAATTCTCTAACAACTTAGAAAAACCTTGGTGAGAATTTCAAAAGCCACAAAACAAGTCTGTAGAACCAAACTTTTGGACATGTTCTCACCAAAATCAAACTAAAGTTGTGATACCAAACGGCAACGCTGATGTCGCTGGACTCGTTGTTCCCACAGTGACTAGATTAGCATTGTGGGAGCGCCACCACGCATGTGAAAGGTGACATTTGTGACAGAGTAACTTTCTAGGATCGTAAATGTACTTCACGCCGAATTCGATGCAAGTCAAAATTCTCTGAACTCCTCCGAACTTAAAAGAACGCTTGATCTCCAAAACTTAAACTCAACTTTCCTGTTCAGTGTCCGTTTCATTCATCAAAGTAAGGTTCACTGTTATTCAGTCGACAGAACCTCAGTGAGGCTTGTCCTCCATTACGAAGCGTTATTACCCCAAACATTACCTGCTATTTAGGTGATCATTGCTAAGACGATTATGGCTGTGACAATAAAGTAATTGCCCGTACCGTTCAGTTTGGACAATTGATTTTTAAAGAGTGTAAAAGGTGAAGTGTGCAGGATTTAGTTTTGTAGATGTGAAACTCCAGAGTCATGCAAGAGAGAGGAATCTGCAGCCTGATCACTTCTGTATCTGTAGTGTACAGATATCAGCCTTCTCTTGAATATAATGAAACTAGATGGCACATGGCTTGTGGTGCTCAAAGCACCGAAAGAAATAATGACCCGGTTTCTCAAGAAAATCCACAGACCTTGTTGTGACCGGTTTCATGTAAAGAAATACTTTTTATTTCTACCAAAGACGCACTGACAGTCAACTGACAGTCATAAAAGGCAGATGAACTTACAGTGTAGGACTCGTCATTGCTTGTTATTGTCAACTTACAATTTTGGGCTTTGGCTCCTGCAGTGTTCCTGCAGTGCTCCTGCAGTGTTCCTGCAGTGTTCCTGTAGTGTTCCTGTAGTGTTCCTGCAGCCTGCGTGAGCTCCCTCAAGTTTGGGAAGGAGGTGGTGGGAGGAAACAACTTGCTTCAAATCCTATTTTTAAGAGGAAGAAGAGGAGAAGAAGAAGAAGGCATACTTTATTAATCCCAGAGGGGAAATTACATTCTTTTCACTCTGTTGTAATTTGTACATGCATACACAGGCCCGAAATACACACACATGCACAAACAGGACCTATAGACATGCATCTGAGAGAGGTGTCAGAGCGAGGGGGCAGCACACATACAGTTTATTTAACATACTTTCTATGGCTCTAACACTCTATATGGACTGCTGTATTCATTCTGGATGCACAATTGTTACATATTGCTCCTTTAATATAATAATTCCACTGGGCGTACTGCATTTGCGATGCAAGTTTTGATCTGTCCTCCCTGATTTTATTGACTCAGATTTTTCTGGATTTTTGCGCTTCAATCATTGGTCAGTTGACTACGTAGTTAAGGTTTCTTTTTTTTTGTCTGTTTGTTTTTATGATCCAGTCTTTTATTTGGAACGTCATGCAGCCATACCCAGTAAGAATCTGTTCTTCTTCATGCACTGAAAAAAAAGAACTGTTGGACCAATATACAAATACATTAGGTTTGTAAAATACATTTTAGAGCAAGTGTGTTAATCTAACTAATCTAATCTAAACAGACAGAAATCATCAAAATAATATAATGTCATGTTTCTGTCATAAACTATTTGTGCTTATAGGTAACATAAAACTTTAATTGCTTCATTATTTAAAATACTCCTGAATGACTGTAACTGATTTGTTCCAACAAATGACCTGAGCTGGATTTCAGGCTTTATAGTATTTGTATTTTTGTGCCATGCTTGTGGTTTTAAAAACACTGTGGAAATGATCTGTAATTTGTCACACAACTACTACTGACGAATCCCTGAGGTGTGGCAGTCATGGTTTATCTCTACAGGTGTTCTCACTTAGTGTCTGATTGGCCGAGCTCTTCTCAGGACTTGATCAATATATTGTTGCACCTGTTGCGAGGTGGGATAACGTCCAGCTTCATCACTGTTTATGGTGACCTCAATCGGCAGCTTGTGGTGAAATAATAAGAGTGAAAACATATTTCTCACATGACTTTACTTCTTTTGTATGCCTCAGGTGAAAGGAGCACAGCCAGTCTTACTGAGTTTGGTGACATTTTCTACCTGAGAAGAAGTCTAATCTATTGAAAACACCTGTGTGGGTGTGTGCGGGTCAACCTTAAATATTTGGTAAAAGACCTGTTCCTTATGTGAGGGGCCATAAAAAGACTAAATTAAAAATTTAGCGTGAATCATCTGATAATTTTTATTTAGTTCCCCTAAAAAATTGCTAATGTTGCTGGGAGATCAAGCCAACATCAGTAAAGTAAAGTTTCTGGGTATAAAAGCTCTGAAGAAGCCAAAAAGGCAACACTCCTCCAAATACAATTTCTCAAATCTCCATTCTAATGAGATTTAATGGGTATATTCATACAGCAAGACAGCCTAGAGCATGCTGACATGCTTTCATACAGGTCTGCATGCAGAAATGCATAACGCAGTTTAGATAGAGTGCTATATTTCTGCCTCTTTATCTGTCCAACAGTGTCAGGATATTTAAAGGAGCAATATCAAGTCAAGTCAAAGCACTACAGTGTTATAGTGTGTGTGTTACATGCACAGTTAAAACAAGTTTCCCTGTAAAATGAAATTCTTTCTTCACTCTCTACTCTGAATGGCTTTTAACAATGACACATACATATGAAAAATGAAGAAGAGTGAAGAAAAGCATGAAAAATAAAAAAGAGACATAAATAAAGATATCAGGAGAGATACAGAGGAAATAATATGAATAAAGTAACTGAGGAACACTATGTATAGTATGAAACACACATACAGTATAATATACACTGTCCAATACATAATAAGCGGTAGCAACCTCAAAAAATGTAAATGTAAAAGCAGCATAAATATAAAAGTCTGTCAGGAATACTTTGCAAAATTAGACGTCCAAGTTCAGTGATCGTCTTACTGCCTGCCAAACTCCATTAACATTTCTCTCAATTTAGCGGTTATACAGTTCTACTCCTCCGAAAACATTTTTAATGATTTCTTATCACTCGTAAAGAGACACTTGCTCATTCGGCTAAATTCAGCATTAATTTGACCTCTAATAAATGTGAAACCGGCAAACAATAACACAAGTTATGGTCCAGAACAGAATTTTAAAAGCAGTGTTTCAACTTAACCTCCTTCCTTGACCTCTGATGACATAACAAAATTATTCTATCATTTATTACAGTAATTATATTACAGATTTCTCCTTTAATTCCAGAAAATTGCAAAACTCACTTGCTAATAAACAGATTTTTTCTCATATTGCTTCAAGAAAAATACCAAAAACAAGACACAAATCAAAGACGTGACATTCTGGACTCTTGTTTTGCAATTTTCTGAACCCCTGTAATGAGATGACAGAAATAACACCTTCTGACGTGCCTACAGCACGCCGGTTTACAAGCCGCTTGGCACAGAGTGAGAATGAAGACTCCGACGAAGCCTGGAGTACAGGTGTCAATGTGATTAATTGCACCAGGGAGGAGAATTAGCAGTCTGCTAATCAGGTCGACCAAACAAGGAGGGAAAATTAAGTTTTTAAAGTGTTAGTTTTTCTTACAATCATGGCCTGTTGGAACAGCACGGGGAAGTTTGTTAATGGCTCATAAGTCCATCCCCGAGGACCAAATTATCCTGATTGAAGCTCTCTGCAGAGTGCCAGCTCAGACACTGCAGAAAGGGCAAACACCCACACAACATTTAGCTGTGAAGCTAGCGAGGATATTGGTAAATTGGCAGCTCAGCCATGTGTGGAATATATCTTTGTCATTGTCTGACTCACCGATAGACCTCGGCGAGGTATAGAGATCCCGGCTGATAGGATAGAAGTAGAAAGTGTCTTAACCCTAATTAAAGAAAAACAAACTCTAAAGTCTGGCCACACATGCAACAGGAAGTGGAGCTCACATCCAATCAGGTGTGGCCATTAATTTTCAAGGTTTTTGCTGCCCTTCATTTATGAAAACAACCGCTAAATAATGACTTCTGACATCAGGGTGATGAATGGTAGAAAAACACCCAGTGTCCCCCCAGTGTAGGCACCTTTTTAGAGATTGTGTGTTTGCATGTTCACACCAAGATATGTGCGAGAACATCTGGCCTCGCCTAAAGAGGGGGCCGGTTACGGACCCGCAGACTTTTGGGGTCAGGGAAAAATGGCCTCTCTCTCTCTGCAGCCTCTGGCTGAATATTTAATTTTTTTTTGCTTCCTCCGTCGAAGGGTTTCGCTCCCTTCACACCTGCCAGTGCTTTGCCCTGGGACGAAGAAACATGATCTGCTGCTAACATGTGATTTCATTCAGCGAACAAGGCGAAAGCTGTCAAGTCTGGTGCACTTTTGGAAACGTGCATCGCAGCGTAAACAAAACCAGGGGTGATATGATACAGTTTCAACAGGAGGCTCCATACAGGCCATAAGGACCTGAGCCTTTAATATCCACAAACACAACAACAGAAATCACCAAGCAGCAGCTGACAGTAAATACACCGCTCCGACTCTGTTTGTGTTAAATGTTAATGCCCGCATAAAGACCAGATTCTCTCCCGAACGCCATTCAAAACCACATTAGAGAATAACAGTGATTTCTTATTCAGCCTGTTGCCGGCGCACCTCATTGCAGCAACAAACAAAGAGAAGCTGACCATGCTTTAATATTTTAAACTGTATCGACTGCAGCGTCTCAAAATGAGTTTCGGGCCCTCAATCAACCGCCTTCAAAGAAATTGATTACGTGAAATATTGATGCTTCATCAGGTGAGTGAAGGGTTTATTGATGCTGCATCAGGCTAAGGCAGGTTATGAATTTTCTTATCAAAGTCCTCCAAAGCCAATCATATGATATTAAGAGAAGTAGACTTGATTATTTCCTTTAGTTTTTTTCATATTGACTCAGTTTTCAGGTATACTTTGTGTTCTTTACTCCCTTGGGAAACCTAATTTAAAAGTGTGGGGATTAATATTACTATTTAATTAATAATACTGTATACTGTGTGTGCGCTAGGAGTTTATCCTGAACCAGGAATTGCTTGATACTTGAACTCTGCAACCACAGAAAAAGTAACAAAAGAAGATTTATTAGAACTTTTTTTTAGGTTTTCAGATGGATCTTCCAGGTCTGAAAAGTGATGCCAATGTGAAAGTGCCTCATACCTGCATTCTTTCTAATAGCCAGCAGGGGGCAGCTCCACTGGTTGCAAAGAGAATTCTGATTGTATGTAAACTTATGGAAAATGAGCCTACTTCTCACTTTATTTATGACCTCAATAAAAAGTTTCCTAATGAGTTTATGGTCTCAATCACAGTTTCAAGCTGTCTTCAATACTGCATGATGTTCAGTTTTTAAATTATGGTGCTATAAGGGCGGGGCTACCATGTGACTGACAGGTCATTCTCAGCAAGTCTGTCCAGTGCAACACACAGGGCTCATGAAACTCATATCAAGCTATCAAACTGGTGTCGATCAAATATGGATCAAGAAACTGTTGCTACTTTGTCTGTTTCTCTAATAAAGTGTTTTCAGAAACATATTTCAGTGACTGTTTCGCTGTAATAAAAGTAAGTTTGTGACCAGGCAGGCAGGCCGCCATTTTTTACTGCTGAAGGAACGAGCCAAAAACACGTAAATTCGCAGTACATCATCTAACTCTTATGACTATGTTCATGGGAATAAGGGTTTCAAAAAGGTTCTTCCTGAAGTGCTTCCCAGAACCATTTGCTCCTGAAGAATGTTTCTTCGTAAGACCCCTTTTCATACAAAGAACCCCATTTGAAAGGATTCTTAAAAAACCTTGAAGAACCTTTCCATCAAGGGTTTGCCAAGGGTTATTTGTACCATAATATACAAGCAATCTCTGTTTCGGTTCTAGATAAAACCTTTGGAATATAAAAAGGTTCTTGGTAGAACCCCCCCAGGTGGGTTCTAGGAGCCCCCCCCCCCCCCAAAGAGGGTTCTGGATGGAACCAATCCACTATAGAAATCTTCTTTGTAGAACCTCTTAACAGGGCTTTTGTGGGAAACCTTCCACAAATGATTCTATGTATACCCCTTTATGTTGGGTTCTAGGTACAACTTTTGATGGGGCTCCATGTGGAACATTTTTTAAAGGTTCTACCAGGAACTAAAAATATTTCTCTGATAAGCCAATAAACTCGTTATGGTTCTGGTTAGCACCTTTATTTCTCAGACTGTACTCTGCCTGCTCTAATTGCAAAAAAGGCAAGATGACAGCCCAGATGCCAGCAGTTACTATAAAATCAGTTAACTGGACTCTTATAGATTCTAATCTCAGGCACATGGACTGAGAGCTACACAGAAATACTCTTCCTGAATGTCTCTGCGGCTAAATTTAAGCAGAATTATACATCACTGCACTACAATTACTACTTCTAACAGCTACAACTGCTAATATTAAGGATATCCCAATCAAGCTTTTTTTGGCCCCAATCCCAAACCTTTAAAAATGGATATCTGCAGATACTGATTCTGATCTGATATTTAATTAAATGATGATTAAATATGCATCAGACACACTGAAATGACAGCTATGGACCACCAAGTTTGCCACATCTTATTTTCACAAGCTTCTTGTTGCAAATACTGACGCTCCTGCTTCAAAACTATCACATTCATAGGCTTAAATTATTGATATGACGTGAATCAAAGTTATATTAATACGATGTCTCACTCTGTTGGTGTTGTATGAACTATAGAAAGTCTCAGTCCACTCCTGGTTGCACAGTGCTGTTACAGAGTGGAGGTTCTTTCCTTACAAACAATCTCTGCAATTAAATTAAATTTTGGCCTGTTATCCAGTCACTCTGGGATTCAGCGTTAAGTTAAGTTCTTTATCATGTTTTCTCCAATGGATGGGTACACCAGATAGCACTTTCATTCAGAAAAGGGCACTCTAGAGGGCACTTGAATGACATTTTCTACACTTGAAGGGCACCCTATAAGGAACTGAGGGGCGTTTTCTCTCCACTGAGAGGTCACTCTAGAGCGCATTTTATCACGTAAACTTCACTGGAACTACACTAGAATGAGACCCTGCAGAGTACTTTACCATATTTTCTCAATGGGAAGGACACTTTATCATGTCTTGTCCACTGGAGGAGCACTTTAAAGGCCACTTCATAACATTTTCTCCACTGTAGTGGCATCTTAAAGGCCACTTTCTAACTATCTCTCCACTGGAAGGCCAACCTAGGAGGCACTTTATCATGTTGTCTCCATTGGAAGGGCACCTTAAAGCAGACTTCATCATGTTAAGGGGCAAATCATCAAATTTTCTGTATTGGAAGGGCAGCCTAGGGGCATTTTATCACGTTTTCTCCATTGGATGGCCACCCTCGAGAGCGCTACATAACCTTTTATCAAGTAAAAGAGCACTCTAGAGGGTACATCGATATAAATTTTCTCCACCGGGACAACACCATAAAGGTCTCATTAACATGGTTTTTATGCTAGAATGACATCCTGCAGGTTACTTTATCATATTTTCTCATTTGGGAGGACACTTTATCATGTCTTGTCCACTGGAGGAGTACCTTAAAGGGCGCTTCATAACATTTTCAGGAATATTGTTCTTTTGTTTTTTGTTTTTTTTGTACTTTCAATCCCACGTCCAAATCTGTAACAGCCACCCTGGGAATAGTTCTAATGCTGCCGTCCACAATGAGATTAATCCAACCACTAGCTTCTGTCACACCATTCAAACATAACAGCGCACCGGCCATGAATGAAACGTCTGAATCCCTTCACTGTCATTCGCTCCCCTCTTCCTGGCGACGTTCCTCACCAGCTCCACCCCTTCTACTCTCTCAAACTCCTTTATTTTTTTCTCTCTTTTCATTCTGCGCGGTTTCATCCCCCTCCAACCACCACCAACCCACCAACCCACCCACCCACCCAACCAACCAACCAACCGACTGTCTGATAGAGGAGAAGGAGTCCCTTTTCTTTTTTCGGAGAAGAAAGTCCAACGGGCGGAAGGAGGAAGAAGAAGAGAGCGCGCAGGCAGGACATGAAACCTCTTCCCAACCGTCTCGCCCACCCAGGCCAAAGCCTCTCAACTCACAAGCCCTTCAGCGGGGCATTTTCTAGCGCTGTGAATTTTTGTGCAGGTAAAGATTAGCAAAGAGCCCTCAGCAACAAAGCATTCAATCACATTCAAGTAGGGCCCTGTATCAAATGCGCCCTCCACCTCCACCTACTTTAGGAGTGCAGGTCTTTCTTCTCGTCTCCCTTTTTTACTCTTCTCTCCTCTCTTTGGCTTGGTCAGACTGAATTGCCTTTGAAACAGGCATCTCCTCTCCCCCCTCCTCCTCTTTCTCCCCTTCATCTCTTGTCAATCTGAGAAAGCCAGGAAATGAACGCTCTTTGTGGGATTAATTAATAGCGGGAGCTGGTCAGCGCGCTAGCAGAGCTGTAATTGCTACTCAGCAGAGGGGGGAGGAGGAGGAGGAGGAGGAGGGGGCTGAAGAAAAAGTTTGGGTTGCAGTTTTTTTGAGTGTGGATGGAGGTGGTGGTGGTGGTGGGGGGTGTGTTCCTGAGCGCTTTGAACTGAAGGGCTCTGCTGCAGTGGATTAAAGTGAGAAGAGAGAGATAGAGGAGGGAGGAGGGGGGGCTTTGAAGTCTGCTGAGAGGTCTAGGAGAAGAAGAAGTGAAGTTGGGTGGTAGAAATTCTGTCTGGCAACATCAAACAGTGTTATCGCCCACTTTCACCTGTTGACACTCAAGGGTGAAGACACTAGATTCGCAGCGCTGCGAGCTGCGAGGTTTCACATTCTCTTCTCCTTCTTCTCCTCTCGATCCCTTTCTCTTGGTTTTTTACTGTAAATATCTCCGCCGAGGACGCTCAAGATGCTGATTCGTTTTGTTTGCGTGGTTCACGAGGGTTGATTCGACCGCTCGCATCTGAAGCTGTTTGGTTCACTTCCAAAGAAAAAGCAACCGCTTTCTCCACCTGAACTCGGGGGTCAGCCTGGTGTGCGCACATGAATGAGCGCATATGCGCGTTTGTGTCATTAGAATATTTTTTTTCCCACCCTACTCCCACGCAGAGGCACATTCGAGCTAAAAGATTTTATTTAACTGTACGACTGATTGTGGAAAAAAACTCACGAGGTCATCAACTGATTACTGAAGTTCACATGCACATTTCTATTCACAATGCAAGAGTTTAACTTAATTAATTCTTTATAACTTTATTCTTTAACAGTCCAGCATTGAGCTACTGAAATCATAACAGATTCTTGGCTGCCATACAATCAGAGTTTGTCTTTTGGTTAGAAGTTCACAACAAAATGAAACAGACGCAGCAAATAATACAAATATGTCAATAATGAGGGAACGTCTCTTAAAACCTGTTAACTTTGGTAATTACTTCATTTAATTTAGCACAAATATGATTCTAAGACTGGATTGCACCAACGAAGATTAATTTAATCTGAGATTTGTTCTAATCAGAGTTGTGCAAAAGTTAAATTAAGCAGAGCTCTGTTGCACAATTAAAAAATAATCTGTGTTTAGTAAAGTAAGAGTTTATTGATGTAAACTGAAATTAAATAGTTAAATAGAGCTTAATTAATATGGAGATGTTTGCTTACCCAAATTAAAAT
Source organism: Lutjanus argentimaculatus (assembly GCA_034769285.1). Classification (NCBI taxonomy): domain Eukaryota; kingdom Metazoa; phylum Chordata; class Actinopteri; order Lutjaniformes; family Lutjanidae; genus Lutjanus; species Lutjanus argentimaculatus. Next base: position 9,537,146 of record JAWZSL010000020.1, read on the forward strand.
GAATGAATAATAAAGATGTGTCAGGACCTAATGAGCATAAAAGAGGGGGGAAGTGTTCCTTAACAAAATGTTGTTTGCTGGCTAACTAAGAAGTTAACAAAACATTACACTGTTTGTTAGCTAACTAAAAAGTTAAGCTGTTACATTTTTTGCTAACTTGATAAAAAATTAGCATCAAGACAAAATGCAAGTAAAAAGTAACAAAAACTAGCATTTTTTGCTACAACCTTAGCAAAATAATAGAAGATAATAGACAACAGTTCAGTTAGGAAATGAGACCACCTGGCAGCAACTGTCAACTGTTCTAATGGATCAACTGGTGTGAAAGAAAGAAGAGTTTCAAGTTTTAAATTTAGTCTTGGTTTAGAATCCAAACTAAGCTGAGGTTTAAAGATAGGTTTAAATTGTATCCTTCTTAATTTTGAGTTTTTAAAGTTTGGTGCAACATGATTTTAAATTAAGCCATGATTTAATCAGGTTTAAAAATGAACCCTTGTTGGTGCAGCTCAACCTGAGAATAATAGGCCCGAATCGCTGCATTAAGAGAAAAGGGGACAACATATGTAAAATTCTGTCCATATTTTTGTAGTTAGGATAGATTTTGATGAAGTGAAAAACCTTTACTGTACAACACAAGACGGTCTCTTTCCATTTAAAGCCTTTCTCACATACACACACTTCAGTCCACTCATGCTCAGACCTCCTTGAAAAATGAGGGTTTATGTAAATTTTTGAAAAACTTTACTTTTTTTTTTTTTTTTCCTGCTGAACTGCCAAATTAGTGTTGGAGCGCCCATGCGTACGGAGGCTTAATCATCAATAATCTTTTCATTTCTGTGAGAGATTATTCAGCGGGGGCCTTGAATGTGTGTATGTGCTCTGACGCTGCACACAAGAAAACACTTCTAATGCACTTCTGAGCTTTGGGCCACCATTGTGTCTTTTGTCTCTTGAGTTTTGATCAGTTGAAACTCAGCTTTTATTAAAGGAAAATATAGAATTTGATCATTTTCTCTGAAATATGACTATATAATTAGAAGGTTTCTCTGAATCAACCCACATAAAGTAGCACAAGGTTAAATGAGCACAGACTTGCATTCATTTTCAAAGCATTAAGTTATTTCTATGTACTGTAATTAATTCATTTTGAGGTTTCTTGCAGTTTTTGGACATTATTGAGATGACAAATAATTCTTAAGGACCAATCACACATTCTACATTCTGAATATGAATGATTACATTCAGGTAGAAAATACAGAGTCAGCAAATTTAAAGCAACGGCCTCAAGTTTTCTTTCCCTCCAGCGTCCATTGCAACAAACAACCTGCTCACCTACATAGTGTTATAAGCAGGAAAAAATACGATTTTTATGATTTCATTCCTCATTTTAAAATATCTACATTTTTATATTTTTTGTGGTATTTTACTTTTTTTTCTATGGTATTTTACATGTTTTTGTCATGGTTGTATGTATTTATTATTGTGTTTTGGTAACACTGTAAAAAAAACATACAGTTTTGTGGAATCAACTTATCTTTTCTCATTAACTTAATTTAAAGTTTTATTTATACAACTTAGAATTTGTCGTTTTTACTCTCAGAACCTATAAACATGAGTTCTTCTAACTTAAATAAATGTGCTGAACAGACTTTAATCAATCAAGTTTCTAAAGAAATGTGATCAGAATAATTGCAGACTTCCCAGCATGCATTGTCTGAGAGTTAACCCTATTTTTATATATAGTTTGAAGCAAACATATCTGGTGAATATCTGGTACAGTGCAACTGTATTAATACCAAGTTAATTTGACCAGAAAAGTTTATTTGTTTTGAATCATTACACTTTAACTTGTCTATTTAAATTTAGTCAACTTTTTTAAGGCTTTTTTTTCCTCAGGAACAATAAAGTATATCTTTTTTATTTGATATTATATTAAATTTTTTCTTCAATTGCTTTGAAATCATCGCAGTCAAATCTTTAAACGAAACAAGGTTCAATCTTATAATGCGTTACTGTGTTTTAAAGTAACTTTTCCTGTGTTATTTCATGTCAAGCTTGATTTTTGCTGCATCATTATACAAAGTTGTGTTTATTTGTGCCGCCCTTTATGGAATTTTTATAAGTTCATGATCATTTTCAGACCTGCATTCATTTTCAGTGTATAATGTGATATCTATGCACTGTAATTAATTCATTTCGAGGTTTTCTCACAGTTTTTGGTCATTACTGAGAAAACATATCATTAAATTGTTATGAAATAAATCATAAAAATCTTAAATTTAACTAAGTTAAACCTTGTAGTTTAGGTAGAGTGTTTATTTATTCATGTTATTTCAAATCATACTATAAGTCATGTTTATTTGTGCAGCCTTTTCTAGAATTTTGATAAGTGATGATCATTTTCAGTGAAATACAATTTCTTTTTCTGAATTAAATCAACATACAATCAAAGAAACAAAACACAGACTTGCATTTTCAAAGCATGATGTGATTTCAACATACTGCAATTAATGCATTTTGAGGATTCTCACAGTTTTTGCTCCTGGTTAGGACGACGAATCATGAAATAAACCATAAAAGTTCAACTTTATAGTTTATTTGTGTTTTGAAGTAACTTATTTATGTGTTATTTCCACACATACCAACTGGAAATGGTTGATTTTTGCTGCCAAATTATGAAAAGTCATGTTCATTATGCAGTCCTTTATATAATTTTGATAAGTCATGATCATCTCCAGTGAAATATGAATAGATAATTAGAATAGCAGAAGGTTAAGTAAGCATATTGTGATTTTTCATGAACTGTAATGAATTAATTTTGAGTTTTTCCTCACAGTTTGACAGATTATTAAATTGCTATTAAATAAACCATAACAGTTAGTAGATTAAACAGAGTTGAACCTGTGTGCTTTAAGTAACTTATTCATGTGTTATTTCAAGCCATATTTCTTTGAAATTGTTGATATTTGGTGGATACTTTTAGCTTTTATTGCCTCACAACTTCAAATCCTTAAAACTCAGTTACCAACGGTGATAAATTAGAAACACAGCCTTTTAAGATAGTCAGAAATAAAGCAAAAATGAACTGTTTTCAACCAAAAAAAACACAGAATATGCAGAATAAAACAACCTTAACCCGAACCTCGTGAGCTGTAATATCATAGGCCATACGAGCCCACGAAGAAACAAACTTAATCCATTTTTTTTTTTCAAGTTTTAGGTAAACACGGGTTGCGATTATGCCGCCAGTGGTCTACAGAAAATAAATAGATCAACTGTGTGCAGCTCATGGGAGTGGACAAGTGCAAATGAATACTCTTAAAGTCAAAAATATGCACCAGACGGAGAAATCGTATGCATATCCAGTGAAGTGAGCCCACATTCACTCATCCATTATACTAGCTCGGCACATTTTAGACACACACACACACACACACACACACACACACATGCTGGACAGACAGTAATATCAAAATTCAGGAAAGAGAGTGATGTAGTGGGGTGGGGGGAGAGGTGGAGGTGGAGTTGGAGGTTGGGGGGTGGGCAGTCAGAGGAAAAGAGTGATCCTTGATTTTTATGCAACGCCTGTTCAAAATTCAACTATCCTTGAGGCGCGCTTGTGCAACACTTTGCTGATGTCTGGAGGCCTGTAATTGTGCACACACATCAATTATGGATCGGGGCTCTGGTACTCCTCGCCTCGTCCTCCGCCGGCTCCAATCAGAGCGGGGCCTGTAGCCGGTCGCGCTCCCCCGGTGCTTTTTGGGAGCAGTTTGATTACAGGTGTAGTACAGACAGCCTTGTTATGGAGCAGCGGACAGAAGGGGAGGGTGAGTTTGGGAGGAACCGGTGGTCTCCCTCTTTTCCGTCCTTTCCTGTCCGGATGAGGTTGGTGGGCGGGTGGAGGGAATTAGGGAGGAAGCAAGGGTGGTGGTGGAGGGAATGGCGGTGGAAGAGGAGTAGGGGGGGAGGCAGGGGGGTGCGTCTGATTCGGCCATCACATCCCGCTAACAATTTCTGTCAGGTCCCTAGAGGTTCCCTAATGAGCCCCACCGACACGGCCGAAGGCGAGATCCCCGCGCCGGCCCACTGAAGTGAGAAGCCAGAAGATCGGCACCTAGCAGCCTTGCAATTATTAATCAGACTTCTCCCTTTTTTTTCTTTTTTTCACTCCCCCCTCTCCTCCTCCCTCTTCTTTCCGTCTTTTCACTCACTCTCTCCTTTACTCTATTCATCAGTTAGTCAAAGTGTTCCCCTCTTTCAACCGCCTTCCTCACAGATAGGTGCAGTACAGCGGTCTTTACAGCAGAAACCTAACGATTAAAACCTGAACTTTACACGAGAAAACGCAGAAGAAACTCTGCTTTTATCGAATATATGTATTTAGTCTGTTATAACTGATAAAAAAGCAGATTAGTCCTTGCATCTAATTAAAAAAAATGAAAGAAAACCTTTGTGCTTTCGTCTGGAGAGCTACTTTTTAGCAGTTTTTAAGGTTTTGTACATGAGTGGACCCATTTTATGCTACTTTTACGACCACATTTCAGAGGAAAATACTGTACTTTTACTTCACTACATGTATCTTGACAACTGCAGTTTCTAGCTAATTTGCAGCCAGAGATGAAACATAAAAAATTACAAAAATTACATATTGATACATCAGTAATTATAGTCCAGCGTTACATCATATAATTATTGAACTCTGACATGAATTATTGTTCTAATACTTACTTGTGCAAGATTTGAATGCAGAACTACTTGTAATGGAGTACTTTTGTAAACATTTTTGCTAGTTTTACTCAAGTAAATCATGTGAATCTTCCACCAGTACATAAAACCTTGATCCAACAAGAAAAAAACCAACTCTTTTATTGTTTATATGGACTCTTCCCAGGGAACAATTTCATACAAAGACACAATTAATATTTGCTACAATATTAACAACTTTTTTACTGCTACCTTTTCTTATATCAACAAGTTTTTGGTGGAAATAAATACAGATAATTTGGGATATTGTGATTTTATAGACATGTTAGGACTTTCTGCCTCAAAATTATTGGGTTTTTTTTCCTCATGTTTTCTAGTTGCAACAACATTAGGAACAAAGTTCGCACAGGTTGATTTCCTAATGGCTGATTACACTGTGCACCAAGTTCAAAATCAGCATCCTGCTGTGTGCGTGACACAGAGTCCAACTCCAAAGTACATAATTAATAAATAGCCTGTCAAATTAAAACCATGTATCTGATTTAGAATTTTTTTTTTTTTTTCAGTTAAGATAAACTAAATGAAATGATGAAACTTTATATTTAAATCTGCGGGCATCATCACAAATGTAAAATGAGACCAGTGATGGTGTAATAGTTTATCAAGTTAACTAATTATTATTCATGTGCTCTTGACAAACTATACTGTTTCCTTGTAGCCTTCTAGCAAATGCTCTGTGGCCTTGTAACGGCCCACATACCATGTGAGAACCAGTGTTCTGCTTGACGGCTGATTGGTAGCTGCTTAAATACAAGAAAATGCTAGATTATAAATGACCTTAGAATAATGCAGCTAGACTTAAAATATTAGTCTATATATCAGTCCAGTTAAAATACAGGTTTTTCTTATGGAGTTTTGAATGGAGAACACAACAGTTTGCTTAGAGGTATGTCTTGTTGTATAGCTGTTGGAAATAGTTGTGGTATGTTTTCAGTCCTCCATCCTGCACTTAAATTTGAAATGAGCCACTCTGGTTCTCCACCAGTCCACAAGCCAGGGATTGAGAACCACTGCTCTGTTTGACCATTGATTGATAGCTGCCTAGATGAAAGATTGAGACCTGAAATATTTGCCTAAATATCATGCCAAATTAAAATACACATTTTTGAAGTTTTGAATGGGGAAGGAGATAGTTTGTTTGGAGGATGTGTATTGTTCTAAGCAGTAGGAAAATGATGTTGTGTACTTGTTTATTCAGGTAGAGCTTTCCAGCGTGCACACAAATTTTAAAGACCCACCCTGGTTCTGCACTGGTCCACAAACCAGGGGTTGAGAACCACTATTCTACTTGACAGCTGATTGATAGATAGATAGTACAGTGATAGATTCTGATGCTTTTTACTTTATTTATATGGATTTAGACTTAAAGTATTCGCCTTTATATCATTCAAAATTAAAATATACAGTTTTGGTATTGAGTTTTAAAGGTTATATATTTGGGTAGCTTTTTAAACTCCATCCAGCCCTTACATTTTAAATGACCCACCCTGGTTCTGTACTGGTCCACATACCAGGGGTTGAGAACCATCACTCTGCTTGGCAGTTGATGGATAGCTGCTTAGATGAAAGATTTAGACTTGATATATTAGCCTAAATATCTCACCAAATTAAAATACACAGTTTTCTATTGGGGTTTCGAATGGGGGACACAAGAGTTTGTGTACTTTCTTATCCAGGTAGAACTTTCCATCTTCCATACAGCACCTAAATTTTAAACAATCCACACTGTTTCTGTACCGGTCCACAAGCCAGAGGTTGAGAACCCCTATTCTGCTTGGCAGTTGATTGATAGATACTTAAGGGGAAAGATTTAGTCTGACTTAGATAGATTTAAACCTAAAATATTAGCCTAAATATTATTCTAAATTTTAAAATACACCTTTTTCTTATGGAGTTTTGAATGGAAAACATGGCAGTTTGTTTGGAGAATATATATTTTTGTTTTACCAGTAAGAAATAGCTGAGGTGTCCTTGTTTTACATCCTCCATCCAGCTCACAAATTTTTAAATGACCCACCTGGGTCTGATACCTCCGTCCATAATAATAAGATCAGTCCAACCACTAGATTCTGTCCCACCATTCATGAATTTCTTTGGCTTTACATTTCTTCACCCCATTTTTCCGCTGATGGGTACAGTGCTCTTTTCAGTCGTACAAGTGGAAATCCTAAATAAAAAGAAGAAGAAGAAGAAGAAGATGGTTGAGGAGACAAAGAGCAAGGGTCTGGGTGGCACTTTGAGCAAACACCCCCCCGTGACCGTTAAACAGCCCCATTAACGGCAGGATAATGTACAGGCTTTATTTTGTAGGAGCTCGGTTTGGGCTTTCACACACACACACACACACACATAAGCACACAGACTCTCGCCCACACACACACACACACAGAAACACACACATTCTCACTTTTATCCCTCTATGGAGGAAAAAAAGGGAAAGTTGCTTCTCTAAGTCTGGGCTGACTTGGCCTGAGGCGAAATCTGACCTTTGCACCACAAAGGTGAAAAGCTCTGTTCTCATTGGTTTGAGAAAAATGCCTCCAGAAGTAACATTTTTCCCTCTTCACATCTCATCTTTTCATCGGTTATTGTGTTTTTTTTCTCCTCTCTGCCCCCTTTCTTTCCTCCGCTGAGTGAAAACCTCCCGTAGCCTCCCCAGCCCGCCCCCTCCGACCTCAAACCCCCACCGCCCAACCACCCCCCCTCCCGTCTCCTTCCCTGACAGGCCCTGATGTTGCTGTAACATTTTTATCACCGGGCGGCTGCACACCTAGGAGCTGTGCAGGACGGAGCGTGTACTTTAGCTGGTGGGACGAGGGGGGAAGATTGAGCGTAAGTGCTCGCTAAACAATATTCCAGGTATTCCTCGGGAACGACAGGGGTCGCCGCTTCGGGGGTCAAGTTCACGACCTCGCTAAGACGTGGATTGTTGACCCCCGACCTGGGAGAAATTATATAAGTTTTTTCCCTCTCGCAGAGAAGGCAAACATGAAAGGATGATTGAGCGTTCAATAAACAGCATGTGTTCTTGTTTTGATCTATTGCTTTGTCATAATATTGAAATAATTGTTCAGTAGGTGTGACATGTTTCATGTTTACTGTCATTTGCATGTTTGTAATTGTGATATTGACTTTGATATTGTTCTGTACAATGTGAATGAAAATAATTGTATTAATTTGCATGGAGTTTTGCACACACAGGAAAAAAGACACAGTCAGTTTTAGACACATTTAAATGCTTAATGAGTCAGGCTGCAGAACATCCACCATGTACTTTCAGGGGAGGGTAACGTTCACACTGTAATTGCTACCAGAACAACAACAAACATTTCTATAACCATTATTTATCAAATTAATTGATTGATAACACTTTCTAAAACATCCATATCTATAATATGAGCACTAATTATAGTTATAAGCACTCATAAATATTCATAATGCTTTTTTAAAAAATGATCAAGCTTTTTATAATGATTTACAAGGTCAAGTATAATAATAATATCATAACTGCTGGTCATTTTTTGGCAAGAATCATCATTTTGATACATTATAACAATTTAATAATGCATTATAATCACTGTTCTAATGCATTTTAATAATACTATAAGTTACTGGAAGTTGTCAATTGGGTGTAGTGCATATAAACATATTGTTTATACTGTGCTTATAACTATGTATAATTATAGTTACAAGCACGCATTAATATTCATAATGATTTATAACAATAATAAAGTATGTTATAATGACTTTTAGGTCAAGTATTACAGTACTTCATAATTGCTGGTCACTCACTGGCAAGGATCTAGTGAATTATAGTTTTTATAGTTCTTTTACATTACTACATTATAACCATTCTTATAATGCATTATAATGTGATTTTAAGTTACTCCAAGTTGGGGCTTTTATTTAAAGTAAAATCTATCTAGAACGTGTTATATAATATATATATATATGTATATTATATGATATATATAAGTGCTTATGGCTAAGTACAATTGTAGTTATAAGCACTCATAAATATTCATAATGCTTTATAACAACATGCAAACATTTTATAATGACTTTCAGGATTAAGTATCATAATACCTCTTAATTGCTGATTAGTCACTGACATTTGTTTGGCAAAGATCATAGTGTGTTATAATTCTCATAGCTGTAATACATTAAACCATTTCATAATGCATTAAAATCACTGTTATAATGCATGTCCACACCCATATCTCTAATACATTATAATCACACTTAGAAATTGCATTATACTTGCTTTAAGCATTCATAAATATTTCATAATGCTTTATTACATTAACCAAATATTTTAAAATGAACTTACACTTTACTCAAGTAAAAAAAAATCTATGCAAGAACAACACACACCAGTGTAATGTTACACCAGAACACATAGTTTATACATAATTATAATCATTATAATGCATCATAAAAAGTTTAGAATACATTACAACTATGATAATTAAAATAATTTAAAAATGACAGCGAGTGACTTAAGATGATCATGTATGACTTGACCTTATAGTCATTGCTTTATAATGTCTTATGATTATTGTTAGTAATGATTATGAATATTTAGGAATGCTTATAACGATAATTAAACAGTGCTATAAGCTGATTATAATAAATTATAAGTATGTTAATAATGTATAATGCAACATTTGCGCTGCGATTCATTTTGTTTACATTAAATTACAAAAAATTAGTAAAAATGTAATTACTGTGTTTATATTACTTAAAATATATTCCTCATTTAATCCAAATGCACATCACCATTGAATCAAAGTCTCTTGTATAAAATGTATTTATTTAGTCATTCATTGAAAAAATGGTTATGATTTCAAAGAGCTGCTGTCATTAATAAAAAGATCAAAACATGGCAACCCTGCGCAGCTGCCTTATTACTGTTTACTATCCTATGCAAATGTTTTAACTAATTAACATACCATTTAAGTGTCAAATTTATCTCTTTAAAACAAAATGTACATAATAAGTTGAGATCACTACACTGACAAGGTTAAATTGTGCAGTTACATCTGAAATAAGGCCACAGTGAAGTCAGGGGTTACCGAGCATATAAAGAAAGATAAGTCTCCACGATACGACAAGAATTCTTTGAGAAGATTAACCACAGAGAACCCCAAAAATCTCTCCCTCCTTCATCTGTGCTCGCTCCCTCTGCTGAGTGCTGATTGATGAGTGCAGACCTGACTGTGTAGTCAACAGAATGAGTGTTTCCTAAAGAGGAGAGAGACAGGAGAGGAGAGACAGAGAGGCAGCCTAATGAGAGCTAAAGACAATGCCGGTGTGATGAAAGAATAAAAGTCGCTCTGCTTGTGATTCAGAATTAGAGGCAGAAATCGATGCTGGAGTGAATCTAAAGAGCGAAGGAGAGCGAAAATTAGGCCACTTGCTTTAATAGCGTGCTTGTGCGTCAGCTGAAAATGTTGTGTTAGGGCCTCAGAGGGACACGTGCACGACAGTTAGCTCAACCTTTGCCTGCAACCTGTTCTGCATCATCGCCACATCACCTTTTAAATCAAAAATGGAGACAACAAAAGTCATCATATATTACATAATAACTGCTGACTTGCTGCGATGATGTGAACAAACATTTGAGTTACTATTAAATCTCTAATTGTATTTCAAGAAGAAAAAAAACAAGCTCTTATAAAGGTGAGCAGTGAGGAGGCAGAGAGGAGGGAGCAAATGAGCAGAATAAGAAGTAGGCCATCCACTTCAAGTGATTGGCTCACACTTGCATGTAAATATATTATGTCTGACACCTAAACAATAAGACTAAATGATGAGCTGCAAAGATGAAGTTGCCTATTTCTATGACACCCACATTTATAATGCATTATAAACATGCCTCATACTGTGCTTATTGCAATGTATAGTTACAGTTATTAGTGCTCATAAATATTCATAATGCTTTATGTCAATAACCAAGTATTAATGACTTATAAAGCCAAGTATTATAAGACTTTACAGTTGCTGGCCGCTCACTGACTTTTTTTTGTATTATAATTCTCATTGTTGTAGTACATTGTAACATTTTACAATGCATTATAATCACTGTATTATAACGTGATTATATGTTACTTTAAGTGGTCATCGGGTGCTTTAAGCAAAGTAGTGCATTATAAACATACTTGCATTATACTGTGCTTATAACAATGTATAATTATAGTTATAAGAGGTCATAAATGTTAATAATGCTTTATTACAATAATCAAGCATTTTACAATGACTTACAAGATCAGGTATCACAGTACCTCACTGACATCTTTTGCAAGGAACATAGTGTAATAATTGTCATCATAATTGTCATAGCTGTAATACATTATGATTACTTTATAACACATTATAATCACTGTTAAAATCCGTTATGTCGTGATGATAAGTTATTCTAAGTGGTCATTGGGTGCTTTTAGAAAAATTATGTGGCATAAACAAATGTACATTATACTATGCTTATATCAATATATAAGTATAGTTAAAAGTGCTCATAAATATTCATAATGCTTTATAACAATAATCAAGCTGTTTTAATGACTCATAAGGTCAAGTATCAACATACATCATAATTACTGGTCACTCACTGACATTTTACCAAGGATCATAGTGTATTATAACTCTTATAGTTCTAGTAAATTATGATCATTTTATCATGCTTTTACCAGCTTTGAAATCGTAATTTTTCTCTCACTTCAGAGTGAAAAAATGACACCATGCACAAGTGGAGGTCTTGGGCTAAATCTTAAAATGCTGACACTGGAATGGAACATTTTCACAATGACATTATGAACTCTAAAAGTCACTGGGACAAACTTTTAACTAATTTGTGTCATCAGAATTGGGGCTACTGCCAAAAAAGTTTTTACATTCAAAGAATTTGCTGAAATTACTGGTGCATAGCAATCAACACATATTACTATTAAAATACAAATAAAAGTGAAAGCAAGTCAAGAAGCATAAATAGAAAAAAAATAGAAAACTTACATTAACAAAAAAATGTGAAAAAAAAAATGTTTTAGAAACACAATAAGAAAATATATACAATATTGCCATTATGAAGGAGCTGTGCAGTTTGTGCAGGAATGTGCGAAATATTGTCCAGGGAATGTGCAAAAGTTTCAAGTATGAGAGTGTATATAATATGACGTAAATAGTATAGTAATATATATGTGGTTGCAAACTGTTCTAATCTCCTCTTGCCCTTACTAATGTTATTATTTGTTACTGCCAATAATATGTAAGTCTTTTGCACTTCTGAATATCATACACTCAACATTTTTAAAACTCATAGTTGATTTTAAAGTAAAAAAAATTGTCTACATTTTGTCTGCATGAAAATCACCATATTTTAGTTTGTGTAAATAACCTGAGAGTAATATAAAAAAAACAATACAGACACTGGGTCAGAACAACACATTGGTAATAAGTAAAGTTAATCCAGTACTGCATCAGTATTTGGGGCCAAACTGGCCCACAAACAGGATTATCAACTTTAAAACAATAAAAATGTGCCTCTTATAAAGTGACACATGGAAAAAAACTGTGATTTGCTGCCTTATAGAGATATTTTACATAGTAAAAATAATTGTTTTAATATTCTTATCTAGTGTACAGCACCAAGGATCGTGTATACTGTAATTTCTCCATTATATTGACAATATTACAGTACATACACCCTTAAGATAGTATTATATAGGCCTCTTCTATTATCTTGCAACACCAAGTAGTTGTGCTTTCTCAAAAAATTAGAAATTTACAGACAATGCATGTTATTTTTTTTAAATATTGCCACCTGTGGCTCCTCTTCACACTGCAGACCACCAGAACAAATGCTGCCATTTTTCTGACGTAGAAATTTTAAAACATTTTAATGAGTTCTCAATTTCTTAATGGAGTTCTCTTTAGAACTATATGAACAAAATATCCAGTGTCATCAAATAAAAAAAATTATTCAAATAAAGTGAAACTCCACTCAGTCTGGATTAGAGGAGTTAAAGGACAGTTCTGTAATATTTTACTGAAATAAATCATACAATGACCATGATAAGTCTTCAGAGATTAAGGGAACATGCTAAGCAGAAATACAGTCAGGCAGGAGGCCACTGAACTTCAACTCCAGTGTGTGTCTTCAGAGCAGTGGGCTGTTGTTTTCAAGATAATGAAGAGAAACAACTCTCTTCAACCATAAATTCAATATTAAACAAGATTTCAATCTATTTAATAAACAGTCTATGTGTCCAACTCACTATTTGGACTGCAGTAGTCATTTGTGGACATGCAACTGTTACATATTGGTCCTTTAAAGTTGCTAAAATTTCACATTTTTGTGTAAAATTTACTAAAATTCTAATAATATTTATACATTTTGTTTGGAAAAATGCTAAATGTTAGCATTGTTCTTCTTCTGGACTTTAAAATTGTACTAACAAGAATCATGTACTCACAATCCATTGATTTCTCTGATGCACACTAAACTGAACTTTCTCCTCATCCCAAAACTCGGCACCACGCATGATAAATACGTCAGGTGTGAGGCAGCACAGAGGAAGGAGAAGAACATTTGAGGTGTGTGTGTGTGTGTGTGTGTTTCTGGCTGAAAGGCTGAGGGTGGTGGGAGGTGGTGGTGGTGGTGGTGATGGTGGTGAGTGAGAGAAGAGGGTGGGATTGGGTGTGTGTTGACAAGGAAGATATTGTGTATTGGTTTGTGTTGTTCGTGTGGGTTTTTGCATGTGTGTGTGTGTGTGTGTGCTCATGGGGGTGAGTGATGGAGAAGGGTGAGGAGGTGGTGGTGGGTGGAGGAGGGGGGTGGTTGGGTGGTAGCCCCGCTGTTTGGCCATACGCTCCTGCCTTCTCTTGCCTTTTCAGCCTGGCTGACCAGAGAGCTCATTTGCATTAGCGGTGTGTGTGTGGGGTGACGGAGGAGGAGGAGGAGGAGGGGGAGGAGGGGAGGGGGTTGGATTTCGCTCGAGGCCTGTCTACTCTTCCAGGCAGTAGACTGGTGTGGTTGTGTGTTATGTTGTGTGTGTGTGTGTGTGTGTGTGTGGCAGCATGGAGGGGGGAAATCACGCGCTGGCAGAGAGGACGTGTCACATCCATGTAGCCCCCGCTAATCAGGGCCGGCTTGAGCCGCGGCCAACTAGCCGAGGCCCCCGCTCTCCTTCCACACCATGTGAAGAAATGCAGATAATGGCGCACGCTATGACGAGAGAGGCATGCTGGGAAAATGCTACATACGTGTAGGGGTGAGAGCTGCTGGTGGGTTAACTCGGAGTTCAGCATATGGGGTGGTAGCGTTTGTATATGTGTGTGTGTGTGTGTGTGTGTGCGTGCGCGGAAAGGCCACAAGCACACGCACTCACAGCTACGCTCTGACAATCCACCAGCAGCTCTTTTCCATTGCAAATCCTCAGTCATTTGGTGAAGTGCTAGTGACCCCTATGGGCAAGATGCTGTGAATTTTGGCTATTCATGATGTGCATGGCTGAATTTGCACTAACCCAGAGAAGGAAAAAAAAAAAAAAAACATGCACATGTAAAAACCTTTCTGACTAGCATCAGGGATTGCAACATGGAAAATACTCCCCAAACTAGTAGAGCAAAAATGTAAAATATGCTCCCTGCCTCTTAAAAGTCCTCCACCCTGTTATTTTGCTGGAGATTCCTTAGGAAAACAGTGCCAAAACAAAAAGAAACTGCATTTTGAGTAAGGAGTGATCTAGGATCAATCAATTTACATCCAAAACAGAGAGAAAAGTGCACCAATCAGCCAATACCTATAAATTTTCACCACAAGCTGACCTTTGAAACTGGTGGATACAGACAAACCAGGCAACCCAGAGAGAGAAAAAAAAAAGGGAAAAACCCGAGCGTCGGGGATTGCAACATTGAAAATACCCCCAAACTAGAGGAGCAAAAATGTAAAATATCCTCCCTGCCTCTTAGAAGTCCTCCACCCTGTTATTTTTCTAGAGATTATTTTGGAAAGCAGTGCCAAAATTTAAAAAAAAGCCATTTTTGCCTTGTTTTTAAGTAAGAAGTGATGTAGGAACCAGTAAATGTATATCTAAACAGAGAGAAAAGTGCACCAACCATCCAAAAACTATATATTTTCATAACAACCTTGCCTTTGAAACTGGTGGATACAACAAACTTGGCAACTCGGAGAAAGTAAGAGGGTAAAACACCTTTCTGATTACAACATTGAATACACTTGCCAAACTAGTGGAGCAAAAAATGTAAAAAATTTGCTCCCTGCCTCTTAGAAGTCCTCCACCCTGTTATTTTTGCTGGAGATTTATGAGGAAAGCAGAGCCAAAACAAAAAGAAATTGCGTTTTTCGCTCTGTTTTTTAGTAAGGAGTGATGTAGGACCAATCAATTTAAAGCCAGACAGAGAAAAAAGTGAACCAACCAACCAAAAACTATACATTTTAATGCAACTTTGCACTGTGCGGATAATACTGAAGAGCACATTAACCACAAACAGACTGCATGACCACAACCTGGCCTTTGACACCGGTGGGTACAGACAAACCTGGCAACCCAGAGAAAACAGAAAAGACAAAAGGTCAGCGCAGAGAGACAGAGCAGGGAAGTTCTTTAAGTACATTAACTCAAGTGCTGTACTAAAGTATAGTTTTGAGGTACTTGTACTTTACAACGAGTGCTTTGTTTTATTCTACTTTATACTTCAACTCCACTACATTTATTTGATGACTTTAGTTACTAGTTACTTTATTGATTGAGATATTATCCAGAAAAAGGCGATCAGTTAAACTGTTAAAGATTAATCTACTAAAAATATAGAGATGAGTTCAAATTAATTCCACCTTGACAAACTATAAGAGTAAAAACAATACTGACACATGCATCATCATCACTCAAAGTGGACATTTTTCTTCATTCTGAGTACTTTATTGTTAAAACTTTAAGTAGACTACAATTGCAAAAGTGGCAAAAGTACTCTTTAAGTACAGTAATGAAGCATTTGTACTTAGTTACTCTGCTCAAACACCAAGGGTCTGACACAAGGTTCCTTCAAAATAAGACTTGTCTTAGTGCTTTTCTTCTGTGATTCTCACCATTATCATCACAATCTACTACAAATATGCCATCATATGCTTTTATTTTTGACTTTTCATGATTTGTTTGCAGGTAAATACTTTTTTTCATCATGTCATAGTCTTTGTTTTTCTCACGTTCTTAAGTATTAGCTTCATTTTCACCCTTGTGCAACCTTCTTTGGAAATACTGTACACTACCGGAGGAGTGTGTGAGAGACAGAGGGGGAGGGAGGCAGGATTGTGACAGTATCAGCAGCGAACAGCACCCACCTCCCCCCTCCTCCTCACCTCCCGATTCACCTCCCTCAGGTCTTCAGGAAAAAAAAAAAAAAAAAAGAAACAGAGGACTCTGCCTGAGCCGAAACCTGCCGCTCTTATTCCATCATCCTCTACAAACAAAAAGCAGCCGAGCGGGAGACAGGGACAGGAGGAGGAGGAGGTGGAGGAGGAGAGACAGAGGGGAGAGGAGACGGGATGAGTAAAGGAGGGGGAGAGATTTAGCGGATCTCCAAGCGACCCCTGTGTTTTTCTTCTTAGCCCCTTCACCATCAGCTGCCCTCGTCGTGGCGGCGAGCAGATGTGGCGAACACACCCTCCAAGTCTCCAAAGCGTCTGATCCGCATCTTGACTTAAATATAATGTATTCCAAAAAATAATATGACACAAAGGGATGATAAATAGCAGGATGAGGCCTGTAATAAGCTAAAGGGGCAACGTGGATAATAACCCCTGAGCAGGAGACGTCGAGACCCGGGCCTACGCTCTGAGAAATAAGGGTTCCACAAGGGTTCTAACTAAAGGCCTGAGTTATTTGCTTCTGAAGAACTCTGTTATGAGGAAAGAGTTTTTTCTTTGTAAGACGAAGGGTTCCATCAAAAACCCTTTACGTCCAAAAACACTTTTTTGGAAGAACTTTCCTCAAGGATTGTTGAATTGCTTGTAAAAGTCTTTTGTCAGGTGTTTGTCCTCAAGAGAGGGTTCTGCATGGAACCATTACAACAACTATAGAAAGGTTTTCTTTAGAACCTCACATTGGGGGTTCAGGGCGAAACCTTTCACAGATGGTTCCATGTATAACCCTTTACACTGGGTTCTACTGTGGGTGTAACACTCTGTGAAAGAGATCTAAGTGGAACACTTATAAAAGGTTCTATCAGAAACCAAAAAGGGTTTTCTTTATAAGATTAAAGGGTTCCATTAAGAACCCTTTACATCCAAAGAACCCTGTCTGGGTTCTAGATAAGACACTTGATATATAAAAAAGTTCTTGGGAGAACCCTCTAAGTGGCTTCTAGATAAAACACTTGGAAACTAAAAATGGTCTTGGTAGATCCCCTTGAGTGTGTTCTAGATGAAACCCTTGACATATAAAAAGGTTCTTGGGAGAACCCCCTAGGCGGTATCTAGATAAAACTCTTGAAAAAGGTTCTCAGTAGAACCTCTGAGTATGTCCAAGATAAAACGCTTGTAATATAAAAAGGTTCTCAGTAGACCCCCAGAGTACGTTCGAGATAAAACCACTGGAAAAGGTTGGGTTTGTTCTAGATAAAAAGCTTGGAACATAAAAAGGTTCTCTGTAGAATCCCCTGAGTGTGTTCTATATAAAACCCTTGCAGGATAAGAAGGTTCTCTGTAGAACCTCCTGAGTGTGTTCTATATAAAATCCCTGCAATATAAAAAGGTTCTCAGTAGAACCCCCTGAGTTTGTTCTAGATAAAACCCTTGGAATATAAAAATGTTCTTAGGAGAACCTCCTTGGTGGGGTTCTAGATGAAACCCTTGGAAATGTTGTTTGAAGGAAGTATTCCTCAAGGGTTCTTTGTAAGACCAAGGGTTCCATTAAGAACCCTTTTTTCTCCAAAGAACCCCTTTTAGGAAGAACTAGTTCTTCAATGATTGTTGGAATCCTTGATGAGCTCCTTTTTGTCAGGGGTTCTGTGTAATATAAAATGGTTCTTGGTAGAACCTCCAGGGTCGGTTCCATGAAACCCCTTGAAATATAAAAAGGGTTCTTGATAGAACCTCCCGGATAAACCCACTGGAATATCAAAAGGCTGTGGCAGAAACACCTTGGTGGGTTCTTATTAGCACCCTTCAAAGGTGGAGAGGTTCTGGATAGAACCTCCGGAGAGGGTTCTGGGTGGAAGCATTACACCATAAAGGGATTCTCTACAGAACCTCTTGTAGGGGGTTCTGGGTTAAACCTTTCACAGATGGTTCTAGGTATAACTCTTTATGTTGGCTTCTAGGTAGAGCTCCCTCAGTTGCAACTTTTATAAAGTTTCTACCAGGAACAAGGACAGGTTCTCCTATGGGGACCAGCTGAAGAACCCTTTATGGTTCTTGTTTAGCACCGTTCTGTCTCAGAGTGTGTGTGGATCTCTAATCCTGGGCTCTGAGCGGGGGATCGGGGGGAACAGGGGCTGAGGTTGAAGTTAGTGTAAGATGCATTAGTGTCTTCTACACATGTGCGCTCTAATCCCTGCTCTCTGCAGCTTTTTCTGAGCTGCTTTTGTATTTCATTTTTTTCTCTCTTTTCTCTCCTCTCCTCTCCTCTCTTGACCAGTTAAATCCCGACGGGCCCGGCGGAGTGACAGGCCCCATTCAGCGGTGTGCTGGGGGTGACAGCTGGTGAGAGGCCCGTGTGAAAGAGCGTTGCCCCCATGATGCCTCCGCCACCCCTCCTTTTACCGTACACACACACACACATATTACACGTACAGCTAAGGGCTGGGCAGCAGCTGAGCCGTCTCTGCCTCGTCATCCCCCCTCGTGTCCGTCTCCCCCCCCCCTTTAAGTCTCTTTGGACAGTCCCAGAACGGCTCCAGTGAGGGGAAAACAGGTAGTTGCCATTTTGAAGTGTCAATCTGCGACTTGTTTTTCAGTTTAGGTGACATCTTTAGCGCGGTGTGGTCATCGCTACGCAGGAATCACCTGTCAGTCAAACACGTTTCTGTTGACGACCTTTGAGTTTCTGCAGGGGTCTGCTCCGCTACTGCTGCTCGTGTTCGCACATGTTTACACACCAAGCGTGTTACACCAGTCTGCAAAATTACAAGCACAATTTCTGCTTTACAACTTTGTTTTCCACTCAAATGTTTTTTTGAAAATTACTTCTCAAAGTTCTCCACATCAGGCACAACATTCAAAAGTAAAATCGGCCAAGCTTTATTTACGCACTGGCAACACGCACTCCTCACTTGATTGCTTACTTGTTTGCTTAGAAATCAGAACTTTAGCGCTATAAAAAAAAAACACAGATGAGCCGTCCTGCTTTGGAGGAAAATGGAGGTTTAGGTTAGGATATCGTTGCATCATCCCAAAATACTGTCAGACCTTCTTATAGCATTGCAGCCATGTTATTAGTTGCTTAAAAGTCCAGGAGGTCTTTGTTGAACTCTTGTTTCTTTATAATGCACCATACATTTTCAGTAGGAGACAGATCTGGACTGCAGTCAGGACAGTCCAGTCTTTTTACAACAAAGCCACGCCGCTGGAACACACGCAGAATGTGTCTTGGCGTTGCCTTGATGAAATAAGAAGGGACGTCCCTGAAAAAGACTACCTGGATGGCAGCATATGTCGCTCCGACACCAGTACGTACCTTTCAGCATTAACGGGGCCTTCACAGATGTGACAGATGTGCACCCTAGCACTGTCACAGATGCGGGCCTTTGAAGTTAGCGCTGGTAACAGTCTGAACGGTCCTTTTCCTCTTTAGCTCCGGAGCACACGACATCCAATCTGAAATGCGGACAATGCTATCAAAACCTGTGCGAATCCAAACTTTTTTTTTTTTTTTGCTTAAAATGAAATGTTACCCACTTGTGTTCCTCTCTCACATGTTCTGGCCTTATTCAGATCAAGATTTGTGACCAGTTTAAGGATTTTTAGAAACCTTAAAAGATGAAAGTAGCAGGTTTTTGACAAAGAAGGAATGATCTGAGAAAGACACGATTTTCTACATTATTCCCATAATGATCTTATGACCCCTTAGGTATATCTTGGGACCCTTTAGGGGGTCCAGATCCTCAGGTTGGGAACCAATGACATAAGTAAAAGAAGCAATCGCCAAAACTACTAAATTAACATCCAACTTTTTTATATATATGAACAGGAATTAAATTTAGGGTTTGTATAACTTGTATAACTTCTCATTTTTTGATCATTATTATTTAAGATGATCTCATCTGACAATCTAGATGAAAATGACTTAAAACCGTTTGTCTTTTCAGTGTAAAATAAAAACAATGAGTCTCATTTATGTTGTATTTCTGATTCATACTAAACCGAAACTGCATTTTGGAGCACAAATAGAGGCTTTTAACAGCTGAGTGTGCAGGTTGATTCACTTTTCGGTAACACTGCAGCACCAAAAACATTTATTTGTGCAAAAATGTCAAGGATTATGACTTCACTCGTCATTTTGCGGCAACCTGGAACAATTTTAACTTGCTTGGTGGATTTCAACGAGGCTCCACAGCATCCAGCTACTTGATCCAACTGCCCTCCCTAAAGTACAGTAGTTGGTCTGCTCTCAGCATGGCTCTCTAGTCAGTTCAGTTCATTAACAAGGGGGAGCTTGTGTTGCTCTGAGGCCTGCAGTATTGTGTGTTTGAGTGTGTGTGTGTGTGTGTGTGTGTGTGTGTGCGTGTGTGTGAGGCCCGTCTGGTGCTGCCCTCATGTCGCCCATGACAGCATGTTCTCTCTCTGCTGCCCCCAGCTTGCTTGCGTTGCCTCGTGTCCATCAATCTGTGAGTGCACCCTCACCTGCACCTGTTTGTGTGTGTGGATGCATTACTTATTTCACAAGGTGTGTGTGTGTGTGTGTGTGTGTGTTTCCTCCCACATTTTTGGTGTGTGCATGTGTGTGTGTGTGTGAGGTTTCCCTGCCCGCCTGCCTAACGAGGGTCCCTAGTCCATATGTGACTTCCTCATTAACGGGCCCACATGACAGGGACAGAGGCGCTGGCCGCTGGCCCAGAGTAGGGCTGACACTGCCGGACCCCCAGACGCCAGCGGGACCATGTGTGTGTGCGTGTGTGTGCAGCCACAGATGCCCTAACCATGTGGCCCCCTGTTCTCTCTTCCAGTTAGGACCACTAATTACAGGCTGGATCTCTCCCCTCTACCCCCGTCCCTCCCTCCATCCCTCCATCCCTGCCTTTCTCTCCTCTTTTTGTCTGTTTTTGAAGTGTTAATGGCGTCATTGGGTCATAATTGGCCGGCTAAGATTGATAGTAATTGATAGGAATGGTACAGGGACGGAGTTAGTTGAGAAGGTGTTTGAGATATTGGTCGCACTTTATTTTTAGAGTACACTAATAAGACGGAACAAAACAAACTTTGTATTGAATTAATCATAAACAAAAAATAATATGTTTTTTATTCGAGATTATTGGACAATTTATTAGACTAAATGAAAGTGAAATCACATCTGCTACCTTCTTTGACTGGTCTCATACAAATGGCAGAATGGCTAAGATAAAATATCGCTCAAAATATCTCTAGAATTTTGCCCTCTACTTGGTTGATCCAGTTCACAGATTTTTTTTTTAAATGGAGAAGTAGCAGATATGTGATTTCACTTTAGTTTACAGTACAGTTCTATTGTAATGTGTCCCTAATTACCCTCTAAGAAAGTCTAATAACAGTGAGAAGTAACACACTTTAGTTTACTGTTGTATGTGTCCTCCTAATGAACCCTAATAAGGCTCTAACAGTGGGAATTAATGCACTTTAGTTTACAGTACAGTTCTGTTGTAATGTGGCCTCTAATAAAGTCTAATAAGGCTCTTAAAGTGGGCATTAATACACTTTAGTTTACAGTACAGTTGTGTTGTAATGTGGCCTCTAATAAGTCTAATAAGGCTCTTAAAGTGGGCATTAATACACTTTAGTTTACAGTACAGTTGTGTTGTAATGTGTCCCTAATTACTCTCTCATAATGGTCTAATTATCAGAAATAATACACTTTAGTTTACAGTACAGTTCTATTGTAATATGCTCTTAATTACCCTCTAGTAAGGGTCTAACCATGGGAATTAATACACTTTAGTTTACAGTACAGTTCTGATTTAATGTGACCCTATTTACCAACTAATAAGGTTCTAACAGTGGGAAATAATACACTTTAGTTCTGTTGCAATGTGTCCCTTATTACCCTCTTGTTATGTCTTATTAGTTTACCAGTGTATGGTGTCCAATCAAGGCATAACTGTGTTTGTTTACTGTCTATTAAATAACACATTATTTCTAGTTTTTTGTCTAAATTTGATACAAAGTGCAGCTTGTTAGGTATTATTAGTGTACGGTAAGATAACCAGGATATTTACAGTGCAACAGGGGCCGGTAATAAACAGAACGAGAAGTGAGAAAATAAAAGTTCGACAGGAGCAGGTTGTGAGCAAAAGACAGACTAAACTAGTAGCACACAACAGTTTGAACAGTCGATGTTGGCAGAGTGTGTATAAGAGAGCTTGCTGCACCAGGCAGCCCGCCATAGGAGAGATGATTGACAGGTTGTCACAGAGAGAGACTGCTTTCCGGGACTTCTAGTCAACTTCGCAAACACCGCTCTGCCTGCCATACCTGGCAGAGGCACAATTGGATAACAAGCGGGGCTGTTTGCGCTGCCGGTGCCACATTCAGTGGGAATCACGGGCGAGAACAAATAATGTCAGCGAGTGCTTTTTTTTTTTTTCTTCTTCTTTTTTTTTTTGTGGTGCAGTTTAGTGGTCACAGAGAGTGTTTTTCCCATCATGCAGGGCTGCAGAGAGAAAACACAAACATGAGCTGACACTCACCTCCACCAACAACACACTCAATACAGTGTATCAGCTGACTGTTTTTAAAACACAAACCCCAGTTCCAAAGTAGTTGGGATGCTGTGTTAAACATAAATAAAAACAGAATGCAATCATTTGCAAATATTTTTAGACCTATATTCAGTTGAATACAGTACAAAGACAAAGTATTTGGTGTTCAAACGGATGAACTTCTCAATCTGAAGCCTGCAGCATGTTCCAAAAAAAGTCAGGACAGGTGCATCACCTTTTCTTTTAACAACGCTCAGTAAGAATTTGGGAACTGGGGACACTAATTTTGAAGTTTTGAAAGTGAGATTCTTTCTCATTCTTGCTCGACATAACAGGGTCTCTGTTCTCAGGTCTGGGCTGCAGGCAGGTCAGTCTAGTACCTGAACTCTTTTACTATGAAGACACACTGTTAGAACACACGCACAATGTGTCTTGGCATTGTCTTGCCGAAATAAGCAGGGACGTCCCTGAAAAAGACATCTGGATGGCAGCATATGTGGCTCCAAAACCACAAACACGTACCAAATACCATCACAGATGCTGTCTTTTGAAGCTAGCGCTGTTAACAATCTGGATGGTCCATTTCCTCTTTAGCCCGGAGGACACAACGTCCACGATTTCCAAAAACAATCTGAAACGTGGACTCTTTGCAGATGAACTTCAGAGAAGTCCGTGGTGCCAATCTTTACTTTCACAAAGTGTATTAGCATCCTTCAATCTTTCACTTAGCTCGTAAACGCTGAAAATTCACTTGAAATGTTGCAACAAAAAAAAAAAACATTGGAAAACTCATGTGACTCCAACATCCACTGAAGAGAGGACGAAACAGCAGACGTGTGGATGGAAACCTGGCTGCGGTTGAGAGCCGCTTTTCCTCCTCTGGCCATTGACGCTGGCAGATTCAAAGACGCTCAGGAGGGAAAGAGATTTTATGAGCTGTGTGATTTGGGAGAAGTTGAAAGTGAGTCCTGTGCGCACCGTGATGACCTGTGGATTTTTGTAGGAATTTCAGCACGGCCCTACTTGCCCATATATATGACACAGATGTGTCATGATACATCTTATTTAACAGATAACAGTCAAATCTGGTGACAAAATCTTGTATCAGTCATTCCTTTTACATCAGTCTTCACTAGCCTTGACCAGAGCTCTTAAAAACCTAACTCCAAGCTTTATATTTGACCTGAAACTTATTGTCAAGCACCTTAATTGCCTCTGATGAAACATTATTTGAGCTAATTACATTTTTCTCTCCCACACGCTCCTTCTTTGCAGAGCTTACACTTCAAAAATCAGCATCCAAAGCACGCCTTACCAAACGTACCATTCAATCCATAATTAGACGGTGTTTGTTTCATTTTTAATTTCAACTTTTACTTTTTATTGTGCACTATTTTACAACAAAGCAAAGCAATATATTTGCCATTCTGTTTCATTAAAGTATGAGCAGTTGAAGTGCTTTGAGGATTGATTTCTCATTATGTTTTGTCATTACTCAACCTGCCAAGCAAGATTTTCTTCGTCTGGATCAGTCTTATTCAGTCAATATAACAGAACGGGAATGGAAAGTAGGAAATAATGGAATAAAATCAACTTTAAAACTGCTAAAAGTAACACTTTAACCATGTGCCATCACAGCCCAGCTGTATGCAGATGTTCTTTCCAGTGAAACATGACAGCAACACTGAAACACTTTCCACTGTACAAGTGAGAAGTTCCCAGCGAGAGCAGCTTTGGAGTGAATGTAATCCGAGTGTGACCCGTGGTGAGGAAACCAGCGCACTGGAGATGTCGGCCTGCCTTTGACAACCACCAGCTGCTCCTCGCCACCCTCACTGACCTCATGATCTCCAGGTCTGAGCTCTGATGGTTCTCCCTACTACTGTACCTGTCGAGTTCACACATGTAACTCCTCTCACTTACATATATGATCATTTCAGGGTCATGGGAATAGTGTCGGGGCGCTATGGGCTCAAATTATTTCAGCTGAAAGTTGGTTTTCAAGGTTTTGAGCTGTAGGGGAGAGCAGGGTCAGTCAAGCCAGTAGGTAAAATGAGCCGCCCCCTCTAACCATAAATAAAAGTAATCATGTGACCACAAATTAAGGAAGTACAGTTATCAGTTATTTTAATTAAAATAAATACACTCTGCACATTCTTACAAGTTACTTTGTCATTAACCCTTTTTGGTTCCTGGTAGATCTTTTAGGAGGGTTCCAACATAAAGGATCATACCTAGAACCAACTGTGAAAGGTTTCAACCAAAACCCTCTGTGAGAGGTTCCACAGAGAAGCTTTTCTATGGTGTAATGGTTCCAACCAGAACCCTCTGCAAAGGTTCTATCCAGAACCTTTCCACTTTCTGAAGGGTACTGCTCTCCCAAGAGCCTTTTTATATTTTAAGGGTTTTATCTAAAACCCACTAAGGCGGTTCTACTGAGAACCCTTTTAAATTCCTAGGGTTTCCTATATATCCCACCCACAGGGTTCTACCTAGTAGCATTTTATATTCCAAAGGTTTTATCTAGAACCCACCCACGGAGTTCTCCCAAGAACCCTGTTATATTCCAAGGGTTTCATCTATATCCCACCCATGGAGCTCTACTGAGAACCCTTTTATATTCCAAGGGTTTCATTTAGAACTCACCCAGGGGGTTTTACCAAGAATCCGCAATAAAAACTTCTACCTAGAACCTTCTGTGAATGGTTCCACCCAGAACTCCATAGAAGAGGATCTAAGGAGAAACCTTCTATGGAGTAATGGTTCCATGCAGAACCCTCTCGAGTAGTTCTATCCAAAATCTTTCCACCTTAAAAGGGTGCTAGAAAAAGCCCACTCTGGAGGTTCTACTGAGAAACCTTTTATATTTATCTAGAACCCAACCAGGAGCCCTTGATGAACCCTTAATAACAGGATTCCTTCTTCCAAAAAGGAACCCTTGACGATCCCTTTCTTCTTCTTCAAAAAAAAAAGGTTCTTCAGAAACAGATTGTTCTGGGTAGAACCTCAGTCCTTGTATTTGACTAGCAAGAATCAATTCCAGCAAACTGAACGGAGCATCAATGCTCACTTTACCCCTACTTCAGGGCAGGTTCTGCCTCAGGACTCACTTTTTTGATGGGTCATTGTTCTAAAACCATAATACTTAGAGAACGTGTTTGAATTCCCATGAGTGAATGGTTGACCAAATCAATTAAATGTCTTGTCTCACCACCAGTTTGTCTCTCCGATCAAATCTCTGCCTCTTTGCAAAGCTAAGAAGTTAATATTTTACTGCTGTTAAGACACAAGTGATGTGAAAAAAACACAAAAAAACAATATTTTCTTTCCATTCTGAGTCGTCCATAATTACAATATGTGATTATTCACATTGTCATGGTTTGTTTTTGGAGGATGTAGGCTTGAGAAAAATGTGTGGCAATCATTAAGGTATTGTTTGGCTAAGGAAGTATAATTTGCAACAATGCTGTTGTACAGGATTTAGCTGCTAATTACTATGTACATTTAAGACTAAAACTCTCTCAGAGGCGGCTGATTGTGTTGCGCACCTATTTAAACATACGTGTTAATTGCTCAGGTTTTCACACGGCCTGTTTTTTATATACAGATTGTCAGTCTGAGATTTTTCTGTTTACTTCAAAATAATTACCTGTCATGCAAACGTTCAGGCCCCTGGGGCAGTTTAATGTCCTCAGCAGATATCATTTTCCCCCTAAGCGGGTCTTCAACTGCCTCCTGGTGTTAAAATTAATTGCCCCCGCCCAGACACAGGGTTGACCCCAGACAGCCATTTGACCTCCGACCTTCCAATTGTTGTGCTGCCTTTCCAGGGTAAACAGAGACAGAGGGCTGCCTGTCTGTGAGCTAATGGTCTGCCTGTGTATCTGCTGGCCGGACTGTTATGAAATATTCAGGTTATACTGGATGGAAAAACTTCCACGTCAGTCACTTTATTGTTTTGTTTTGGTACTTTTCAAACTTCATTTTAAGCAGCGGTGAAAGAAGTTTTCAGATCCTTCACTCAAGTAATTTGACACTACAATGGAGTAAAAGTCATGCTTTCAAAATCTTACTCAAGGCAATGTTGGACACTTTAAGAAAACTGTGCATAATAACATTTTGTTTTGCTTACAGTACTTTAGCATTATTTACACTGTAAAAAAGTTGAGAAAGAGTTTCTAGTCAAACTCAAACAAAGTTTTGCTGACGTAAAATCTTTTCCAGATATAATTTACTTTTCTTTTTCAGGTAAACTTGAATCTTTGAGTTTTAGAAACCAGCCCAAAAAACTGATTTGTCATTATTTAAGTGCTTGAAAATCATGGTTGCAATTGAAAATATTAATATTATTACATTTTAGACAAGTGGCATAACGAGCCAGCATCGGGCCCTAATGCAAGATTATCGAACCGGGCCCTGCCCATCACAGTCAGACATAATATAACGTGATGTCAGTGAATGAAGGAAGTGAAAGCATGCAGCTTTAAAACGACCAACAACAGAAATGCACCACTGTCTGCTCGTCTTTCTGAAACTTTCTGACAGAAAACTATTTCTGGATGCTGATTTTTCTTTTTCTGCTGCTTCTTTCAATTCTGTCCTCTCAAACTTACTTTTGTGTTTGTATATCGCTCGTTTCTCACTTACTTGCTGTCTTGACATTTCACTAGCTAGCTAACTTTATTTGCTCTCGCGGCAGTACTGCGCATGTCCGTAACTGCAATAACCCAGAATTCCACGCGGGAATACTTTGAGCATTTTTGAACACGAAATCGCCTATTAATTCTTATGTAAACTTAATTTAGAGACATGACACAGATGTATAAGTCAATAAACTATACGCTCATATATGTAAAACTTAGTTTAAGCTATTGTAATGTTATTTACCTGGTGAATTATAGCAAGTATGTGTCACCATGACCTAAGTGTCTTGACTAAATAAGTACTATAAATAGTTCCTACATCCAAACAAAACCTGATTTATACGTAAAATTTGTGGTTTGGTTGTTGGTTATGCTAAAGTATAATTATAAAACTGATAATTGTATATAAATAATACAAATAAATTGAATATAAGTAATATATGTAAAACCAATAAGTAAAAACAGCAACAACTGATTAATCATTTATAATTTATAAGGTACAAGTACAAGTTTATTTTTCCTTATTCAACAAACGGCCTTACCAGACAAAACAATGTCAAATTAGGTGCAATTACTGCCATGTCTATTGATTAAATATCCTGCAATTAATTGATTGACGATTAATCATTAACATCCTTACTCGAAATGTGTGCTGCTGCAGTATTTTGTTTTGTTTTTCATTTGTATATCATTGTTTTCATTGGCCCATTCGCGATCAGATCACATTATTGACCACTAAAATGCAGAATAAAGGTTTGGATATTAATTCAAATTGTGCTCAGTACTCAACTATGATTTTAAAAGTAACTAAGTAGATTACATCTTGTAATGCATAAGAACGAGTAAAAGTGCAACTACGCCAAAAACTACTTAATTACAGGAACTGAAGTATTTGTAATTAGTACCTTTCACCCCTGAGAATAACAAGAAATAGTGAATATTCTTGCTGATGGTCTCATTGCTTATGTAGGTCACACAGAGGCATCAGTATTAAACTGAGACTGTTCCATAACCAGTTAAAACTCTTTGCAGTACATTAAAAAAAAAAACAAATTCTAGGGAAAACTACATCTTTAAAAGAGCAACACAGGACTGAGACACAATCAACCTCATGTCATTTGTGTTTATTTACCTGCTTGGCAGCTTGAACCCACGTTAAGGACAAAATTACCCGCCACACTGTCCACCGAATATAACAACACAACGATTTACAGTACTGCACTAATACAAACGGCATGAACGACCTCTGTGCAGCCGTGGTAACTTGGAGGTTACAGTTTATCAGCCTGCCTGTGTGTCTGCCAATCAAACGGTCCGTGTGTCTGTCAGCCAGTCAACAAGCATCAGAGATAAAGAGAAAAACTTGTTCTCAGAATAGAATCAGCTGTTCTCGGCACTGTCAGATCCTCCTCACTCTCAGGAGAAGCACTCCTCGTCTGACACCGGCACAGATAAGACCAAGATTTCTTTTTCTTTTTCTTTTTTTTTTTTCTCAGTGTGAGGGAGTGAATGAGTGAGGGAGTGAGCAGCTAAATGAGGGTTACTGCAGAGTGGTCACAAGGTGCAGCTCCAGGCCTTAACAAAGCTTTGTCCTCTCTCAAAGCCGTGTCATTTCTCCACCATGATTGCCCTCTCGAGACATCTTGTGGCGTTGATCTGAATGATTCAACACCCCCCCCACACGCTATCTCAATCCCTAAAACTCACCCTGCGGTGTTTAGGTTAAAGAAATCAAGTGAAAAGAGGAAATTAATTTTGTTTTAACTCATTTCACCTTTGAATGTGCCCCCGGGTAGCTGCGGGGCGACGAGGAGTGAGGTTGGATGTGATAACAGCTATCTGCTGGCTGCTTATGGTCTGCAGCCCTTTCTCCCCCACAATGCACTGCCACAAGGACTGTTCAGGGGTCAATTGAGATACTGTGCCCTTGTATTAAAACACTGGGTGAAGTGTCCAAACATGGCAACCCATTTATTTAGCTGCTTGGTGGGTGCATGTGACTCTAAAGACATTTTTCAATAGGTCTGTGTTCTGAAAGGAAGTCATGTGACCTGCATTTACCAGCTAGCATTTACCAGTTAGCTATAGTTGGCACCAGTGGGAACTAAAACATCCATGAGTCTTTTGGTTCTGTATTTGCTATACCCGTAGCTATATTGTATATTGTATGCAAGAACAAACTGACAGACAGGCAGGACCAAAGGAAAAAGGTCTCTGGTCCTTCAGCACCATGGACAGCACCAGTACCAATACACAGCACAGTTTGTTTCAGAGCCATGGTTGGGGTCACAGATTCTAACCTGGACAAACCTCAGTCAGATAAAAGATCAATGAGTCGAGAAAACTAGACTAACATAATGCAACTTAACAACCCCACCTTTATTTTGAAAGTTTACCTGGAGTTATTATTGCTAACTTGACCCCCTTTGCACATGCAAAACTGACGCTAGTGGGGTACGTACCGTGTCATAGTTTGAAGCACAGGGTCGCTGACCGAGTGCTGGTAAAAACCACAAAACCCAAATTCCCAGAGGAGTCACAGGTGTGTTTGTACTTGAGGTCTTTGCATGGAAAACCTAAAGCAATGGCTCGTCGTGTCAATTTTAAAACAGATTTCTGTCTGGCTACAAAAATACTGCGCAATGTATCTTAAATATGCTGTCTGGGGATAAAGTGTGGGAGAAACTCTTTGCAATTGGCTCCTTTAGGCTGTCATACCCATGCATCATAACACATTTGCACAAAGATGAATGTTTTTCCTCCTCTGTGTGTAGCCCCACTTAGTTTAAACTTGTTGCCACGTGCCGATGAAGTCTTCCTGCCACTGGAAATGACTTCCTGTCTCCTATGGATTTATAGTAGCTCAGCAGATGTGAACATCTGGATGCCTGCATGCATCTATGCTGTTTCTGGCAGACAATTTATTTCATTCTGTGTTGTTCTGGGTTTTGCGTGTACATTAGTGGACATGAATGAAAAAGAAATAAAGGGGGGAGTAAATGCAAAGAAAGGATCACCTGATAGGATCTGGGCGAAGAAGCCTG
Organism: Lutjanus argentimaculatus; assembly: GCA_034769285.1. Lineage (NCBI taxonomy): Eukaryota > Metazoa > Chordata > Actinopteri > Lutjaniformes > Lutjanidae > Lutjanus > Lutjanus argentimaculatus. The sequence goes on from JAWZSL010000020.1 coordinate 9,567,507, forward strand.
AGGTTGTTAAAGGTAATGAATCCATACCTGTCTCTCTGCAGCCATTGTCACGTATAATTGCGGTGGTGTTCTTCAGTAGCTGAGAAATGCCAAAGAGGGCCGCTCAAACAAAACACCTCCCCTTGCTGTTATTTTACCACAATATTTCCTCCCTGACAATCCCCTGTCTCAGCCTTTCACAGGCGTCCCTGCTAAGGGTCCGCCAAAGAAAAACATTTTTTTTTTATAGAAAGAGAGAGAGAAGAGGTGCCACTTGGGAGACAAAGGGAAAAGTGGTGACATTATGACGTGCCTGTGATGTTAATTAAAGTAAGAGAAAGAGTGCATTCAGCAATGTTTCACTGATACGAAACAATAACCTTTTGTGTTAAAAGAAATGTAATCCTTGCAAACCCTGAGCAGGGGTTTTGCATTGAGCTTAGCAATGGACATCCCCCTTCAATAATAAGCTTTACAATGACACTTTTCTGCCATTTCCACAAGGATTCAAGCTTATGTGTTGATGGGTCTCTGTGAGGTGAAGCGTTACGCTGTTTCATTTTATTCCCTTTGCTTGTCATTTAAGCATTTTGTTATTGTTAGTGTATATCACACTCCTCTATGCTTTGTTGTCATTTAAGTCTCTGTTATCCGATTCAGCTTTGTCTTTGCTTGTCATCTTTTTTGAAGGCAATGATGTGTTTTTTTTTTTTTTTTTTTAAGGCCCTTAGGGTTTGTTTTATTTCACGTCAAGAGAATTTATATTTTTGATGTGCTTTATCACCGAGCATGTAAATACTGTAAGCCAATCTGAGCGTTCGCCTTCATCTATTTGGGTGTTGGGGGATGTCAGGCATGCATTCTGTCAGTTTCCATCTTATTGTCACTGGCAGGATGAATGCATTAAAACAGACTTAGATCGGGAGTCTATCTATGTTCCCAAGGTCCTATGTTCTCAAGGTCTTTATCTTCCCAAGGCCCTACGTTATTAGAGTCTTAAGTTCCCAAGGTCCTTATCTATGTTCCAAAGGCCCTATGTTTCCAGAGTCTTGAGTTCCAAAGGTCCTTATCTATGTTCCCAAGGTCCCATGTTCCCTGACTCTTAAGTTCCCAAGGTCTTCATCTATGTTCCCAAGGCCCTACATTCCCAGAGTCTTAAGTTCCCAAGGTCTTCATCTATGTTTGCAAGGCCATATGTTCCCTGAGTCTTAAGTTCCCAAGCTCCTTAACTATGTTCCCAAGGCCCTATGTTCTCAAGGTGCTTATCTAAGTTCCCAAGGTCTTTATCTGTGTTCCCAAGGTCACTTGTTCTCAAGGTATCTATGTTCCCAAGGTCCTATGGTCCCAGAGTATTAACTTCCCAAGGTTCTTATCTATGTCCCCAAGGTCCTTTGTTCCCAGGGTCTTAAGTTCCTATGGTCCTATGTTCCCAGGGTCTTAGTTTCTCAAGGTCCTTATCTACGTTCCCAAGTTCCTAAGTTCCCAGGACCCCAAATTCCCAATGTGCCCAGGGTCCATATCTGTGTTTCCAAGGCCCAATGTTCCCAATGTCCTAGGTTCCCACAGTCTTAAGTTCCCATGGTGAATCTTTAATTTCAGTCATTGTTACAGGCGATTAATGAAAAGAACACTCTCCAGGCTAAAATATGGCCTTCACTTCAGCACAAAGACTGTATGGATTCACTGTCTTTGATATGACAATGATACAAACAAAATGATGGCTTGAAACGACTAGAAACACCACAGAGCTCTTGCTCCTCTGAAAACAGAACTGGGCCATTTTATGCCGCCGATGGCCTTTAGCATTTTCTTTTAGTCCTCATATATACAGTAACTTGACAATTAGGACAATAAAATTTCTGTGACAAATTTTGATATATGATTAACAAAATACTATATCGTATTCATAGGTTATTTGACTAAACTCTAACCTTTTTCCATTCAGTCTATGCCTGCTAACTTGATTTTCAATGAGCTAAAAGTACAAACTGTATCAAAATGAGGATGATGGACAGTAATGGCAGGTTCCAGACTTGCAGAAAAGTTCAGGGATTGAAAGAAAAAAGCATATTCATCCACTAACAGTGTTGATACTGCCTTTTGTTCCCTGTGGGTTAAATTTCTGAGGTGTCTCAACGTGCATGTGTCTAATTACTACCTGTAAAGTGAGTATTTAAACCACACAATATCCCTTCCTCTGTGACTCTTTAAAAGAAAGGCCCGCCTTCAGTAAAAGAGTGAACAATCAGCTGAAATCATTGCCTGGAAATAGACACATTACAAAACACAAATGCCCACCAGGAAAATTATCAATCTTGTCCGGTGAAATGAGTGTGAAACACAAGCCCTGCGCACCCACCAGAAACAGAATACAGAAAAAGAAGTGAATAAAAACAAATATTAGTTATGGTTTTGGAACGCTGCAGAGGAGAGGAGGCTGTGGAGGTGGATAGGGTGGATGGTTCAGCCAATGCACCGACCTCAGTTGAACTCCAAAGTCATAGAAAGGAGTTTTTAAGTTAATTTAAAATTTTTACTGAGAATATTTCTTATTTAATTCAAGAAAGCCTGAGTTTTGATCAGGGACAAAAGTATAACTTTTTGTATTGCGCTCTTTGCACATAGATGCATTAACTTAGAGTAATCATATTTTATTGTCTAAAAATAACAACCGCGTTTTGATTTTTATTTTGGATAAATGTGTCGAAGCCCCTCCATGTTGGTGCAAAAGAAACAAATGTGCATGGTTGGATAAATCAGCCACAAAACAAGTAAATACTAAATATTTCTGACATATAAGTATGAGTGAGTGTCTGGGTTCAGTCTGGTTTGAAGGTTGATTGTAGATCCTTTGAAGCTCAATGAATTTTGAAGGCCAGAGTCCATAAGAAAAAGTGAAAACCTCTGAGAAACAGACCTCCAGCACCCACAGGGACGACTCAGAAAGCACTCAGAAAGAAGGTCACCATGTGCGGGGGACCTGGCTGGTACCTGGACACTTGTGTGTTTGATTCTTTTGAGCTCGGACTTGATGCTCACACCTCAGGAATGAACCACATTGCTACTTATCTCACTGAGGAGAGAACATGAGAAACTCAACCTGGAATGTAAAATGATCCAGTTACACCCAAATTAGTAATAAAGGCAGCATATTACGGTGGCACAAGACAGTGCAGGCAATGTGAGGTTGCTTTTCATCAGTGTGTATTATAAACTGTTCATCATATCATTATTTATTAACTACTGTCGCAACGCAGGCCACGGGGCATTCCAAGGACTAGGTGGAGGGATTATATCGCCACCCTGGCCCGGGAACGCCTCGGAATCCCCCAGTCAGAGCTGGTTAACGTAGCCGGGGAAAGGGACGTTTGGGGTCCCCTGCTGGAACTGTCACCTCCACAAACCAATTTCGGATAAGGATGGACTTGGTTAATATATTCTCCTTCCTGTAAGTCTTCTACTAAATCCTCCTGTCTAAACCAGAAACAATGAAAGTATAGTTTACAGGCAGACTTGTCGTTGCTGCCCTTTGGTGGATAGGAATAGTAATGATAATGGCTACAATGACAAATAAAAATTTGACACTGAAAACAAAACTACAGTAAAATGATATACAATAACCAACTAACTAAATTATTCTACAATAAAATAATAGTGATGTGTGAAGAGAATTAAACTAGACATTTAAAGTACTGCAAAAGTTACGTTCCCTGATGTCTTGTCCTGATTACTTTTATAATGCAGTAATTGGGTAAAGTAATTTAATTTGTTTTTGAGAGAAGTAACTAGTAACTCAACTTGTTACTAAATTTCAGTAACTTGCCCAACATGGCGCATATGTGCTACAAAAAAATTGAAAGTTCCACTTAAGTTTAAATCAGTGTGTGCTCATTTTCAGCTTTCACGAACTAGCAGTGGTGTTTTTTTGCAGCATAAATGCCTGTACTCCTTTTAGCTGCAGCTGCTCGGGGTGATTACACTTATTCGCAGTGAAATACTTGCCAGGGTGAGGAAACCATGTGTACGATAAGGCGAACGCTGTAGGCGGTGAAAGCTTCGTCAGACACACTCTTTAACTCCCTTTGTTTTCTCCGGAGAGAAAGGTGGGCATGCATTTTCCTTTCATGCAACATAAAGACTGCTTTTTCTGTCCTCTTTTCTTTCTAACTCTCTGCCCCTTTAGGACACTGTAAGTAAACAAATTTGATGTGTTTACTTGGTTGCAGTCATCCAGGTACTTGGTATCTGAGTGGTCTGCTGGATCTGAGGCATCAGGGAGGCTGCGATGGCGAGGAAGACAAGGTGGTGGTGGTGGTGGGGGGGGTAAGAGTGGAATCGATGCAAAGCTCTTTTCGGCTCGGTTCCTGGCTGTGCAGCTGCTAGCAATTACCTGAGAGGGAGAGGAAGACTGTGAAGTAACCCAGCGCTGAAGGCCTCTCCTCGACTCGCACCCGAGGCTCTCTAATTACTCCACCAAACGCTGAATATCTGTCAGAACCAATCACAGGCAGCCAGGAAACAGGAACATGGCGAGGCATTCATTTGTTTGCGAGGCAAACACTCGCCAGGTACTTAGCACCGAATCAATGTTTGATTTATTAATGCGTGTATGCAGGTCAGAGCGCCGTGGTTTATTATGACAATTCTCCCACTTGCAACAAAAGCTGTGGAAAATAGAATTATTAGGTGCAACTGCCTTTGTTTCTTCTTCCTTTGCAGAGGAAATCTTGTTTTTTTAAGCGAGGGAAATTCCACCAAACGTGAACCATATCCACTGAATGAGACAAGTTAGGAAGGAGTTGTTGGCAGAGGGCAAAAAGTGAAGTCTGAAATAAATGCAAGAGGTGCATCTTCTTCGTTTTCTGCATCCCTTTTCCTCCCCTCGTCCTCCTTTTCTTCATCTCCTTTGCAGGATTGGCTTTGGAGTGCGGCCGTCCCCCCTGCCATATGCTTGGCGCCGCTCGTCTTTTAGAACCACTTTGTCACTCTCCCCATTTTGGAGGTAGACTTTGAAAGTGATGTCGCAGGATGCAAAACACCCAGGGAAGGTGGGCCAGCACCAGACAATGATTAATACCGCTTTCAGCCATCTCCTTGAAGGGAACTGAGGCATCATTGCATCGCTGTAGAATTACTTTGGCTTAGAAAGGGAGTCGGGGGGGGTGAGAAAGCAGCACCATAATTCTTTGAATCGCCATATACGGATGTTTTTTAATTAAAATGTTTAGCGAGAACACATTATTCACAACCTTGAATTGCACAGGCGAAACTTATACTTTATGCATGGGGGGGGGGGGTGTTGAGACGTTGTCACATTCGCGAAAGCCTCATCTTGATTTCCATGCTGCTCCTCCAAGGTTGAGCAGGTTGTTTTGTGCCTTCCATTCAAGTTTTAAAGTGATAAATGATAAGAGTACATTTGCACACGTTTCTTAACTTTTCAGCTTTTGAGAAGCGGGGACGTGTTGAGGAACAAAACCCCGCTTTACCTCGAGATTACGATTTTTAATAGCAGGTCTGTGTTGCAAAACTGGGGGCGTGGATCCACTGTTTTGCCTCACACTGGACACCAAAAACAGACTATTTCGGAATTTGGCCTGTATTGATTCTGATTTTTCGACTTTGTGGACGTCTAGCACTAAACTGATGGTGAACCCTTTTACTTGTAATTGACTATTTTGACGTTTCCTTTGAATCACTGTCTCCACCAAAACTTTTAGCTGTTGAAAAGTTTACTTTACCTGTAGATTACCATTTTAATTGTAAGCCTGTTGCAAACTGGGGACATGGCGTAAAGATGTGTAGGATCCATAATGAATTGAAACTTACATACTTGCATTACGGGGAAGTGTTGAGACATCTTGATTTCCATGTTGTTTTGTGCCTTTCATTCATGATGAGAGTAAATATGCATACTTTTCATAACTTTCAACTTTTGGCACTGGGCACCAACTCAGTAGGCAGTTTGGCCTGTGTTATTTTCAACTTTTGGGGGGTTTCTAAAACTCAAAGATTGAAGTTTATCTGAAGAAAATTGTGCAAATTTGCTTTTGAGTCCCCCCCTGGGATGACATTTGTAACACGTTCTATGTGACATTGCCTAGTGCACATGTATTAAAGTAAATGTCACTTGCTGTAATTTGGGCTAGATCAGAAGATATAGTTTCGCTCAGGGAGGATATATGTGACAAGGACAACGATTTGGAAGGAAAAGAGTAACAAAAATATATTTATTGGCAGGAAAGCCACTCTTCAATTTCAACAAATGAAATAGATCAGCTATGACTGACTGTGTACTTCTTGGTATTTCAAAAAGACAGTTATCACTCAGAATTCACCATCAATTTACCAATAACAACCTCAGCTGTAAATAACCACAAAACAAATTCACAATAAAGAGATATAATATTCAAAGTGCAAATAAAAATAGACAAATGGGCCCAAAATAGTAAATGAATAAGTCAAAAAAAATAGTCAGATGTCCAAATCAGTCAGTGTCCAGTTTGTCCAGAGTCAGTGTGTATCATTCATCTACCCGGGTAGTGTGATTTTTGTCTCTTATCTGTATGATGTGATATGATGTGATCTCTCCAGATGCTCGATGAAGCTGTTCCCGTCGTTACACCCTCCACGCATGTAAGTCGGTTCCCTGCTCCACGTCTCGCTGGTTCGGGCTCTGGCTCGCCATCGGAATCATACATACACCAAAAAACCAACCTGCATAGAGCAGCAGTTTTTAGATCTATCATTTATCTCTTTCTAAACATTTTCTTAATCAACTGTACAGTACTTATTCTCTCTCTTTTTCTTAAATCAATGAATGTGAACCACTCAAATTTGACAATGTATCATTTACAGCTATAAAATGAACTTTTAACAGCCATCACACACAAAATGGTGTACATGAATTGTTTTTAACTATTTTTAGCTGTTTTAAGCCTTTACCACCACATAGTGCACATAAATCATGGACTGAATCACATATAAATCATGTTTGAGGAAACACGAATCAAGTAACTGTCTCTCAGTAATACTCAGCTGCACACTGCTGCGTGTTTTAGCTCACAACATCGGCTCCATTAGCTATGTAGCTTTAGCTAGCATTTTACAATAGCAACGGTTCAATTAGCACATTTTCTACACAGAAATACAAAATAAACCCACATTCTCACATTCAACAAACTCTTATATATCTCCGGTTGGTTTTAAAACATCTTCTAAGAAGCATAACAACATGACTAATGATATATATTCATGTTTTTAGTGAGTAACTAGCCATGGTCGGCAGCCGTTAGCATACTATGCTAAACGCTAATAGCTTCTACTCACCGGAGTTTTCCCTCGACAAAACAGAATCAACGGCGATGTTCACAACCCAAGAAAACAACTCCTCACAATGTGGATCCTTCTCAGAATCGATACCTTACGACAAAAATAACTTTTATCCACTTTCATTTAGTTTTTTTTTTTTAACACTTATTGCTCTCTCTTGGCTGTAGCCTGTCTGTTCTCATCGGCATCAGTGGAGGAGAGGAAAAAAACGAGCAAAAAGAACAAGGGAACTGAGACCGCGAGTGGCGCTGTGTGTGACTGATGTGCCCTCTGCTGGTGAAAATAAGGAACTACAACACAATACAACATAAGCTCAACTGGTATAGTTTAACATGGTTAAACTGGAAAAATTGGGGATTACTCTGTGTGTGTAACTAAAGGGCGTTACACATTTTTTAATAGCAAACCTTTATTGTAAATTGGGCCGTCGAGCGTAGACGTGTGGGATCCAGCATGTTGCCTCACATATTATTCACAACTTTAATTGCATGGACGACACTTTTTTGTGCTATACTTTATGCATTGGAATTAAATGTTGCAAGTTGGGGATGTGAAGTGTTTTTGAAATACAAATTTTGGGGGGTTTCTGAACCTCAAAGATTCAAGTATATCAAAAGAAGAAAAGTAAATGAGCTCAACAAAATTATAAGTCAAAACTTTGTTTAGTTTATTTTGAAACTTAAGCGTTTTTAGTTTGATCCAAAACTCAAAATCTTGTGAAGGCAGTTACTGTGAAATTATGGGTTTTCTCACTTCGGCCTGTACAGATTTAGATTTTTTATTTACCTTTTTCAACTTTATAGCAGTTGAAAAAGTGGTTGTACCCCTTTAAGTAACATTTTGAATCCAGAATTTTTCAATTCTTTACTTGAGATAGAGTATTTTGACTGACAACTTTGAATTGGACAGGCAAAATTCATACTTTCTGCAAGTGCTGAGACGGTCACATTCACGAAAGCCTAATCTTGTTCCTCCGAGGTTGAGCAGGTTGTTTTTGTGCCTTCCATTCAACTTCTAAAGTGATAAACGATAAGAGTACATTTCTGCTCAACTGTCCACTTTTGAAAAGTAGGAAACACACGCAGCAGCCGATGTTGGGGATTTTGGACTTAGGGGGAAGGTTTTGTTGGGGAATGCCGGGGTGTGCCTGTGCATAAATGGAATCCAAATGAAGTTTACAATGTTGGGGATGTGTGACGGAGTCTCCCCGCGAGGCCTGGTCACTTTGACCACGAGGCCAGAGATCATGTGTTCTCAGTGGCTGGGTAACACGTGTTGGCATAGTGAGTCACCTTCCTTATTAGAGCCTAATTAACACCAATAAGACATAATGAAGCAGGTCTACTGAGGGCACCCTGTGATTCACACCTCCTGTGAGAGGTGGGAAGGTGTTGTTCAGGGACTATACTTATGTTAGTGTTTGTCTATATGTAAGGAAGCACATTTGGGTGGTGATGCAGCTCTCAGATCTGAGGTTTTCCTACTTTTTCCCAGCACTGAGTAACATAATAAATTACAGCTTAATTCCACAAGGCAGCAATGAAATCGAATAAACAGTTGTTTTTTTGTTTGTTTGTTTGTTTTTTTTTTCTACATTATTATAAAACTTAGGTTTCCTGATAAAACATGATATTGGATTGGAAACTGCACATTTTCAACAATTAAAGGGATAGTGTGGATTATTTGATATAGGGTTGTATGAGGTACTCTAAGCCTAAGCAATGCACTGCTGTGGACATGGTCGGCAACAAAAGGTATTTTAGAGTCCACAAAAAAAATAAATATATATCAATTTAAGTCTACACTATCTTTAGAAGATTTATACTTCTTTACCTTACTGTCAGACAGCATTTTCTGACAGGAAATCAGACTAACTCTTTAAATACCACCATTTCCATACCAGTCTAATTATTTTGATTTTTTAAAAATCCTTTCCATGTTTATTCATTGTTCTGTATGGGGCACCTATGATTCCAGATTGGCCTTGAGCCAAGAATTGAGATAATATAAAACATGTTTGATTTCAAGACAGGAAAAAGACAGACTAAAGACAGCTCAGGTTTTGTTTCAGGACACCAAATGATCGGGATGACGGGGAGCGCGCCTCAACTCCAGCAAAACTCTCATTATTTTATTCCCACACTGGAAATTTGCCTGCGACAGTGAGATCGTTTCAAAGACTTGTGACTTGTGGCTCCCACCTCTGTTTTTTCACTGGATACAGATTCCAAGCAACTCCTCACATTGTTTTAACATTGCGATTTCATAAAATATTACATAAATATTGATTATAGCTGCTTTAAATAAAGAATCTGAGTACCTCTACAGTTCCTTCAGCACTCCAAATGGAAACACTGAAGCAGAATTCTCCAATAAACTATTTCCATTTTGTATATGACAGCTTTGATATGAAGGTATTCACACTATTTTGATTTTATCAAGTCAAACTGTTACAGGAACCTCAATAATCAACGTGGTTACCAAAAGGAAAGGGGCTGTAATTGACCTTTAACCCTGATTGAAAAAGAAAGAAGTCACCACCAGATATGATGAGTCATGAATTGCTGCTTTTAGGGAGTAATATGAAAGATCATTCAGAAATGAGTGCTGAGTAATGCATTATGACTGCGGTGGGGACACAGAAACAAAGGAAGCGCTTTCACTTAGTCATGACTCATTCTCT